>CM028912.1:1570000-2170000 GCA_016801845.1 Polydactylus sextarius | reverse complement strand
TACTGTTGTTGCCTGCAGCTGCAGCCAGACTCATCTGGTCCATTAAGATCGAACAGGAGGAGGAGGAGGAAGGACAGAGTGACGGACAGAACGACACTGGTCTGACTTTATTGACAGAGAGAGATAAATTTAGACTGAAGAGAGAGAGAGATAGTGGAAGATATTTTCTTCCAACAACCAGAGACACAAACAATTAATCACAACATTTTCAACATCACTTCACTTGTGTTTCCTGTGGAAATGGTCTAAAGTCGGTTCAACATCTGCATCTGTTAAACTGAATCCTTTGTCTTCAGTTTATTTTGTTAAAACAGATTTATAACAGAGCTGCTGAAGTTTAAATGTCAGATATCTTATATAACTTATTAAAGCTGTTAGTAACATTAAAAACGTTACACAGTTTCTAATGTTTCTCTCTCTATTTAAATTCGTTTTTATATATATTTCATCTGTATATTTCTTGTGGTGGAGTGTCAAACCGTCGATGTTAGTAAAAACTCAAACACAAAAAAAGGTCAAAATTAAAAGTCTCTACAATAGAACAAAGAACAAATACAAAAATAAGCTGAAATAAAAAGTACAGGGAAAAAGGTGCAGGACAACAGTGTTTTAGACGAAATCAGCGTCAGACTGATCTGATCTTAAACTAAAAAAACCTGACTCATAATTTAATACCTCGTGTTTAAAGGTGCTATACATCAGTTTTGGTTTGTTTGTTTTAAATGTTAAATGTTTCTGGTAAATAAACAGCAGCTAACGCTAACATTAGCTAAGTAGCGATAGCTAAAACCTCCATGTAGCACCTTTAAATCACCTATTAAAAGCTCCATCTGGTGGTACAACAGTGCACACACAAGTAGGAAGAACGCTCAAGTTTCACGTTTGCTGTTGTAGTTTATTTACAAATATTAAAAACTACAAACCGTCAATCATCTTCAGCCTAACGCAGAACAAAACAACTTCACCTTCACGTCGCTTTGCTAACTCATGCTCAAGTCCAAAAGGTTTATTTTACATATTTAAAATACATTTAAAATCATTAGACTACCAACAGTACAATGCGGACCGTTGCCATTAAATGAAACATATTGCACAGCCTGACTTCATTCATATTTTTTTTCTCATCTTAAATAGTGCAAAAGGGATTTTTTTCTTTTTTCAAACAGGAATGTTCTAGAGCCTCAGAAAAAAAGAAAAAAAAAAGAAATTTTTACTTTGTACAGTGAACTGCCGACATAATAAACAAAATCAACATGAAGGAGAAAATAAATCCAACTTTGTCCGTGAAATAAAATTATAATTACAAAGGCAGAAAAAACAACAACAAACAACAAGAACAACAACAACAACAACGAGAGGAATAAAGACAAAAAAGTTCTGTATAGATTGCCACAGACAACAAAATAAATCTTCTCCACTGCGGAGAACAGGGCTGAGTCCACCTGGAGGCCCCAGGTGAGTTTTTTTTTTTCCAAAAAACAGTAAAAAGAAAAAAAATATATATATTAAAAAAAAAAAAAAAAAGAATTAAAAAAAAAAAAAAGAAAGAAAGAAGCGGGGGTGTTAGGAACTGAAATAAGAGTCTGGTTTTAGCTCCACATGAGTGAGTCTCTGGTTTCCAGAGTCGGCTACAAGATACAAGATTTTCTATCCAGTCTATTTCTGCAGAATTAACTCCTCAGTACACGTCTACATGGACATTAATCAGTGTGTGTGTGTGTGTTTTAGTTCATGTAGTTGCCACAGAGCCGTCAAGTGACAATGGCTCAGAAATAAAACCGTCACTGCAGCAGCTTGATGGACAGTAAGACACCAGTTCTGTACCTTTTTACCTCCGGTAGGAGAAAAAACAAAACAAAACAAAACAAAAAAAAGAGTCTCCTGTGAGGTTCAGGAGTTTTTTTTTAGAGGAGGAGGAGGAGGTGGAGTTAGGAGGTGAGGGAGGAGGCAGTGAGTAGTTAGTAACGGGGGAGTGAGTGCAGAAAAAAAAAAAAAAAACAGTGACGGTGCTTTGTCTCATTTGTCTTCGAGTTGAGCCAGAAGTGCATCTGTCTGTGGGGGAAAGAATTGCTGGGTGGTGCAGAGGGTGGAGTGGGTTGGGTTGGGAGGTTGGAGGAGTTGGGGGGGGTGGGGGACTTACTTGATGTTGTTGGCGTCAGCCACCGCCGCAGGGAAGGAGGAAGTAGAAGAAGAGTCTTTTATGGACTTAGTGGCGGGGCCCAGGACGTGTCCCGGCACCCAGCCCTCAGCGGCAGGAGACTGGCTGTTGGCCGGTCGGTAAACTAGATACATGTTCTGCTGGTTGGTGGCCAGGATTTGGACGGTTTCTCCTTGACTGACGCAGATCTCGTTCTCCTTGAGCGCTGAGTAATCCTGAGTGACCATCATGGTGGAGGAGACGCCGTTGCAGCCGCCGTCACTGTCCTGAGGAGCAGAGAGGAAGAAATGGAAAGAGGAGGAGGAGGAAAAGGAGGATGAGGACAATTGAGGACAAGGTTAAGGTCTGACTATGTGGGTTGGATGACGGTCCTGCCGGCTGGGACGCCGTTACGACCGAGTCCGGCCTGGAGGAGCAGGAGCAGAGGGAGGTCAGGGCCGAGGAGCGGGAGGAGGGAGAGCGACGGCAGCGTCACAAATCTGCTCACACTTTCTTTTCAGGCCAACGAGAACAAAAGGAGAACAGACAGCGAAGAGGTTTGAAAATTACTGCTGAGATTTCTGCGTCTCGGTGACGCAGGTGAAGCTTCGAGTCGTGACAAGTGAAGAGATGCAGAAACTCTGACATCATCTGTCTGAGTTAGACACAAAACTGACAAGTTTAAATCATAAAATAATAAAAAATTGATGCATCTGTGCCAGAAACTATCGACAATACACCAGTGGATTTGTTTGATCAAGTGACTGAAAACGTTTTGATCCTGGTTTTAACCACTAGAGGTCGTCTCTTCTGTCTCATCTGTCTTATTGCAGGTTGACATGAGACAAACCGCAATAATATGATGGTGCGAAGTCAGAGAAGATCGATAATATTCAGAAAGAAAAGACGAGGAGCTTTAAAAAAATCTTAAATTCAAGAAGAAAATTAGCAGAATCTCTGGTTTGATGAAAAATTGCAAAATCTCAAATTTATGACTTCAATCTCAGAGGATTTCTGATTTTATTCTGACAAATTTTCAACACTAATCCTAGAAATTGGCTCTTTCTCTACATGAATCTCTTTTCAACACAGAATGTCCCGATTATTCCGTTTAATCCAATTTATCATCAGTGTTTTTCATTAGGATCCGTTTCCAATCACATTTCTAATCTGCAACAAATAAAAACAAAAACCATCTGCAGGTTTACAGAGAAGAGACACCGGGAGGAAGGAGGAGAAGTTTTCAAACTGCTCAGCTTTAAGAGACGAAGACATTTCTCCAACAGCGAGTTTGACAGGTTGTAAATTACAACATGAGCGGAGCTGACCAGTCTCCTGCAGACAGCGGGAGGCAGCGAACTAGGCCACCAAGAGCACTTCACTTCACGATGTACATAAATATATATATATATATATTTTAAACCCAAATGGTTTCCTGCTGCACCTGCAGTAGCCCAGATTTTAACCTTGGCTTTTAAAGAGAGGAACCAGACAGAACAAAGAGGAGAAGTAAACTTCTTGCCCCAGTTCACCAGACGTCAGGTTACTAGAACAAAACCCAGACAAAAACATTTCAGCAACAGACTCTTAACTCACCCGGGGGTCGAAACACGACGAGCCTCCATTGGAGGTGGACGGTCTCATCAGGCTCCTCCCCCTCTCCGCCTCCTTGTCGCCGAGGCCGACGGCGGACGACGGTCGGCTGTGAGACGTGTTGGGACGGTTCCCAGAGGATGAACGGTTTCTAGTCAGAGATGAGCTGCATCCTCCTCCGCCCTTCTCCTTCTGGTACTCGATGGGAGACTGGAGAGCTGTAATCACACACAGATGGAAAATCTGTGATCCTCGTCTGTTGGGTCGTTTCAGGTTTATTGACTCAACACATGTTTTGGTTCTTTTTCTTTTTCTCTGGAAACAACTGAGCTGTTTGGTTGGATGTCTTTACTTACCTTCATAGCAGCTGATTTTTAAGTCCTTTCACAATAACCTTCTCAAAACAATGAACAATGCATCTGTAATTTTTACTTTCATCCTAAAAATCTGATTGTCAAGTGTCCTCACCAGACAGGAAGTTGCTCTGAGCGTCCAGAACTTCCTGGATGTGTTGGACCCAGATCTGCTTGATGTCGACGTTGGCGGCCTGCAGGGTGAAACGCTCCGACGAGCCGCGGCACGTCAACACAAACTTACAGGGATCGTTATCTGCACTTTCCTCCAGACCCAAGTAGGACACCTGAGGGCGTCAGTAGCACAGCGGTTAAACTTCAACCAGGTCTAAACTTCATCGACCGTCTATTCCAGGACGAGCTCTTCGTCTGTGTCTCTTCTCACCTTGATGCTCTTCTTGAACTGGTACCCCGGCGTGGACGAGCCTTTCCTGAGCAGCTCGCTGAAGATGACGATCTGCTCGAAGAGGAAAACTCGTCGTTCTTTGGAGCGTGACAGGACGGCAGCGTCCTGCTCCGTCACGAAGAAGGTTTCTTGCTGCAGCAGTTTGCCCTGACTGGTCAGTTTACCCTGTGGAGAAACGTAGATGTTCAACACATCATTAAGCTGAAAACAACAAACTCACACTTAAACACTTGTCTCAACTATGTTGAAATGTGTGAAAACTTGTCGTCAACCAGCGGAACAGGAATTGAACGTACCTCGTATCCCTGCAGCTGACCCAGATTCATCATGTCGTTACACAGTTTGGGGACCTGAGACATCAAATCTACGGCTTTCTGTTGGAGAGAGACGGAGATTTATAACCTCTGTTCTGTGTCCTGGATTCACACTCGACTATAAAAAGCAGCACAAACACTGGACCAGTTCTTTCAACACTTTGTTGTGTTTTTACCTCAATTTGTTCGCAGTCCATTCCTGCCTTGGTGCTGTACTTCAGGAAGTCCTGAGAAGAAAACAAGACCAGACCCTCACTGAGACCCAGCAACATTTCACATAGTTATATTTGCGACATGAAAACTGACCGAGTCTCTGTCATGTATCTGTGTGGACACTAACCTTCAATAGCAGCTGGTATTTGGTGATTCTCTGAATCGGTTTGATGAGGAAGTCGCTGATGGTCAACCTGGACTGGATGTCCTGCTGGATTCCCTGGAGAACAAACACCACAAACATCATCACATATTTGTTATATACGATCAATTAATCAACACACAAACAATATGAAGAAAGAAAAAGTCACTTACATCAAAGTATGTGTCGTATTCTGCTACGATGAACTCAGACTTGGGTTTATTCTGACAATAAACCACATACATGTGCAGTCTTCTCTCCTGTGACACATTGTTTTCTCACATTAGACAAAGTTATAGAACAAAGTCTTTGTTATAATCTCACAATGTTTGACTTACGTGTTTCATGAAGAGCTGAGGAAGATACTCGTGGTCTTCCAGACATTTCTCCAACTCTCCTACGAAGAAACTGACAGCGACAGAAGAAGTGAGTTTTTTATTTATCTATTGTTTTGAGTCTAGTTTCTTTTATATTTGGACGCAGATGCTGTAACTTACTCTCTGTGCCAGTCGTAGATCTGGTGAATGTTCCCGAAGACGATTTTGTCTTTTCCTTTCATTTCTTCAGGGACACCTTTCTCCTCGATTCTCTTCATGAAGCCCTGCAGGAGGCGTCACAGAGAGTCAGCAGCTAAAGACAACAAATCAACACCAGGGAGATTTTAAATGATCAACGAGCGTCTCACCTCCACCACGATGCCCAGGTCTTTGACGTAGTCCTTCTCCGTCTGAATCAACTCGTTCAGGATGAACCTGAGCAGGAGAAACATCAGCAGAGGACACGTTATTCGTCTGTAATGTCACATGTAACGAAGGCAGTACTAACGATCAACCACAGCGCTCACATTCGTCCTCTCATCGCTTTGGCTCTTCGCTCTAACTCGGGGTTTCGTGGTTGGACGGGGGTAGTTTGTTCTGGTGGAGAGAGGGAGGTGAAGCCGGGGTACGCTCCTGGTTCCAGAGTCTGAGGAGGAGAGGAGAAGGTCAGTGGACGTCCTCCATCTTTAGACGTTCAATAATCAAACACCGATGACAGCAGAGGGCAGCAGGAGCCGTCATAAACAACCGAACAACTGTGTTGACGGAAGAAGGAACCATCCAGAAACAAACTACTACTTCCTCTTTGACTAATTACAAACCACCAAGAGTCAAAACGCAAAACTGGCCACAAAACTTTAAACAAATGCACCGACATAAGAATATTCCATTGTGTGTTTGAACAGCAAATCAACAAAGTGAAGCAGATCATTTCCAAGTTCAACATCCTACGGCCTTGATCAAATATTTCAGATATTTTACTTCCAAATGAGATGAAACTCAAACATTTGATACATGTGCAAATATAAATATGAAGATGAAACATTAAATGTTTCTGAAGAAAATTAGTTCATGTAGAAATATGAACAAACACAGACACAAAGACGTGCACTTTACTTCTGTCACTACTGGATTTATTTAACTTAACGAACACAAAACGATTCAAACACGATGTGACGTTCAAAGCGTCTTTTTTACTTTGAAGACGACTCGTCTGCACATCGTGTGTTTTTGGTTTGTGCCCATTGTGAATAAAATCTGTTCGCATGCACTCACCATCTTGGTTTTAACCAGTTTTTCTATGGCGCTAACCAGCTCTGCGGCGCTGGGCACCTCAGAGGACGACTGCAGGGACGTTAGCAAGGACGAAGGCTGAGGAGGAGGAGGAGGAGGAGGAGGAGGAGGAGGAGGAGGAGGAGAGAGCAATAGTGACGTTAGAAGAACTGGACGTTAAAGGCAGAAGGTTGGAATTGGAAGCAAGAGAATAAAAACTGACGGCGGCGAAAGAGAAAAGCTGTTAGTGAACAGAGGAGAGATGTAGCATTTATAGAAACTTAAACTTAAAACCTAAGAGACTGCAAAGTCCTGCCAGAACCTCACTAAATAATAAGAACACCAATAACAAACAAAAATATGTTTATTTTAAGGATTAAAGTTGAAGATGTCAGATTAAACAAATAAAACCTATTTAAAAATACAGATATTAGTGAACATTTCTACTTTCTAAATGACACCGACGGTCGTGGTCTCACCTTGTCGTCCTGAGCCGACGGGTCCTTGATGATCTCCATGGGTGGAGGTAGAGGAGTGTGCGCCTCCTCGTCCTGCTCCTCCTCGCCGCCGCTCTGCATCCCAGACGACGTCTTGGACAGGAGGTTGTTCTCTTTACTGAGGACTCTCTGAGAGCGGACGACACAGGGTTTATAAGAAAACAGAAATGATATACAACGTTCTGTTGTTTTAATGGTCATAATGAAGCTTCACTTCTCCGTCTCAGTCTTTTGCTTTTCTTTTTAGAAACTAACAACAACCTGAAAACCTTTCATGGAAAAGTTTCCAGTTTGGGGAAGTGATGATGAATCACAGAGACAGAACTCATCTTGGTTCTTGGCTCGTTGACTTATTTCATCATTTCTAGAGACAATGACACACTCCTCAGAGTTGAGAAATAGAGAATTTCCTAAAAAGACGTTGTGTCGCTTTATTTTCGACATCATCAGACAGCGATCGGAGCGTCGGGTTTGTGTTCGTGTCACAGAGACGTGAACCTCTCACACATGAAAAGAGGAACTTCAGCTGTTCATTGTGATTTAAGTGAAGATGGTGTTAATCTCCCTCAGCGTGACATGTTGATGACATGGATGTGGGCGGAGCAGCTTCTCCACCTTTGAACTACAGACACTTTAACCACGTGCATCATAAAACAGAGTTTAATGACACATATTTTATAGCTTTTGTTTTGACCATGTTGTTTTAATATTTTAACATATTTCCTGGTGTTGATAGAAACAAACACATTTAGCTGTTGTCTGGTGTTTAATCATTTTATTAATAAAGGTTTGGAAGTTTGAGACTCACAGATTGAATCTATTGAATGTTATGAAACAAAGAGGAAATAAAACAACCAGCTTTTTATTTCTTTAACGTGTTTTACTGACCTGAAATATTTACATCTACATTTGTGCCAATAAAATCAGGTACGGTCTTAAACACAATGTCTCTTTATGCTGTTTCTGAATCAAAACGATAACAGGAAGTTGCAAAGTCAAAACAATCAATAGTTTTTTTTTTTTTTTTTTTTTTTTTTTTTAGCAGAAGATGTTTGCTCCAAAGTAAATGGATCAGCTGATTAAAATGAAGCAGTTTAATTGAAAAGTTTTGATATAAATTCCTCCTGATATTGTTTTGTTGGACAAGTGATGTCAGAGACTGTGAGTTGGTAAAAATGATCAGTTTTTTGACTGAAGGTCAGAATCACTGAAAACAGCTGGATTGAGTCATTTCGATATTTTAGTGAGTAAAAGTTAAATATTATATCTTTAAAAGTTTAATGTCATTTATGTGTGTTTTTACCTCATCGATGTTGTCGTCCTGCAGGTCGGGCTGTCCCATGTCGATGCTCTTCCTGTTTTCTTCTCGTCCACTTCCTGGTCCTGTCGATCACAAGTTACAGGTCAAGTTACCGTTTGTTTGTTATTTACCACCGTGGTAACTTCACCTCAGGGACGTGTTGAAGAGTCAAATGTTTGTTTTTTAGGAAGTGAAATTGTTGAAGATCGTTTTGACATTTCATATTTAACAGTCGACTGATTAGAAACATTTCTCTTTTCAAAACAAAAACACTTCCTTTATGTGAAATCCACAATGTTCAAATGTCTTTTCTTCATCGACAGAACAGCCACAATGTGCTGAAATGAACCCAAACTAATCCACGTTCTGTTGTGAAACACACGTCTCCCTCCTCTAGCTGTTGTTTATTTGTTTGTTTGTTATTTGCGTCCATCTTACCCGTCTTCTTCTGTTTGTTGTTGGGGAGTTTCTTGACGGAGCTGCCGTGGCTGAGGCGTCGCACCGGACTCGTCAGCCATTTTCTCAGTGTGTTTCCGGAGCGTTTTGGACCCGGAGAGCTGGACTGTAACGAGCTGAGCGACGGCTGCGGCTGCAGGTTCGCCACCGACTCCGTCTTCCCATCAGAGCTGGTGACGGGGTAGTTCTCTGAAAACCACAAAAACAAAGTTTACACGTTGGTGACGTTCAGTCTCTAACAGTGCAACTTTTACTCGTCTTCATCAGGAACTTGTTGTCAAACAGACGTTGGTCTCTGTGTGAACTTCACTCCGAGTTTGACATTTACAGTCATGATAAATCACAAACTTACTAAACATAAACATCATGTGTCATTAACCTGAAGTCTCATTGGGTTTTGATCCCGTCAGCTCTTCTACTAAATCAGATTAACTTTTCTCAACAGTTATTATGATAATCATCATCTGCTTATTAACCGGTGCAGTTATCACTGATGACATCATTAGATACTGACTGAGTCTGGTAACGAGTTTAAACTTCCTGTTTGTCTCAACTTCAGCGGTGATGTCATCAAATGAGTTTGAAGTTCGAGTCTCAACTGTGAGGGATCATCGACGCCACTTAATGTAAATTATGAGCAGTTAGATCGTCATTATTTAAAAGGAAACATCTGTGGAGTCACATTTCAAATTAACTCCATGTAAAGAGACGTCGTGAGATGATGTGAACGTACAGTAACTAGAGACAGAGACTCATCGTAAACAAGGTTTTTCCTTCTTTTTTGACACACGTGTTTTTGTTAATCGTATTCAGACGCAGCCACGTCGTGTTTTCATCCTCTGTGAGATCCAGACAAATCAATTAATGAGAAAATAAAATGTGTGGAGCAGCTGCTCTCCAGTCAAACAGGCCTCATCTAATAAAACCGTCACGTCCAACACGCACAACCATGTTGGATCTGACTTGATATGGTTGTGGCCTTCATGTTTCAAATGTCTTAATAATATGACGATGGATGAAAACCAATAGACTTTCATGTCAGATACTGCGGTATAGAGGAAGTGACACCAGGGAAGCAGGAAGTAAATGATATCAAATGACTCAACACTCAAGATCATATCACAGTTGTAGAAATACTGAGTTTGAAAGTTTGAATCAGTTTGTTTTGTTGTCGTTTTGCTGCGTTCGGAGGAAAAAAAAAAAGGAAACAACGTTTCATTTCATTTCTGCTGAAAATCATCAAACACACAACACTAACTGTGTGTGTGTGAGAGAGAGAAACAGTAGTCATATGTCAGGAGTGTGATGGATCAGCTGAACACACACACACACACACAGCTGGGGGCTACACGCTGCAGCTGTATGTGTTGTTCCCATGTTTCAGGCAGGAAATGAAAGGTCAGAGGTCAACAGAATCTCCTGAGGAGTCGTTCTCTTCAATAAGTTGTAGACTTGTCTCAATAATTTACCTTTACTCCTCTCTTTATCTCTAATCTGCTTCTTATTTGACAATGTGGAATTCCTGATAACTCCCACAATCCTTTGCTTTATTTTGTGCGACTCTGCAGGTTAGTGCTGGTTTTTCCTTGTTATGTGACTGCGTCAGCGACTCGACCGAGATAGAACTCAACAAGGTCAGAGAGACGCCTCTGATTTCTCTCATGACACAGAAACACATGATGCACAGACAGTTGTGACGATCAGAGACCGACACGCAGCTGAAACATCACTTTACACATATAATGTCACATTAACACTGTTTTTATTGTCGTGTTTTATCTTCAAAGACACAAACTGGCGTTGGGAACATGAGTCACATGTCTCCACAACCGTGTTCGTCCTCCCTCTGATCACTTGTAAGAATCCATGTAACACCAGCTTTCATCTATTAGACACAATACAAATATAAAATAGCCTTGTATTTGCATGCAGCAGCCTGATGTAGGTCGTACAGATCAGAGCAGAGCTGCTCGTCTGTTTCCTGTTTGTTCTGGACATTAATCAACTCAGTCTGCAGGTTTGATACATTTCTACTTCTACAGAGAGTTTCACTGAACAAATCCAGTCATCGGTCATCTGATCATCAGTGTGTGTGTGTTATTCACTGAGTGTCCTTGACAGCTGTTTGACCACAGATACTCATTAAAACCCAGAGTGAACACACACATGCAGCTGATTGATATGACGCCAACACTCTCCTCCTCATCCTCCTCTTCGTCTTCTATAGAAAGAAATGAGGCAGCAGAAAAGACGAACAGCTGGGAAATGACCAGACTGAGTTTCAAGTTGAATCCTTAACCTTTGACAACAAGAAAAAAAAAAAAAAAACCCACACACCTCTGGTTTTATGCTGCAGAAACAACGTTGAAACAACGTTGTGGTTTTAAGGGGAATTCTGGTAAATTTGGACTGATATTCTACTGTTAGAGGTTTTTGAGTAATGTCGGTACTATCAGCGTTTAAACAGGCTGTTATACACTTGTGTTGATTTCCTACACGTTCGTGAAAGCCCAAAGGTGCCGGGTTTGTATCAACGGTAGATTCAACGTCTTCAGATTGAACAAACACTGTCCTGCAGCTTCTTTCACACTCCTGAGATAAACAGACGAAGTGTTATGTCGGCGAGGCTCCTGGCTGTGTTGCACGGGGCTTAGAAAGAGATGTTCTGCCTCTTTAGTGACACAAAAACACTATTTACTTTGACGTTATTTGCCCCATGACTTAATTTATTAGCTGCCTGGCCACGCTCACCGCAACCACCACATCTCCACTAACATAGCAACCATGTTTCATTGTTTTAACAACATTAACTCAAAGACTCTAACAGTAGGATATCTTCTTTATACTTCATACATCTATAGATCATGGGATGAAGATGCAAACTTCATGATGGAAACTGTTGGAGGCATCACACAAATCACTTGTACTATCACACCGATAGAGTTTCTATCATTTCCATCAGCCTCGACTTTTCCCTGCTGTCATTTCTTCTTTGAATTCCTGCATCATACTTACAACTTGACCCCGTCAATGTTGAACATACCACACGCATGACGAACCACACAAGAGTTTCATTTGAAGGCAGCGTATACGTGAGCTGCAGAAAATACATATATTTCCTCATCATCAGTCACCAAATGTCTCCTGAATGACACATAACACTCATCACTTCCCACTTTGTGAAGCCTGACGGGAACTGTTACCAGTTCTTTATTAGACAGAGACGTTAATCTTAAAAGTAAGTAAAAGTAATAGAGAGCGAGAGCAGCGGCTTTTTATTTCTGTGAGTAGCAGCGAACACAGCGAGTACAACAGAGGAGTCTAGTGTCGCACTGACGGCCAAAGTCAGGTGAGAAGCAAACAAACGAGCTTTTGTTCTGCAGCCGACAGAGAAGACAGAGTGTCTACTGTTAAAACCCACATCACTCACTATCTTTAATCACACGCACACACACACACACACACACACACACACACGCACATCTGAGGTCTCATCTGCAGATACTGAACCAGAGGTCTGAATGTGACAAAACAGACTCTCTCACTCGGTTTCATTCTGTAATTACACACACACGATGTATTGTATGAATGGCTCCATTGATGAGAGTATTGTAACTCACACCCTGTGAAGGTCCACACACACACACACACACACACACCTTCTCACTGGCTTCCTGTTTTATGTTTGTTTGGTCGTTTGGCTGAAACATTCAAATATCGCTGCCACAACTTTTGAGCCAGGCAGGAAATCAAACCATCAAACATGTGTAAACAACAGCAGGGTATAGTATTTCTCTTCCTCCACCTGTCAGTTCTCCCACAATTCAACTTTTTTGTCAATGACAGTAAGTGACAGTAATCTGGGAGGATGACATTCCTCTCATACCTCCCACTCCGTCTCAACTGAGTCTCACATATTTGACATTGTGCACGATTACAATGATTACGCAAACAAAATTACTGTCTAACAGCAGCAGTAGCAGCAGCAGCATTCCTTCTAACAGCATCACAGTGGGTAGTAGTATTACAATTAGCACTTTGCAGGGGGGGTTGAGCAAATACGTAAACATTTCCAGTTAGACCTTCAAAACCAGAACAAGTTTGTCATGTTTTGCAGAAAAAAAGAGCCCTCCTTCCCTGAAACATGACATGTTTTCCAAACTCTAAAGTCAAAAATATTTTTATTTACTTCAGACAGTGAGACAGACTCAGTGACTATAATTGGTGAGCTCATTCATGAAACCTCATCCGTCCATTTAAGTCCAGCTGTCTCTCTGTTTCTTAGCAAAGAGCTGATCTCAGCTCAGTAAAGCGAAAGCTCTCAGGCTCGTTTAGGTGGAGTCGTTGTGGACGGAAAAGAAACTTTGTGACGAGAAAACGCTCCTGTTTGTGGGAATTTATAGGAACGTTTAACTGGAAACGTTAAAGATAACGGAGAGCGATCTGGAGACAGATGAGATGTGTTAAAAGATTAAATGTGACTGATGAACCACGATGAAGCGACGGAGAGAAGGTCCAACAAATCCTGCCTCTGTCCATTATCTCAGCTGGAGTGTGTGTTCGCCCCAGGGGCAGAGTCACTTCCTGTCAAGCTCCAGGTTTAATGGGTAATGGACAGGACGTTGGATCATTTTACCCCCTCACCCCCCTCCTCCAACAGTCAGTCACCGTGTGAGTGGGTGAGAAAGTGCCTTTATATTTGAGTGTGGAGGGAAAAACATCAACAACAAAAGCAGTAGCAGCCTCCACTTTTCTTTTTTCAAAGACGATGAGTTTTCAGATTCCTGAACCAAAATAATATCATTTTACACTTCACATACACACTGAAGGCTGCTGTCATATAACCGGTCCGACCAGCTCAACTTCAATCCTACAGCAATGATATCATCTTTACAACATTTGCTTTACATACTTGCATACTTGCTGGGACTGCTGGTCTTCTAGGAAACACACTGGGAAACTGACATTTACTTCCTCAAACAGATAATTTTTACAAACTTTGACACCCGGTGCTGATTGTTGGATTGAATATTACTCTGTAGGTTTATTCTCCTCCTATCACAGCTTGTAAAATGGAGATTAGATGGCATTGCTTGTGTTACTGTTGCCAATCATCACATTTGACCCTGATGACCCAGAGAAAGTGGTAAACTCTTGGTGTCTGACAGATGCGTCCCAACCTGGGTTTGGTTTAAATTAGATCAACGTGAATCAGTTTTGGCAGCAAGTTTAAACAAGTCAACAGAAACCAATGAAAAGTGTTGAGATTCATCATAAAAACCAGTTCAACTACCTGCAAGTCTGTACAACCACTACTGAGCTGAGAGACTGAGGCTAAAGTCCAGTGTCCGTCTGCACACAGCTGAGTTAACCTTTAGCTAACTGTGGCTGAACGCTAACCACAAACTGTAGAGTATGAAGGAGAGCTGCCTCTTCAGACTTCAAGTGGTTTTAGCAAACAACAAAAAAAAAAATACCAGAGCTGTTAGTGGTGTGTAAACTGGAGCGACACAAGAATTTAATTCAACCACTATGTTGAGAAGAGAATAAAAACTCACAATTTCAGATCTACACCAACACAAATGTTCACCATCTGGATTTAACTTTCTGGGAGAAGCTTTGAATCAAAACTGAGACCTGGTTTGAGCTCAGAATCAGGTCTTAATTGTCCAGACTATTTATTAATTGTGTCCCTACAAATGGATCCGTTTCTTTTGTTGATGCTGACGTTGTTTATTTGATGAATTCATCGTCTACGCTGCTGGAAACTCAAGAAAACTTCCAACGTGAATTCATTTCACAACAAAGATGACGAGAAAGAAAGTTGTCAACTTAGAGAAATAACGCATCTGAAACCTTCTGAGCAAGTGTCACCCAACCAAGTGACACACCCCAAGAAGAAATATCTGATTACATTTTTAATTTAGTCAAGAGAAGCTGAAAGTGGTTAAACCTGAGTCACACACCTTCTTTCCCAACATGTATTTCATGTTGTAAGATTTAACTACAACTACCACCCAGGCAGTTAAACGCCTCCACAGACCAGTTGGATTTAATTAGTGTTTGAATTCTTGAGTTATGGATAAAAAACATGTTTGTGAAGTCACAACTGACCTGGACCTTCAACCACAAAGCAAAGGTGACTTTCAGCTTCTAGTTTTGAGCATCAAACTCCAACATGTTCATGGTCGAGTCCAAGAGATGATTTGTACCAAATTTGAAGAAATTCCCTCCATGTGTCACTGAGATATCGTATTCACAAAAAAAAAAAGAAAAGGTTCTGTTTCTTCTGACCTATAATGAGAATCAGTAATGATATTGGTGTCAATAAAATCTTATCAATAAGTAAGCTATTTAATGATAAGAAGTCAAGAGGTTGCAGAAACCACATGGTTGTAAAACTGAGACGAATCTGACGGATGAGGATTTATGATAAATCTGTAAATTGTCTGTGTTTTATATGTTAATGACTTTACTGAAAGTGGTTTGGCCAAACGTATACAACATTAGACAAACTGGATTCAATCATTATCATGATTAATTGGACTAATAAGCTTATGATCATTTTCATGCCACGTCAACAATGCGCTATTTTCTCTAAATGCTTTGGTTTCTGTGAAAAAAAGAAAAAACTCTTCCAAAACACAATTATATAAACGGTCTGTGATCGTTCTCCAACGTTCAGAGAATCACAACAAACAACCAACAAATGCTGTGATTTTTCTGGAGAGAACAGCTCTGCCCTCTTCAAGAATAACTCTGAGGTTGTGTTATTGTGTGGTACTTTGATTTAAGTCGAGCGTCTGGATGTTTCTTCCACCGCTGAATGTCACTCAATAACACAAACAAACAAACCGATGCTGTGATTTCTTTCTGGAGAGAATAGACTCCAGTGAAAAACACACTTGAGTGTTCAGGAATAACTCTGGGCTTGTGTTGATGTGTTGTTGTGTTTGACTTTGACCGGTCTGAGAGCTTCTTCTAACACTGAAACAGACAATAAAACTAACCAAATAATTTAAAATAAATCAAGCTATGGAGGAATCTGTGAGGTAAAATGACCTTTTTTAAAAAAAAAAAATCAATGGAGTCTAGTAGGTTTAAATAGACGACATAAACACAAAAAAACATCCATCTGTGCAGAAATCCTGCCCATGATGTTATCAGGCACTAATAACAATAGGACTTATTAATAATAGTAACTTTGTGTGAACCAATGGATGTTTATTTATTTATTTATTTTTTTATTTTGGTTGTCATCAGCTGATCGACTGTTAATAAAACGGAATAAAATCTGTCATCACTTAATTAACCTGAACTGACACTGCCAAACCTTTTAATCCTTCTTTGTTTCACTTTAACTGTCACGTTTTTCACTTGACGTAACTTAAAAAAAAAAAAGAGAAAAAAACTTTTTCATTCATTACACAAACAATCTGCTTCACTGAACCCGACTTGACTTGAGGGTTTTAAGATTTGCTCTTACTCTCTGTTTGTTTGAAGAACTGTACTTGATAGTAGATGGATTGTGTGTGTGTTTTCATCGTTTTCAAGTGTTTGGTTGCGTCACCAGGTTTCTGTACGTAACCTGGTGACAAAATGGTCTGGATGTGACAGGCGGGTCTGAACCAGACCAACCACAAACCAACAACATGATTGGGAAATGTCACATTTAAAATAAAACTCGGGTATAAATCCTTTTAATGTTGGCCAAGTGCTCTGACATAACCTGCAACAGAACACACCCAAACGTGAAAACACACACACACACACACACGTCCTGTGCAGCAGCTGACTGAAGTGAAGGAAAACAGATTGCTCAATACGACACTGAGACAAAGAAACTAAGTGTCCACTTCTGTGTCTCTCATTTTCCATCCACATCTCTCTCTGTCTCTGGTAAACAACTTCCTGTTTCACCATTCATTTTCAATTTCAAATGATTTTCTGCCAACAAACAACATAATAAAATAATAATAAAAGATTGAACACAAGCTAGAGGCGTGTGAAACTACAAACCTGTTCTCTGCTTCATTCCTCAACACAAACACAAACTCACTAACTTCTAAAGAATGAAGCAGCACACAAAACAACACAGTAACACACAGTAAGTCCACAAACACCTGCTTTCACACACACACACACACACACACACACACACACACACACACACACACTGGTCCCACCTGTACCATTGTAGCAGCAGCAGCAGCAGCGAGCGAGGATCCATCCACAGCAACGCCGGGCTCGCTTCATCCTCGCTCACAACACGTGCATCCTACATTCACACTCCTCACACACACACACACACACACTCACACACACACACACTCACTACAGATCACTAACTGACTTGTTAAAGCAGATAAACTGACTGAGTCTGTGTCAACGGCAAGAGTTTCAAGTCCAAACTGCTGAGATTCAACAGAGAGAGAGACTGAAAGAGAGAGAAAATGAGGTAGTAGGAGGAGGAGGAGGAGGGGGAGGAGCCTACACACACACACACACACACACACACACACACACACACACACACACACACACACACACACACACACACACACACACACACACACACACACACACACACACACACACACACACACACACACACACACACACACACACACACAGTGTTGGAACCTGACTCTCCACTTGGAGAAAGTAGCTCCACAATAATTAACACTGACTTCTGTTCTGGAGTAGTGAAGTGTATATGTGAGGGAGGGAAACTCAGCAACTATGTCTGAGAAAGAAAGACAAGTGTGTGTGTGTCTGTGTGTGTGTGTGTCTGTGTGTGTGAGAGAGAGAGAGAAGTGACATGTGAATGTCTCTCTGCTCTTCTCATAAATCGACTTCAATAACTTCAGTTTTCATTCGTCTGTTTTGTTTTGTTCAAACTCAAACCCTTGTTACATAAACAACCTGTTGTAGTTAATCTACTGGTTTTGTTCAATAGTTTTCACCTCCAACATGAACAAAGTCTCTTCTACTGAAGCTAAACTAAACAGAAACGTGTGTAAACTTAATCTCATCAACTTCACAGAGACGATAAAACGTTGACGCCTTCGAAAGACGAAACAGGTTTTTTATCAGAAGGTAACTGGTCGAACGCCATTCAGATTTATTCTGCAAACATTGTTATTCTGTGTCCCAGCTCCTCTGACCTCTTCACCTCAGAAGATAATACACATATAAACACTTAAAACCAACCATCCGATCTCAGTTATTATGAATAAACCTGCTGCCTATTACCAGACACTCCCTCAGCCTGAAGTGTCGCATTAGACTCTGACTCATTTATTTGCCGACATAAAGCGTGTAAACCTCTGTAGCCTCTAGTGATAATTGTATTGAGGTGTGAGCTTTTAATAAAATGAAAAATTAAAAAAAAAACAGTATTCTCATCTACTCAGACACATTGTTGTTATTTTAATGTAATGTTCACGCAGGATGAGCTCCAGACAGAGAGGACATCTCTTCTATTCAATCAGGCCAAAGCTCAGCCTCTAAAGGGAGCAACGGACTGTAAGTGTGTGTGTGTGTGTGTGTGTGTGTGTGTGTGTGTGTACCTAGATGAGCACTGCAGCAGCAGGTAAGACAACACACAAGCACTTAGCCCAGATAAAATGTTTCCAGCAGCTCTGTTTCTCTGCAGTGTCCCATTTTATCTACAGCTCCAACACTGACGCTGACATTTTATAGAAAATACAAGGACGAATATTTAACTAATATAGATGAAACTTTGTATTAACAGAGCAGGTTAGTTATCACTTCAGTCTAAACACAAACTCTCCAAGATGTTTTTTTTTTTAAGACAAAAAACAAGACAACGTCAGAGCGTCAGTGTCTTCAGTGTTTCAGAGAGAGGACGAGGAGACCTACTTTACACGGCAGTCACAAGACTACACACACACACACACACACACACACACACACACACACACACACACACACACACACACACACACACACACACACACACACACACACACACACACACACACACACACACACACACACACACACACACACACACACACACACACACACACACACACACACACACACACACACACACACACACACACACAGATGGAGAGGGAGCAGAGAGTGAACCAGTCACAACTTAATAAACCAGACCTCTTAATTAGCTCCGACTCTTCAGGCTTAATTAACAGTTCGACTCTTTCATTAACGAAGCCAAGAGCGAGTTCATTAAATTACCCAGAAGCCTCTGCAGTCGTTGAGGGACCAGACGCAGACGCTGCTTCTGACTAATTCTGTTTCAAACAATTGTGGGTTTTTTTTTTTTAAGACTCGACTGACACTTTGTGTTCGATGCTGTGGTGTAAACAAAGTGTCTGTTTCCTGCCACAGACACGATGAAGCGTCAGTTTCTTTGCGAGACGTTGTTTGTTCAGTTTGATGCACAATCAAACAATCAACTGGTCAACATGAGCTACGGCTGCAGGAACTTTTTTTACTTGAATTTTTGTTCATGTTCAGACAGATACTGATGAGAACAGCTTCTTCATGAGACTAGATGCATCTAAATACGGGACAACAGTGTTTAAATAGGTTTATTTTAGTTCCACCTTTATGCAAACGATCAGCTCAGAACCAACGCATCACGTTCGTTGTTTTTGTTTTCTCTTCTACTTTGAATTAACACCACATTCACATTTTCTTCATAAAGGTCAAAATGACCCACATCTAGTTCCTGTGATGTCATCGATATATTTTTATAACCGTTAATAATGAGTCAGACGTGACTCTTCACTTCCCTGCTCATGTTTTATTATAACTTTAGATCAATGTGGGAGGTTGACACACAAAGTCTGATGTTGACATTTATCACTTAAGTTTTATTTTCAGGTTCGATTGTTTTAAAAACTTTATTTTGACACATTAACAAACTGTTCTGTTGGAGTAGGGACGTAAAAGTTGTTAATTAGTTGTTAATTAAAGCTACATTTTGTTATTTATATCATATCGTGTGTGTTTTATTAACAGTGTGTGTTGTTACTATGTTGTGTTCACAGTTTTCTGATTTGCATTTCTCCACAGAAACACAAACACTCCTCTGATCAACGGGAGCAGGAAACGCACCGTGACCGTGTTGAGGCAAATCAGCTGATCTGCGTGTGTGAGAAAGATAAAACTGCAGTGAAGAGAAACCTCCCTCAAAAAAAAAAAAAAAGATAGAAAATATTCACACAAAGGTCATTTTAAAGTTAAAAAACAAAGTTAAAAGCACGACAGTTGATGTCTGATCTTCCTGCAACCTGCCACGACGACGCTGCGTGAACTGATCTGAGGTCTGCTTGTGTTTCTCTGACTGATTTTATCTCGTCCTGTCAACACCGGTTAGTGAACTTTCAGTTTCTGCCTGAACTGAAGTCAAAACGATGGTTAAGTGGACGAGTGTGCTGCTGACGGACAACGTGAAGCCGTACGGGACAGTGTTTATTATCATAATTATAATAATCATAATAAAGATGATGATGGTCTTTAAAGTGATGCAGGTTTTTGTGTTAAAACCTAAAAATACTAATGTCATGTTTATGTCGCTCTACATTCAGACGACAGTTTTATAGGCAGGAAATGTTTTAACACTTTAGTTTCTGTTCTGCTTTTTAAATGATTTTTAGGGAAACAACAGTGTTTCTCTTAGTAAATAATGTAACATTTATTATTCAACATTTAAAACTGGATTTTTTTAGGAACTGACACAGCTTTTCATCGTCTACTTCCTCTGAAATTAAAACATGAAACCATCATTATGTTTCTAGTTTCTCTCTGATCAACACAAAGAGGTCAAAGGTCACATGGGACAAACGTAAAGATGAGCTACATCGCCCCCTGAAGGACGAAGCAGGAACTTGAATTTGGATCTTTATGAAAAAGTGTGTTGCAACTTAAAAACCACAGCAACTGAACTAAACTGTCGTCTTCTGTTCCTCCCATGACAGACAGCTCTGGGTGTGTGTGTGTGTGTGTGTGTGTGTGTGTCTGTTACCATGTAAACCGTGATGAATCAGACAGTCACTCGATGACTGATAGTTACTTATTGATTTCACAATCAAGACGATTTATTTAAATCATTATTATCTATGTTAGTGTTTTGGACCAATCAGAGACAAACAACAATAAACTCAACAGTTTAAACGTAAAATGAGTCTTAAAGTCAAAGACATAACATTGAATTTTCCAGAACGGCAGCCAGACTTTGCTGACTGTGTGTGTGTGTGTGTGTGTGTTACTGCAGACAGACACTTCCCATTAAATCTATTGTATATAGATGTCTTTAAAGATCTATTTAGCAGAAAAAAAATAAATAAATGGATAAATAAATAATGAATCCAAACTAAGAGGAAGTCTAAGAGGAAGTTGAGAATATTGTAGTGTCCATGTTTCACCAACAGAGGTCGATATAGATCAGTTTAATCTAAAGGAGCCGACTGATGAAAAGATGTTTTCTACCTGAGACATTATTTTGTTGAACTGGTTTAAACTTCTACTGTGAATATTTACTAGACTCTGATGGTCTGGTTTTGCTCTGAAATCTGTCCAGTCTGTCGCCTTTGTGGCACTTTGATGTGGAAAATGTTCACGTTTTGAACTAGAGCAGCTGCGACTGTTGTTCCCACAAAACTAAAGCTTCGGTTTCATTCATCAACATTAACATCATCTTAATTAACAGTCAAACCTTCTGACCTTCAGCTCTCAGCTTCAGTCACATCCTCCAGGATTAAACGATGTTATGATCATAAATATTAACTCAAATTCAACCAATCCCTGTGAACTCTACACGACCAATTATCATCATTTCCAGTCAAACATTGATCCACGTCAGTGAATCACTTCCTTGTTTATTTTAGAAGACGCAGGAAACATGTGAGATAAAAAGTCTCACATTTACTGTCAACATCACTGCTAAGGACCAAGAGAAATAGTATCCGGGCAAAATTCACCACAGAGGAGGAAACTATTTGATATTGTTGCAGAGCAACAAGAGAAAGTCGTCACTGCAGCTTTATAGCAACAAAAAACAAATTTCACAACAAGTTTTTAAAAAAGCCTCGACAATCTAAAGAAAAAAGGCCTGAAATCCTAAAGGAACCGTTCAAAGATTATTTCAGATTTTCTCCTACCTTTTCCGGAGCCGAAGAAACAGTCCATCTCAACACTGGAGCGTGAGTGCGACACACAGAGGGCGGAGCTGGGGACGAGTCCTTCCTGCGGTGGACTACGGTCGGTGGTTCGGACCAAACACCAACCAGGACGCTCACTGGGACGCTCCAACAGCTCCACTGTTTGACCTGGAGGGAAGAGACGAGGACGACTGTCATACAGCTTCACGCTTCAAAGACGTAAAGACTGAAGAGCGTGACCTGAGAGGTTTGTCTCGGTTCGTCTCACCTGTGCTGACTGACATCTCCGTGCTGCATCCTGCTGTGAAATCCTGCAGGACGACTGTCAACTCACAACCTCCAGAGAGCTGCGGAAAAAAAAAGACAAGAAGCGTTTGATTAAAGTTAAAGAGCTTAAAACTGCACAGAGTCCTGAGTCAGGACTCATCGTTTACACAACACAGAGAAAAATGAAAACTAAACACGACTGAGAAGCTGATGTACTTGTCAAGTTGACAGTAAGTTTGTTGGAGTCAGAGTTAAAACCTGGGTCACGATGAGAAGCAGTGAGGGGACGTTTAAAAAGTACCCGACAACATATCACAAATGTTTTCATGAAACGTAAAAGTCGAATCAACCTGAATAGTTTCCTGACCTGGAAACGCTTCGGTTCTATCAGCAGGACAGTGACTCATGGAGCACGATGAGATAAGAACTACAGGTGATCTAAGCTTTAATAAACCTGGTTTGGTGAAACAGACGTCACAGCTGCTGCGTCGTGTTGATCTTTCTTTAAATGAAACTGATACGACTTCGACATGTCATTTCAACCACAACGAGTCAATAAATAAGAAAAAAAACAGAACGAGGTAGAAGTCATCACCTCCTGCGTTGATCTGACCTGGAAACCTGTTTACTGTGTCAACACACCATCAGCTGATTGGCCTGTTTACAGCAGCATGTGTTATGTAACCGGACAGAAAATAACAGCACATCAACTGGATCCTTCAGTGATTCACCTCGACCTTTCACTTAAATACAAAACGAAAACCTCTGGTCGCAAAGAAGTTGGAGGAGATGATGTGAAAACACAAAGCGACTGTTTCTGTCTCCTCTAACTTCGCTCTCTTCACATCTCATCGTCTCACAAACTGTCGAGTTTATGTTCGTTTCGTAAGCGGCCGCTCTTTGTCAGGATCAAGGTCTCCTAGCAACAAGGACCCTTGTTTCTATAAAAGGTTCAGGTGACTTTATACCTGACAGATGGTCACACACACACACACACACACACACACACACACACACACACACACACACACACACACACACACACACACACACACGCGCAGGTGTTGTCACTTGTTCTGGCTGATTGGAGTCATGTTCAGGTTGAAGTTGAAGGTGCGACCGAGCTGGAAACATCGTGACGACAGTAAAAGGAAAGAAAAAAAAAAAAAACAACCTCTGCTACTAATAAAACTTTTATTTGCTTCTTTTTCTTGTTACGTTGCATCGTTGGCTCAGGAAACATGACACAGCAAACTACAGGTTTACTGTGACTTATAAAACTGATTCTGTTGAAAAAAAATCTTCTGTTTTTTATCTGAAATTTAAATGTTTAAAAACCAGGAAACAACGTCCTTCAGTTGATGTTCAGATCCTTTAAATCAGATATTTTATCTGTGAAACTGGAGCTGGTTTGTTTCATTAAACTTCCTCCAGTTTATTAATTTCTCACTAAGCTGTTTATTATTAAAACACATTTATTCCTTTGATACATTTCAGATTTTCTGTTAAAGTTCATAAAAATCTTCAAAATCTTTCTTCTCTTTGAAGTTGAAATATTTCCACAAACTTCATCCAATCAAGATTTTCATTTAATAAATTAGTTTTCAGTTTGATAAATTAAAAATTACACGAATTTAGGTTCAGTTTGATTTAAAAATCTTGTTGCTTCTGAATCTTTTACTTCTAATAAACTATTTATAATAAAACTGTTTTTACTCAGAGTTACGACTTCATCAACAGGACTTGAAGGTTTTTAACTGTCGGTTGTTAAACGTCAAGAAATGTGACGTTAACGGATAAATACAGACATAAACCGCCACAAATCACAAGTCACTTTTCACTTTATCTTCACAAATGACACGTGTATGTTTTCAGTAAACTCTTCTGATTCTCAATGTGAAGAAACTTCAGTGACATGAAACAACGTTTTTATGATAATGTGTCGTGATAATGTTGTTCGATGTTAAATTAACATCCCTTCTAGATGAGTAGAAACAATAGCTACATTATTTCTTGTTTATTATTATAATCTGTTTTCTTAACATCTAGAATCTGCAGATAAAAATGTTCAATTTAATTTGTTTCATTAACGCTTAATAAACTAAAATAAAACGTTACTTTTGTGATTTGAACACATCTGCTCATAAACATCAACAGAGAAACAGTTTCACTTCTAATCTGATGCTGTTTGTTTGTGTTTGAGGGTGTGTCTTGTGTCGTTCATATGACCTCGGGTTCTGTGCACTGACACACACACACACACACACACACACACACACACACACAAACACACACATGCACGCCACAGCTTGTGATGGTCATATGTTCGAGCAGATGAAGACGTGAAGCGGAACAAACGACTTCAGCTCCTCCGACGGTGAAACCAACGCGGCCTCGTCAGGAAACGCCGCGTCATCAGATCAGGAGATGTTTATTCTTTTCCTGGAAACGAGTGAATCTGCCTCAACGAGCTCTTAAACGTCTCATTAGGACATTATGTATCGATACCGAGCGACGGTTTCCTTCAGATGTGAACGAGTTACAGAGACTCTCTGGTTTCATTCGAGTAAAATTGAGTTTGACGCAGTTTATTTAAAAATCTGTGAACAAACAGTCGCTGAAGCTTTTAACTCGTCTGCTGCATAAACTAATTTTGACTTTAAAAAGACTAATTCAGAAAAGATTACAGACCTGTTCACTGTGTGTGTGTGTGTGTGTGTGTGTGTGTGTGTGTAGTCCACGTCACCAGAGCACACACATCTCCAGAAAACACTGAACATTTCTGTTTTGAATTATTGAATTAAATTTAATTAATAATTAAAAACTAAATATAAAGTCTGACTTTAGACCTTCAACAGGAACCTTCAACAGGATTTTCAGGATTTTCCTGTATTTTTAATAATTTAATGTTTGTCTACTTTATTTTCTTATCAGGTGTTGCAGTGTTGTGTCAACATTTAAATTACAGCTTTACATAAAAGTTAAAGAAAAAAGGTTTAGAGACGTAAAGTTATGCAGCTGATTGGTGCAAATGAACAAAAACTAATCACATTTTGGTGATAATACTTGTGCAGTTTAACTTCCTATAAACACTTTTCCAAACTGAAATTTAGATCATTAAGTCCTTCAACCAGGTGTCAGAGTCACAAAATACGATATAATTTCCATGTTTTTTATTATAAATCATCACGTTGATGTCGTCTACTGGCTCAGTAAAAGATAAATCTATGTTTAAATGAATGGAAGGAAAAACAACGACGTTATAAAATGTGCGTTAGTGCAGCTTGTAGGTCACCAACTGGAAAAACATAAAATAAAAACAACTCGATGAATAAATCAAGATGAAAATAAACCCTGAGCTGCAGCGTAAGCTGTGGATATTAGCATTAATTTAAAAAAGATGCCACTGACAGTCGCTCACCAACTTCTGACAGTTGGAGTTGATCTGCAGCTGCAGCGACGGTTCAACTTCGGTCTCATGTGGAAACAGTTTGGATCGTCACCGACGACCGAACCTCGTCTCCGAGGAATAAAACGACATGTGCGACTCATTTCACGTTACGTTCGCTGGAAACTCTCGACTCAAACGTTTCTGTTCGAACTCGTGCTTCAAGTCACATTTGACTTTTTCAATTTTCATCAAAGACGACGACGTTCGTCTCGACTTCGAGCTGCTTCGTTGCTCATCAGTCACATTTTACTTTTACAGAAGCAAATATTATGTGGAAAATGTCAGTAAACATTTCTATTTTGCAGATGGTGGTAATTTGTTCTACATTATATTTCCTGTTATTGAGCAGCTAATGGAAAAGAGTAATTAACATTCATCCATCGCTCTCAAACTGAAGCCACTGTGAATTTGAATTAATTTCATTTTAATAAATAAAAGCGACTTGAGCTGCAGGTATTTTCATCGTCTGAGACGTCGGAAAAAGGTCGAGTGAGGTTTAGTTTGTTAAAAACACACAAACCGTTCGTTACGTAACCGTCACGTGTATGAATTTAAAGTAGAAAAAAGTAAATATGTGTCGGAAAATCCCTCGTGACTGAGTTTAAACAGCGGCTTCAACTGCAAACACGCGACTAAAAGAAGAAACTTGTGTGTTTGAGAATGAAGTTCACATTCAGATGCTTCATCACATCAACAAACAGAAACACAGAGACAGAAATCAGCTCCAGCAGCAGCGATAGATCATGTTTACACACACACAGCAGACACGTGTTGTGTGTGTGTAACATGTACCCATGAGGATCCTCATCATGTGACAGTTTGACACCGTTACATCCTGATCACGTTGACTCGTTAATATTACAACTTTAACTTTAATCACATGAACCAGTCGAACCAGTTCACGATCAACCTGGCATGAAAATACAGCAGATAAAGAATCATTACATGTATAACACAGCTTTACTCTTTTATATAAAACAAAAAAAAGGTTCAAACTACTGATATAAGGTGGAAATGTGATAAAATGTTAAACTTATGAACTTCACAAGCTGCTGATGTGTGATGATGGTTTGTTTCTGTCTCTCGAAGCCAAAAACCTCTTACAACAACATTTTGTTTTATAAATAAACTGATTTTTTTTTCAGCAGGAAACAAAAGACAAAAAAAACATCAATTCTCCTCAGAAATCTGAAAAATGCTGCGTCACTGTTTGTTTCCGTGCATCAGCAGTTTTCAAACAAATAAACGTGGATTTACATAAGAGTCTGTAGTTTTTTATCTGTGACTTTGAACGTGAGAAAGTGAAAAGCTGCAGCGGCTTCAGTTTGTGCAGCGTCGTGTGGATTCACTGTGGTTCAACCAAGTCACCAAAATCACAGCGTGAGCGTCCAAACCAGCATCGCTGCTGCAGCCAGACTCACATCACACGTTAAAATAGTCACTTCTGCTCTCAGCGTCTTCCCAGAACACAAAAAGTGGCTGTTTACATGTTTATCTGGTTTCTAATCAGAATCAAACTGACTTCAGTTCAGTTCAGTTCAGTCTGGACGTTGGTGGTTCATTTATCTCTCTCTCTGTGGCAGCTAATGGTCTGTTTCCTGTCTCTGTCTGTCTGTCTAGGACACACACCCTGTTTAACCATTAATCTTCAACATTACACGCACACACACACACACACACACACACACTCTCTCTCCCTCTTATTGTCCAGCTTTACATCACGCTGAGTGAAAGTCAACAACTCGTATGATATGGATCAGCGAGCAAACGTCAACACGAGTCGACGATTAAACCTCGAAACTCTTCTTCTGTGATTTCAAAGTTGAACAAGAAAAGATTTTTTTTATATTTACAATCATCTCATCATTAGAGCAGCAGCTTCATTCATGCAGAGAATCAAGTTTGTGTGCAGAGAAGATTAAAAATAGAGTTTGGAAACTGAGTCAACATGTAGTAGAACAACTAACAGTAATGACTAATAGTGTTTGTCTACGGTCGCACAACATGAAGACAGAAGTGAAAAAAGCAGCAAACTGAACTAAACTTTGAACTTTGTAACATTGTTACAATAAATGGAACTGACAGATCAGATATATTCACTGATTCAGGCCAATCAGTGAATGAAAACAGTTAAACACAGACTGGTATCACCTCAGCTGCTGGTGAGGAGTGTGTGTGTGTGTGTGTGTGTGTGTGTGTGTGATCAGTGTGTCTCTACTCACTCTGCTGCTCTCTTTAAACAGTTTAAAACTCATCCACTTCGGCATGTCGACGTCTCCTCGTCTGTCGTCTTTCTGTCTTTGACAACTCCCTCGTTCGTGTCTTTGCCACACACACAAACACGCCCTCACACACTCTCTCTCTCTCTCTCAATCACTCGCTTGATCTCCCTCCCTCTGACTGTGTGTGTGCGTGTGTGTGTGTGTGTGAGAGAACAAACAACCATTGCTTTGTGTCTGATGGGAGTGTGTGTGTGGGTCAGTGTGTTCACATTTCTCCCACTCCCTGGAAGCAACTAAACCTCTATCAACAGCAACAGTGACAGCTCCTTGTGTGTGTGTGTGTGTGTGAGTGTGTCATATGACCAGCAGATGGCCACTGTTCGGACTCTCTCTGTACCCGACAAAGCTCGTATTTGATTCATGAGAACACGCACGTGTAAACAATTGCGATTCAGTGTCGAAGCTGCAACGCATCTTCGTCTTTTTTTCGTTTCATTCAGTTTTTCCTCTCTGAGCATCTGTGCGACATCCAGCTGTTGTGGTGGAAGAAGAATAAATAAAAACAAAAACAAGTTTCCTTCGGTCTGTTCCACAGAACAGCGGGGAGATTCCCTGTTACACAACCACAGCTCTACTTTTAGACGCATGTGATCAACGTACTGTAACGTCACATCTACAGTAGAACACTAATTAAATACAACTTGTGAACTTTTAAGCTCATTCAACATGTATTTTAAGATCTTCTTCATGTCAACACCGACAAAAAACTACAACAGATATGAAAGAAAATCTGTTATTAGAATTATTCACGTTTATTCAACTTGCAGCTTTCTGTTTTTCTGACTTCACAATTTGTCTTCAACAAAGTTCAAACTAAACATCGTCTCTTGCATAAAGTTCTTAAAGCTAAAATTAGCAGAAAGTAACGTAATTTTAAAATCATTAAATTCAAGAGCCAGAATTCAGATTATTGGACTCAAAGACTTTGTACTGGACCTTCAGAAACTCTGCCAGAGGAAAATCATTTCCTGTTATTATAAACGCTGGTGTTATTTGTTACTTGTTAAATCGTTTTACAGGGTCGCTTCACTAAAAGAGACTGTAAAGTCTACACCCATAACCACAGACTCTGTGAGGATGTAGTTGTACACAAAAACATTAATTACAGACTGAGAAAAAGGCCATGAATGATGGAAAAATGGCCAAGATTTGGTTACAAGATTTGACAAATTGTTGAAGGCATTTATGCAGAAAAAGGGCAAGAAAATATCAATATATAAGATGATATTTTAAATCAATATAGACAAGTTGTTGACCAACAAACCAAATGATGTTCTACTCATGAACATTAAAATGATGTCTGAAAAAAAAAAGGGTTCAATGGTTTTAATCAAAATAAAAAAACGATCTTATTTAAGTCGCAGACATAAACACATGTTCAGCTGCTGATGGATCCAGTTTCCAACCGGTGGTGAATCCTCAGTCCGTTGGGAGAGAAGGGTTACTAAGTTTTATTGACCCTGGCTCGTGGCGCGTGTTTTTTTTTTGCTGCAGCAGAAGGCGGCGGCTATAAAAAGTGTGTGTCCTCTGACCTGCAGGGCTGCGGTGGAGCCACCAGGGCTGCCAAGTCCTCAACCACTGGAATGATACTTAAAATAATGTAGCGACCACAGAAACCAACCGCAGCTGAGTCATTACACCACGAAGCGTCACAGAGAAGACGAGTTCCACTCAACGTCACGGGACTGACATGTTCAACAAGATGTTACGACGTTTGGCCTGAACCGCGCGTGTCAACACAACGTCACAACGAGTCCACTGGACGGAGGACGAAGACGTCCGCAAACACTGATGGTTTACAAAAACATTTGTTTTCCAACCTGCTATATTTTAGTTCAGCTAAAACAACTTGTTTAATTTTAACTGTTTAAGGTCGGCAGGATGTTGACAGACCATGATATGATATCTTACCAGGGTGGAAGTTACAAATTTAGACACGAAACCGTCGACTTTGACCTTCTGTAAAAACACGGGGACTCCACTTCTGTCTTTTCTAATTAAAAAGAACAATCGTTACTTCACAACCACAAGAGGTCGCTGGACAGGAAACGTCATCAAAACCTCCTATGACTTTTCTCTTAACCAACAGATACTGTCATAAGAGGAAAATCTAAGTTTGAATTGAAGTTTTGATGTTTAACACTTTACATTTTTTCAGTGTTTGTTGTAAAAAGTTAATCATGTGTATAAAAAAAAAAAAAAGGCCAAATATGTTTGAGGTAGTTTCAGAAAATGCTACAATTGGACAGTTTGTCCACTAAATACCTCTTTATCAAACTTCCTCCAGGAATCAATGTTTATATCAGTTAAATATTTATCTTTTATTATTATTATTATTATTAAAACCACTCGTCTAATATTGTGTTTGTCTCCTGATAACACCTCCAACCTCCCATCACCACATTGGATGTTGGACGTCCATTGGAGCTCTGGGGGGTCCTGTTGTGTTTGGCAGCAGGTCCTTTGGGTCCTGTAGGTTGTGGGGGTGTGATGGGGTGAGGTGGGGTGAGGGTGAGGGGGGTGGAGCCTCCATGGACCTGGTTTGTGGCAGCTCATCCCACTTATCCTCAATTGGTTTGGGATTTGGGGAGTTTGTAGCCTCGGTAGACGCCTCTGGCTCTTTGTCATGTTCTGAGTAATTGGTTGGTTGTGCTGGTTTGACAGGACTCATTGTTCTACTGGGGCGGGGGAGGGGAGGAGGGGCAATGAGGCAACAATGTTCAGGTGGAGAGGGGGGGTATTTGTTAAAGTAACATTCAGATAACTGCCTAGATCAGAGGTTTCCAAGCTGAGAGATGTTTAACTTTAACAACTTCACCGATCAGTTTTAATCTTGTGTCTGATGAAGACATGAAACGTCTCCAATCATTGTCAAAGCTTAAAGTCAAACTAGATTTTATTGAAATTGTAAAGTTGTGAAAATACTGAGCATTAAATCGTCTCATTGTTGGTTTAAAGTGACATATTTACTCTATAGTGAATGTGTGTTTGTACACTGGCACGTTCTCCTTCAACATGACAACATGATAACAAGGTTGTGCTTCTGTTGCCGTTCCTTCTGTTTTCATGTCGTTAAAGCTAAAAAACGTAAAGTACAGACTGTGAGACTGTGAGAGAAGGAAGATGTAAACACACAAAGAAAATGGGAGGAAAGGAAATAAGACGTCGAGACAGAGAAGTAAACCGAGAGGCGAACAAACACTCAGCATTCGTCATTTAAAACTTCTCCAAAAAACCACCAGAAACAGTAGCTTCCCGCCCTGTCTACACACACACACACACACACACACACACACACACACACATATATATATCCTGTGGACCCAGACAGCCAGTGGAACATCTGACTGTGCCAATACTGAGCTGTTATTATAGTAGATGGAGACAGGGAGTGGGCGTGGAGCGAAGGGGGCATTAAAAAGTGGGACAGACAGACGGAGGTGTGAAAACTGAGAAAGTGAAAAAGTAGAGTAAAAGGGGGATGGAGCGAATAATAACGAGCCTGTGTGTGTGTGTGTGTGTGTAGAAACAGTAATTTAGATGAAGAATGACAGATTGCAGGAGGTGGAAAGAGAGAAAAATGGAGCCAAGACGTGTAAAAATAGTGAGAGAAGGAACCAAAATGTTGAGTTCTGTTCTATATTCACATGAATAACAGTAAAAACATATTGTTACCAACTAGAAAAAGTTAATTAACGCAGTTAAACTGTGTCTTAATGAGCTGATCAATCAGTAACGTTCCTGTAAAGACGTCGAACTGCACAGTTCATCAGGAAACTAACAAACCAAAAGTTGAAATAATCACATTAATGAAGGTGGAAATCTTTGTTCAGAGGCCTGAACTACGAAGCAACTTCAACTTACCCAGGATCTCTTTCAGTTATCTGGCTTCACTGATCCTAACAATCTCAGTCTGGCTAAGCGGTACCACGAAGCTGGTTATCAACTAGATTAGTCAACCCTGGTTTTATCAATCTAGATGTGAGCACGTTCACATAAAAGAGGCAGCGTCTGCAGCAGATGACCAATCACAAACATGGAAACGAGAACCAGCAGAGCAGCGACTTCACAGCCGAAGAGCAGACGATGATTTTACAACAATATGAGGAAAACCGACTGATAATCCAAACAAAAAGCAACACGGTGGCAGCTGCTAAAAACCGAAAAGACAAATGTTAAAAGATCACTAATTGTGTAAACGCGGAAGTTCACAGCCCCACAGAGACAAGTAGATGTGACTGAAATTAAATTAAAATCAAATCAATGAACTGCTGAAATCTAGACTGTTGTTATGGTGAATACGCTGATACAACTTTAACATTCATGTTCAGCTGCACCTGTAGCGGCACAAAACAATAAAAACTAAATATAATAATATGATTCAAAGTGAAGTAGACGTACTTTCATATCTTATAAGTCCAAGTTCAGTTTCATTGTGTCAATCAGTCTCTGATTCAGGACGACAAGCTCAGTTAATGAAGGTGACAGGTGTGTCGTCAGACCCTGGCAGCTCCAAACAGGAGCATTTGTAAAATGTGTCATTAATAAAATCCAGTTATTTAATATCCTAGATAATTATTGTAGGAGTCAATAACACACAGCTACTGTCTGAGGGACAGTCAGCTCCACTGTGTCACTGACAACGTGCTGTTTGAGGAGATCACAGATATTTAAGTGATGCTCCAATAAATAATCTTGCCGGTCTCTAAACACCCTGGTCCTCCTCATAGACCCTCTCTCAATCCAGCACCGAGCTCCACAGATCTGCAATAAAAGGACGAGAAATTTTCAAGAGCATTGATTGGTTGGAGGGCGGAGATTTATAGACACCGACCTCTGATCTGGAACATGACCTGCTCCAGAGCAGGTTAGTTCAGCATTAGTTACCATGGAGACGTAGCCCGGTAAGAAGTGAACCACCTTCATAGGACAGAAAACCCAGAGTTAAACCTGAAGTTACCACCATAAGAACTAATCGTGCTTCGTAGTCCAGGACTCTGGTCCATGTGCATTTAGTTACTAAACACACACACACTCCTCTGGCTGATTGTTTGACATTTAACGACTAAAAACGACTGTTTTCCTCAACATACGACTGATTACTGACGAGAAAGTTCAGATTTTGAAAATCACCGTCTCATCTCTGTGGATCTTCTATCATTACTGTTGTTGTTACATGAATTAAAACTCAACGTTTCACCTTTCAGAGCAGCCGCAGCGTTGAACAAACAAATCGACAAATTCTCTTTATTCCAAAATAAACAAAGGTTTGGTTTTCAGTGTGATAATAAAACCCCAGAGGGCCGACGGAGCCATGGGAATGAGCGACACAACGGAGACGAATACATCAAGTCTTCAACTAAAAAAAAAAAAAAAAAAAAAAAAAAAAAAACAAGACACTTATAGATAAACAGATCCAGGCGAAGTGAAGTGGCACCTCCAACATAAGAGGGTTGGAAAAGAAAAAAAAAAAAAAATGACAGTTTATTAGAAAAGACATCCTGTATGTTGCTACGCTGTCGTTCTGTTGTCACAGCAAACTCTACGTCTGTGTGAAGTTTAATTAAAACCAGAAATAATGAAAAACGACATCAACGAGCAGAGAACTCGTCGCCGTTCTGCTGAGTCAGCACACGACGCGTGAAACTTTATCAAAACAAAATGTAGAAGCTGCTGTGTCTCTATGTTCTCCTCCTCCTCCTCCTTCTTCTTTTTATGTTTTTCAGGAAAACAACAGAGGAGGAGCCAAAAATAACAAGATGGAGTTTTTCTGAATCCTCGAAACAATAAACCGGACGACGGCAACAACAACAACACACCCACACTCATGATGTTTTTTTAATTAGACAGGAAGAGGTGGAGGCAGGGAGGGCACATACATCTATATATATATATATATATATATATATATATATATATATATATATATATATATATACACATATATATTGATGCATGTTTACACACAAAAATATAGAAGCAAAGATGAGAAGAGGAGGAAGCAACATGAGAAAGAGAGATGGTGAAAGACTGAAACAGACAAACAAGACGCACTGTTGAGACCAATCTGCATGAGTGAGGAAGAGTGTGTGTGCGTCAGTGTGTGTGTGTGTGTGTGGTGCTGACATTTAGCAGCAGGCTAAGTGTGTAGGCGTGGGGTTGCACGGTGAAAAGGCCATGCTGTGTAACCCTACAGTGGGAGGCCATGACGGACATCTGTGTGTGTGTATGTGTGTGGGTGGATGGATGGATGTGTGTGTGTGTGTGTGTGTGTGTGTGTAATAGGGGAGGTAATGTAGTAACAACCAGTTCACATGAAAACGAGAAAATAATAAAACCGAGGAACCTAAATAAATAAAATTCTGCACCTGATTCTGTTTTTTTTTTTTTTTTTAAATCTGAGCATTTTTCAAAAAATAACCAGGAAACGTTGAAACTGAGTTTTTTTTGTCTTTTCTTTCTTTCCTTCTTCAATTTCCCCATTAAAAAAAAAAAAAAAAAAAAAAAAACTAGCAACAGACATTTGGCAAATACATTTAAAACTGCAGATAAAGAAAGATAAACCTGAGAACAGCTGGACCGCCAAAATAAAAGTTCAAGCATGGTCTTACTTGGATGCACGCGACGGGCTGGTAGGAGGCGTCAGAGCAGCCGCCTACACACAAGCTGAAGAGGTTTTTCATCACTTCATCGACTGTTTCTCTGGTCCTTTAATGTCATCGCTGAATGTTTCTTATATTCAGCTTCGTGTAAATGTGTTTGTTTGTTTCACATGTGAATGAACTGAAGCTGAACTGAGCTGCAGACACGTTCACAGCCCCTGCTACTGCCCATTGTAGCTGCAGGGGAAACCCTGTAGCAGCAGCGACACAGCTGAGGGTCATCAGCTCGTCTCACAGATCAGTGAGTGTGTATGTGTTTGTTTGTACCTTGTCGCTGTCCACAGTGTTCTGCGACGTCCTGGAGGCGATGGAGATGGTGTCTGGTTGGCTGCTGCCGTCTCCCTGGCTGTCTCCATCTTCACCTCCCTCCCTGGACACAAACAAACAAACACATTCGGGGTCAATTAAAGTCCATCCGTCTTCTACGGGCGAAGACGAGGTACAACCTGGACGAATCGGTGAAGCAAAGTCTTTTTTAAAATTACTGAAGTGCTGATTTCATTTACATTACACTTGGTGATAACAGCTGAAGCAGAAAGATGCCGTCAACTTAGTTTCAATCTTCTGTCCAGACACGTATGTTTTTGTCTCAGTGAGAAAGTTTCACCACAGTTTCAAAGTTAAAGTCTAAAATCTTTTTAACACAATTGAATTTGAGGAATTATGACTCAAATAATTCAGACTCCAACCCAGTAGGGGGCAGTGTACTAACAGAGAGTTGAGGTGAACACTTCTACTGTAAAAAAAATGGGAAAAGCGTTCAGTTTACAGCCGACTTGTTGGTACAGACTGTCCTTCATTGTTGCTAACCAGCTAGCTAGGGGTAGCTGGTTAGCATAACAGCTAACTAGCATGGTTAGCTAGCTCTGCACAACCATATACAGAAGACAAAACTGTAATTTGTTCATACTCTGTTGGTGATCATTTGACTTAACTTGCACACAAAAATATCACATTTATGCACTGATATTCACCAAGGTCTTAAAAATACAAAACAAGAAGGAAGTGCATAAGAAGGAAGGACTAAAGCAGGTCTTTAAGATGATTCATCTGTGTGTGTGTGTGTGTGTGTGTGAGTGAGAGAGAGAGAGAGAGAGTGTGTGAGAGAGTTAACCTTTAATGACATTTCTATATTATCTTTCTAGCTGTGGTGATAAGTCCTGTGTTTTCTCCGTTTGTGTGTGTGTGTTCATGTCCTTGTTCACCTCTTCGTGTTATTCCTGGGTTTGGTCAGTGCTGGTGTTTTAGGCAGATGAAGAGGCTCCTTGAGCGCCCCCTTCAGGTGAGTCATCCTCTCCTGGATCACCTCCCTGATGTTTTTAATCCACTCCTGTTTTGCTTCCATACTGGACGCCTGGAGGACGATCAACAATGGAATTAAGTTTGGCAGCAAACCAGCAAGTATAAATCTAACAACAGGAGGGGAAACTTTAATTAAATGTTCCTCACTTTAAGCACAGTTTTATTATCAGAGGAAGGGGTTCTTCCTGCCCACAGAGCAAATTTACACGGGTCGCCCTCAATGTGCTCGGTCACCCCCAACTCTGACGTCTGCAGCACAAAAAAAAAAGGTCAGTGACAGTTCAACATCTACAGGTACAGAAAAAACACTTCACACACCCACCAGTAGTCTGTTCTTGTACTGGTACTTGGTTCTACCAGCTGAGTCTTTAATCTCTTTACTGAAGACCAGGGAGAACTCAAACAGGAAGAGGTGTCGGTCCCTTCCCTTCCTGATCAGAGAGCGTGGATCCCAAACCTGGAAACTGTCCTGCAGGATCAGCTCACCCTGCACCTCCAGGTTCTCCTCGAAGCCTGAGGAACAAGGAGGATGAAGAGTTAATACCAACCAAGCTGTTGGTTCGTAGGTGGAACAGGAAGTAAAACGTAACGTGGAGTAACGTACCCTCCAGCATGGCGAGATGCATGGCGTCATTCGCCCTCTTAGGAACGCCGAGCATCACCTCCAAACCGTCTTTAATCTCCCCTTTACCTTCCTCACAGCACGACAGTAACTCCTGCAGGAGGAGAGGATGTTAACTGTGACAGCAGATCGTAACAAAATGATGTGTGACGTGTCGGTTTATTTACCTTCAGCAGCAGTTGGTACTTTGTGATCCTCTGGACTGGTTTGATGAGGTAGGAGGAGATGGAGTTGGCCAGTCCACGTCTCTGTTGAATGTCCTGCAACAAGTCAAACAAATGGTAAATATCTGATTCATGATCCTGCTGCTTCTAGAGACGTTTCTCAGTGATCAAACGTCGCCATCTGCTGACAAAACTGAAGAATTACAATATGATCACGGTAATTAGAAACCTGCATCTGCACAGAATTAATTTTCTCTTTAATGTCAAAGCAATGGGCCTGACAAAGCACCTGCAGGAGGTTTACGTTTAAAAAGCTTTTATGCTTCATCACGACAAATTCTCTGCTTCGAGCTCTTGTTGTTCTTGCTGTTTGCTCAGTGTTTTGTACCGAGGCAAACACTTTGATCATAATATACACGGCTCCGGTAATTAGGCAAAACATATATTTACATCCTTGAAGCTTGTTCAGAAGGAGAAGATATTCATGTTTCTACAGAATATGTTGAGAAGGTTTTACTCACGTCGAAGAAGGTGCCGGCGTGCTCCAGTATGAGCTGACTGGAGTCTGGTTTGTTCTTACAGTAATCCACATAAATGTGAAACTTATCAGCCTGAAAAAACAGGAGAAGAGACTCGACTTATTGTTGCTACACTCATTAATTAATAATTATAAGACAGAGATCCTGGAGTCAGAAGTATCTGTCCTTTTAATTTTGGTTTAAAAAGTCTGGTTCTCACCCAGGTGACGAAACAGTGACCGACATCTTCTGGCAGCTGCTCGTAATTCACCAGCTCCTTCAGGAAAATGCTGCAAACACAGACAGAAGATGCAAATGTGAACTTGAGGGCAACCTACTGAATTATGCTGAAAGTGTCAGGACTGTTAATACTAATTAGGTTGAACTGAATCTTCTTTTTTTTTTTTATCTGGTTTCTTTTAAAACTTGGCAGGAAAATCACAAACTCAGCTGAACACGTCTGAGACCTATAAAGGGTTGATTTAAAAAGTCCTGTAAGGTTGAGACTCCTGTCAAAGAGAACAAGAACATGTTCTGGAAGAATCACAACGAGGTCAGAAACAAAAGGAGTTCCTCAGGGAAACCTTTGAAGAGTTCATGAGGTGTCTGTGAAGACACTTGTTCAGTTCTGCAGCTACAATGAGAGAAAAAAGATCCTAAAAAGTTCCTCTTGGGGTTTTTCCTCACAGTGAATCTCTACAGGAAGTTGGTTCATCACTAACGACTGTGCAAGATGCTTACAATGATCTTTACATGTTATCACAGCTTTAAAACAGATCATGTAAAACGCTGTGTTCGTTGCTGAGGAAATCCTCCAGAAGCTGATTCATCCTCTCACTGCTCTTCACCAGAAAACCATCTGTGACTCTCACTTGTTGTGGAAATCGTATATTTCCTGCATGTTGCCGAAGATGATGTGCTCCTTGTTGGCGATGCCTGGAGGAATTTCCTCGACGCCGTTGGTCATTTCCCACAGGTACGTCTGACAGACAGAAACACGAGTGAGGTCGACAGAGAAAGTTTGGACTGCGTCAGACAAAATTACACAAGAGGGAAATTTTTTTTTTTTCATACCTCGAGACACTCGTGCAAATCTCTGACGTAGGTCTTCTCTGTCTGCAGCAGCTCTGCCATGATGAACCTGAAACAACAAAAAAAAGACGGTTTCAGCTATCGAGGGAAACACCACAACGAAGGATCGGATGGCATGAATTATGTAATTGGTGCAATTTAGTATCTGATTGTTCCATGACTGCATGAACCCACTGATGTTCCTCCAAGACTTTTAGTCCTGACAAGCATTTCATGACAAGACAAAAGCGTTTTTTTTGATGAAGATCAAGACGCCGTAAACTGAGCTATTATCACAATTATGTGTCTTTGAAGTCTTAAAGTTGGGAACTCTGGGAACGCAGCGAGACGCAGACCATCGCTTTTATCAGGGCAAACGGAGGAAACACCGACTTGGGAGCAGTTAGGACTGATTTTGGTTGGATAAGCTGAGTTACTGCAGATTTATTTCATCTCTATTATCATCTGACAGTTGTTTTTTATGCCTCGTGTCTCAGATTTGGGTCATGTAGGGTAAGAAACGTTTCTCTTCTGTCCATTGTGCTCACTCTTTCTTCCTGGCCGACTTCCTCTTCTCCTCGTTGACTTCGTGGTTCGGGTCACGCAGTTTGACCTCGGGGTCGTCCGTCAGACTCGCAGGGATGATGTCCAACTCCAGATCTTTATTATCCTGCATGGAGACACATGAATGGATTTTTTTCATCAATAAAACTTTATCGACGTCTGTGACCTCACTCGTGTTTATTTTAATATCTAGTCTCAGAGCGTTCACCTCAGAGCTGACCCCCAGGCTCCTCTCCAGACTCTCCTGGTACTTGGCCATGCGTACGGAGAAGTCGCGGTAGCGCCGGTCCACCGTGCTCACCCATCGCTTCAGCTCAGACACGTGGGCGTGGCCTTTCTCCACCAGGTTGTCGGCCAATTGGATCAGCAGCTTCACTTTCTCCTTGGTTTGCTGTCGGTTCATCACACACACAGATCAGTGATAGATCTTATGATTTTGGCTCTTAGATTACAAGTTTTTTGTCTTTTTTCATTTTTCATTTCGCATTCTGTTTCTCATCTTTTTCATTTTGGACTCTACAACCTCATAACTCTGAGCAATAAATATTTGATTGGTTATTTGATTTATTTTCTTCAGTGTGACGAGCGGGCCCACCCGGCCAACTGTCTTTTCTAATTTTTGTTCGTATACAAAACTAAGTTAACCTGCCAAAATAATACAACTTACTTCACTTGTTGCTTTGTGTTTCAAGAATAAAATATAAGTACAAGCTGTCACTGTTGCTCAAAGACACTGGATGTGAATTATTTTACCGCGTTAAGTTTGAAAACAAGGAGCAAAACTCACATTCAGCTCGACAACGAAACGAGTCTGTGTTTCCAAGTTCCATTGATTTGACACCTGGACTAAACTACGACTCCTCCGAGGCTCAATAAAGCTGTCAGTGACTGAGCTTTACACACACACACACCCTCACACACACTCTCACACACACTCTGTACCTTGGCAGAGAGTCTGAAGTGATGGTAGTCGTTGAGAAGTTCCTGCGTTTCCTCATTGCTGTCGCCAGGTGACGTGTGTGTGGCCAGGTAAACTTCACCTGTCTCCTGGATCCAATCAAGCGCCTGCGCACGCACACACACACACGCACACACACGAACGCACACACACGCACACACAACAAAGTCGACCTTCAATCCCTGTATTGTATTCGTTCATATAAACTCACTCCCTGATAAAATAAAATAAACCAGATGTCCCTTAAGTGCTGCACATTTCCCCAAAGCCAAAACCCAGCCAGCGCTAACACACATGCACACATGTGTACACACACACACAGACCTGTTTGGCACTGCGTTCAAACACCAGGTACTGCTGACACTGGTCCAGCCGTCGTTTCTTTAGCGTCCAGAAGTGAAGGACTCTGTTCTCCCTCTGCAGCAGCTCGTTGAGGATGGCTGAACGCAAAACAGGGAAACCGCACGACGTCAAAATCAAGTTACGCTCCAGGTTTTTGTAACAGAAACTCAGAAACACCACATTTGTAACATTAGTAACAGAAACACCACAAGTTTCATCACATTTTTTTTAGAAAAGCTGCTGTGAAAGTCTCAACAATCTGAAAAAAGACCTGAAATCCTGGAGGAACTGTTCTTGGTGTGTGTATCATCAGCATCAGTGTATGAGCAGCTCTGACCTTTAACTTGTTGCTCAGGCCCTCTGGTGTGACTCGCTGCTCCGGGGATGCTCACATTGTTCCTGTGAATGTATTTCAGAAACACCTCAGCGTTCCTTCGGGCCAGCGTGCACGCCTGAAAAACAGGAATGTGTCACTTTTACACACAAACACACGATTGTAGAGTCAGTGTGAAGAGATGAATGTTACACAGTTGAACCTTAAAGCTAAAACTTGACTTTAAACCAGAAACGTGAGGAAAGATTGTGCAGATTGGGAATAACTGCAGATACTGTTTGTGTTTTCATCGTCTTCATGTTGTTGTGTGGTTCATTCAGACTGATGAGGTTTATTTGTCAACGTCAAACTTCAACGTCAAAGAACAAATGAAACAAACTACAAATGTGAAGGTGAATCTGAAGATCCAGAAACCAGAGTGTCACTTTTTTTAATTTATTCTAATTCAGTCAATACGAATCTATTAAACAAAGGTAATTTGCAAATGTTATTGAAGTTAATGAAAGTGTCAGCAGAGACTGAAACTTATTGGTTTAATGATGATTCAACTTTTTCATTTTGGTTTGATCTTTAGAGCAGAACTGTCGTCATGATGGATCTAATGATCTGACGTTTCATCACCTCTTATCTCATCTACGATCACTTATGTTCATTAAATCTTCCGAAGAAATACATTTTTCATCCTGTTTAATTTTCCATTTGTTGTTTTCTTGTTTATTCCGCTCACGTCTTCTGTTCCACATTAAAACATCTTTATTAAAAGTTCCGTTCACCTTGAGAAAAGCTTCTTTCTGCTCCAGGTGTTTACTGATCAGAGGTAGAAGATGATCGCTGTCGGCTGAACTTCCCAGTTTGTCGTGACTTCCACACCAGTCTTCGTCGCGGCGGTATTCCTGCTCCAGGCTCTCCAACACGCTGCACACCTGGACACATGGAAAAATAAAAAACCTTGTAGTTGCTGTAGCTCTGCAGCTCCGACGTCAAGAGCCGAGACGAGACGACAGCGAACCTGTTCAGACGTTTTGTAAAAGGCCACTGAGGCGTTAACGAGCTTCAGACGATCTTCCATCTTCAGCATCAGCTGCTGCCAGTGAACGGCAACTTTCTCTGCACAGCTGCGAATCGCCTCGGGATCATAGTGACCTGCCTGGAGCATCATCTGTATGAAAGACAACGAGTCATGAAAACCTGCAACATCTGTATCATGAAGCAACTAAAAAAACAAAACATGACGTTACCTCGGCTTTCTGCTGAACCTGCAGAGCGCTCTGATGAGTTTTCTGCAGCGAGTTCGCATGGAACAGAGACTAGAGGAGGAAGAAGAGGAGGACGTAGTTATCATCAATTAAAATCACTGACTCATTAGCTCAACTCAGTTGTAAAGCTTCCCAGTGGAGTCTTTCAACCACGATTAACACGACACAGCAAATGTTTTATGAAGATCCTCACGTGCACAGAGACGATTATTTCACTGATCAAGTGAGGAAACAAGAGACGTGAAAACCAACAGTTACAAACTTTCAATAAAATAATTAGGTTTGTAAATATTTTTAAGGAAAGAAATGAATTCAGTACATCACATCTCACCCATCATCCATTAAATTTTTCATAAACTTCAGCTCTGAAGAATCAGCAGGTAAACATCAGACAGAGACATTTTTTTACTGAAACTATGAGAATCCATGATGTGAGTTTGTTGGTATTTTCTGTTTGTTATTGTTTCACCATCAACATCAGACCAGACAATGCTCTCATTGTGTGTGTGTATGTGTGTGTTTAAACTATTAGCAAGGATTACATCAGTCTGATGGAGGATGCAGGACTTACATCATATTAAGGAAACACACACATACATACACACACACACACACACACACACACACACCAACCACAGTTCCACAGGAGCAGAAACGAGGCCAGAACACACATGTTGGGTTCGAGCCAAGACAATACGCACGCGTGTGTGTGTGTGTAGTATAGTGTATAGTATAGTGCTGACCAAGGGACTTTTTCCCCTTTTAGTGCACACACACCTCTGGAGTCAGCTATTTAAAGTCCTGCACGTAACAACACACACACACACACACACACACACACACACACACACAAAAGATAGATTTTGAATGTGTCCGTGTTTGTGTGTGTGTTTTAGCATCTGTTACTCTTCAAAGTCAATGCAGAGTGAAATAATTATTGAGGCAAGCCCAGTTCACACACACGACAAAGAAAGTGTGTGTGTGTGTGTGTGTGTGTGTGTGTGCTTCCATCTGCTACTATTCAAACCAATGCATGTTGAAATAATTATTACTAAAGTACAGTAAGCCTGGTTTTAGCAGCAGTAATTAGGATGTGTGCATGTGTGTGTGTGTGTGTGTGCGTGCGTGTGTGTGTGTACCTCGATGGCCATCTGGAATTGCTCGTGTTCCCGCTGCAGCTGCTCGGCCTCAGACAGCGAGCTGGCGTTCACCATGCTGGCGTTCAACATGGACTCACCGTTACGAATCCAACCCAACACCTGGAGACACAGAGAGAGAGAGACACACACAAAATATTACAATATTTGACATAATAATAGACTACAACTGTTCACATTTGAAGAGATTTGTGTTTAAAGATGAAGCCAAACACAGTTTCTCACAAATCAGTGCGAAAGTCAATGTGGGACCGGGACTGAGCTAACACACTACAGGAATGTATTAGTGTTGTGTTTTATCTTTAATGTGTAAAGTAGCTTTTTGTGCAGATACACGTTGCTGAAATGTTCATGAACATAAAATATCAAACTGAAGATATTTGTCCGAGACAGTTGTGATATGGACACTTCTGTCTACTATTCAAACCAATGAGATTTGCTTCAGACTCAAGGATCAAACGATTTGATTTTGATGGTTACACATCAAAGTGACCACACAACTTTATTTAAACACAACTTATCAATCCAAACACAAGCACAAGAAATCTAAACTGAATAAATTCAATGAAGAAAGTAAATGTTTTTTTTGTTTTTTTTTTGACAAACTTGAGGTATTTCCCTCCAGGTGTTCTTCAGATATCACATTTATCATAAACTACCTGACTACAAACTACAAACTACAGCTTCTATCTAAAGAAACATGGGTAACGTTTAATGGTCAATAAAAGAGGGTCTTTAATATCATATAAATAACATATCATCACAAGATTTAGACAGATTAGATATATACACCTCAGGTCATTTGTGGCCTTGTCTCTGTCGTGTTACATACGTTAAATCATCCACATTTCACCCTGCGGCTCATTGTGCTCACAATTATCTCAAGTAATTTATGCACTTTGTAGTTTGTGGTAGATCTATGACCGAGACAGATTGGATTAAGACAGAGAACAGGAGTGTGTGTGTTTGTGTGTGTGCCTCTTATTAGCATGTCGCCTTAAACCTCATAAATTATTCAGTCACATCCATCTGCAGCAGCAGCAGCAGCAGCAGCAGCAGCAGCAGCAGCAGCAGCGTGTTTCCTGTCTCAACACTCTGCTTGTTCACATTCACATCTGTGGCAGTTTCTTCACCAAAAAAAAAACATTTTCTTCACTGAGGCGGAAGATCTGGGTGTTATTCTTGTCCTAACTCCAACATGAAGGAGTTTTTCTAAAATTATTTCCTTTGTTTCTAATAATAAAAGCCGGTCCACCTTGGCCCATTAAAGCTCCATGTTATTTCCTTTTTAGGAGACAAGTTCTCTGGTCTTCTGTGGCTCAGGATCAGAGTAAAGTTCAGGATATTTTGTAGATAAATTTAGTTTAATCAGAAGAGACCAAACAGACCAGAACAACTCTGTTGCTTTTCTCTTTTGACTTTTTTACTAAAATACAGTATTTACCTGTTTGACCTCGGCCTGTAGGTGGCGTAGCTGCAGGATCTGCTCCAGCTTCGTATGTGTGTGTTGAGCGTTGAGCTCCACTTCCTGTTGCTTCTCGTGGAGAAACTCCAACAGCTCCTGAACCTGAGAGGCCAAATCCATGTCCTTCTCCCCCGTCAACTCGATCCCTGATGAACACAAACAAACACTTTCACTTCACTTCACTTTAGTTAGTCTGAACATGTTTCTCCTGCAGCTGTTTAACTAAACATGAAGACTTAAATCACTATTCACTCTTGTTCATATTTATTCTATACCACAGTCCTCCAGCTCAGTCCATACAATGGTTACATAATGTTTATATTTTGTGTATATAATGTTTATTCTGTCTTTTTAATGGTTGTATGTTTAAATTACATTAGAGAAAAGGAAAAGAACCACAGACAAATTCCTTGTATGTGTTCACATACTTGGCCAATAAAGCTGATTCTGATTCTAAATCATAAATATCTCATCATCTCACACAGGGACACTCATAGTCATCAATTCATTTGATGAATTATGACCAGAAACATGTTGTGTGAAGTCACAGGTGGAAGATCTTAACCTTTGACCTCCAAGATTAATTATTTCATTGTTGAGTATAAAGATTCCCTTGACGAAGTCATGAAATATCACATTCAAGAGGCAAAAAAACCCTGTGAAGTCACACTGACCTTTGACCTTCTGACCACAACTGCAAGACGTTATAGAATAAATGAGGTGAGGTCACTGTGACTTGACGTGTCATGTGAGGTCACAGTGTTTGTGACTGTGATCAATTCATCCTCGAATCTAAATGAGCTTTCATGTAAAACCTGAAATCATTTCTTTGAGGCAGTTTTAAGATATCACACATGTTCTGTGAGGTCAGGGTGACCTTTGGCTCTTTGAGCACAAAATACAAGATACAAAATATATAAAATTACTTCAGGAGATTCTTGATATAACACGTGACCTGGGTTTAAAAGTCCCCTCAAGTCATTTTTGACTCTAAATGCAAGAAAATCCCTCAAATAAGTTGTAATATCACATTCAAATAACCAAAAACATGTGTGAAGTCACAGAAACCTTGTCCTTTGACCTTTAGTGACTAATTTGTTCATACTTGAATCCTGGTGAATGTTTGTGGCAAATGTTCCTGAGACGTTCACAAGGTAAAAGAGTTTATTTTATGAGGTCACAGTGACATTTGGTCTTTAATCTTTTTAGTCCAGGTCAATGTTTGCATCTTTGTTTTCTGGCATCATTCAAAACAGCTCTGATATTTTTAGCTCATAACATCACAGGATCCTTCTTTGTTGTTGCAGCTGATCACCTTATTAATATTTCACCGACACCTGATTAACTGAAGCTTTTAATCAAAGAGTTTCAGTGTGTGTGTCTGAGCATCAGTGAATTGTTATTGCCTCACTTCTCCAGTAACTGAAGATACTAAAGTGAAAGAGAGTGTGAGAGATTTATCACTGCAGGAGGTGAAGTGACTGAAGCGATGACGTCCACACACACACACACACACACACACACGCACACCCCCAATAAGAGGATTACTTCAGTGAATCCAGACCCATGTTTATAGATCGTGTCTTGTACCTGAAGCCTGAACCTCCATGATGTACTGGTGCAGGTCTTGACCCTGCTGCATCACTTCGTACGTCATGTTATTCATGGCCGCCTTCCTCTCTGCGTGTCGCTTCAGCCGTTGCTCTGCGAGGCCGATGTCCTCCGCGCTGCCAGAGGAGGCGCCGCTGCCACTGCTGCTGCCGCCTGAACGGCTGGCGTCGTTCAGCTGACGAGACAGATCCTCGTTCCAGGCGTCCAACTCGGCCGTGACCTGATAATAATTTAAAGTTAATAGACAAAAACAGAAGACGAGTTGCTCTAAGTGGAAAAAACTCTCCGCGTCGCTCACCTCGATGGTGTACTGCTCAAAGATGCGTAACTGCAGAAAGATGTCGAGTTTGATTTTGCGTTCGTGGAAAAGTTCCTCCATTTGACCTTGGGCCTCGTCCAGCTGCTGCAGCACCCCCTGGATGTGAGCGATGGAGCTGCAGTGTGGCGTCTTATTGGTCGACATGGCTGCATCTCTGAAGGAAAAGAAACACAGGGAGACGTTAAACAACATGAAAATCAGTAATTATTAAAGTCAGTTTTATTTAAAATCATTTACATTATTTATTATTTAAAATTCTTTATGTTAAGTATAAAAAAAAAACAAAAAAACATGACAACCTAAAGTGTAGTGGTCACTTTATTCCAACTATACAATGTCCAAGAGACTGGCAAATATTAACTTTTCATCATTTATTTCCCTTCACACAAATAAAAACACAGATGATACAGTGTAATTTCCCCAAAGGAAAATATTTTATTATTTATTGTACGGACCAAGATGGTGATTACTATTTTTAATCTCACTTCTTTAATGAGGTTTTAAAAGTGTAAAATGTTTTTAATATGAGTAATATTATTATTATTATGACCTGAGCTGCTGTATTAATTCCTCCCCCTCTTTAATCACGTTGAGCGTCGCCTCCAGCGTCGCCGTCTGCTGCTGCTGAAACTGTTGGATCAGAGTCTGAACCGAGTCGACCGAGTCGCAGCAAACGTCGTCCAGAAGCTGCTTCTGCAGCTCCTCCATCCACGACCACAACTGGACGGGAAGAAAACGAACAATTAGCGAACGACTGATCAATCCAGCGCCACAGAAACCAAACTGTGTCAAACTCAGTGTGTCTGATAACGACGCTGTCCCACCTCCTTGGTGTGCGTGTGGAAAGACACCGACATGTCGAGCAGCAGCTTCCTGTGTTCGACTCGACGCACAAAGTCCTGGATCCGAACCTCCAGGTGTCTGGCCGCCTTGTAGATCTCCTCTGGGTCGCACTCTCCGGTCTGAGCCAGCTGCTCCGCCGCCTCCAGAAGTTTGTCTGCATTAGTGTACGTGTTCTGAAAGGAGAGGAAGCAGCAACATAACTAATATTAGCTGTGGGAAATAGATGTTTGTAACTGGCGGATCCTATAACAGCAGATGGGGATGTTGATTCCAGTTTCTGTGAATCAACAGTCCAACGTTTTATCTTAAATCCCGTATGAGCGTTAAAGCTGTCGTCAGTGGGATAAATGTCGTTTTATTCTGGTAAATATGACAGATTACGACTGGAGCTCTTCCTGTCAGGAAACACATCACCTCTGAGATATTCTGAGGTTACTGGAGGTCGAGGGTGTGTCGGCGTTGTGAGAAAAATTGATGTTGCGCTACGATCACAATCTCAATTATTGAGGAATGTTTGGGTCGAGATATTTGGCTCAAAGCTGCGTGGATGTTTCATATGGTGTTTAGAAGGATTAACTGGAAGATTATAATTTACAAGAGATTATGAGTCTTTGTTGTGTGACTTTGGTTTGGTTGTGGGTGAGGATTATACAGCAGGAGGATGATGGGAAATCACTGTCACCTGAATACAAAGAGCATTTAAAACACCATGAAATCTTTTAAATCAGAGTCGCTCAGACTCAGTGATTGTAAATATCCATCTGCTGCTTACACATGTATCATTATTGATATCATTATTAACAGTAGACGATAATACTTCATCCAGTTTCAACACACAAACCTTTCATCAGCACCACAGTGTTTGTTCATTTTCTTTCCAGTTAAATTAAATTAAACAAAACCAAAGTTTGTTCTGCTTTAGATTGTTGTTTATTGGCACATTTGTGTTGAATTGTTCTGTTTTTATCAGATTGGGGAAGTCGTTGTTGCCGCGTTGGCTACGTCAATCCAGCTTCCTGGTCTGGGTGTGAAAGGTCTTGGTGGAAAATGTCTATGTTGTTGAAGGTCTGATGAGCCAGTTACACAGCCGTCGGTGGTTGGTTATATTTTATGTTTGACACTTCGAACCGATTGAACAACTTCTTTACTCATCAAAATATCTCAACAACAATCGCCATAAAACCCATGTTTACAGTTTATTTATTGGTAAATTAGTTAGCCTTGACGCTAGCTGATATGCTAAATCAGTAGATAGCAGCTACAGGGTCACAGGCTGCAAATAAACAAACATGGTGGTTCTCGAAGGTGAAGCCAAAAGATCTTGATCGCCCCCTGGTGGCTGATGATAGTACAGACCAGGACACAAACCAAACTAAATTATTTTTAAAGACTTCTTCTCTTGACTCCATTAAAGGCCATGTGGCTGCAGGTTTTTATTCCAATGAAGCAGCAGCACCAGACTTGACTTATTTAATTAACTGATCTCAGTCTTCAGACAGTTGATTGGTCAAACTGTTTGATCTTGACTGGTTGGAACAAAAACCTACACATGGTCCTTCGTGGAATAAGTTTGACACCTCTGATTTAGGTTGTTTTTATCAAGTAGATGTAATAAAGCTGTAATTTCTCTAAAGCTTTGGTCTCAATTTGTTATTTGATGTTATAAAAAAAGGGACCAGTGATCTTTTGATCGTCCAGCTTTTCTTCAACAATGGAAAGAGATGCAAGGTAGTCCATCTTTATATCCAATTTATACAGTCGTTTCAAGTCATTATGAAGCCGTTAACACACAGAGCCATGGATATTACCATGGTAACCATCTAGAGTTGTCTAACCCCTAATTTCCAATGAATGCGGTCTGGCAGCGGATCTGGTACATTTCCATTCTAGTCAATGGTTGTTTCCACCAGCTGTGGCACGGCTGCGCAGGGCTGTGTCCCTGATCCGACACAGCAAAAACAAAATAAAACATCTGGTAAACCTTCAAAATAAAATAAACCGTGTTCACGGCGGATCATATTAACCTGCAACACCCCTTGAAAACGTCATAATGAGCGGAGGCAGACCTGAAGTCGAAGGTTTTCAGACATCACCTCACCCTGTTAACACTGTATAGAAACTACAACCTGCTACATCGCGCAATTGTATGCAAATTCAAAAGATCTCGTGATGCGGCTGAGCTTGACCTAAAATGCATCCGGTGGATATTGATGGACGATCAACACAGATCACAGACACAACGCAAGGAACATGCCAGTAAAACGCATCGAGTCTTCAACACCCAAGTAAACAGTTAATAACCTCACAGAAACAGCCAATGAATGTCTGGTGACAACTGCTAACAACCACCAAAAAACCTGAGCAACCACCTGTTGATACTCTACTGACCACATAGTTACTATCTTAGCAACAATCTGCAAAGAGTGAAGAAGAAACAACACGTTAAAAAGTTTCAGTCTCCAACAGTCTGACCTCCATGTTCCTCCAACCAGTGTTGGTGGTGGAGCAGGTGAAGCGGTGTCATTCGTCTCTGGGGAAATTAAAATAAATTAACATTTACGGCTGCGAGCTGAAGCTGCAGAATTACAGGTTTAATGAGAGCAAATGAGTTCGGTGTTTTCATTAAACCTTTCTGTTTCATGCTCGACTTATTCTACTGGAGGAAAACAGGATCTGATGGAGATGAGGAGAGATGACGGTGAAACAGGTGTAATAAACGTAAAAGACGTTAAACATGTTCACCTCAGTACAAACACAGAGATTATAATGGACATTCTCCTGTTCTGTGTGATAACTGTCAGAGAGTAAATCTCATGATGTGATAAACATACTCACATATTCATGTCCTGGTTTATATCTTTAATATATGTTGAATTTATTCATGTACTAACAAACTGCACAAAAATGCTAATGAAGAAGAAAAAGAGGAGTGAAATAAGGTGAAGGTTAATCCTAATCCAGAGTGTAAACATCAGAACACATGAGATTTACATTCACTCTTTTAGAGGATTATCACTTCACTGACCAAAGTGGGAGAAATAACAAGTTATTAACAGCTGGAGTGTGAACAGACGCTGTGAATAATGGAAGTGACTGTTGAGAAAACAGCAACAATAAAGACACTGGAGATAAAAATGACAGAGAGATGAAGGACGCTGACGAGATGAGGCTCAGAGCTTCAACATGTTTTTTTTCTTTTTCTTTTTTCTTTCTTTTTCATCTTCATGTCTTCAACCTCCGTTTCCTACGTGACAGACTGTGAGCTATGAAATTCAGGAATGGATAACATCTTCCTGCAGATCTTTTCAGGAAACAGCTTGTAACCATAAATGGTTATGTAGCGGCGTGTCTTTGTGCTTCCTGCCACCACCGGGCCTGGCGCTATTCAAAATTTGGGATTAATCAGTGCAGATTACTTGCAGATGCTCGCGAGGCAGCCGTATAAATATTTGATAAAAAAAAAATAATGCTCGCAAAATTTTCATGACAGCAGTGAATCTTTTGTCTGCATGTGAACTGCAGAAGTTTGAAGTTTAAAGTTTAAAGTGAGAAAAAGTTGCACTTTTTAAGTTTTAAGTCAGCGTTTTTCTGGTTTAAAGTTCAGACTCTTTGTTGTTTTCTCACCTGAGCGACGTCCTCGAAGTCGTCGTGTCGTTTCTGAAGAGCTCGAGCTCGGTGAAGGGATTTCCCAACGCCGGTGTGTTTACTGAGAAAAGCTTCACCATGGTTTTCTATCCAATCCATCACCTGGATGAAAGAAACAAAGAGACAGAGAGAGAAGAAACAAACTGATCATCTTATCATCTTTAAAGACAAACACACACTCAACATTAAAAAAAAACACCTGCTGCTGAGCTGAATGTTCCTGCTGCTGTTTCTTTTCATCACACACAGATGTGAGTTCTCACACACACACACACACACACACACACACACATCAGCCGAACAAAACGGTCTCAGAACTAATGAATTAAAAATGCATCAGATGAAACCTTCAAGATCTGAGCAGAGAAATGTAGGTCACTGCAGCTGAGAAGAAAAAGATGCTAAATATTCAACAACGTGAGACGAACAACAGAACCGACGTGTTGCAGATGTTTAGTTGTTTATTCGCGACGTCGTTAGTCACATTTTTAATCATTTTATGCTCAAAGTCTTTAATTAAACTGAGTCTGTGTCTGTGTTTTCTGACACTAATGAAACATTTTCAGAGAAGACGACACCTGTGATGCAGTTTCTACTAATAAAACTAAATATATTAACAAGGATTTATAATCTGGATTATTTTACTAATTTCACAACTTCAAGTACTGTGGTGTATATATATTACTACCCTTCATGAGTGGTTATAAATGACTTTTAAACTCATAAACTTGATTGAAACATCGACATATCATATACTGTATGTCTGGACCCTGAGAGTCTGAACTAAACTCATCAAAATGAAATTTGACCTGGTCAGATGAAAAATTTCAAAAACAAAATGCATCCGCCTGTGACACATGTTCTGAACACTGTGACGCTAGAAAAAGTATTGAGACAGGTTTTATACTGTAGATAAACAGGTATAAACTTCATCACCACCATCAATATGTATCCTCTAATCCTATTGGTTGTCCTAGTATGAGTTGGTGTCAGCTCCATTGATCACAGCCTCTGTTACATTTGAAAAACCAGAAGCTTTTCTAACGGTCAAGCTACATCTTTATTGATACAAACGTCAAATATGTCAAATGTCATCATTAAGAAGAAAAGAGTTAAAAGATGCGACAGATTACTAATTAAACAAAGAATATCGTTAATTTACTTGTTGAGTCTCTACAACGACGCTGATGCTGCAGCTTCACATACTTCAACTCGGAAAAACAGCTGCAGCTTCTTCAGCTGAACAATGAGCTAAATGAAGCTAAAGACTGAACCCTCCTATTTTACACAGTCTCCTCGGGTACTTAAACATTAACACTTCTAGCATCTCTGCATCTTTACACAGTTTTTTCCTTTACCACATCTGACATATTCATATATAATATGTGTGATACATATTTTGGCAGCTTCTGTATCTAAATCCTGCAGATTAAACTTCCCTCCTGACGATAACTCCTGATCCAACATCCAGTTTGGCAGAAAACATTAACACATCACTACAAACTCAACAAAAAGGAAAAAAAAAAGGACGTTTTTTGGGGTCTTGTGGGAACGATGTGCACAGATGAACGAGGTTGTAATTCATGACGTTAGTGTAATGTAGTCGGTCCAGCTGGAGCCATGTTGAGGCCAACGTCAGGTCACAACATACACAGAGAATCACCACGACTACAGCTGGACCGTGTTTGTTTGAATGTGGAGGTAAAAGTGCCAAATCAAACTACACACCTCATACGTTCTGTTTCAGCCTCCACTCCTGCATCTCTCTCTCTCTTCCTCTCTGGGGTCACATTCATCCTGTGGCATTACATCTCTGCTTGGAAAAGTCCTGTTTTTATGTGATTTATGGACGATCAGTATGAGACGCGCTCGCTCCGTTTTCTCTTCACGTCTTCGGGCTGCGAGCTCTTTTCTCTCTCTGGAGTCTCATAGAAACTGATGCATGACGATTTCGGTTGGCAAAGCGCTGCCTTCAATGAATTTATAACCCACTGATATGATCTCTTTTTCACTTGATCCCTCTCTTAAACACTCTGACACCGTCTCCCGAGTCTCATAGAAATGTTTGCATGGATGCCCTGATTCTCGTACTTTTGTTTCCGTTCAGGCGCCACAGAAATAAATAAAAGAGGGAGAAGTAATATTGATGTTTACATGGCGAACACAGCAGCACAGACGGAGCGTGACGACTCTATGTTCTGCTGTTAAACCTCAGATGTTACTGCTGCAAATGGTTCATGACAACATCTGTATCTTGTTTAACGACGCAACAACTCATCGATTTAATCGGTTATCAAATTAGTTTCCAACTATTTTAATAATGGATCAGCTGTGTCTACATTATAACACACAGGACAGAACCAATGAGAAGCCTTGAGTAGGTCACATGACCAATCTCTGGAGGAAGAAGTGTTTAAACATGGCGACTGATGGAGGAGACAGCAGAGGATAAGGAGGCTAACGTTAGCTTAGTGCTAATGGAGAAACTTTCCATTGAGGCTTCAAAGAACAGAAGGTTTTTCAGTTTGTTAATTCGTCAAAATGACACAAACGTGGTGGAAACAGTCGCAGATATTTGAGGATAATTATTATAATGAAACGAGGTCGGAGAGACGCTGGAGTTTAACTGTTGAATTATCTGATGACGTCAGTCAGAGACCTTCAGTTTAAAGTGAATCCTTCATTACTTCAGAAATAAATAGACGTTACTGTCACTTCCTGTTTATTCTCAGCTCACGGCTGCTTCACCCAACGTCCATTTATTTACTGTCATTTAACCTCGTCTGTGTTTTAGATTTAAAAACACGACGTATGTTTCTGACTCAACTAAACTGTCTCTAAAGACCTGATACTGAGTAAGTTTTACTTCTTTTTTTAATTAATCAATGAATCGATCATAATAATGGTTTCAGTCCTACTGTTGCCCTTTTTCTTGCCTCTAGGAGGTTCATCTGTTTGACTTCAGCTGCTCTGTATTTACTTGTTATCGTTACTTTATGTTCATGAATTTGAAAGAAGAAAAAAAATGAGTGCACATGTGGAGTTTAAAGGGGAGAAGTCAGTGTTTGTGTGTCATGCTGCTGGTATTTGGTTGTAACTCAGACGTACGATCACATTAAAGAGAGTAAAATAATCCTCCTCCTTCCTCCTACGCTCTAGAGACTTAAAAATAGCTTTTATATTAAAAAAAAAAAAAAAACGTTACGTTTAAACATCCAGGAATGTGTTTCTGACACTTTTCCAAACCCACACAGTCGTGTCGTCTGTGAAACATGAGGTTTATCTGAGGTATTTTCATGTTACGCTCGGTTCGGTCAGAAACCTCCTGAAAGATGAATGAACGAGCTGATAGTGATTCTCCTCAAAGTTCATCTCACTCCGACGCTCTTCACTTGATTACACGCTTACGTAGAAGATTACATGCTCTGCTGTGGTCAACGAAAAAAAAAAAAACATGCTCTGACCTCGTGGTCGCATCAAATTCTCACAAACCTCCTGTTTTTTTGTTTTTTTCAGCAAACGCAAAACTGTGATAAAAAGTAAAGAACAGCGTTTATCTGGGCTCCTAAAGCGTCTGGACGTCTTGCTGGACCAATGTAGTGTTTTCCTTCTGTGTGTGTGTGTGTGTGTGTGTGTGTGTGTGTACCTGCTGGACGTCTTGCTGGAACACACACAGCTGCAGCCTCTGGTGCAGTCGAACCTTTCGATGTTGCCAAATGTTCTCCAGACGTCGTTGGTGGTGGAGAACCTCGTGAACTACGTCCAGGATGCAGTGAACCTGAGAAACAACACCAACGTCAGCGACATTTTTCATCCGTTAGTTAAATTCTGACACTTGAAGCTGCCACTTTCTAAACGAACCAAAGCAAAAGACACAAACCGCTTTGGAGTAGTTGGCCGTGGCCGTCAGAGACTCTGCGTTTCCGGGACTCAACGGCCTCTGGAGGACGTCCAGCAACGCTTTACCGTCCTGACTCACCTTGAAATAGACAGAAAGATCAGGAAAACTACACAGATACATGTAGAAAAGAAACCTTCCTTCTCCTTTCTCTTTGTTGTCTCCCCCTGAGACCAAATATACATTTTCTAAATCTGTAATTCTCTTTCTTGCAGCTAATTGCTAAATTACACATGGAAACACACCACACACTGACTCCTGTTTTTGTTCTGTAAGAAGTGAAACCTGTGATAACAGTTTTTATATCAAACAAATAAACTTAAAATGTGTAAATCTTCAACTAATCAACTAATAGTTTTATTTTTATATGAGAGGAGACGTTCCAAGAGTTTTATTGGCTCCTGACTGAAGAGATGTTTTTATTGTTTATAAAGATGATTCAGAACTGAGGTTCAGTGTTTGTTTAAATGAAGAAAAGGAGCAGATCATCTTTAAAGGCTTAAATTAAAAAACACACAATCTTCTGCTCAGGTTGTAGTTTGTGTTTTAACGAAAATCAACTCCAAAGACGCCAGATGAAAAACAAAAACCTTCTTCGCTCAAGAGAACGCTTCACTTTTTGCAGCGTTCGCACAGGAAACAATGCTGCCGTCGGCTGCCAAAACCATAACCGCCTCAGTCTGAGCGTCTGGCCGCAGCCTCATGTGTCTGTGTGTGTGTGTGTGTGTATATATGAACTTATCATTTCACAGATAAAACTGAGCTGCGACTGCTCGTCTAAAGATAAAAACATCAAACTGCAGAGAAGGAGAAGGGAACGGCGGCAGTTTAACGGAAAAGACTAAATTTAGTGAAACATGTACAACGCAACCCTGTCATCACAGCCAATCACAGCCAGGCTCAGTCAGCAGCGTCTACCAGGAGAAACGCCGGATCACCCTCCTGAGGAGGTTCCTACTATTTCTGAACCGTTTCCAACGTACAATTTTCACCAACAATGTCTTTACACAACAAGTTAAAGTATAGATTACATTATATGGAAACAAAGACAGGAGTTGGCAGGATTTTCAAGAAGATTTTCAAAACATTCAAAACTCAGAAAAAGACTGAAAGCTGTAATTGTTTTTTTTGTTTTGTAAATCAGGAGAAAAGTGACCAAGAACAGTAGTTTTATAACTCAGATGTTACAGTCACAACTATTGACACAAATTCAACCATTTATAATTTTTTAACCAGTCATATTTTCTGCAATTTTCTTTGACCAACATTTAACCTTCAACATCACTGCTAAAGACCAAGAGAAACAGTATCTGGGCAGAGTTCACCAAAGACAAGAAAAAATATTTTATATTGTTGTGGAGCAACAAGTTTCTCCTGAAATTTTATTGCAACAACTTTCCAAAACTTTCATTGTAATTTTCTGGAAAAGCTGCAGTGAAATCAGGTAAATTCAGTCTCAACTATTTAAAAAAAAAAGAGCTGAAATCCTGGAGGAGCTGGTTATAAAACGATCCCAACACACTGCACTGGTTTTCTGTTCTTCGGCTGCTTTCTTCTTCTTCTTTTTGTTAATTAAAGACAAGTCTTTCCTTAATAACAGCACAATGTCTGAGTGGCAGAAAATGAGCATGTTTCATTTCCCACAGTGTTAAAGTTAAATGTCACACATCTGTAGACGAGTTAGTGAACTTTGAGTTTTATAACTGACGTGGACTGATAACTGATTTAACCTCTACGGTCTTTTTCAACCATCAGAGTCAAACTAATTAACAAATAAGAAAGTTGAAGCTGTTTCGATGTCATACGCTATCAAGTTGACACCAAAGCATGCTGGGAAATACACAGTTATAATAAGGAAAGCAGAGAGATGGCTCCAGGCTTCGTAAAATTCAATTAACAAACCAGAAGGTTAATGTCACAGATGCAACACGACTGGAGCGTCTGTGACATTAACCTTTTTATTCACAAATGTAATTATCAAAAGTCTGGAGTTTAAAGCTACAGTGTTACATCTAGTGTCTCTACCTCGGTGTAGGCCTGAGTGACCTGTTCATACAGACTCTGGTGGCGATGGATGGCGAGCTCCAGCTCCTGCATCTCGGACGGTAAACCGCCCTCGCTGCAGACTTTACACCAGGCCTCCACCTCCGACAGGAACTGAAACACACAAACACATGGAAAAATTAAAATTTATTCTTCTATAAATCTCAGGATTTAATTTTACCATCTGTGTCTTTATTGATAATAAGCCAAACGCAGATACACAAACATGTTCTGGTTAATTCTGCAAACATCAATTTCAATCACATGAAAAATAAACTTCAGGGAACGAGCATTAAATTTTTATTTTATTTTATTTTAATTAAAACATTATTCTTTCTCTAGCGCCACCCGAGGGACGGTTTTATTCTCTGCTACTGCTGCAGAGTAAACAGTCAGTTGGCAGTTATTAAGGACACTTAGTTCAACTAATACAACAGCGCTGCAGTAAATCCTCCCGTCGCTAATGATGAGTTTTTGTTGAAACAGTTTCAGTGAGTTAGTTCATTCTGGAGGCTGCGACTCAACTGGACTGAACTGTGTGATGCAGACGTCAGTGTGTGTGTGTGTGTGTGTGTGTAATAAAGAAATGAGCGAGCAGCGTTTTCCATCTTCTCTCCGTCTCGTTCTCTTATTTCTGAAATAATTTACGCGGCCATTAAAGCGAAGACAGCTTTCGTTTCTTTTTCTCTAAATCTTGATCATTTCTACTCGTTTCTTTCCTCCCATGAGCCTCCTCTGTTGTCTCGCCAGTTTTCTTTCACTTGTCTCTTTCTCCCCATCTTGTGTTTCATTTTTCATCCTGACACTTTTTGTTTCTTTCTGTGTCTTTTCATCTCCTCTCTCTCTCTCTCCAACTTGTAGCTCGTGTCAAAGGCCCAGCAGGAATCAAACAAGTCCCATCTGTTGCCATGTCAACCTTCCAAGAATCAGCAGCCGAGCGGTTTGATGTATTAAATATAATCAGTCGCTAAAAATGCTCCATTTACATTTCACATCGTGGACGTGAGTCTGTAGCCGAGACTCAGAACCCAGATCAGATCAGCGACGCAGCAGCAGCTGCACAGTGAGAGGAGCAGCTTTTCTTCTAAGGACGGAGGCGTTAAACAAACACACACACACACACACACACACACACACACACACAACAAACAAACAAACACTCTCAGCTGTTATTTCCTCTCACCTGCTCGGCCTTCTGGTGAAACACCGACGACATGGCGAGGATGGTGGAGCGTTCGTCCAACGCGGCAGCGAAACTTTTCCAGTCCTGATCCAGCTGACCTGAGATCTGTTTTATCTGCGTGGAGGCGTAGTGACCGGCCTCAGCCAGACGGCTCGCCACCGACATGATCCTGTTGATGTTGACGTAGGCATTCTGGGAAAAAAAAAATAAAATAAATAACAAGACAGGATTAAGTTTTTTTGGAAAATATTGCATTAAAGTAGTTAAATTATAACAAATAATGCTGATTTAAATATGTAAATCATCAGTTATGACGTCTTATTTTGATATTATTGTATTTAACTTTTCAAATTAAACTATAAATAGATATAAAAGTGCATATGTCATTTAATTCCTTGGCTAAATGACCTTAATCTGACTAGCTTCATTGTGATTGGTTGGTTAAACTGATTCTTTACCATTGAGTTCATAGCGAAGTGATTGTGTTGCGTCTGCAGCTCCACAGCGTGTTGGTAACCTCGACCGATCTCCGTGTGACTCTGTAAGAAAACTTCCTTGTTGTGGCTGATCCAGTCAAACATCTGCACACAAACAAACACAAACAAACACAAACATCTCAAACTATGTAGCACATTAATAGTTTGTATCAGAGCTGAAAGCTGAGAGGAACAAATAAAAACCAGCTGCTGTGAAAAGACCACAATCAATTTAAAAGCATTTCTTCAACACAAACACGGATCAAACAAACTTTAACTCAAAGTTCACTCATAGTTTGAAACCTGTGAAACGTTACTGAGTCAAACGACTGTTTCCAATTTCAAAAAGGAACAAATAAAACACTAAAAGATTGTTTTTGTGTATAGAAAAGAAAACAGCAGATTGAAGTATGAAGTTTGTTGTGAATAAACACATTAACAGACACTTATCGACTCCTTAAAGCTGCTATATGTACATCACTGCTATCGCTACATGGTTAGCGTGAACAGATTGTTGCAGCCATTGTTGCATTTATGAAACGTTTAAAAAAACTTAAAAAGTGTTTAAAATGGCGTCCGGAGACAGCTAGCTGGAAGTGACAGAAACAGACGCAAAGCAGCGTTAATGGAGAACTTTGGTGTAAAATGATTTTTGGATATGTGAAACATGATAACTAGTTGTTATGTTGCTGAGGAGCAAAACTACACTAACCTGTTTCATTACGAACATTTTTATCGTATATATATATATATATATATATATATATATATATATAAAGTTGTCAATGCCTCATTTTAAATGTCAGGACCCTTGTTATACCAGCATGGAAGTGTTGAGCTACTTTGATCTGTTTTAATGGTTTTAAATAGCGACGTCTTCAAGCTACATCACTAACATGGTCTTTTCAACAAAAACGATGAAAATAACAACGTTCGTCTTTAACTATATTTGATCATGTGATGTGTTTTCTTGTGTCTATAAAGATGATGAGTAAAACGTTGCTATGACTCAGAGAAACTGTGGAGAAATGAAATAAATATGAGTCATGGCGTAAAAATTAAAAACACAAACAGTATCTTGTCTTGTTGATCGGTGTGAAGGGAAACCTTCCTAATCTGAACTCGTGTCTACAGACAGATGGAGGCCGGTGGGCGACTGTTTCCTGCAGCGGAAACTCCATCACAGTGACGATGATGTGGACAAAAAATAAATATTTACCGCTGCTGCATGTGGATTCGTGTGTAGAACAACATGCAGCGTCAGCTGACGCCCGTCTGTCTGTCTGTGTGTGAGAGACTTACAAGCTGCTGCACTCACATCAACAACACTTATGATACAACCAAACATAAAGCTCCATCAGAAACACACAGGTTCACTTGGTTTATTCACGTATTTGAGCAGCAGCAGCTCGGCTACCTGTGTTCCTTAAATACTGATCTCCTCACATCACACGCCGTGATCTTTCCATATATAGCATTTTGGAAACGAAGCTTAAATAGTTTTTGCATGTTGTCGTAAACAGGCTGGTATGTTAATGATGAATAGAATCCAAACATTCACTCGCAACCGCAGCAAATCACTTAGCGGGTGTAAGTGAAGCAATGCTGGCTGATTTTCCACTGGATTAACTGCTAACTGTGCTCCTCTGTTTAGATATACGCTTAAGGCTAATTTATTCAGACCGCTGAGAAGTTTCCGGAGACATTTACAGTGACACAGATGTGAAAAAAAGGGGACAGACAATAAAATAGACTGTGTAAAAAAAAAGTGTCTCAGAGGAAAAGAAAGCTGGATGGAGTTGATACTGAGGAATGAGAAAGACAAAATACTGGATGTGTCTCTGCCCTGTAATTTCAAACTAAAGACCATATTATTATATTGAAGCAAAGCTGAAGATTTGAGTTGATTATGTTATTTTTGCTTGCTGAAAACTGTGAACAAATATTATGTTGTCAACCTCGTTCAGCCTCTAAACCTTTTCTTTCTTTCTTTCCTTTTTTTTTAATTCTATCCTCTCGTGACGATGTGATGACTCAACAGAACCAGTGATTCGCCATCACCAGCGAATGTTTAGCACCGCGTTTAATGATCAGCACGTTTGTTCGTGATGATAAACTCAACACTTCCCCTGAGGCTGTTTCACAGTAAAAGCACCCTTGGGAATCTGATCCATGCGGTGACACATACAACAACACTTTTACTGAGAAACACATCCCTCGAGATGGTTCCTGCTCTTCTGGTGACATCCATCAGGATCAAACGTGACTCACCTTTTCTGCGTCTTGTTCAAATAGTCGCAGCTGAAAACACTGATCCAGCTTCAGCTTCCTGACGTGCCACATCTGATGGAGATGTTGTCTCGTGGAGTGAAGTTTATCCAGCAGACTGGCCACCTGATAGAGAGGAAGAATTAACAACTGTTACTTTCTGCAAAACTTCCACTGTCCCTGTTGTTCATCATCACGGTGTCCCCCAAGGTTCATAAGTAGGTCCTTTCTTTTTCCTCTAAATCTTCCACATCATCCATTAAAGTGATAGAGTCAGTTGAACCCAGGGTCTATTTCACCATGAATACAAGTAAAACTTCCCCTCAACAGATATTTTATGTTGGTTGAAGTAATATCCAGTTTGACCGTCTTCACAACCAAATAGTTAACAATGAAAGTAAATGGGGCAGTCAGCCAAACGTATCTAAATTGTCATTTTTTAACCACTAATAAAGCTCAAAATATCACTTCACTTCAGCAGTAGCATGAATAGGGTCCCTACACATAAACTGAAGTACTGATAACTTAGTAAGTGAACCCAGAGTTTATTAAAAACACTGTTTTACAAGACTTACCCAACATCTTCTGATCACCTCCATGATGTGGGAAAATTTGTACGAGTCGATCACAGAATGGAACACTAGAGCGCTCTTGTCACTATTTCAAAGTTTTTGCAAACTATCATTAACTGATATTTGCCCAAAGTGCTGCAAACAGTGAAGTATACGTTCAGTTTGTGTTGCATTTGATAATCAATTTGAAAGGATTTACCCACAACATGGAAATGATCAGAAGACGTTGGGTAAGTCTTGTAAAACAGTGTTTTTAATAAACTCTGGGTTCACTTACTAAGTTATCAGTACTTCAGTTTATGTGTAGGGACCCTATTCATGAAACTGCTGAAGTGAAGTGATATTTTGAGCTTTATTAGTGGTTAAAAATGGAGATTTAGATTCGTTTGGCTGACTGCCTCTAGCATGTTCATAGTTAAGACATTTGACATAGTGACTTTGGGTTCAACTGACACCAGACCATCACTTTAACCCAAAACAAAAACTGCTTTTCTCCATCTCGTTGCAAACCTCCGACCGTCTCCGTCTTCAAACTCACCCAACAAAACCACCACTCAGCTTCAAAACATCCAGAACCTCAATTTGCTCTAAGTCAAATACAAGATTAGTATCAAACCATTTCTTCTCACCTACAAGACTCAGAATTCCCTGGCTACCTCCTCCCCTCCCTCCACCTGAGATTTGTGGACACCAACACCCTCAGGACCTGTTGTGACAGTCTTTTCAACAGCTGTATGCTCTCTATAGAAACCTCTCCAATCACATACTGTCATGCTATTAGACACTCTATGTTCCTTAGAGCGAGCCCTAAAACCCTGTTCGACTTTTCAGTTTCCTGACAGATTCTTCAATTTTCAATCATCCACCGCTCATAAAGCTGCTTTCATGCGATCTGTTTTTTCCTTCTACAGCATATAACAGAACATTTAGATGTTAATAAATGTTTAAATGTATTATTAGTATTATAAAAACTAGTTGCTTTGCATACATTTGAAGTTTAATCATTGCCTTAGTCTATTGTTTTCTTTTATCCTCCAACTTAATATTTCCAGTGTCTGGTAGAAATCCCACTGTGTCATGAATATCTCGTGCCAGTTTCCTGCTCATACTGAAACACTTTTAACTTGATCCCACTTCACATCACCTAGAGCAAAGGTGGGTCTGTTTGTGGTCATTCACATCTTTTCATCGGTTTGGTATGTTTTCATACCCACCTCTAAATTTTTTCTGTTAAACTAAAACGTACATTAACGGGGTTTATTTACTTTAAGAATCAGTGGCAGATGTGAATCGCTGTTTTCTGAAGCTTTCTGTTGTTTTGTTATGTGTTATTTTTTCAAGTATTAATATGCATTTGTCTATCATTTTTCTATAAAGTTCATCCTTTGATGTTTGTGTGACTCAGAACAAATCTGAGTTGACTTTGTGTGATGACCCGTCCACGTCCAATCACAATTCTTCTGTTTGTAATCTAATTTAATGTACTTCATGGGAACAACCTGTGCACTGAAACTAACAGTGTTCTTACTCAACTTTCCCCTGAGTCCTTCAGTTAACGAGCTAACATGGGGCGACTACTTCTCATTAGCTGTACTGCAAGCTGTGGGTCTTGGCTCAGTAAGGGAAAAGAAAAAAAACGAAGCACTTAATCGTCAATTATAGCGTAGCGTGCTTTTAGTGTTAACAGGCTGTTATGATGAAATATGCAAAATCTTGTTAGAAGCATCGGTTGGAGAAATCCTCTGTTTTTTTAATGTTAATATACAAACAGTTAAATGAGCTCTGCCTAAAAGCATCTCCAGATAACAAAGCTTAGTACAGATGATGTATGACACTGTGGTTATCTGTATTAAATCATTGTTCTTCGATGCTGCTGAGCTTTAAAAATGCTGCTTAACTTATCTGTTTATGTTGGCACAGAAACTCTAGCATAGCGTTAGCATATGTGCATCAAAAAGCAGTTATAAATCATAACTGTCTTTTTTTTCCACACGGTCCAGTTTGTAGAGATGATATCAATGTGGCATCTCAGCAACAGTTTATGTTTCTAACTATCGTGATACCTTGGGTACCAGGCTCTGAAAGTCAGCAGAACCAGAGATCCTCCCTGAAAACCCATCACTAGATCGGATACACTGCAGCAACCTCTGGCCTTCCCGGTCCAACTCCTCCACCGGAGCCTTCAGCACCTGGAGAAGATGTTAAAGTCGTCTGAGTAAATTGTAACTCATTTTATTATTTATTAATTCAAACAGAAGCTCTCTCACTTTTTTCTTCAGCTGCGTGTGCTCCTCTATCAACCGGCGAGATCCCTCCACATCTGCAGGAAACTCCTTCTTGGACAGAAGCTCCTGCAGAACAAGACATATTTTATATTTTCATATTGGGATGGACGGCTCCTTTGGGCCTTTTAAACAATCTATCGATATATTCATCTTTTCATTGTTTCCTCCATCCCCCACCTGCAGGTCCTCCAGTCTGGACAGCAGGTGAACAGCGTTAGACATGAACTCCTCCAGGGAGACTCTCAGGTCCATCCACTCCTCGTGATTGTAGTCCAGAGATCCCTCGAAGTCGTCCGTCAGCTGGGAAGGATCCACCAGTTTGGCCAAACCTTCAACTGACACCATGTTGGTCTGGTACACACAAGAATATCAATATTAAAAATAGATGTATCTAACAGTGACAGATGACCGAGCTACGCCACAGAAGAGAGTAGAAAAATGAAATCAGGCTCTTAACCAAACTGTTTCAGCTGCTAAATTAACAGTTTGTTAGCTGTTAGCTAACCTAACCCAAACAATTTATCTGCTAATTATAGCCCTCAGCTAACTTAAACCACCCTCAACTTAGTCATTACCTAACTTGACCCAATCTCCATTTAACCTTAATCTTTATCTTAGCTGAAATATAACCAAATATTTTACCAAAATAAAGTACTGAACTCAATGTTTTTCATAAGTTTTTATTGGGTAAACTGAACCATTAGTTTAAACCTTAAACAATAAACGCGACTGCTACTTATCATAAACAAAACTGTTTTATTTCCAAGCCTGAAAACTTGAAAGTAATTTGTGCAAACTGGGGCTAACTGAGCAAAAAGTTTATTACATAGGACAGGTGAAATTCACATGTTACTTCCTGCTTTAACACGCAGTCCTTTTATAGAGAAAACACAATCTAAGATTAGAGGCTGGAGAGTGCATGTTTCTGGACAGCAATAACGTCCACAACATCACAGTTGTCCAGAAACATGTAATCTAAGTTTCAGCATCGCATGGTCACAACTGAAATCAAGCTCCATCCAAAGAAAACAAAGCCCACTGACCTCAAAGGAGAACTTAGCGCTGCCAAAGTTTGTTTTCTGTTTCTGCCAGAAGTTGTCTGGTTTGATGATGAGCGCAACACAGATCTCAGCTGGGAAAAACTCCTGCAGCGTCTTTAGCAGAGGTTTGATCAGCTCCCACTTGGACCCACGCATGTCGATGATGACGGTAAATCCACGTTTACATACATCCTCACTGATGGGAAACAGAGAAGGACAGAAGAGACAAATGTCAGATTAATCACTTAAGTGGTCTTCAGTGCTCATCTACACGGTCTAGAGTGTTGTAACATCCAGTAAAAGTATCAGATCTTCCAAGTAAGATTTGGTTTCTTTTAGTATTTATACACACACTTTGGTGAGTGAGAACGTCCAGCTGTTAGAGAGTTTAACAGTGAATGGCTTCTATCACCGTATCTCCTTTACAAATCTCAAACTTCAAACTCAGTGTCAGTCAAAAACAAAGGTAAACACACAATTATGTGCTAATGAGATTCAGATAATAAGAAAGAAAAACTACTGCGCACCTCAAAATAGCTCAGATGAGATCATTTCGTTTGGCACGAAAAGCAAAGGCAGTGGTTTAGTAATGCTTTGCTTGTCTAATTAAAAGATTAAGAAGATTAGCTCAGAGCTATAACAAATTGTGGTTCTTCTTTTCCACCAGGAATTCAAGTTCACTTTGGGAGTAACATTAAAAAAAAAGAGCCTACAGGAGAAGAGAGAGTGTGTACAGGAGAACAAGTGTGTACTTGAAAATAAAACTGAATCGGCTTTTGTCAGAGAAACTTTAAATAATCAGAGTGAAAATAAGGCTTAGTGATTTCTCCAAACTCAAGTGAGGGAATTTTTACTTTTCAAGCAATATTTGGGTCAAAGTCAAATTTACTGAAAAATCCCATTTCCACTCAGATATAGTGACACTACATGAGACTGGAGACTTGGTCTTGGTCAAACAAGTTAGTCCAGTTGTCCCATTCCCTAATGACACTTGCTGTTCCCAGGTTAAATGAGATAATGTCTCCAGTGTATTCTGGTCCCACCCTGAGATGCACAATGAGTTGGACATGCCCACAAAAACCTGATCAGATGTCCAAACCACTTCAATCGATTCTTCCCATGCAAAGAAGCAGCAACTCATCTCCCTCTAGTCGTCCAACGCACTGTTTAGGAAAACTAACTTCAAACGCTTGTGTCCTTGATCTCATTATAACAGGAACTACCCAAAGCTCATTTCCACAGTTGAAGGGCAGAACATACATAGATTCACAGCTTCACCTTCACCGTACTGCTGACGTTGCACCAGGAGGCTGCTGTAGAAGAAATGTTAAACTATATGAAGTAGTAGTTTTACATTTTTGGGGAAAAACAATTTCTTATTATTCTTGTCAAGGAAGTAGGACACAGATCAACACTATGACACTTTCGCATTTCAGGTACGTTACGTATAAATTCACACCAAAGACAAAATTATCTTAAAAATGGACACAGATGGGAACAGATGTTAACCCAGCATAGTCCTGTTCTGGACTCAAACCCATTACCCCAAGAAAGGGGGTCCAGCACACCGGCAAGGGGCCAAAACCCATCACATTACATGACATTACATGACATCACATGACATTACATGACATCACATGACATTACATTACATGCTAGCTTAAAAAGTGCTTAAAGCTAAATTCACATGACATATAAAATATATGTTTTGTACAAAAAATAAACGTATAACAGAAGTATTTGGTTTGTGTCCAGCTACTACCGCTGACGTCCTGATGACGTCAGATGACCTGATCCTTTCTGTTTGCAGTCTCCATGCTAAGCTAAGTGCTAAGCTAAGCTAACTAGCTACAAGTTGTAGCCACATATTTAGAGGACAGACAACTCCCTCATGTCTCTTTAAGAAACTGAACAAGTTCAAAATGTAAAAACTGCTCCTTTAACATTATAAATAATAATAAATGTCACTTATTATTTACATATTTTCATCAAATTAATTTGTTCATAGTTTTGTTCACATGTGGCACTGATCAGATGTGTGGGTAAAACAGAAAGCAGGAAAAACACGCAGCAGGAATCACATCCAGATGGTGTTTCAGGGTTTGCTTGCTACATGTTAATTTATGTGCCCATGTGGGTTGTATAGTAAGTATTCGACAGAAGTATATGGATATATGCAGAGGAATAAATGAGAGATGGGGGAGTATTTATAAAAATACGGCTTAATGACCACAACAATTAGAGTGAGAACAATGAAAGACGGCTGTGTAACAAGACAACATGTAAACAGAAATTTCTTGGCCTCAAATTCAGCTGCAGCTGATTGGGGAGTAAAAATATACTGAAATCAGCTCACCTCCACGCACGCTCACACTGAGCCTCTATTAATATAAATTCAACTACAGACACATCCATTACAGCCTCAGCCTCACCAGTCACCATGGAAACAGCAGCTCGATTAGCAGCAGGGAGCAGATCGGAGCCGACGGACATCGAATGATAACACAGATTTTGGGGCGAGTTTGGTTCAATCACTGATGTGTCGCTATAATCAACCAGATAACACGAACATCAGTCACATCAGGAAAAGACTGTTGTTCTTCAAGGACACTTAGTGTGATTTACTCCGCTAATGAAAAGCCTCATTTTTATTTACACATCACTTCCCACTGAATGATTTGTTGTTTTTGTTGTTGTTAGAAACAGGACTCACATTTTAGCAGATCAATTTTTTGATGTCAGAACGTCCTTCAATGTTATATAAATGGCTCCACCTCGCTCCCTAAACGCACCTTATTTACTTTAATGCACTCGGCCTCCGCTGACTCTCCACCTCTGCTAACATGCTACGTCTCTGCTTTTACCATTAATGGCTTCTCCAGTTGTTCTGATGTGAAAACCACACAAAAACATGACGTGTTGTGACTAAATATCTCCAATCTTTCATATTCAGTAAACGGACTAATTCCAGTTCCATTTTATAAAGATGTGTCATCATTTTTCTTGCTGTTTTTAACTGTAGCAGGTACAATCTCAGAGCAAATCTACAGGACATGCTTTGTGTCTGGTCCTTGATTCAAAGACGTTTAAAAAGGAGAATCTGTGTTAAAAACGAACATATTTTAACTGATACAGTCACATGAACTGTGTCTGTGTCCCATTATGAATCGGTTTTCTCTCGTTCGTGGAAACATCCTCAGACGGTGATGAGGAGCCGCAGGAACAAATGGGTTTGATGTTAAGTACGACAGACTCGCCGCTGTTAGCTGCAAACACTGCAGCTTTCATGCTGATGCAAATCAAACACTGCTCTCCATCTGCGGCTGTGATGCGAGGAAAGAAAGGAGCGTTTGATTCCACCGTGTGGACGACGCTGAAACACTCCACATCCACTCCATCCTCATCCTCTCTCACACAAGTGTCTGCCACAGTTAAAACCTAATTCACACACTAGTATTATTGTCCTCAAGCACAACTCTGAACGAGTAGATTAACATAAAGAAAAGCTACCGAGGTAACGAGGTAACGAGTTTACCTGGGAACAGTAGACAGGTAGGTCACCAGCCTCCTCAGATCCTCCTGTTTTATTCGGTCGTGGTTACTTCTGGCAGGAAAAGTCAGGATTGGTCCTCCTCGTTTATCTCGTCCACCTGCAGATACACAAGACAAAAACAGTAGGAACTTTAATATAAATCAAAACTATTTATATTATTGTCAAGAAATCCAATAATAAAACCAAAATTACAATGAAAAATACTGATACGATGACACTGTTACAGTGTTTTTGTGCCATTTGTCACAATGAACAGCAGCAGCTGTAGTAGTAGTTGTAGTAGTACCAGAAGCAGTAGTGGTGGTACAAACAGTGACAGACACAGATAGATAGATAAATAGATAGATAGATAGTTAGATGGATAGATAGATAGATAGATAGATAGATAGATAGATAGATAGATAGATAGATAGATAGATAGATAGATAGATAGATAGCTTTATTGATCCCTTTGGGAGGGTACCTTCAATTTCCCTCAGGGAAACTGAAGGTAGTAGTAGTAGTATTATACTTAGTAGTAGTAGCAGTATCATCAGCAGTACAAATAACAGCAACACAAAAAGTAGTAGTACCTCCAGTAGCTGGGGTAATAGTAGCAGTGATAGCACAAAGGTAACAGTGGTGATAATTATAGTAACAGTAACTGAAGTAGCAATAGTAGCAGTAGTGTCCACAGCAGAGGTAGCAGTAGCAGTAGTAGTAGAAATAGCTATTTTAATAGTATTAGTAGTAGTAGTAATAACAGTCCTAGACATACCAGTAGTGGTTCTAGTAGCGTGCTAGAAGTAATAACTTGTAGTAGTACTAGTTGTAGAAGCAGTAGTACTAGTGGTAGGAGTTGAAGTAAGAGTTGCAGTGGTATTAGCAGCAGTACCGACAATACCAGTGACAACAGAAGACATATTAGTAGTAGCATAGTCTGAATAGTCAGTAGCAGGTGAAGCTGTAGTACAATTAGAAGTACAATTAATAGCTATAGTAGTCGTAGAAGTGATGTGTTGTTGCTACGACAACCGTTGTTTTATTAACACTGAACAGTTCACGTCACTGTAAATCGGCAGTCTCATCATGTTTCTGTAGCAGTTTTAATATCTTTAATATCTTTAATATCAGTAACGCGAGTCTCGTCGCAGCCTGGACACGTTTCCTAAAGACTCAAAAAAAAAAAAAAAACTCCAGCTCTGTGACTCCGTTGTGATGAATTATGTGCATGGAGATGTTGTGGTTAGATTAATGTAAGAAACACAAATCACACTGTTTATGAAACTGCTACTCAGACGTGGAAAATCAGACCCTGTGTATGTGTGTGTGTGTGTGTGTTTGTGTGTGTGTGTGTGTGTGATTGGGGAGGAAGTGTGCCGCTGTAATCTAAGGAGGAATCTTGATGACAGATTGTTGTTGGCACTCGTTCTCTCTCTCCCTGTTTTTCCTCTTATGTCTCTCTACCAACATCTCTCTCTCTCTCTCTCTCTCTCTTTCTCTGTTTAATGCAGAGTCACTTTGTCACTATTATAAATCAACACATACAACACTGAAATCTGCTGCTTTATACACCAACATATTTATATTTGGCAACATTTTTGTTACCATCACTGGTCAGTTTGTGTATCACACTTTATTTAGCGTTTCTACACTGTATATAAACGCATAATAAGTGATTTATAACTATAATCTTAGTAAATGATCCATTAATAATCACTTAAATCTGATTACATACATAAACTGCCAAATACAGAGACTAAAAACCACAGTATGTTTAGAATCATAAGCACTTAAGAATATAAACATGTGGTTTTACTCATCAGGAGCTCAGTCAACTCATTAACAAGAATTTTCTTCACATTTTTTTTAAATGAGGATTTATTTTCATTACTTTCTACATAAACCCATTAATCTTTTTTGTTTTTTCTAATAAAATGTTCAAGATATTGAAACACGTCTGTTATAATTTATAAAACCTTCATTCATTTGACGACTAGTTTTTTCCCCAAATATAAAAGTGGTTGTTTTATGATCACATTTGTCAAAGAAATGTTGAATATTTTGTATGAAAAATTACCCAAAATATAAATAAACCATTAAATAGCAGGCAGATTGTTGTTTCAGCTACAATTTACATATAAACTAGAGCATCTTTTCAGGTTTATTTAGTTGTTTGTGACCAAACGAGACCAGATTTACGACCGATGGGTTCAATTCTTTTCTGATTGAGTCTCTATTTTTGGATTAAAACCAGACACGAAGGCCTCTACAGAGCTGGGCACAATAGATTTCAAAGTAAAAGCACAAAACACATTTTTTTATTTATGTATTTTTGTGGTAGGAAATTCAGTTTTTCAATACTTTGAGGGGGTTTGTTTTGTGAAGTTAAATCTTGTTTGTTCAGACTCTAAATTCATCACACGGCTGAGTGTCCGTGAGTGTGACGGGCTGTGGCGTTAAAACGTTGGTGCGTCTGCTCGCTCTGCTTGTTTTGGCTCACGGTGATGATGTGAGGCGCCGGCCTCAGAGGTGGGAGGGTTGACGGGGGCGTGAGGGGGTTTGGTTCACATAAGTCATGTTCAGGGTGTGAAGGGGCCTGTGATGATTTTCCCTGCATGTCTGTTTCTCAACTGGGTTCACATCGGTGATCTCTTCTGCAGAGCTGAAGGTCTCCACGGCTGTTTCAGCTCTGAACATCAGCTTCATGTTGTTTTCGCTACAATAGACAAAAAAGTGTTGAAACTCCATCTGCTGACTCGTCACTGAGGCCGTTGAACTTGAGGAGTCTTTTTTTTTTGTGTTTTTAATCTTAAAGTGGTTTGTCCGGGGTCATTTGAACCCAGGGTTTATTTCACCATGACATCAAGAGATATTTTACGTTGGTTGATGTGTCAAAGTCGTACAAGTCAATTACTGGATGCAACACTAAACCGTTCTTATGGTATGTCGCTATATTCAAAGTTTTTGCAAACTATCATTAACTGATATTTGCCCAAAGTGCTGCAAACAGTGAAGTATACGTTCATTTCTGGAACTAATCATCACTGGACAGTTTTGATTTGAACGAATTTACCCACAACATGGAAGTGATCAGAAGACGTTGGGTAAGTCTTGTAAAACAGTGTTTTTAATAAACTCTGGTTTTACTTACTAAGTTATCAGTACTTCAGTTTATGTGTAGGGACCCTATTCATGCTACTGCTGAAGTGAAGTGATATTTTGAGCTTTATTAGTGGTTAAAAAATGACAATTTAGATACGTTTGGCTGACTGCCCCATTTACTTTCATTGTTAACTATTTGGTTGTGAAAACAAAAGACGGTCAAACTGGATATTACTTCAACCAACGTAACATATCTGTTGAGGGGAGTTTGACTGAAAGATCCAGGGTTCACCTCACAACAAACTATCACTTTAAAAGTGATAAGATGTTTATCAGCTGCTGTGGATAATGATCTCAATGTGTTGGAACAATCCAACAAATAACTTTTAAAAGCATATCTTAATGTCAGCGTGTTAATAAAGATCCAATAAGTTTAACAACAAATCAAGACGATTTAATAACGATGGCGACGATGGTTTGCATAAGTCTGCTCTGCACAAAAAAAAAAAAAAAACAGTTTTCAGCATCAATAAACTGGACGATCTGAAGCATCTGGTCGAATTATTAATCAAACCAACGTGTCGCTGTGGTGTGATGTCAAATAAATGAAGCCGTTTCTGGGTCGTAACTGGAAAATGAAAATGAAGGACGGCGCTATTAAAGTAAAACTGAGAGGGGAAAAAATCACATTTACTCTTGTAAAACATCTGTTTTTGTCGATTTATCAGGCTCATGTTCAGTTGTGATCTCAGTAACTTTGATAATCATCAGTGACCTGGACGTGACCTCAAACAGATACATCACAAAAACCAGAACCAGAAACACTGAAGATGTATGCATGTTGTGGCTAAACTCATATAAACCAACACTATCTTTTTACATGATACTTTCCAGTCGTGGTTTGGTTCGACATGTCTGCAATAACAATATGAATGATATATATGTTTTCTTAAAAGGGAGAAGTTTTTTTTTAATAGATAGTGCAGAAAAGCTGCAGAATATAAGGAAATAAATACTGAATCAAAGATCAGTTAAAGAAAAGAAGCTGCGACGTCATTTCTCACCTGACACGAAGGCGACTTTCTCCTTCAGCACAGGAAGAACATCAGACGCCTTGATGCCTTCAGTCCTGAACGACCCTGCAGAGCAACACAGAGAAAGAAACACAGTCGGTCGGTCGGTTACTGAAGCTTTCAGCTTTTAGCATTAATCCCATTATCAGATCAACATTCCTGTGAGTACGGATATACACCCACACATGTAAAAATCCAGCTTTCACAGACAGATCTGGTTCCTTTGCTTCGTATATACAGTAATATTATTACAGAAGCCCAAAGTGGTAAGTGTGAAAAACTATTTCTGGTGGAAAAAAAACAAGAGTCTAAGTCATTTCCTCTTGTGTATTTATGACAAAAAAACCCACAAAAACTTCAACCTATTTTCTGTAAAAACAGGTTGTAATGTTAAATGTTCACATGTAGCTTCCAAACAAAACAAAACAAAAAAAAATCACCTACGAGCGCTGTAACCTGTTTGACACATTATCACAGAAACCATCTTTTTTTTCCACCTGCTTTAAATCATAAACACAGAAGAGGAAACAATTAAAATCAGTTTTAGGAAATGGATCACCGTAATGTTTTTTTTCCCCTCACTGGCCTCTCAGGGCTTCCGTACATTGTTGGTGTGGTTGTAAATATTTAACACGTTTGTAGAAACGGTAGCGACGTATTTTCCCAGAGACGTCACAGAATCATGTGTGAACATTATAAGTCGAACTCGGATCAGATTCACTTCATTGTCCTGTTTTATGTCTATCGTGTTTTTGTGATTTCAGTCCCTCGATCTCGTTCTTCGTCTTCTCTCACTTCATCTGCTCGTCCGTCTGTCATGTTATGAAATCCTCTCTCTCTCTCATTTTTATTAAAGCTCTCTCTACTCCCCCCTCCTCACCTCTTGGTAGAAAACAAGCCCAAATGTCCAGTGTCTTGCTGTGTGTATGTGCATGTAACACAAACACACACACACACACTCACACAAAACACACACACACAAATTCCAAAAACATTCCTCAGTGGGAACACTAAGTCGGCAAAATCCATGTCAGGACACACAGAGAGAAGCAGAAGAAGCAGAAGAAGAAGAAAGAAAACAGCTCTGATTGAATCTATTCTTTTTAAACGTTTCACATTTCTGACAACAGACGTGGAATCAGACGTTTATTGTCGCAGACGTTTCTTTGTAGATTTCAGAAGATGTTCAGATCCACCTCGGCCTCGTTCAGAGGTCGTCTGATTGATTCTGATCTGCTCTTCAATCCAACGGCCGACCAGTTAGTCACGATTATTAACGTCGCTCAAGGTTAATGATCCAATTCCTCAGTTTAACGTCGGCTGCTGTGGCAGCGCCGGTGGTTTACAGGTTTACTATTGATTTAAGGCTGATGGAGCAGTTTGAACCTATGGAGAAATGGACGGTTTTAGACATAAATTTTCAGATGTAACCAGTTTGTTGTTTAATGAAACATAGTCAATGTGGCCTCTGATGATCAAACAAGATTCTTATTAATGGATCAGGTTAATCAAATCTACAATAAAAGATAATGAAGCTGAATTATCAAACAACGGATGTATCTGATGTTTACTGACATGGATTTACACAACACAAGTCTGTTTATGTGATTATATTGTAAAGAAATGAATAGAAGAACAGATGCCTGGTTTAATACGACCTTAAAAAGAGTAAATATTTGCATTGGACTTCCATTTGTCTATGATGGATGTTATGTTCAAGCTACTGCGCTGCCTGTGGCCCCGTTAGCAAGGGCGCAGTAAAGTTTGAAAACTACATCGAGATGTTACGAATCATTTCACCCACACTGACTTACGAGTCCACATCTCTAAAAACAACCTGCTTTTTGTGTTCATGCAGGATTGTCTGGTCTTATCTGTTTCATATTTAACTAAAACTGTCACAACACAACTCGTGGCATACTTTTCCATTTAGTTTACCACATCGAGTTTCCACCAGCGATCGCCAATTCGAGCCTTTTGTTAAAGTCGTAAACAAAACGCAACATGAACATAAACAGATGAAAACAATGAGAAAGTCTCTCAGCTGTAGGATGAGTAGAAACATCTGGTCGCACATTTTCTAATAACATGGCAAACATCCCAAACACTGATGCACATGTTTGTGAGTCAAACAACTCAGAACACAGAGGTGAGACACCAAACATTACAACACAACCGAGTCAGATATCAACCACATGTCATTCTCACGTTTTCCTTCCTGATACAGATTCTGTCCTGAGCTTCTTCATCAACAAATAAAAAAGAAATTCAACAGTTACATACCACAAACGCTGTATGGTTGTGATATTATTGCTCTTGTTAGGGTTAAAGGGTAAATGTTGCCTTTTAACTGATGGGACTCACCAGTAGGGGGCGATCAGCTAAAAAGATCTTGTTTATCTCTAAAATGTAGCTGAACTCTAATTCCTTAAATCCTTACAATGACGTTCTGTTTCTTGTTGTTACAAACTGTCACAACTGATCAGACTTTTTTCTCAGTTCATATGATGTTTAAACATTTGCAAAGGCTGTTGTTTATTTATAAGGTGGTATAAGTATTTTAATTGGAAAGAGCAGTCACTGCTAACCAGCTAACATAAGCTAGCACCACTTAGCATATCCCCGCCTGCAGGTGGACTGCATCACCACCATCTTGGACCACTTCTTCTGCTCAGTTGGAGAACTTGGATATGTCATTTTCGCAATCTGGACTTCACAAGCTAACTGTTTAACAGCTGTCAACAGGCAAATTCACAAGAACTAAACACTTCATTTGGATGTGAAGCTATGGCAGCATCGGGGCATTTCTAATTTCAATCAATTTTCCTGAAATGAAGATCACATAAGGTCCTTGAGACGCCGACTGTGAACTGGGATTTATCCCAACAGGTCGCTCAAACAATCAGGTGCAAAACTAAACTAAACGTGCAGCTACAGAATCCTCCCATTTCATATGAGTGCACTTAATCTAAATTTAGAAACAAATCACCATCTTCACTGGTCTTTTTGATTGATAATGTTAAAAAAATTGATGTGAAAAACAAAACCACAACAAACGTCTTCAGCCAGCTTGCGGTTTCTTCCAACAGACAGTTTTATAACGTTTCCTCCATAATAGAGACGTAGTTGGACAGTCGCAGGCTGAAATTTGAAGCTCAAGAACAGATGAGTCTGTGTTTGCATGACTTTATATTGAAGTATAAATGATTTGCATAGAAAAACAGTTCATCTTCCAGAAAATAAAGGAAAGAACAGAAAGAGAGAGTCTGCTGCCAACATCCGCAGCTTTTTCTCCAATAGCATAAAACACAGAGCAGAAGAAGAGTGTGTGTGTGTGTGTGTGTGTGTGTGTGTGTGTGTGTGTGTGTGTGATGGGAGGGTGAGTTAGTGAGACTCATTGGTTCATTGCTGCTGTTGAGAGGAAACAGCTTTTGTCATTTCAACACACACAGGAAGCTGTCGGTCTTGTCTCTGGACAGTTTTCTTCTGGGGCAGTGATTTTCATCTCGCCTTTGACAGGAAAGTGTCGGTGAGTCAGAGTTAGGTGAGGTTTTGGCTGCAGTTCTGCAGTTTCCTCAGCCCGCTAAGAGTTGTTCACTTTGCCTGACAACGAGCAGGTTCATCATGGGCCGTCACCGAGGCGTCGGGTCATACGTCACCCCTGTTTTCTGGGCCAGATTTCCCACAGTTCACAGCTTCGTGTGCTGTAAGCGTAACGACATTACACTCACTTTCCAATTTGATCCAAAAGCTCGACAATAAAACTAACGATCCTGAAAGTGATAATGTTTAGTTGTTGCAGAGAGACGTGTTGCTTCAACTTTATGGTCATTTTGGACGTGGTAGTTCGAGGTGAGGATTTTTCTATTGTTTACTGTGATTTCAAGTAATTTCCACAGTGACTTGAAATACGTACGTGTTAGGTTTTTCACCACAACATAACTCGACTGATCAAATGAATCATGCCTGAATTAAAAAAACTCAACCAACCAATCAACCTGCAGGTAATTTGTGCGGTCACATGCAGTCACTCTTTCTTCCCATTGTTGATTTATTACCACAAAGTGAGAGGCCACAAACTGATTTATCTAGGTTGTAATGACATTTAACTTTTGACCTTTGACTTTTTGCCACCAAAATGTGATCTGTGGATCTTTGAATCCAAGTGAATGTTTGTGCCGAACTGAAAAGTTTCCCTCATAACGTTCTTGAGCATTCATAAGAACGGGACACAAACCAGAAAATATAATGCCTCCAGCTACAACTGTCATTGACATAAATATTTAATACTTTAGTTGTAAAAACATATCAATCCTTCAGAGTTGGTTGATATAGTCTGACAGTCTTTGTAACTGTCTTTGTAACTGATGCCTCTTTAGGAAAAGAGGAAGAGAGGGACAGAAATGATTATGCAAATCACTTAAACTGTCAAAACAGTCACACACACACACACACACACACACACACACACCTGCAGAAAACACACACACATCTTATGCAAACAAAACTTTTACACTATGGAGACCATCATTGTCCTCAGATGGCACCAATGGGAATTAAGGCCCCATAAAAGACAAAAGAAAGAATGAAGGTCACTATGATTTTACTGTGTCTTTTTTTTAAGATGTAGATGTTTAAAATTATACTCAACTGTGGAAAAACTGTCACCGTCAGTGACCTTCACTAACAGTGTGACTCACAGTTGTCCCTTCATCATCGTCATTTCCAAATGTGACATCATCTTCAGAAAAGAGAAATGTCTGATTGAATTCTAATGGCTTCGGCTGCTTCGAGGCTTAGTCAGGTTGTTGAAAAGATGTGTGTGCTCAAATCTTACAAACGTCAAGCTCACAACACTCCTGCTGACGATCCATGCTGACCTAAACTGTCTCTCACAGACGTGAGCAGTGCTGACTCCCCACAATGTTAAATTTCACTTGTCAAGGACAGATCTGTAAATTAAAAGAGTCAGGATGTGCCTCCAATGCTCCTGACAAACATTAGACTTAATACTTTGTGAGGCACTGTCAGGTCGCTGTCAACTTTTCACTCCATTTAGTCAATCTGAACTTCTCGTACCCCTTGGTGTATAATTTGGTTTCACTTATCTCCCTCCAGCAGTGGTCGTTCTGTCACTCATACAGCACCGCAGCAGCAGGGGGCCTCGTACTCTTCTGCTCTGTCCATTTTTTGCTGCGATAAAACGATGCTGACGGATACATCTGCTCTTGATATTAACTCATCACTTCTTCAATATGCCTCATAACAACAATTTTTTTTGGGGGGGGGTAAAACGCTCCAAGGGGCCTTTATTTTGAAACCACTCCAAGAAGTGTCTGGAAAACCAGCAGGATTAGTTAAAGATGGCTCAATAAAGTTTAGTTAGACATTTTTCTGAGCTTTTTGGTTTAATGTAGGTTTGAAACTCTGCAGGGAGAAATTTTCTTTTATCACTGAGAATAGCACGATAAGGTCAAAGAAATAGGAAGACGCCAGGGACCGATGTTACATTAGTTTTGTTGTAGAAGGAAAATTGAAACTAGAATTACTGCCTTAGTCACATGCCCCCACCATGGATGCAGCTAATTAGGATGCAAATGCTAATCTACATGATAATTAATGAAAGTATAAACAAACTGAGACGTACTTTGGCAAATGAAAAGTCTGTATATGTTTAACCCAGATAGTTTTGGTTTTGTCTGTTGTGTCTGTCAGTGCTCGACATTGATTGGTTTGTAGACGACCATGTGTGTAACGTTAGCTTCATGTCAATGCGGTGGGTATTTTCGTCTGCTAACCATCTGGGTGCCCAGTTACTTTGTGATGCCCCCCCCCCTCCAATCTGTGTTGTCCACTCCCGAGTGGCGGCTCTCATTACTACGCTGTTATTATTTTAGCATCTTCATCTCCCCATGTGCTCCCACGGCTCAGCATTCAAAGCACCTCACTGCTGCTTGTTCCGTTTCTTTTCATCTTCGACTGTTTACTGCATGACAACATCCTGTGTCAACTTCCTCTTATTGGTCTCAAAGGCAGACCCATCCAAAAAGTGTTTCCTCACAGCAAATAAACCAAACTATGGTTCAGATCAATCCAGACTGTGACCACCTCTTCTCGGTTGAACCAAAATTTAGTCCTTTCCATTTGGCTGACAATTGGTGTGACTTTGTCACTCAGTCTGTTGGTTACAGACGTTCCAAGTGACAGAGTGAGGTCATTTCCTGGTAGCCACCGGTGCGTCGGCTCTGCTCCCAATGTTATCATCATTCAACCTAGAAGCTGAGCTGCTTGTTCTTTTAGTATAATACTTGTCTCAATTTCTGTGGCACATTCTCCTGTTTTCCTGTTTTCAGTCTTTGGCACATACATTCAACATTACCACTTCTGATCATGCCAATAAAAACCCTGATTGGATCATTTGGGTGAAAACAGCCAGAACTGTTTGAAATGCTGGAAAATCAAGAGATGAATGCAAAAATTCAGAGATGTGAAATTGGGCTGCAGTAATCCTCCTTCAGTGCGTTGGCACCCACAAGCCAATTAGTGAAACTAAAATTAGTGATTCTTGTTATCCTAGCAACAGAGGGCGTTATGTCGCAGAATGTAGACAAAATACACATGTATGTCCTCTGTGAGGAAAAGAGAGAAAGGACTTGTTGATCTACATCTTTGTTCTGTCTTTAACCCTGTTTGGCTCTCAAGCATTAAAGTACCTGCTGACATTTTTTTTCTTCTTATCTTGGCTTGGCTTCTACTTCAGTCTTTGTCTCTCTTTCACACACACACCTTTGATCCAACAGAGGTTTTCCTCATCAGTGACGTTCACCACATAAACACATATACAGTGTGTGTTTGTACAGTAGCAGTGATTACAGCAGCATATGGCTGTCAAACACATGAGACTGAATAACTTGGGGCCATTGAATCGACTTCACATACGTAAGAAGACGACTATTTGAGTGTGTTTGTTTATGTGAACTCTAATGTGTAACGGAGAGATTTCAGACTGAGATTCAGTCTGGTGACAGAAATAGTCACTCCAACATTCAAGTCCATTATACCAGGAAACATTTATGCCACATTTAAAGACATTCCTGGGATCACACGTTCACAAAACCAAACATGAGTTCACACTGACTTTAATCTTTGACCATCAAATTGTAATCATTTTTTTCTGATGAAATGAACTGTGCAAAATGAGGTTAAAAACATTGTTTGTTTGTAAAGTCACAGTGACGTCAACCTTTGGCCTTTGTCTTCCAAAATGTACTAAATTTATTCTAAAGTACAACTGAAGTTTGTACCAAATATGAATTAATTGGGGAATTAATGGATTATTGAGATATATTATTCATGAGAATGACCGGATGTATGAATATAGATTTTAAAATGCATCCGCCAGTGTTTACACTGTTTAGTCTGACTGATGGGAAACAGATGTCCGTTGAAAATTTTACTGTAAATCAATGAGATGCTATATTTCTTCTTTCTGCTTCACTTGTAGATGCTTGTCAACAAAGGGGACATTGTTTTCCTGTGGTCTGTTTTGCCCAACCCAAAGAAATCCATCCCACTGATGTCATTTTTAACAATAATCAAAGAAATATGTCAATTTACAAGTATTTCTTTTTTTTTTTTTTTTATATTATTGGAAAACATCGTCCACACTTCTGTAATTCTGTAGCTATCTAACAAAACAGAAAGTTATGACATCCTCGTTTGAAACCCTGGTTTCGTCCAACCATCAGCGAGCACAAAGCCATACCTAAATCTGAGTTCCAAAATAAGTCTGAAATGTGGGCGTTAATTTGATATTGTCCCCCTGAGAAAATTTTCAACAAAAGCATCAAATGATACATTGCATGTTTACCAAGCCCCCATCACACAGTAAGAAATCATGACTCATTCCTATTGGGAGTAAAGCAGGAAGTCAGGTGAAGTTAATAGAAGGCAACAGAAAGCAGTTTGTTTCCCGTTTCCTACATGAGTCATTGTTGGTATCTTTTTAAAGCACGACCGTGGCCGTTCTGTAACCTTAAATCATGTGGTCACTACTGTAGCTGTTGCAGCTATAAAAACTAGTTAGTTCAAGTTATTAGCTTTGTTAAAATTAACCAAGAAGTTACTTTAGTCCAGTGAAGATTTGATCTTTCAACAACTGTAACCACATTGTTTAACTTTGTGTTGGCTGGTGGTCACATGGTGGTTGGTGCTCACATGATACATGCTGGTCTCATGTGACCTCCACATGGGTACCAATCAAGACAATGCATGTCCACATCCTCACACATGTACATAAACGAAGCCAAAATAACCTGGCATCTTGCACTGGGGACGTCATTTAGAAACAAAGTTTGCAAAGAAAGACTGAAGAGTGGAGGCAGCAATAAACCCACCAGAGGTTTTATAGCATCCAATGACTAATTAAAACCAAACTTATCAGAAATAATGACAACATGAGCAAACATCAGAATGATATTTAGTCGATGTGTAGTGGCCAATGTCCCATCTGCTAAACTGGAGGGAGCAGTGTTTGTGACCGGTCCTGCAGCCAGCCACCAGGGGGCCATCAAGATGTTTTTAGCATCAGAAAAAACTGTTTTATTTTTATGCAGGCAGTGGTGCCAGCAGATAACTGGCTAATTTGTGTTAAATTAAAGCCACTAGCCTGTTCACCAACAAACTGAATTATTTAAAACCTGTTCCTTTACAATTTCAGTGTTATCACCTTTTTGGCAGCCACCTACATTAGAATATACTGCAGTATGTTTAATACCTAACAAGATGGAGTACAGTAAGTTTTCCGTCTAAACACAAGACAAAACACATAAAAACTGAGGCAATAAAAAAAAGCACTGCCGTCAGGGAGAGATTCATGTAGTGTATCCTCTGGTTTTTAAGTGCCGAGACTAAACAAGCATTGCTAAGCAAGAAGAGTCTGTGCTCATCGTCCTGCCTCAGCTTGTTTGCATAAAAATACTCTGTGAATAAACTTCTAATAAGCATGAATGACTGACTCCCTGAATAAAGCTTTTCCCTCTGTGTTTTGGCCTCATTTAAATGCTAGCAAGGAAGGAAAGTGATGAATTCAAATTAAGCTTGCTTCAGTCAACACATACACCGAGGTCTGCTGGAGTCAGGGCAGGTCACGGTCTGGAAACTCAACTGGATTATATCATATTATATTATATCATATTATATTATACTGCCACTGAGCGTTAGGATTAAACATCACAAGGAAGTTGATGTCTATAATAAGAATAATTATATCTTAGATAAACACCATTATTAGAACATTGGTGTAAAATTTTAACAAAATGTCAGTACCACTCCAAAAAATAGATCTGTGACAGGCTCCAATTAAAATTTGACTGCTGTTGGTTTTTGGTAGATGAAAAAAAACGCAAGTGCTTTATAAGATATTGAATTGTGTCCAAAAGAAAAGAAAAAAGCAATGGTTTTGAGCAAAAGTGTTGATGACCGATTCAATCTAGAAGAAACCACCAACGTTTAATCAATCAAATCAATGTTCGCTTAAAAACAAGTGTTTCTAAAATGGTCCAATAGCTTCTGAAACCACATCTTTCCATTGACCAATCCTAGTCATTAGTGTCCAACTTTTGCTGTAGTTTGATCGTCTTGACACAAATATTTTGTCACTTCTGTGGTGAACAACCATGAAAAACAGTGTGATTGTTTTCCAGGAGATGCTACCTGAAAACATGTATCATTGGCCGACTTCACACTGTCGGGCCAAAGCCGAACCAGCCAGGGCTAATTGCTTTCACACTGTCTCAAGCCGGTGCTAACTGGTGCTGGGGCCGTCTCAGGCCCACTAGCTCCAGATTTCTGGCCCAACCAAAACGTTGGGCCACGCGGGGCCAGAGAGTCAACCTGTTGCTGTAGGTGTAAGGACAGCAGGTACAGGCACTGAAGATGGCAGCACAGAAATGTATTTATAATTTTAGCTGCTACAGAGAACGATGGATCGACAATTCTGGTCTCACAATGATGTTTGTGCTCTGCTCTCAGAACGAGGAGGTCATGAAACGCATCGCGGCAGAGCTTTCCAAGGTAAACATCCAGAGAGCTCCAAGTCTGAAAAAAACTTAAGAAACTGCGGCGCAGTATAAGTTATGCTTGCTGCAGTTATCAAGCTAACTTCTTACAGCAGACCCATGTAGATCTGCTACAACTAGAATTAAAAACAGTCAGAACAGACAGAATTGATTGTTTACTTGCTGCTAGTCATTTGTTTTTGCGTGAACCTCCCATCCTGTTTGAAAATGGGTGGTGTTGGTGATGTTTTCACAAACAGGGGCTGGCCGAAGGGTGATCCGGATCTGAACACAAAAGTCTTGGGGCTAGACCTGGGACGCTAGCACCTAGGTGGCCCCCAAATGGCCCTGGCCCAGCCTGGCTCAGCAGTGTGAAGCCGAGTTCTTCCATAGCAACATACCCCAACCTCTAAACTCAGACAGAACCAGATCGACTCCTCCTCCAGGTTCCTGAGATGTTGTGTTCACAAAAATGGGGCAAATGAACGGACAGACGGCATGAAAATACATGAAAAGCTGTGATGAAGACGTTCAGAAGCCTCATTTCACAGTCTGATCATCTCTGATGGAGAGAGAAATCTGCTGTCTCTTATGCTGCCGGCATCAGGCTGTATCCTGTATTTTATTCCCTTTGGAGATCATTATATTCCTCGAGTTAAAGACAACAGTCTGAGTCTCAGCAGCAAATCATGTAAGCAGCCGTCTGAGATGAACAGCTAATCGGCTCTGTTGTTGTCAATAACAGCGCCGGAGCGGCTCCACATTAAAACGGCGACCGCAGAACTCACAGTTGTCGAGTTTGATTTTTCACACCAGCTTGATTCCGATTCATTTGCTGACTTTCTGATGCTCTTTACACTGATTTTAGCAGAATCTATAACACAATTTAAAATAATTATAGCATCCATACATGTTTAAACCCAGATATGACTTTCAACGACTGGTGAAACACTCAGAAGAGGCGTTGTGGAGCTTTTTCTATGACTGATCAAACTGAAAAACACACACACACACACACACACACACACACACACACACACACACACACACACACACACACACACACACACACACACACACACACACACACACACACACACACACACACACACACACACACACACACACACACACACACACACACACACACACACACACACACACACACACACACACACAGAAACACACAGAAACACACAGCGTCTGTGTGATATATCTCTGATTTAGTGCCTTGCAGTGTTTCAAAGGAGTAAAGCTACACAAAAACCACTGTGGCCAAATACACACACACACAAACACACACACACACACACAGAAGTCTTCAGAAGTCTTTGAGAGGACCGTCATGTTTTTTTCATTTAGTGGTGGGAATCAATGTTGCTCTAATGTTTTGTTCCTGTGAACTTTGTGTATGTGAGTGTGAGTCTTAGATCAGCAGTCTGCCATTTGTTTGATGCATGTTTCCAACCGGTTGCTATGGTTACTTCTGAACTCCCCCCCCACCCCACCCCACCTCCGAAGACTTGCAGAAGTAATTATCGACATCCAGGGAGCCCGACGCCCCCCATCTTCTACCGCATCATTCAGAAGCCGGCGGCACCAGCTGCTCCTGAGTTTAGACTAAAGAAATGAACTCAAACAAGTTGTACCACAAAAACTATTTCATATGTAGAGATAAGTCTGAACCAAACATCTGTGTCCTTCCAACACTACGTCAACATACGTCCTCGTATCATAGCAGCTGCTCCGCAAAGTCACACACATTTAAGGGTAAACAGACTGCGTCCAGACCCTCGGGTGATGAAAATGTACATCACTCTCACCCCAGCGGACCCTCACGTACCCCAGGATGCGTGTCGTGTAGTGTAACACTAGCCAGGGCGTAAATGGTTGACTGCGTGTACGTGTCAGTTTTGTGATAGACGGGCAACGGGCGGGGTCGGCCAGTACCAGCTGAGATCACATCACCTCCAACACACACACACACACATTTCAGAAACATTTATTCCCACACTACCACATGAAAAAAACATGAACACTGAACCATGGACGACTTCTGCTGAGTGCAGTTCGCTTCTTTTATCATGGCAAGGTCACACAGTCAGGAAGTGATGTCATTGCTCCAGTTGCCTGAGTGTGTGGTGTGTGTGTGTGTGTGTGATCCATTTTATCTACAGCACGTCTATTCTTATGACAAACTACAGGGGTAAGGTCACAATATGCTCAACTGCACACACACACACACAGGCAGACACACATAGCTGGTGTTCAACGTTTCCAGACGTGTAGATGTTAAAGGTCAACATGCAGTCCTGCTGCTGGAACCATTAACACGGCAAACCCTCCCACCTCCCAACCAGCGCACACACGAACAGGCGCAGGAGGAACAGAGCTGCTGCTGCCGTTAGCGTCGTTGAAATGCAGCAGCAACGACGACAACGACAACGATGCAGCCAGAGCCAGAGATAAGTAGTGAGACGCCTCCGGGAACAGCTAGTTCTGTCACGTATCGACACCTCCAGAGAGAGAGAGAGAGAGAGAGACAAAGCTCCTCATCAGACTGTGAAGGTGACACTGAGGATGCTCAGACTGCCAACGGGCGTCTGTTACACTTATTAACGATGTTATGAATCACAACAAATGTGATATACACTCTGTTAATTTATCTGAGGAGAGAGGGAGGCTCATTTCCCCTGATGGTACAACTGTGGCCAAACTCAGGAGCCTAATGTAGCTGGGAATGAGTGTGTGTGTGTGTGTGTGTGTGTGTGTGTGTGTGCTTTTGAATAACGATCAAAACCACAATTTAACAGGTTTATGCAAAATCAAACTGTCATGTCTCTAAAAGGCCACTAATGTGTGTGTGTGTGTGTGTGTGTGTGTGTGTGTGTGTGTGTGTGAAGGCAACAGGTGAGCCCCGTCTGCACCCTAGCAACAGCTGCTGCCTCGTCAACCTCAGCTGCCGCGCCTCGTGTGTTACCACAGCGACAGTGGCATAGAGAGGCAGGTCTCCATCGCTCACGTTCACCGACGTGTCACAGGAATTCAAAGTGACGGTATTTTCGGATTAATGGCCGCCGACGCTTGAATCCACACAAAGCTTCAAGTGAGCCGTTACTTTCCGTTCTGGTCGACTCCATGACGATGGTCACAAACCGTCTGATCAAAGCGACACTTGTCATCTGATCTCATCAACATGTGTTAACTGTCAGGTTCAAGTTCTCTCAGCTGTTTGTATCTATTACACTGCATCTGTGTTTGAGTCCTTATTAAGCTCTTAAAGTATCCGGTGGTTAATAAGTAATGAATTACATTTTACTCCATGATATTTACTGACAGCTTCAGTTAGCAGTTACATTTTGAAGGAAGTTTTATACTAAAAACAACATTTTTTAAAATCATTTTTGGCTTGTGATTCCTTACAAACCAAACTGACCATTAATCATTAACCATTTCATTTTGACTCCAGTGGCTGCTCCCTGACCTCTGGATCTGCATCCATCTACCTGAACTTAATCAGGTCTACAGGTCTGTTCCACCTCAACCTCTGCGCTCCTCCTCTACACATTAGAAACAAACTAGAATTAGAGCACTTCCCTTCTTTAAACATCCCCTGCTCTAAAACTTGTTTTATCTTTTGGTTTTGGATTAAATGTAAATATAATCATCTGAGGAATCTTCTACTTTACCTTGTAATCCTGAATAATAGGTGCTAAGTGGTCTGGCATCTTCAATCTCAACTGCTTTAACACCCAAACATTCCCCACTAGAACTACAGCCCTTCCTCCTTGATCCTTAAAACATCTAAGGAACCTTCTAATTTATCTTGTGATCCTGAAGAGGATCCACACCAACAACCTTTGACCTTTCAGCACCAAATTCAAGTCACTTGATCCTTGAGTACAAATGAATATTTATACCAAATTTGATGTAATTCCCCAGAAGATTTCCTGAGATATCGCAAGTATGATCTGACTTTTATTTTTGATATTTGACAAACATTTTGTTGATATTATATTTTTTATACTTTTACTTCATATTTCCTCCAAAACCTAAAACTGTCTTTCCAAACAGCTGCTAGCGAAGTCCTCAAATATGTGTAAAGTATTGACAAAGACATCCTGTCCACTGACATGTCCAGTGAGAAAGGAAACAATCATCTAAACATGGAAGTCGCTGCTGCAACACAACGAGACTTTGAACATTAAACAATTCATGAGAAAATGTGCAAACTTTGCCTCTTAATTAATGCCAACTTTACCTTTTCCCACCATCTAAACAGAGACCAGCAAAAAGCTCCAGGTGAGTCTTTTCGTTTCCTGTGACCTTGAACGCAACACATCTGATTTACATATTTAAACGTCTTCACAATGTGACAGAAACAAGGATATATATAGACTCTGATACCAGGAGTAAATATAAATATTTAATCCTACTTTTCCTGACCAGTTAAAGAGACAGACACACACTGGCCTTCACCTTCACACACAGATGTTTTACTCTCAGACAGAAAGAGGTTGAACAACTTGAGCAGGAAACAGCAGACGACACACATGGACAACCAATCCAGTTCTGTCTCTAAGCAACCGATCGCACAAGAGCAGCTCTTCAACATGACAGAAAAAAACAGAACAACAGAGCTGGATATTCATCAGAAATGTGCTTTGTTTGGTTCAATTATGCTGCAAATTGCACAAAGAGGGAAAAATAATGGAAATAAATTATTTATTCTCCTTGTGAATCTGATTATTTGAATATTTATATTAAAATCCTGCAGTTTTGCATCAATGTTCATAGAAAAAGCACAGAAGGACGTCACTATACAGACGCTCCAGGATGTTACAATCATAACTATTTACATAAATTCAACCAATCTGTGTGAACACTGTGCAATCATGCAATTTTGACCAATAATCATCATCATCATCATTTCGTTTCCTTGTTTCTTTTAGAAGACGCAGGAAACATGTGAGATAAAAAAAAGTCTCACATTTACCTTCAACATCACAGCTGAGGACCAAGAGAAACAGTATCTGGGCAGAGTTCACCACGGAGGAGGAAAGACTATCGGAAAACACTTTGTCACCTAGAAACACCTTCATTTTTAATTCATCGGTTAAGTAGAATTATAAAGAGAGAAAAATTGCAACTTTATTTTTACGTAACAAAATGTCTAAAAACACAACAACTTTCAGCACAATTTTCTTTTTAGAAAAGTTGACAAATTAGGCCTCAAATATCTCAAAAAAGACCCAAACTCCTGGAGTAACTGGTCTGTTCTTTGGCTGCTTTCTTCTTCTTCTTCTTTTTGTTGATTAACGACAAACAACATGGAGTCTTTCCCCAATAACAGCACGATGTCTGAGCGGCAGAAAATGAGCATGTTTCATTTCCCACAGGGTTAAAGTTAAATGTCACACATCTGTAGACGAGTTAGTGAACTTTGAGTTTTATAACTGACATGTGGAGTTTAGAGCAGAGCGTTGTGTTGTGATGTGGAACTAATTGTGTCCAACAGCACATTGGAAAGACTGGTTTTTATTATATTTAAGCATATTTCTATATTAAATTAAAAAAGCTACACACTAACAAATAGTGATTGATTGATCAGTCCTTGTTTAACAAAACAATTCTGCGGTTATTGTCTGAGCTCAGTAACTAAATAAAACAAATGTCTGCAGACAGTATAAGATTCCCTTCAGACCAATGAATCTGTCATTTCACAGATAAAGTTAAATTAAACGGTTTCAGTATCTGATCAGTGGTTGGCAGAGATGTCGCCATTATTCTGCGCATTACTTTTTAACCAGCTGCATCTTTTCATCTTGAGTCTCACCGCTCATTCACTTAAATATCAATGGTCTTTTCAGCCGCCGCATCTCCAATCAGACCAGAGGTCGACAAGTCTCCACCACCATCACCACAAATAAAGGACGTACTCACATCCTGTGCTTAATACTACTCAGCTAAAATACTCTAATAAACTTTAGGAATATCAAATGTTAAAACTACTCAATATATAAGAAAGACAGAGTCTGCTCCTCCTGGGCTCCCAATGCTTCTTCATACTCTGTCAAGTAGTATTTTAATGTTACAGCTGGATGTTCCCAGTTAATAGTTAATTTCCAGTTTTAGACTAAGTACTGCAACTGATGATCATTTTCACTGTTGATTAATCTGCTAATTATTTTCTAGGTGAATGGACCAATTTGTAAGAATATTTAGTTTGGAAAAAGTTCAGAACATAGAAGAGAAATGTTATAAATTACCCAAAAAGCAAAGCGAAAAGTAGCAATTCCTCAACATAAGTGCAGCTGGAAATGGAAATAACTTGTTTCTTATGGTTATAAAAATAGTTTTTCTGTCGACTGAAGAGTTGATGAACTGATCACATCTGCTGCACTTCCCATCACTCATTAACACACATTAACGTCAGCAGCCGATCCACATGTAGACTCAGGACAGACCAAGTCTGAGCTGGTTTTAAAACGTTAGCATCAAGTCTTAAAGGTGCTATAAGTTCCCTCTGGCGCCGAATGTGGTTTCCTGCCAGGAACCGATGGTGGTGATGATGCTGGTGGTGACTTGCTAAGAGCTTCAGAAATCGTCAAGAGGTTAAAAGAGGTTACGGTTCAACCTCTGGGTGGCGCAGACTGGACACGACAGCGGCTAGCTTGTTAGCTAATAATGCTAACATCATTGATTTAGGAGTGAAACGGCTTCTATAACAGTTGTTCATGCTAACGTTAGCGATACAGCAAAAGCAAAAACGTACATGTCGCACATTTAAACTTGTCAGTGCTGCTTCACCTCAACTCACTGTATAAAATCCAATATGAATAATTCATATCTGTCTCATTATTTTAACATATCACCTGCATATGTCCTGAAGCACTGCAGGGCCAGTACAGTATGTTTCCTATCTGAATCTCACACACACACACACACACACACATTTTAATGGCCTCAGCTTCAGTTTCCCCTGCAGAGGAAAACCACATCCATCACTCTTCCAGCAAAAACCACACACTGCTCTCTCTCTCTCTCTCACACACACACACACACACACACACTCAGAGAAAGAGAGAGCTTGTAATAGTTAAGTGCTTGCCAGCATCACACAGATGATGTATTCTCCATAGGGAAGCTTCTTCTCATAAAGGGACAATTGCTGGAGAAAAAAAAAAAAAAAAAAAAACAATGCAATGCAATTATTAGAGAGACAGCGTATCTATGTCTCTCTTCTCGATCCAGTTCAACTACTTATTCCTCATTTCGGGATAATTGACTCACTAGGAGACTCTCCCTGCTGTTGCCACAACGATAACAATGAGCTTTTTCCTCCTATTAAAGACTCAAGGCTGTTGTTGCTGCTAACGCGGCGGAGTGAAGGCCGTGAAAACAAACTGAGGAAGACCTTGAGTTATTTACATGTTGCTTGCATGTAACATATATTTGTGAGCGTGTACGTTTCTTTCTCTCTCTCTCTCTCTTTATTTTTTTCTTTCTTTCTCCATCTCCACCGGCACCATCTGACTCACTCAGAGGAAACCAATCAAATCAAAGCTTTGGTTTGAGGGGTGATGACATCATCTGTGCTTGCGCTTCTACCACATGGAGAGATGCCATCTGGAGGGAGCTGACTCAGCACAACACACACACACACACACACACACACACACACACACAAGAAGTGCACAGCGCAATCTTTTAGTATTGTAGCCTGCGATCAAACAGCACTGGTTTGAGAAAAAGCAGACTGCAGGAAAAAACCAGTAAGGTGATTGTGATTCACTGGGTTTTACGGGTCAGTCCAGTCTAATACTGGAAAAACTGATCTTCACCAGTGTGTTCCTCATAGATACGTTTAGACATCTCTGCCCTGACGACTCCTCTACAAAATATAAGCAAACAATGGAGGTGAATTGAATTCACTCCTTGGTGCTTTGAGCTAAACATTCAACAGCGAAATCTCTTTCCAGACACATCATCACATCATATTTACTCTGGATGATCCACAGATCTCGCTGCGAGCACTTTTCACTAGGAATACATCTCTGGTGGAAAGCTGTTCTGGTGCACAGTTTGATCTGAAATTGATCCAGATGAATAATACTCGAGAAACATAACTTGAATCCCACTATCGCAAAAAGCTGGACACATAAAAAAAAGTGGATAGATACCGAAAAACTGGGTGAACTGATCCTTTAAAGACTAATGGTTGTAACCATTTAACCTCTGTATGGAAAAGAATTTGCAGAACAAGATCCAAGATTTGTGTGTTTTGGGGCAGAAAGTAGATGAGACGTGTCCTGTTTCTCAATAATCTGGAGGATTGTGGACTGAGTCTACTTTATCACACTGGGTAAAGATTAAGGCTTAAAGTTGAGGGTTAAGAGACAGTCACCGCATCTAACATCAGATCATTTAAAGAAGAGATGACTCACGATAGAAACAGTGGTTCTCAACCAGTTCTTGGTCTCAAGTACCTCAACACAACTTGTTCCAAGTTCCTAGATGCTGTTAATTATATAAAACAGGATATTATTACTCCATTTGTCAATGACTCAGTAGCACTTTCAGTTTCACTGCTCCTAGTTTTGCTACTTAGTTTTCAAACCATTAGGTTGAAGAGCATCTAGTAACTCAACATATCTGCTTGCAGCTGAAGGAGTACCCTCTGGGGAACAAGTGACCCTGGTTGGAAATCACCTCCACTGGCTGATACTCCCATTTCCTCTGCTCCAGTGCTTTTGAATTTCAACGGTCATCCATTCAACCATCCATCAAAAATACTGCTAACCCTATGAGAGGTCAGGGAGGGGGCTGGAGCCAATCCCAGCTGACGTTGGACAAGAGGCAGGCTACATCCTGGACAGGTCACTGGGCTATCGCTGAGCTGACATCTAGCAACAAACAACCGCTCACGCTCTCCACTGAGGGAGGAAGCTGCAGCACCTTGAGGAAACCCGTGCAGACAAACCCAGAACCTTCTTACTTTAAAGTTTTCATCATTTTCTGACTAACCACTGAATCGCCGTGGAAGTAAATCAACAACGGCTGAATCAGTAATGAGAGCAACTTCAGCCTCCTCTGAGTTTCTGCATGCCTACTGCATGTCTAAGGATCACTGGAGCTGCGTGGCAGTCGCTGTTAAATGAGGTGGTCCTGTTTTTACAAGCATACACATTCAGCTACGAAGGCAGAAAATATTATCAAACCAGCTTGCGAGGGTCGAGTTTTTAAGTAAGTCCCAACGTTTTTTTTAATCTGTTTCAGGTATATAACATGAATGTTATGGACTAAACATGTAACTTGATGGAAGCCCCATCTGTTTGTGAAAAGTTAAGTTTGAAGACTTTTAGGAATAAGTATAAAGATCACAGTGTGTGTGTGTGTGTGTGTGTGTGAGACCATCATGAAGAAACTTCACCTTCCAGATATTTTCACCCGTAAAATTTATTACGAGAGTACAGAAAAATAAGACGCCAAAGAAAACAGACAATAACCTGCTGCACTGTGTGGCCTCCTTTGGCTGTTACAGAGAGAAACATCCCTCCAGCCTGAAATATCCATCTAGACATATCAGTACACTCATGTTTATCCTGCTGAGACACACAAAGACATACACGCACACATGAACGTGATTAACCAAGAGAGGTCAGAGGTCAACAGGAAGCCGGAGGTGCCTTCCTCGAGGAACGACGGAGCGAAAGACAGAGAGGAACCAAATGTTAAAACATGGAACACGTGTTTCAGCTATCAGATGAAACTCTCTCCCTCGTTCCCTCCATCGCTCTCTCGCTCTGGATCAGCTTTCAGCCTCCAGACAGCAGCTGTCTGTAGAGAGGAAAAACTTAGACTGAGTGGTCAGACATGGAATGTGTGTGTGAGAGTGTGTGTGTGTGTGTGTGTATATGTGTGAAGGGCCTGGTGACAGTTCAGCACTTAGAGGCGCCGCGTTCACCCTTAACGGCCGACGCATTTCTAATCTGTGACTTTTATCGTAAACAGCATGTTGCATGAATTAGCATTAGCATCTTTGATTATCAGGAGTCTGAATCTTCTCATAATGACTAATAAATTAATGGAGATGGAGATGTCAGATCACTAATGGATGAGAGCAGGGCGGGACCGTCATGTGATGGGGTTTATCCCTGAGGCACAGCAGCAGGGTTTAATAACTGTCGGAGCGTTACCATGGAGACGCTCCTTGTTTTAAAAACAACGTCTGTGCAGCAACTATTACAACAAAGTTGCATTTTAGTGTTAGACGACCTCTAGAGGCTGCAAACATTATGACGAGAGCAAAGCAGAAAGTTCTGTTTGAAACTATCATTATCGTTTCACAACTTCAACTGTGTGTTAAAGTTCCTCGAACCTTAACGAAGTGCTACTTTTAACCCAAACCACCGTCTCCTCATAAACCTAACCAGATAGTTTTTGTGTCAAAATTGCGATCGTTTCGACGTGTTTGTTATTGTAACCATGCCAGCTAAGGCCAGAGACGCCTCTCGTTGTATTACAGCTCAGCTCGGTTTCTATGGGTCATCAGAGGGTTTCAGAGCCATGAGAGGACGTCTTCAGACATCAAACTCTTCTTCATTTGACTCGTCATTTGGAAAACAAGACCACTTGTGAGGAAAAAAGATCAAAGATACAAGATTGTGAGTGCAAAGACTTTAAAACATATGTCATCGATAAGTCTCAGAGATGACTCCAGAAAGAAATCATCTCCGAGATGAGAGCTCCAAATTTGATCTTTCAGAGATCAAAGGTTCTTGTTGCATTGACATTAACGTAATTTGAAGACGCTGGAGTTTAACACATCAGCCAAACTCCACTGTTCAAAAAAAATGACACCTAAATTCAGTGGACATGAACAGTATCTACAGTAACATAACAACTACTCAACTATTCAACATTAGTTGTTCAATGGTGTGAAGGTGAAGCTGGTAGCAGCCAAAACCATATGATGTGAACCATGATCAATAAATTCAGCAGCTTGAGCTACTGCTGATTTTCAATTTTGTGATCAAATTTGGAAATATTAACCAACGACAACTTCCTGTTGTTGCAGCTCTTGGATAAAGCTAATTAAAACCACACAGGGACACAAGCATTATGATACAATATTATATATACAAGAACTTGTTTAAAACTACTACATATGGACTCTACTACCGTGCAGCTGAACAATGTGTACATCCTACTGAGTTTTGGCGGTTGTGTAAATACTTGCAGGCCTTGGATTTTGTGGTGTGATCCAGTCCAAACTACACTTGGCTCTTAAAACTGGCAATCAGTACTCTATAAAGTACAGCAGTATACTATAAACACTATATTTGGTTTTTAAACAGCACAATAGTGGTAGTATTTAAGTTCAGACAGGCATGAAAGCCATATCTTTGACATATCAAGTCTTCAATTTGTTGCAGAGTCATGAAAGAGAATTTCATGCACGACAACTTGTTGTTTGATGTTTCTATTAAAACTTGGATGATCCTGAAACATTTGATGTTCGTAGTTAAAACACAATGGGTCAAATATGGCGTCTGACCCAACTTGTCCAAGTTTTTATCTCAGTAATAGGATTTTTTTCTAATCCCCAGGAATAATGAGTGTTATTGGAGGAGGAACAGTGAAACCAAACTGTCAGATCACGAATGCAAAGCCCAAAAGATCAGGCGATAATTGTACCCTGAACTGAGGAATATTACGGATTAATGTTTCCACTCTTGTACTCTCTGTTCTATTAATACTCTACAGTAAGCCAGGTCCTGCTCGCTCGATTACAGCCTGACACAAATGTTCCTCTCTCTCTTTCTGTGTGTGTGTGTAGCCTCCTCTATAAGGATGAATGAGCTTTAATTAGTGCTTCGATAAAAACAATGCCGGGTGACGGCAGACACACGACCCAACAGAGGGAGGAAACAAACGTGAATAATAATAGAAAAAAAAATAATGCACAAAGAAACACAGAAAGAACGAGGGAATAACAAGACGAATGTTGAGAATCAGTCCCAGCTGCTTCATTCATTCTGGTCTGTATGGAAACTATGAACAGAACTTTGAAAATGAATGAAATTCAGGATTTTGTACGCGCACGCACAAACACACAACTGCAGCAGGACTCTCCTGCAACGAGCTACTTGTGGTCGCAATGGAGCATTCTCCAATAGTTTATGACACACACACACACACACACACACACACAGAAAGAGAGAGAGAGAGAAGAGAAAGAGTTGGTGACTCACGCCAAACCGCAGCATACTAAATCTTCATATGCCTGAGAGGTTCAAAGTTTTAAGCTGAAGTGAAGTTAAACTAAGGACAAAAAGCAGTCGACAAACTGAGAAACCAGTTACTTTATCAGCCTCAAAGCCAAACAGACGCGTAATAAAAACAATCAGTCAACAAGTCGGTAAACAGAGAGCAGATCAGTCAGTAAACAGTCGACTTGTAAATCACTCAACTCATTTTGTCATTTGGAGGTTAACCATCTTTTAATTTGAAAGTACAGCTCAGATATCCGGACTCTGTGAGAGTTAACCAGCGGTAGTTATCACGACTGGATACTCGCTGTGGGTGGGAGTGTCTGTGTTCAGTGACTGGTCAAAAACCAAATGAGTCACAGCAGACAGCGACATAACAAAAACACTTATGAACAAACAAAAAGATTTAAATAAACTTCAAGGCCACAGAATGAAACCTACATCTTCTTTGTAGTCGATTCTCCTGTCAGTTCTTACATTAGTTCAGCTTGGGTTGGATTTACAGCCCAGAGCCAAGTTTTAATATTAAAGACAACAACTAGTGGCTGCTCCAAAACAGCCAGTTGCAGTGTGTGCCAATGCATATTGACTGTCAGTCAAACAATGTGTGCAAAGCTTGAGCTGGAAACTGGAAGCAGAGATGTTATTCCATCTGGGGTTTCAGTTGTGGTGGAGCTTAACTGCTGTCTTGTTCTGGTTGGAGGGTATGATGGGTGGTCACAATGATAGCTCCCTGCTGTTGTATTATACAAGTTTATTTTTACCTTCCTCAAAAAAATACCAGTATTATACCAAGTAAGGCAGAGATCACTATTAAGTGAAAAAATACTAAAAAGAAGAGATGGTCTGACACTTCTTTGTCCTTCTCCATACTGGTTTAGATACCTGAACTTGTGTATTAGCTGATACCAAATACCAATTGTGCCTCAGGAAAGACTGCAACTGTACCATCCATCTGAAGCCGGTGATGGTTTCTCTTGTTCTTGTTCTGCTCAGGAGGAGTATATGTGTCACCAGGTGGCACACATCCATATTCCAGGTGAGATCATCTGAAAATGTCCTTTAACGTCCTCATTTGTAAATGATAACCGGAGCACCAGCTGTTTTCTCTGGGTACTCCAGCTTCCAAAGATACACTGGTAAGGTCAGCTGGTGACTAAATTGCCTGTAGGTATGAATTTCAGTATCTCTACATGCCTCCATATGTCAACCCTGTGATAGTCTGTCGACCTGTCCAAGGTCTACCCCACCTCACATCACTGGTCAGCTGGGATCGACTCCAACCGCCCCTTTGTAGCTCTTAAATGATGAGCGTTATATCTAATGAATAGATGAGGAGACTGTTTATCCAGGAAGGAGGATGAATTCCTTCTAGATGAACTGTATATATAACATTTGTAGTTCATGTGAACAGAAACAATAAAACACCAACCACATCAGCCTGTGTAAAATATTGGACCATTTACTGATATAGGATTGTTTTTACTCCCTAAAATCAGCATTGGCCGCAAAAATGAGGAGTATCCGTTCATCAACAGTTCAGTTAGAGTCAATGGTATTCAGTATTTCTAATGTTATTATCTGAAGCAAACAAGAAAGGTTTTATAAACCTGAGGACTCTGGGATTGATGTCCTGCTTAATAAAAGCAGCATTATGATGAAATGTAACCAGACAAGCTTGGATTCCCCTCAAATCCCTGTGGATTTGAGAGACATGCAAGTACAAAAAAAAAAAAAAAAAACGGAATGAGTGAGCCCTTGAAGAAGAACTCTGACATTTTGGGTAAAATTACCTTATTTGTCTAATCTGGACCCAGATGAGAAAACACAACCATTTTCAACTCTGCACCTGAGGTGATGTTTCTGTAATTACAACATGTAATTTTCTTCTTGAGCACGCAGCTGTGTGTACGCCAAGAATCTGTTTACTGTCAATGATTGTGTTCATATCAACAATACAATGTAATGCAGAGAGACTGTTTGGAGCCAAACTCTCCATCCATTCATCCATCTGTCCAACACATGTTATGGTACATGTTACAGTTAAACAAAAAGAAGACTTTTTCTATCATATATGTGTCCTTTTGCAGAAGTCCAGTGCTGATGTTGTGTTAATTAATCAGCAAATACCACAGAACCAGTCGGATAAGAAGTGTCTCACGTTTATCAGCTGTGATCACATTTTACTAAGAACACGTGCTTTTCCTAGACCTCATTACACTCTCCCCCACACATACCCATGTAAACACACAGTAGTTTCCTTGTTTACTAAAAGCAGCCAATAAAGTGTTTTACTGCTGTGTAGTACAGGATAAGAGGCTAATTACTGACTGCAGTGAACTAATGAACAGCACTGATGTTTGGGAAATGGAGAGAGCAGTAAATCAGACCAGAACCCAAACTAAACCAAACTGACAAACTATGAGCAGGTGAGAGGTGAGGAGATAAAACTGGAAACCACATGATGGTTGGCTACGCGCCTGATGTGTTCGGTGATCTGGTAAGCGTCTTATAGAAACACAGGAATGTTAAAGACTAAATGAAAGACCTCAGAAGCAATGACACATCAACTAATCCAAAACTTTTTCTGATTCTTTGTTGCTAAATGTCTGACGTTGGAATTATTGTCTCTTGGATCATTGTGGCAGTCCAGTCCAGTCCAGTACAAAGAATTCATGAACAAGACAAACAACATACTTCAAACTGCTTCATCATCATAGAAACTGCTGTTTACAATTCTACGTTGCTACAATTGTCCCAGTCTGTTATAACTGGATATTGTCAGAGCAAATCTACCAAAATTAAAGATATTAAATCACCAAAATCAACATGATGAGTTGTCGACTGTTGGACTTCATCAAATCAGGTTTAACACAAACGGTTTGACTGATTCAATTCAAGGCAAAAAAAATGATCAGCAGATTAACTGATTGAAGAAATAACCACAATTAAGAACCACAACTGTTGAACTGGTTGAACAAAATTCCTCACGGCGAGTCAAGTCAGTTTAGAGCCGATGACGAATACTTAAGTTTGTGCAGCTGAACTGCAAACAGGAAGCTAGTGTTTCAAATTAAGTTAGCTGGATGATTGTGAATGTTTTGGTTGTTTTCAAATTAAATTTAGAAGAAAAACTATTTCACTACTTTCCTTTAATGCTTTCACAAAAATTGGACAGATGTGATGTTCCTTTTGATAGACTTCCATGTTGTAATTATGATTCCAATGTGAAGCGGCCAGAACAAAAGTCACAGCTCATCATTTCCTGTTATCTCACAGATACTCATGACTGCTCCAGACGCGGCATAAAAAGATGCACATGTGTCAATTTCAAACATCTGGATCTCTAGCTGAGTTTACAATATGTGAATATGCTGTTTTCTGGCCAAAGTGGCAAGATCTGGAAAAACATGGCAACAATTTCTGCCATCATCAAATGCTTTTTTTTTCTTCAATTAATCAGTATAGACCAGGCATAAAAAACAAACACAACTGGCAATCACAACTGAAAAGTCCCTGAGGTGATGGGTTCAGATTGCAAATATGAAAAAAATCACTTCAATTTACAATAAAAATCAGAACCAGAGAAAAACAGCAGAGGCTCAACATCCGAGAGGCAGAAACCAGTAAATGATTTATGTGATAAATCAATGACCCAATCCGTCATTTTCTTTCCATTGATCGATCAATTAACTTTACAAAGATAAAAAAAAAATCTGCCCTTCGTCAGTAAGACATAAAAAACACACTCAATCAGTCCATGTTCTGCTTTAAAAGAGAACGAAACAAAGGAGGAATCAATAACAGATGAAGAGAGCTCAATAACACGGTGTTCAGGTCTGAGTGACTCGCTCTCAGGATTCTTATCTGTTCTCCGACAGCTTAGCTCAGCCGCAGGGGAACCATCTCTCCCACCGACACACACACACACACTTAAAGGAAAGGTGGTGAGTAATTACTCAGGGTCAAGCATGCTGGTGCTCTCCAAGGAAGCCCTATTAAGAGTGAGTGTGTGTTGTTGTGTGTTGACAGCCTTCCTCAGCTTGTGATTGGTCCAAGCAGTGGCCACAGGGATGTCAGAGCAAACAAAGAAGAAGAAAAATCTATTCTCATTGGACGATAGAGCCGTTGGCTAAAAGAAAACCTCTCGGGGGAAACTCAGATGGATTTCTCAACCTTCACTGGACCGAAAATCTGAACCCAACTCAACCGTTTCCCTCAAACGACAGAATCAACCGTAGACCTCATTCACCTGATAACATGACGATGTTTAGTCCAGTTGATTTGGATTCTGGTTTGTTGGTACAATTTGTTTGGGTAGCAATCATAAGCGGGTGTGGACCCAAACAAACCACACTGAGACCCTTTTTAGAAAACATGGTCTCGACCTTACAAACAAATCCTGTAGCCGTTTATTTGCGGCAGGAATCTGACCCAAGTATAAGTTCCCCTCTGCTAAACATCTCATGTAACCAGGTAAACTTTCCAACAACAACACAACAAAGCAACGAAATGTTGATATCAGGACAGATGGGAGCTTAAAACACAAAAACAAAAAAAACCTCAGGCCCCGTATACATCTACCAATCAGTAGCACTGTGGACACCGTCATGTTACTGTTATTGATGCTTTCTGGTTTTCTTGAAATTTTTCTCCCATGTCAAGAGAAACCGAAGCCATGGAAAAACTCAGCAAGTTTACCAAGTCATCCACTGATTCAGACCAAAGCAAATTGAACTATAGGTCTGAAACCGCCCTGAAACCACAAGTCGACCAACATCCATAAACAAACAGCCGCTGTTTGTTTGACTCGTTGGCGAACACGCGTTCACCTCAACACAACTGCAAACAAATCAGTTGTATTGATCTGTAGCAGTTTGGCTTTGACCTCCCCAGGATCAGACATTAGTTCACCTGCCGTGTTCACATAAACAGGTGCTCTGCAACACAAATCTTCTCATTTATGAGAATCCGTGTTACTGATGGATTCTGGAGCGCAGCGAGACGGTCCAACGAAAACATGAAACTGGTTAAAAGCTTTGGCTCGACGACTGCAGCTGAAAAATCACTCACTAACAAACTTCATCAGCCAATAAAATCTGTCCATACGACTTCAGGGAGGTTTGGAGACGATCCCACAACAACACGACACAAACTGTCTGATCCGTACGTGGACGGTAGATAAAGATCTCTGTAGGTTTTTGTCATCATTTTCAGTCAGGACGTTTATTTATGTGCTAATATTTCACTGTTATTCCAAATAGACCAGTCAAGATTTGATAGGAGTCATGAAAACAGCATCTGACCTCATTCTGAACGTCACAGTCTCTAATTAACACATAATATTACATATCACTCAGCTTACTGGAGCGTTCATTGTGTCTCAGTTGAGTCTTTATAAGAGTTTCTCACAGTCAACTCAAGCTAAAGTGTCAACAACCTAAATCAGAACTCAAGGCTAAAGGTGCAAATGTCTTCATCTTGTTTTAAACCTGCTTTTATTCTGAAAGTCCCGACCACAGAACTTAGATTTGCGTCTTTCACCAATCATGAATTGAAATCAACCACAGGTGGAAGACTTTTCACAAATAATAATGGATATTTTGTGCATGTAATCACTGCATCTTTAACCTTCAAAATATGTAACTAAACTCTCCCAAAAGTTCATCTGATAAAAAAATAAAAGGTCAGAGTGAATAAAAGCATGTCAGTGGATGGACCGAGGCTTTTAATAATATAATAATATTCATAATTTATTTAAAATCCCAGTCATGACACACTTTAGTGAAAACTAAATTTAACACTGTGGTGGAAAAATGACTTATTTATTTCAACAGTGAACAATTTCTGCTTTTGCCTCAAAATAGTTGGATATTTTCTAAGAAGCTTCATGGTCTTTAAAACTCGTTCAAAGACCTGCAGCATCTTTACAGAAACAGTTCAGACAATTCAGAACAAACTGATTTTAAATTTCTCTGTTAAACATTTCATGAGATAATAAATAATTTGTTAAAGATGTTTAACTTATAGACGTCAAACAGACACTCAGAGGCTGTTTTCTTCTGTGAATTAAGAAACTGATGTTGGAAAATCTCATGTTGTGAACATTGAAGATAAAAACTGTGATTTTAGGTTCATAAATCTAAAATACACTCAAATTAATTTGCAAAATTATTATAATCAAATACATTTTATTCAAATTCTACTAAGTCTGATTATCTGTGGCTTTTAACAGCTCTGTGCTGCTGTCAATCAAGATAAAAGCTTCCTGTCTCAATACACACACACACACACACACACACACACACACACACACACACACACACACACAAAGGCAAACAAAGGCAAACACCTGCCCACTGCAGTTAATAAAATCAAGGTCTATTAGCCTGCACCACTAATCAGCGACTAACACACACTCACATACATGTCTGTAAAATGTCTTTGTGATTGATTATGGTCAAAACGGATGCTCATTACACACACACACATATATAAACACACACACACACACACACACACACCATATGGCTGCAGCTGTCCAAAGACTAGAAAGCTTTTAAGGAGGGAGGAGACATACGGAGAAGAAGAAGAAGGAGGAGGAGGAGAGGAAATCCTTTCTTTGTATTTTATCTATTTAACACTCTTTCTCTCTCTCTCTCTCTCTCTCTAGCTCTCTCCCTCGCCCGTCCCCCGGTGGGTAATAAGGTCTAATCCACTTAAGCTTCCTCTCTCTCTCTCTCTCCGTCACCCCAACATCCCACACACACAATCACACACAGACACACACACTCTTCATTCTTCACACCCATCTGCCACTGTTCTTGGGTGTGGGTGGGTGTGTGAGTGAGAGACAAAGAAAGAGAGAGAGGGAGGAAAGGAGGGAGGGAATCCCTGCCTCTCTCCTCAGCAGCAGCATCTTATTGTTTCTGATGACAGCGGGGGTGAGAGACCCTTTCTCTGTGTGTAACACACACACACACACACACACACACATACACTGTGTTTATCTCTCTCACACACACACACACACTGTGTTTATCACACTCACACACACACACACACACACACACACACTCTTCAATAATTGATGTGTTGCTCCTCCCTCTATGATTCCTCACCATGACTCAGGTCTGAGGCCTCATTTAAAGGAGCAGGACACTGTTACTGTAAATATCAAACGACTGAAACTGTTGTCATAATCTATGATCACAAACACTGCATCTAAAACCACCAACGGATAAAATTCAATCCATTTAAGTTGCTAGATGGAGGTTTTTCTGCGCTTCTGGAGCAGATGGGATTGATGGTCGCCCAGAAAAACAATGAAGACGTCATAAAAACGCCGTCTGAAAAGTGCTGCTGACGCTACAGAGACGGGGCTAGCTGGGTAGCATGCTAACGTCAGTACGATCAAAACAAGAGCTAATACTGGTCGATACTGGTCGTGTGATGATGCAACATGTCTTGAAAACAGATAATAGCTGCTAATGCTAACACTGCCTATGTAGCAATAGCAAACACATGTACAAATTTCCAATTTGTGCAAATCCATCATCCTGTATCAACAGTTCAAGATGAATAAACAGAACAAAGAGTCTAAAATAAATACGACTTTTACACATAAAAATATTGAATAACTAAAACAAAACTATATTGATAATATAAAGGTAAAACGCTGCAAAAAATATCTTCTAAAAATAGACTAAAATGTATCCTCAGGCTAACTGAGGTTATTTTGCTGTGTATTATAAGTGTTTCTGTTATCAGACATAAATATCACAAACAAGTGGAGAAGATGTTGCCACAATTCTCAGGTTTCTATCAAACAAGTTTCACAAACCAAAACATCAAGTTTAAGGTTAATAAATGCTGAGATAAGCCACTCACTGACTGACTGGACATGATAAGACTATCACTGCCGCTGATGCTTGTAAAACTACTGGTCCTGCAACTAAACAACACTAATTCTTCAACCAATAACACTGTGGTCAAGCTCAAAGCTATAACAGCTTGGACAAAGCCTGTGTGGATCCTACTGAGGCTCCAGCTGCATTACCAGTTAACTGTCAGATCAGACAAGTCAGAGGATTAGCTGTGCGCCAAAGCTGCTTTAAGAAATTACATTTTAATAACATGATATTCCCAGATGGTGCTGGCATGTCCCCGCTGAGCTCCGCAATGCAGAACATGATGGTTTAATGTCGACTCCATCGTGAAAATGAAAACAGAGTAGCGAGCACGGGATGTTGAAAATATGGATGACTTTGCATTCGCAGAGACACGAGGCTCATGTTGAGGCGTGGGAAACACTTTTGGGTACAACAGGCAACAGTTTGCTGCTTCAGATAGAGATTGAGTTTGTGCTCATTAATAATAGATGAGAGTTGAAACATTAGCTCTCATTCAGCTTTACCTCTGTCGCTTACTTTCTCCTGAGAGGCCAGGAGTGCTCTGATAACGGGAAACGCCACTGATTTAAAACATTTAAGTGTTTAGTTAACAGGTGCTGAGAGAGAATTGGTGCATAAATGTACCTCAAGTGATGTCACTTGAGTCGGCAACAGCTCAGAGTGAAGTCTCGTCTGTTAAAACACGTCATGTGAAGTCACAGTTATCAAAATGTCTCAAAAGACATTGAGCTGTGAGCTTGACCTTTGACCTCCACCCACCAAATTATATTCCATTCATCCTTAAGGTCAAATGAATGGTTGTACCAAATTTGAAACAATTCACTCAAGGATTGTTGAGATATGGTTAAAAAGTTTAGCAGACGTCTGTTGACGTTAGCATCTGCTAGCATAGCACCCAAATCCCCAACTGATGTGTTGATGGTGAGAGTTGCATTATGGGTGATGTAGGCACCAGATTAAGATCCAACAAGAAAGTTGGATTAAAAACCTCTCTTCTCTTTGGAGTATTGGCACCTTCGACATTCACATTTTAATTCAATTACCATAATGCTTGTAATATAGGACAACCATGATGATAGAAGCCCCATCTGCAGCGTTTCCAACAGCTGTTTTTTTGACAAAAGGATTTTTACATTAGTCCTGCTGGGAAACTTTCCCAGAGCTCCCATTAATCCAAGGAGAAGAGAGTCCGAATCACTGAAGCCTTTTCTCTTCTATAAGTGAAACATAAAGTACAGTAATATATAAAATAAAAGCCACATTTGTGTGTTTTCTCTGTCGGTCGTGGACTCACACTCCCTTGTACGTGTTCAGAATCATTTTTCATCTGTAACAGCTGTAATATTTGGTTGCGTGACAGATTTTCTTTCCTCCCCCGCTTCATTGTCGGCAGCGAAGACATTGGGACAACGACAACGACGCTGTTGCTGCTCTTAACCTTGTTTTCTCATCAGCCTGAACTTTGTTTCCAATGTGGCAGCGATAATACATTACATGCACTTTTTGCAAATTTTCTGCAGGTTAAACTGGGCTAAAAAAACACTCTTTACGGCAGAAAGACTCAGAAAGATCCGCAATAAATGTACTTTGGCTAGCATCGCAACATTAAGCCTTCAAATAAACCATAATTCACTTTCTCTCTGGTTCTCGCTACATTCAACAAGAACAAGAAACTGTCTAGTTCTCAAATATAAAACTACACCACTGACATAGTCTTGTATTCACATACAGTGAACTGACTGGAGTGAAATCACTGCGTATTCATGGCAGCTGTGACCAAAGGTATCAGCGTGAGCGCTGGCAAATGCTAGTGGATTAGTATTAGTACTAGAAGTGTTACCGACAGCATGATCTCATTAAGCTTTATTCCAACAACAGCTATTATCATTAGCTTTAATCCCTCTGTGTAAATTCTGTAACAGGTTTTAATGACACCTCTGAGGAGACGTGAGGCTGAGACAGTCCGGACCACAGTCTGAGGGTCCTGATCCGCAGTACTGAGCTTTACGATTACAATTCATCCATATTCTCTCTCTCTCTCTCTGTCTCTGAGTTTAAGTGCTGATACTGCAGGTTAATCTGGCTGCAAGCCTGGAGGAGGAGGAGGAGGCCAGAGGAAGAAAAGTGTGTGTGTGTTTAAATCAGACTGAATGAATGGATTACTGCTCATTCATCCATGTAATGTCTCTGTTTGCAAACCACTCAAACACATGCAGCCGCACACAAACTGTATGCTTCGTTTTTTTGTCCCCAGGCTGAGAAAAGTGGAAGCAAAAGAAGAAGAGAAGAAAGAATGAATTCTGTCATTTCTCTCCTTTAGTGAAAGAAACCTGTGGCAGCAGAATTGTCTCCAGGCTGGAAGGTGAAATGAGGTCGACACTCATCAGACCTTTATCCTCAGAGTCTACAGATGTTTGTTTTCAGGGTGAACTCAGGTCTTGTCAGAGAGAAATGAGATCTTCTTCTTAAGGTGAAATAAAATCTTACCTCAGGGATTTCAGGACTTCAGGTGCCTTCAGGCCGTTTGACATCACACAGGCAGGTGCACTACAATCCTGATTTCTTACTCTGATTGGTGGATGTGTTGACGTGATTTGCAGCAGCAGCCTAAACTTTTGGCCCTACGTTTCTGATGGTATCTGAATTTTGCTTGCCAAAGTTCACAGTGACACATCCATCAACGCCTGAGTTACGATCTTGGACATCTTAAAGACTTTCTTATGTTTCTCTCAGAGTGTAAATGAAACCTTTAATAGAGATTTACCAATCTGATGCAGATTGTCTTCCACATTAATAAAAACCTGATCTGAACAGGTCAGACACTGACAAACCAACATTAAACACAGCTTCTTCATCATCATCATCATGAGGGTTAAGTTCTTCTTTCCTGTATCAGTTACTTTCATCCAGTCACAGAAAGCTGCTGACTCAGTTTTCGTTGGCACAGCAATCCCTGGCATCATGTTTCCTGATGTAAAAATGATTCTGATAGCCTCCATGCAGTGATGCATCGCACTGAAAACACTCCCTGCACTATTCAGTACCAATGCATATGAAAAGTGATGAAAGCAGAAGGTTACAAGGAAGCAGATTTGTTGGAAATGATGGTAGTTGATGATCTGACGAGCTCATTGTCTGAATCAAACTGAAGTCTTGTGCTTTTTCTCCAGTCTGATCTGTCATAGTGACTCCATCTATCAAACTGCAGCTACATCAATGTCACCACCACATCCTGTTCAGTTCAGGCAATCAACAACATGTCAAGCTCAAATTCAGAGGAAATTAAGAAGCAACACCTCACATTGAGGTGACAACCGTAACAAACTCAGCCTTTACCTTTAAACGGTTTCATCAATAAAATAAAAGAAAACTGTACTCAACACTAATGGCACCCACATTTAAAATGATTGCAATAGCTGCTTTCTACAGTAACCTTCACTTTTAACAACTACTCACACTGACTTTTTTTTTTACTAAACATCACCATGACTACAGACATCTGATTCGTGGCTTTCGGCAGATTAGCTGAAAGAATAAACCCTAATTACCTGTTCGTGCTCATTCTGCTCTTCGCTGCTGGAACGAGAAGAACACACACTGAGATTCAATGTGACGGGAACAGGAGGCAATTAATGCCAAACAGTATGAGCGTGAAGAAAATTAGACGAGATACACTCATGTATTAACTTTGGACTTCAACAGAGAAGTTGAGCCTCTGGGGCTGGATGTTATTAGAGTAATAGAGAGATTTATACAAACCAGCATTTAGCGTGGATCTGGTTCTGGTTTTATCACGTCTGGTGACAACGAAGCCACACGGTGTGACGACAACCTTAATCTCCCAGCAGGCCTGGGTGGGGAACTGCTGCGTTTCACCTGTTTTCAACACGACACTGACTGGAACGACACCAGCCGCCGTCTTACCTTATCCTATAGAAAAACTGGTGTTTTCAGATTATTCTTGTATCTTAGCAACAACAACAGCACCAGCTACTGACAGACAGCTGGCGTCAGACGTCTGATAAACACTCAGACGCTTCGCTCTGATTGCATGCGTGTAGGTACGAACGCGTGCGCGTTACTTCCTGTTTCCGTCTGATAATTTGGGATCCTATTTATAAACCGGCTGATTAGCATTGACATTGAGCAGCCGTGCCGCCTGCGCTTTCCTGTCAATGTGTGTCTGTGTGTTTTTGTGTTTTAAGATGTCAGCCTGGCACATGATTGAGCACTTCTGTATAGTCGTGACTTTTCTTTTTTCTAATGTGAGGAGGACTCTGGGAGTCTGATTTCCATTTCCACTCAGTATTTCCACCATCTCCTAAGACACAAACGTGAAAGAAACATAAGTAAAATAAATAGGAGCGGAGCTTTTAAAGCTCATGCACAAAATTTAGCAAAGAACGAACAGTTTTACCTTCAGCCATCTGTCTATTGAAGCCGAAACACGTCTCAACTGATCAGGGTGATTGACTTGGGTCATATTGATCTTATAATTGGCCTGGAATTGATCTAACATCAGAATCAGTATAGACGCTGGCCAGTCAAACTGATCATAGGAGCAGAGTAAGATATCACAAATGTAATGTTTTATCCAGGTATGAGACTATAAAGTTCATCAATAAATTATGAGATGTCGGATTAATGAATCAGCTTTCATATTTGTCAATATCTGATGCAGTATTTCAGGCAGCATCACAGATATTTCTGATACTAATATGAGCACTGAAACAAATCTATTGACAAGGTTTTTAAGGATGTCAATAGCATTCAGGTAGCACAGCTGTGTTTCTGTCAGTTTGAAAAGCTGCCGCAAAACAATCAATTAGACCCCATCAACATATTGATTGGCCAATTTTCTTATCCTATAACAGATGTATCGGTATCATCTGCATATATGTTGACTAATATCCACCCAATATGAAAACTACCTGTTTCAGAAGTGATTCAGAAACTGTGCCAAAAATATCCGCCAATAATTTTTTCCATAACTCCAGTGTCATTCAGGTTCTAGTTGACGATTAATAAACAAAATGATGTTTCTGGTCCAGAAAGATATTAGGTCTAACCCTGACCCGGTTTTCTATGTCTTCCCATTTTGTTGCCACTGAGATTATTACCTCTACTAGTGTGTTTGTTGACTGTTCATTTGTCAGCGTCCAATTTGCTGTAAACTTGGTGGATAATGGGATATAGGCCATGAAAGAACCGATAGTTTTCTTTTTTCTTTCTTTCCTTAATATTGCAAAGATGAAAGTAGACATTGTCGTCATTTTCTCAGGAAATAACGTTTGAATCTAGACATTAAAAAAACTGACATATTTACAACGTTGAGATCTGTGAGTTTGTAAAATTTGGTGCAGATGCAGATAATAATCCAGACATATGTACGACTGTTTGGCCTTGGTGAAGTTATGTTCTCCAGTTTTATTTTGAGGACTGGAACTGGTGCTGTCGATATCGAGCGTGTGAGCACAAGGGACCGATAATAATAAAAAAAAAAGATCAAATGGTGTTCTGTGAGCAAGAATGATTTTATGATCCAGTTGATCAGGTTTCAGCACAGAGCCAAACTCAGCTGAAACTGACCTCGCTCCTATGAAGTATGAACCCCCCTCCTCGTCAATATATCCACACAAAAAAAGAGTCTTTTCTTTTATCTTTTCTCTACAATATGCAGCAAAAACTAACGGGAATTGACCGTTTTTTGAAGCCAAGGACCCTAAAACCTCCGACACCAAACCTCTGATAAATGTAGATTATGCACTTTTTCTGATTGTCAGGACTAAAAAAAAGAAAGAAAAAAGTGTGTTGGTTGAAACAGCCTTCGGGGGTTGTGGTGTCTAGTCTCTGCAGGTCTCTGAGGTATCACAAATTCTATTAAACACTTGCAGAATCGTCATGTGAGTGAAAGTTGGCACGACGAGAGAAATGATGACAAGGTTATACTGCACAAGTGTGAAGCGCCAAGGAGAGGAATCAGCATGAGGCTCACATGTGTTTCCTATCTCATTACGGAGTCTGACAGCGTTCTGGATAAGACTGTATTCAGCGTTGCTCATGAGAGCAGCTCCCCACAAGAGGAGAATCTATTACAGCAGCAGCAGCACAGGAGGGAAGGTTAAACGGACGGCAAACTGAGAAGACCGAGGCTTTATTGTATTAGACAATATCAGAAACATACCATGTGATTCACGGTATCCTGGTTGGTTCAGCAGATTGGTATCAGCATTGGCTGGTATTCGTGTCATTCATGTATGTGGATCATTAAGCTTCAAACACTGAAAATGTGAAACACGACGGAGCCTCGGGCTTGTTTCACACAGAGAAAACAAGACAACAAATGATATTTCTCCACTTTAACAACATCCACCTCTAAACCATTCAACAGTGTCCAGCATGACAACTACAGTCTCCTCATGTCTCTTGACATCATTTCATAAACACACACAGAAACTACGTTTACACGAACAGAATTATTCTGATTTCAAGAAGAATGAGATGATAATTAGACACTAACATGTAGCATCATCACAAAAAATGGCAACGATTTAAGAAGCAGAAGAAAGAAGCTTCTTCTTCTTTCTTCTGCTGGTGTCGCTGTGGGAATAATCAGCTGGAAAATCCAATGTTGTTTTGGAAAAAAAAAAAAAAAAACAAACTGTGCAGTAACATTACTGGTTCAGATTCTGGAGGGAAAATAAGACCACGATAAAGACTATATACGCTATCGATCATGTCAACAGCAATATGAAAAGAAGATTCTATAGGAAACACTATAATTCACATATTGTCTTGTTTGGAATTAGGTACAATGTTCAGAATATTGTTGAAAATGTAAATGTAGCCAATGATAACAGACTGAGAGGAGGTGAGAGCGAAGACGACTGATCTGTTATTCAACCTGGATAAAATAAATTGGTAAATTATGGTAATAATGATGAAAAACGATGAGTAATTTCACAGTAAGGAGGTTCTGGATTGGAGGAAGACACCTGACAGGAAGACAGACTGGTTCTCTAGATTCTTCCTACAATTCAAAGACCTGCAGGTTCAATTAATCATTGATTTTAAATCATCAATTGGTGCAAGGCTGTGATTGGCTCCAGGCCACACACGACTCACTGACAATAAATGTTACAACTGGATGGACGGATGTTTTCTGAGCTGATTTAAAAAAAAAAAAAAAAAAACTTAACTTTAAAATGTAAGAATCAGCTGATTTAATATTTACAAAGAAAACAAGACATTTTTTCAGTCCTACGTTTTGAAATTTTCTGAATATTTTCATTCATTGATAATAAAAACCTACTAGTCATAACAGAAACATAATCCCAGGCTGGATAATTTACTACACTGGAGAGTTTTTGGGATGAGTCTGTGCAACAAATCTTGTTTTTGACTCCGTTTGGCCACTTGACACTAAACACAGTTGGAGAGGATACAAGTGTAATTTCTACACTTCTCTGGGACGTGTCCTTGACTTCACTCTCACAGTTTTTCTTTTTGTACCTTTGACCAGATTTCAATGAATCATACTTTTTTTCTCCAGCACAATGTCTCATTGTTTGTACTGGTGATGAGTCAACCAGAGGATTTCCATGTCCATCGTCCTGGAGTCGTTCCAAGTGACGCTCGTCTGATATCGTGGGAGACGAAGACGAGGTTAGATCGCATGTAGCGTGCACCTCTTCTTCATCTCCTGGGTTTATTTAAGACAACAACACACTCACGGTGTCTCACACCAGGAAATGCTGTGTGTGAGTGTTGGCGTGTGCGTGTTTGATTTAATAAACTAATTTCAGCAGGTTTGTTTATGATAAAGATATTGGACTGAATTACACTGACAGAGAAAGAGAGAGAGTCAGAGTCAGGGTGTGTCGCCCTCCAGCACTGCTGCTGCATACTGTGTGTGTGTGTGTGTGTGTGTGTGTGTGTGTATAACATGTCACCACTTTACTCAACTGATGAATTTATTTCATTATCGCTGCCAATGTCCTGTCACACACATACACTTGAATCAACACGACCCTGAGATCTCACCACATCACTGTGTTTAGACTTGTTTCATTATTGAGCTTAATTAGCACAATCAGTACTCAACACACACACACACACACACCACAGTTTATATGACACATGTATAATTAGATGTGATCACTTTGTCAATTACTAAACTGATAAAATGAATCAATTACTCAGATCCAGTCTTTGATAAAGCGATCAGCTGATCATTTTGACATCACAGGTTCTTCATCAAATTTCCACTGATCCAAACCTCAAAGATATTTGATGTTACAGAGATAAACAACACAAGAAAAGCAGCAAAGTCTCTTGTTCTATTGGAGCAGCTACGACTAGAATAAATGTATGTTTTTATATTCGACTAAAGAAGAAACCAATTGATTTTCTGACATTCAACAAAACCACCAAACAAATAAAAAAAAAACACCAGACAACACACGTTTCACCCTGAATGTTCATGATCAGATGATGATCAGTCACTTTATCAATAAGTAAACCGGTCAAGTCATCAAACCAGCATCTTATAAATAGAAACAAAGGTTGTAACTTGTTCTTTTTTGTTTGATTCGACCATCACAGCTTCCTAATGTGAAGAGGTTCCTTTATCAAATTCCTACTGATCCAAAACGCAAAGATATTCAATGTTAAATGATGAAATAAAAGCAGCAAAGTTTCATATTTAAGCAGCTGGAGCCGGAGGATGAGTTTTTAAAATCTATATTCATCAAACAGAGCGACTGAGACTGATTTTGTGCTGTTGAACCAGCAGACAAATCCAAAAGAAACACAAGAGACCATCTGATTTCTGCTTCTGCTTCAACGCTGAAAAAATGTGATTATTTTTTTTATTGTTTTAAGTTTATCAATCAGAAATATTGAGCAGTTTAACAGATGAATCAATGATGGAAAAGACAGAAAGAAACTGTCAGTTGGTTTTAAACCAGAGCTCCATGATCACAACCTGCAACACACTTTCCCTCTTCACCTTCTTTATGACACATTTTAGATCAGTTCAGTCAGAATGACCACACACACACACACACACACACACACACACACACACACACACACACACACACACAAAACCATCATTGAACAGTGAACAGATCTGATCTGAATCCTCAACAGATTCTTCCTCTTTTCCTTTGTGGAGCTGATCAGCAGCATCAGACACATGAGCTCACACTATTGCATACTCACACACGCTCTCACACACACACACACACGCCTATATGCACGTGCACGCACGCAAACACGATCCCGCTGCAAATGCATTTAAAAAATCCTTTAAATTGTAACATTAGATGTGATTAGTCTCGTTCATTCGTCTCCTGGTTCCATCAGACGCCGCCTCATCTCATCTGATGTTCACTTGAATCTGTCGCGCGTGTTGGTGACATTCAGCTCACTCATGATGCTTTTCTTATTTATATTTTCTATGTATTTATTTGCTCTTTGTTGTTGCTTTGTTTCCTACCTGTTTTGTAGAAGGCATCAGTGTCGGGGTCGCTGGGCGCCTCCTCGGCCGCTTCTGCAGGGTTCATACCGGAATCCGGTTCAATAAAATCCACCGACAAAAAGGAAAGAAAGGAAGACAGAAAAGAAAGCAGCCCTCCTCCGCTCCGGAGAGAAAAAAATCCTCTTTTTTATTATTATTATTTATTCCTCACATGTTCTCTGTGTTTTTCCTCCCTCTCCCTCCATCTCTTCTTCTCTCAGCGTTTCTTTGCTTTTCCTTGTCGCCCTCGGTTTGTTTGGTGTTTCAGGGCTGGCTTCGTTTCTCTCTATTGTTCCCGGTCCAACCTCCCTCTGCTGCTGTCCGCCAGGGTCTCTACCTCCCTCCCTCCCTCCTCCTCCTCCTCCTCCTCCTCCTCTCTCTCTCTCTCTCTCTCTCTGTGTCGCTCTACCAATTCAATCCATTGACCTTTATTAGCAACAACCGACGTGTGTGTTAAATTTTGTATAAATTATTGGCAAACTGGAACAACCTTCATTTATCATCATTATCTCTCTACTTAATGTTTAATGCCCCTAAAAAATTAAATATAAAGACTTGTGGTTGATGTTGGCGCTAAAATAAAACTGATTAAAGTTCATTTTTTTAGAGAACTGGATGTGTTGAAGCTCCGTGTTTGTAAGAAGCAGTCATCAAATTTTGTCTTTTCTACCTTTTCAGTGAATAATATCCTTATGTTTTGTTTTGTTTCTGTTTTTTCAGTTGTATTTCCCCACAATAAAAAAAAAAACATAATGGATGGATGGATCACACAAGACTGATCTAATGTCCAGTTCCATTTGAGAACCAGCCAGGTTTAATAACTAAATGTTCCACAGTACATGTTCATACCAGTTGGTGGCAGTAAAGATCCTACCACTACTACCACCAATACTACTTCCACCTGAAGTCCAAAGATTTGCCTGTTGGTAAATTTGTTAACCAGCCCGAGAGGTTTAAAAACCAGATGTGTCGCACTACACCCTCCACACCAGTTGGTGGCAGTAATGCACCGGTTAATTGTTTGCAAACTGCCAATAAACCTTCAAAGAAGATGATGAACATTGAGCAGCAGAAATGCATCTGTAAGGTTGTTGCTGTGTTTGTGCATCTTTTCTTAAAATGACACAAAAAAGAAATGAATTTGACATTTCAAATGATTAAAGTTCATCATGTAGAAAGAAAGGTTGTATTTTTCTTTCCTTCATTTTCGTTCTTTGTCTTTTTTTACCTTATATGTGAATTTGGTGGCATAACATAACAGTTGGTGGCAGTAATGCACCAGTTAATTGTTTGCCAACTACCAATAAATCTTAAAAGAAGATGAAAGTTAAGTAGTGAGAGAAAGTCATAGCCAACAAAACACAATTTCTATCAGTGTTTATATCTTGTATCTGAAAGATTTGGAGAGAAAATGTTTTATTGGTGGCCTCCTCTGAGCGGTTGCAAATTATGGACCAACATTCTTGTGGAGCCGTGTCAAAACCCTGGTACCAGCCTTGGACTGTTTTTTTCCTACTGGAACCAATTTTAGATTAAGCACCAGCTTCACGTTGATGGTAAAGGGCTATTAATGTGTCTAGGCTTTGTCAGACTAGTGACCTGTCAAGGTGGAGGCCTCTTGCCCCCAATTCAGCACAGATCTAGCAGGAAATAATAATGGACTGACATGAATCTGAGGACCTATAGTTTGGCCTCTCTCCAGGTCCCTGTGGCACAGTGCAGGTTTTTTTTTTTTTTTTGATCTAGGTCCAACCAGCTGCTCAACACCTGTACTACATGTCCATATTGCATCGACTTCTGTCGACCCTTCACCTGAGTTGCTCCTGCATTTATCCCCACTGGAGGTGTCTGCAGAAAATCTCAATTTCTAAATACTTTAACCTCCTCACTTCACAGCTGTGTCAAGAAAATGGAACAAAATCTGTAAATGGAACAAAAATGTGGAAAAACTCCACATGAGCCAACTAATTTTTTTTTATTTGACAGTAAAACATTAAATGAACAATATGGAACGAGTTTCTTTTTGCATTCATAGTTTTGCACATCATTTATTATAAGACATGTAAATTTCTCCTGGGTCCGTCTCAGTCCACCTGGTCTTCCAGAACAAGATACTTCCACAGCCATGAGCCAAGTTGCTGTGAAATCTGTTGTGTATATTAGTGGCCCCCTGAGAATAATTCCTAGTGATTTTATTTCCATAATAAGGGCTGTAGTATACTTGAGCAATTCTTTATTCCATAACAAGGTGTCTTAAAACCAAATGCCAATACCTTTTGCTCATAATGCTGAGGTTGTGGTTTGTAGAAGTCTGGAATGGTTCTACATTAACAATGAGTCTTTTTTCATCCTCTATGACAGACCACAAGAAAAAAACAACACCATAATATAGAAGACTTGCTGGTACGGGAACTTACATTTGCCAGTTTGGGAGTTGACTCTGAGATGTTGAGCCTGCGTTTTGGCATCTGTTACACAAGAAAGCTTTTGTACAAATCTGATTGAAGATGTATGCATTTTACACTTTTCAGGATCAAAAGGGTGCATTTGTATAAATATCTGGCACTGCAGCCAAATAAATAAGAAACTTTAGAGGACGTTCTCTATGGTAGGGATATTGCACAGAATGATTTAGTCACACATCAGACTACATTTCATCAAGAGGCTTCTGAAGTGATTCATCCACTTGGATCACAGACAGAAAGAAAGAGTTCTGTACTGAACTGTGACCTTGCTGATACAAAGATTTGGACACAATTTGGCTGCAACATGCTGGAACTGATGTGAGCTGCATTAAAGATACTAATTTAATAAAGTTTTTTGTTATTACTGCTTAGATGATGTAGCATTAGCAGTTGTTCTTCCACTGTTAACACTTGTTCTGCTTCTACTGAAGTTAGCACAGCAGCTAGCTCTGCTCCATCACCTTCTGATAGCATCCCGACTTCCCTGAGGAAATAGCGCTGCTCAGAAAGCGTATTATAAACTCTTGACCTGTAAACGCAATGATGGTTGAAGCTCTTGGCAAACAACCATCAACACCACCTGCTCCTGAGCCAAGAACCCACCCTCGAGTCCCATTTGCCCATTTAAGATGAGGACTTTACTGCACATTGATTAAAAACATAACACCAGTACAGTGTGATGGTTGTTATCCAGATGGCTTAATTAGCTCTTACTTCTTCTACTGTTCAAGTCAGTTAAGTGCTTTTATTATCACTGCACTGTTGTACAACAAACTGTACGAAATCATCACTGGTCTTAGCAGTTTTATGGAGCTCGTTGGCATATTTTAACAAACTGTTATGTTTTTTCCTGAACATTTGGTTTAATCTCAATACTTTTGTTAATTCTGCTTTAGATTTAGAAAATATAAATGAAAAATCACAGAAATACCAGAACTGAGCAAACAGGAAGAATGAAAACTGGTGAACTGGTCAAATAACTATGTGTCAGTCATTGTTTGTCCTGTTTTATTAAACCTTTGTTTCATTGTAGATAAGATAAAGTATCAAATAATGGTCTTCTGTGCCAGACAGGAGGACATTTCCTGTGCATTGGCCTTCATCCAGAGGTAATTATGTTTTACACTCCTCCTCCTGCTCCTCCTCCTCCTCGCCAGTCTGAGCCTCCTCCTCCTCCCACTTAGCACTTCACCTAATCAGCATTGAAGTACATGTGCTGCTTTATCGCTGTCTGTTTCCTCTCTCTCTGTCTGCTACTGCCATCTAGTGGTCAATAATGCACATAAACAACTCGGTCATTGTATAATATTATTGTCATGATTTTCTTGTAACACTTGACAGTCCCTGAGGGCCTCATTAAAGACTTACTTAAGTCAGTCTGAATGGATGGTTTTGGCCTTTTCCAAATAATAAATTGCTTTCCATGTTCATGATTAGCTCTGTTACTACCTTCAGCATCGCCAGCTTGTATTGTCTTCTTGAACGATTTTCCTCCATATTTTTTTTTATCTTGCATTTTTTTTATGACAGCATCTTCTAAATTGAACCAAGTTTTGTCCCAAAATGTGAGGAGGTGACATTCAGAAGTTGGTTGTGGAAAAGGGATTAACCTTCACTCTGAATGTGCACTCACTCTTGCAGAAGGTCATGAACCTTAACGTTGAATTATAAGCCGACTATCTTCCTCCATCTGCTCTATTCCTGCTGCCCTCTTGTCACCCCACTTTGACAATCTTTGCATATTAAAAGACCAAATGTAGAAAGCTGTAGCTCTACAAGCTGTACTTTACTGTCACATCCTCATACAGTAGAAACGGTTATTTCATTGTTATATTTTAATAAATGCAACTTTGAATTCAGGGTTTGTTTGATTTAACGAATCAAAGCTGTTTCTTTATTGGATCTAAAAGGTTTTAATTCCCCATATGTAAGATGGAAATTATTGTAGTACCCAAAGTGAACAACAGGGGGAGACTGAGACCACTGATTGATCTGTTTTATGTTGCGTGTGATTGTTGGGAACATGAGATTTGAACAGAAGGGCATTGAACTAAATTATTATGAAATACTGTTCAACAGAGACTCTGTCATGTTTACATTCAGGACTAAAACAAACACACTCACAGGTTTGTTTTCATGCGACCGTTACCTTTGATTCAAAACTGGTTTAAAGTCAGTGGACTTATCTAAACCCCATCCCCTCGTCTGTTTTTCACTGTTTTCTCTAGCCACATATTTAAAAGTACATACAGAGTCACACAGGTGTTTCCACTTACTTACCTTATTAAACCTCCTCCTCCTCTGCAGGCCTGTATGTGTGTGTGTGTGTGTGTGGGTGTAGACGTGCGAGTGGTTGACATCTTCAGTCTTCACCCTCCTGTTAGTTTTGTTGCACCTGTTTGATGAGCTCATGCCATTTCTCCACCAGCTTCACAGAGCTGTGGCTGCAGCAGACGTCTGATCGGTGGGAATAAGTAAAAACACCTGTGAAGACATGAGCTGACGTTACACTGAGCCAAACACAACATCTACACAATAATACACACCCAAGACAGGACTGGAGGCGTCTGGTTTGAAGGATTCATATCAAAAAATATATAGAAATGAAAATAAAATGAATGAGAGAAGTGCGATAGTGTCATTTTTCATTAAACTAGTAAAATTACACAACTAGTTTCTGTTAAATGTTATTAGACCTAACCCTAACACTACCTTCTGATGGATAGATATATATATTACAAGATATATTATCAGTATATGATGTGAAATGTGACCATGAGCCCGAACCGGACATGTTTCTGTAATACAAGGCCACTATGAGAACCATTGGTTTAATATGTAACAGTGAACCTATCGGGGTCATTAATATGTTCCCAGGGTTTTATTGTCCCCAGAGTTTCCATATTCTCCATCTCAGCTCTTGGGAACTTGAATATGATGTTCACCAGATCTGCATTCGACCAACATAACATGGGACATGGTGGGAATGTGTCAAAAGATTTTCTTTATGTCTCCGATCACTGCTGAGAGAGATGAGGTCATAGGTCAGTTATTTTTACAACATGTTTTCTGAAATATTTTATCTTTAAACAAATTAAATTTGATGCATACATATACGTCTATCTCACATTTAATGGGGTAGAAGTGTCCATAAGAGAGAAGACGTCAGTAGCAGCTGTCCACTCTCACACGTATTAGTTCACGCAGGATGTTTTTCTACAGTCGACTCTGGAAGCTTTCTGCCTCTGCTCTGTTTGACGTCCCATGAAAACCACATCAGCCACGACAGCCTCAGAGACACAGAGGTACTGGGGTGATGATTCACTTGTCCCATGCAGCAGTCCTCCCCAGTCCCCTGCACTTCACAGAGACTCTAATTGGCTAGTTATTTTCTAAGTATGTCTTCAGTGAGTGTATCCGACTCTGACGAGTCTCAGTGCTGCGTATTATATCTATGACAACGTCCCTGGGGCGCGCTCACTGCTATTCTTGTTCCTTTTGCCTTGTTAGAACAGAATGACTCAAGATGAATCTCTGAATAAACAAGGAGAGACTGACTCCCTCCACCTCCCCCCCAACAACTCAACCTCACCCTGGAAATACACTCCTACGCCCTCAGGAGACTCAAAGTGATGTTTCCACTGCCTCTTCCTGACGTTCACCTCAAAACGGTTGCGTTCATCACCGTTATTATTGGCTTAACTTGAGAAGTTTAAGCTGGACTGAATACAAATCTTTGAACAGCTAATGACAGGATTATGCTGAACGTGTACTCTGCTCCTTCACAGTGAGTGGTTTTACTCTTTTACCTTGAGGCTTGATCATAAATATTGCAGCAGGAGTGATGCAGTCATCCTAAGGGTTATTTTCAGTTTCCCATATCTGTTTCCCATGTGACTGAGGCGGTGAACAACACTGTATTTTTAGAAAACAATCACTCTTTTTTCCCCCAGTAACACAGATTTGATGCTCTAATGCAGAAACATCAAACTGATTTGTTGTTTGAGTCTGAGGAGTGAAGTCTGATGTGAAAATGATCTGTTTAAGTGGATTTTAATTCAATTCATTGCCACTCAGGACTGCACCTGATCAAATCTGCTGCTTGTTTCTGGTCTTTATCATCGTATTTAGGTCAAAGTTTCATTACATCCTCAACAACTTCCTACTTGAATTAAATTTGACTTGTTATTCACAAATTTTTTCCTGCTTTAACAAAACATACTGGAAATGTTACCAAACCATGAATAATAAAAATTATAACAAAACAAGAAAATTATGACATTGTGCCTAAAAAGCACAAATATGATCCCACACACACACACACACTGTGAAATTCATCTTTACTTACTTGATGTTTGACTGAATGACTCTTTCCAGCTGCTCCTCCTACATTTGACCTTCTCCTCTTTGTTCCCTGTTGGTTTCCAGGTTTTGTGTGGTTGGTTCAGGTAAGTCAGAGTTTGAGAACAAACCAATCAGGAAGATTTATCTTTATCTTTATCTTTATCTTTATGTCTCATTCAATCAGTTCTCTCTGTCTGAAACCAGTCAGACAGATACATGACTATTACTGTCAAAGATAAATACTCAAAGTTACAACCATTATTCATCAGTTCAGTCCTGTGTCAACTGTCCAGAGCACAACGGTGCGTTGAACTTTTTCAGCCTGAACTCTGCTGCTTGTTGACGTCCATTAGTTACCAACGACTGCAGGAATCTGACTTCTGGGTCTAGACTCAACCACTTGAACTACATGTTTATGTTCCTTGTTCCAGCAGTTTGGACAAACAGTAACTAGTGTGTAATGCCAAGCAGATCTGCTCTACAACAGATGCAGTTTAGTGTATTTTAGCACGAACTGTTTCTGTTATAAGACTGAGCCGTCCTGTTGTTTATTTTATTATTTTTTGTTATTATTATTTGTACTATAATTGGTTAACGGGACTGGACCAGACAACACAGACACAATTAAAGCAACATTAACGGCACCAACAGAAATAATAATCATGATCGGAAACTGAAACAACAGCAACAGACACGTTGACAACATCATTAACAACACTAACTACAAGGACAATAGCAGTCAGAAGCATAAATTCTCCTTTGATGGTGGATCAAGTTCTGAGACCATTTCAGAGGACGACGGTCTGATCTTTACCAAGAAGACTCTTCTCTTCTGAGAACATCTGACACACAAACTAACATTTAATCTGCACCAGATCACTTCCAGCTTAATCTCCTTACACTTTGACTCAGCACTTGTTTAATTCCTTAATGTTTCCTACTGAACTGAAGCTTTAGTTTCAAATATAAAAGCATCTGTCATATGACTAAAGCATTAAACTGTTAATCTCGTCTCCCTCTCCTTCCAGTGACTTTCCTTATAAAACATGTAGTTAAAGTTCTGAGTTCCTCTTTTCTTTGCAGTAACTGTGCAGGTTAAAAGTTAAAACACGACACAGAAAACACTTCGTCAGGGATCCAGAGTCTGAGAGTCACTGACGAAGGTTCGGCATCGTGTCGTTTCCTGTTGGAGTTGATAGAAAAACCTGTTGAACTCAGAGACAGAGAGAGACGGGGGAGATGTACGAGTGGTCAGAGTTTGTGTTTCTCACGGTGATCAGAAGAAATCCTTTATTTTAAAAAGGAAGAAAATAATACAAGCAGTCAGTCAAAGGACACGGGTCAAACCTGTAACGTCCACACGTCGTCCTGTCTGTTAGCATGTTAAAGTTACTGTGGCTAAACCAAACAAAACGAAGAAAAAAAACAAAACAAAACAAGACAAACTCAAACTCTCTGACATTATTTAACAAGTCTCAGCAGTATGGCACCGTTTTCAGGCTTCACAGAGTCCAGTGTTTCCTTCGTGATGAGAGTAATATTTACAATTTCAAAGAAAAAAGAAAAATGAGTTTGATAAACGTGTTTTAAAAATAGTGCTTGAAACGAGTGACTCAACGTAAAACTATGTACATACCTGTATTTGTCAAAGCTCGTTCTCCTTCATATACACACATCTTTTCTTCTTCGTCTTCACATTGTTAATAAGTCACATCAATCATATTAAATATAGAGAGCAAACCTTTCTGCCATAGAAAAAAGAAACAAAAAGGGGGAAAGAAACAAACAAACAAAAGAAGTCAAAGTTCGAACGACACGTAAACACACGTGTGTATCACATTTCAACATAAAACATACAGCAATAATATTAATACAGACAGTCATGACATTATCTGAACAATTCAATGAAAATCTCTTTTCAGCATCGTCTTCTCACTATGTACAAGAGACATTCACATCTGTTTACTGCCTGGAGAGATCTCTTTCTTTCTTCCTTTTCTTTTCAATATTAATACTCACATTTGGTATTTCACTTGTTTGCCATTCGCTAACGGCTCCGAGTTCTTGTGTTGACCCGACCAGATATATAACAACTGAGAAAACTCTTACATAACTGTTTCTCCACACATCCGCCAAACAGGATGATTTCCTACGATGTCGGTCTGTGTCTTTTAAAAACTTGGGTTTGATTGTTACTGTTCTGGATTTGGGTGTAAATGTAAAAGAAAGAAAACGATTGAGCTGATTCCCTCCAGATTAGGAGACATTTTCTTTCTTCTTTCTTTTTTGTTGTTGTTGTCTTAACGTCAAAACAATCCCGTATTCTTTCTCACTGCAGGACATGAATAAATACAGAAAATTAAAATGAAGTGACTTCCTCTAATCAAGTCTGTTAAACTTTTCACAAAGACCAAATAATAATAACAATAATAATAATAATAATAATTTTAAAAAACAAATAAACCCATCGAGGTCTGAGATTAACAACATCATCATCGACAACAACAAAAATAATCAGAATTCAAGTGGAAAAGGATGAAAATGTTGCACAAGAGTGTGTGTTTGTGCTTGTGAGGACATTAACCATCACCTGAAATGTTCCTCAAAGAAGAAAACAAACAAAACAAAACCAAAAAAAAAAAAAAAAAACAGGGTCTGTGGTTTTAATAATCCCCGTGTCCCTGATTCACATCTGTATTATGAAGCGGGTGCTTGAAATAAAGTGCAGGATATTTCTAGTCATAAATTTCCATATTCTCAACTTTTTTCAAACAAAACTGGATTTATCTCATTGTTGACAAGTAAAACTGACAGATTACATTCTTGTTGCATGACGGAAAAAAAAGAAAAAAGAAAACAATGAGTGGTTGTGATGTTGATGTGATTGTGTTGACTGAAACCTGTAAACACACTGAGTGGTTGTGTGTTTGTGTGACGTTCAGACACAAAGCTTAAAACATCGACCTGAACATCGACATTCAGGTCAAGTGCGTCTGCAAATGACCTGAATGTGAAGTTGGAAAATAAAAACTGCATTTGCTTCTCGATCTGCTGCTACATTTCCAGAAATGCTACTGATCTTATCAAGTTTCTGTACATTCATGAAGTAGAGACATAAAACAACACGACTTCGTCTAATAATCACTGTTGTTATCAAAGAAGGAGCTGGTTGGTTTATGTGCTAAATGCTTGAAAAAAAAGAACATTTTGTGTTTTTTATTTACTGGAGATGAACTTGAATCTTTTCTTGATATAATTTGATGGGGTCAATCCAGATGTTTTGATGTTTTGATTTTTCCTGGTGAACATTATATAATAAAATCCTGCGTTAAAAGTAAAATTATAGTGTCATTTTTTATCTAAATAAAGAACAATAGTCTACATTATGTTTTTCATTGTATCTGAACGCAGATATATATCTACTTCTGTTTTATTTTAAATAAACTCAACTGAGCGCTCTTGACTGCATTATTGTAAACAAAGGACTTGAATGATAATAAGTTGAAGAACAACACAATGACCCTCCCCTTGCCCCAATAAGAAAAAGAAGATAAAAAAAAAAAAAAAAAACGTATAGGCCTATGTTAATGTCAGCTTTGTGATGGTTTCTAGATGTATAAGGCTGCTCCAGTCATTGTGTTTCTGGCCATAAACGATGTCCCACTGCAGGACAGTTCACAGTCAGGTTGATCAGAGGTAGAAACCGGTGGCTGGTGGGTCGGGGAGGCTGGGCAAAGTCTCAGGACCGGGCAACTGGACGGCAGGGGGTGCTGACCCATTCCCGTTGGGCAGAGCACAACCTCCTGGGTAAGTACTGTTCAGGATGCAGCCGTTCTCCATCTGCACCAGGAAAATGATCATATCATCATCTGTCCCGTATATTACTGTAAAATACATCAAATAGTTGGAGAAGTGTCTTGGTGTTGGCATAGTTATTAATCAAAAGCATCACAGAGCAGTTCTACAATATTTTGAATTTTGTAGAAAAGTGAAAACAACAGTGGCAGAGGTCACTTTAATTAGAAGGATCTTTCAGTATAAATTACTGAAGTATAGAGTATAAATTTATTTTCCAAATGTCATGGCTGCTTGCTAATTAGAATTTGTATTAAAAGTTGACAGAGTACCCTGAGGGTTAGCACAGACAGCTGGAAGTTTTACCACAACCATTAGAGGAAAGGTCAGGGTATGACTGAATAATCAGTCATCTACGGTGTGACAGGAATATCAACAGTGAAGTAAATTTCACAAGAAGTATGACTTAATTTGTTTTGTTAAAAACTAAAATTCAAGCTGCTCTTGGCAAAAATTGCACAATGGCACATTACACCGACAATCGGATAACTAAGGTAAAGTAATTTATTTGATAAATTCATCTGTACAACATCAGAAAAGATGACAATACTGAATGTCTTGTTCTTTCCAACCAGCAGTCCAGAAACTATATAAACAATCAACAGAGCATCAAAATAGTTGATGGTTTGTTTGTTTTTTAGATTGATAAGTTAACTAATTGTTGCAGTGGCTGATTATAATGCATGTTGTTATTGGTCTAACACTGTAAAAATGACTAATAACAGATGTTGAACAGCAGAACAACAGATGTTTGAAAAGTTCTGAGAACCATGTCTGTTACCGAGTGTGACGATGCTCTAAAAAGATAATAACTGTATCTTCTGAGTCTATATTACAAACAGTTTTAGTTTGCTGTGGTCAGTGTTGCATTGCCCTCACCTTACTATGAGTGGGATCGTGTGGCATTTCCGAGGTTACCATGCCGTAATGGTCCAGCTGCAGGCAGGGCTTGCCCATTCCCAGGATCTGCTCCAGGGAGGCGTTGGGTGGAGGGCACTGCGACAGGCTGGAGATGACCTGGGACAAAGGAACTGTGATCTGCTCCTGCTGTCGTTTGTGGTTCATCCCCTGGTGAAAGGGTGAAACCATGGACTCGGCCCCCTGCTGTTGCCCGCTCCTCCCAAACAAACTACTTCCATCAATACTATAATCTCCATTGTCAATAGCAGGCAAACTATAATCCATGCAAGAGTCTAGTGAGGTATTTGTAAGTGGTTTTTGGCTGTTATCGAGGCAAACGTTACTGGCCACACTCTCACTAAGTCCATAGTCCTGCCACTGGGACTTCCCAGCTGAATGCTCTGTGCTGGAGACGCCACACAGTCCGTTGAGGTTGTCCGCCTTCTGTTTGGCTTGGCACTGTTGTGATAGGTGGTTCTGCATCCTAGGTTGTTGTTGGTGCTGTTGCTGCTGCTGATGGTAGCATTGATGTGTTTGCTGCTGATGAAGCGCATCATCCAGCTCCGAGGCCTTGCTACTGAACATAGTCTGTTGTGTGTTGAAGTGTTGCAGCTGTATCCCTGCACTGGTCAGAACATCTTGAGCTGTCCATTGTCCATTGGAACTAGATTGATTTTGCACAAGCAGGTCTCCATTAACTATCGTGCTGGGCAAATGGTCATTCTGGTGGCCCCAGTCATGTGTTACTTTATTTGTACGCATGCTGAGATGCTGTTGCATCTGCTGGGACAGCTGCACGATGGGGGCCTGCCCCACCAGGGGAGGCTTATGGTGAGGAAACTGCATTTGCACACTAGTGCCAGAGATGGGATTACTGTCAGGTAGGGACATAGATGTTGCTGAGGCTGTAGTAGGAGGTACCTGTGCTCCATGCTCTGTAGCATCAGTCTTTCCCTCTATGGAGTCGTAGATATATGAAAGGATTTCATCATTTGTCAGTAGGTCGTCTAAAGTTGGAATACGTTCAGGGTCCATCTCAACTCTGATCATTCGCTCATCCAGGAGCAGCAGCTCCAGGTCCTCAGCACTAAGCCCCAACCCCTCCAGAGCTCCAAAGAGGTCGCCATTTGAACAACCCCCTTCATCTGCATCTGCAACCCCTTGACCCTCCAAAGAGAGGGAGTCCAGGGTGGCCAGCAGAGGGTCAAAGCTTATGTTTGACTCTCCAATACCTGTTCCTACCATACCGTTACTTGGCTGATCCCAACTCCTGTGAAAACTGGCAGATTCAGAGTCAGAGAAGCCCATTTGCTCTGCAAAGAAGCTGCTGTGGAAAGACATTTTGGGCTCCAGGGCGGGTTGGCAAACATACACAGACTCGTCCTGACTCATGAGTGCCCCCAAGAGGGAGCCAGGGTCCAGACCTTCACTCATTAACCTTTCAGTCCGGCTCTTCTTTGACTTACTGCCATTTTTCTCATTTCCTCCATTTCTAAAGCCAATAGGATGGTTGGACTGGTAAAGGAGAGCTTCACCTGTAGCGTAGGTAAAAGGTAAATGCATGGAGCGCTTACGCAAATGTTCTCCTCCCTCTTCATCCCTGTAGAAACAGAAAACATCTTTATTATTTGGACACTTCAATGTGGTGTTTTATAACACATCATAGTGGGATAGGAACATACAAAAGAGGCCTCTGGGTGGCAATGATGTAGTCCGGTTTGCCGTTCTTGTACACCAGTCTAGCATTAGCCTGGACCCATTTCCAGCGATTCTCCTTAGTGAGGAGCCTGAACACAGTCAGACCACTCTCTCCGGTCTTCATCACTACAAATACAGAACACAAATACATTTATAATGAGTGACAAATCTGATATAAAGATGCTAAAAGTGCTTTTTCCAGCAGGGGGGGAGCCTGAAGCTGTTACAGGGTACAAATTCAATTGCAGCTTACACAAACACAGTAAGCTTATGTTTACCAACTGGCTATGATCGGTAACACTTTCTCTGGAATTCTGGTGCTAAAGATTTACTAGAATTAGAGATAAAATACTGGAGAAAAGTTCATGGGGGGCATTTGGAAGCATGAATGTGTTCATTGGATCATGACACTTCAACAGCTTCCTAAAGGGAGACCTATCAAAACATGAGCAATAATTATGAGATGTGGTCTGTAAACTGTACAAAGTGTTGGACATTCTCCTGTGGATGTTTTGGTAAAACTTTGGGAAGAATGAAAAGTAAATTAGGAAGGTGACTGAGGCCACTAAATCCTACCCTGACATAATATAAAGGGATCAGAGGTCAGATTCTGTGTTGATGTCCCATTTAACATCTTGATTAAATTGCACTGATCCTTGTACTCCAGTGACGAGAGAGTTAGGTCAGTAACATATCTGACCTCTGAAGTGTTTGTGTGTATGGTGCTGCTGTATGGATCATCTCCGATGATTTGGTCATGCAGTGGATTTGTGGGTCCTATCCTCTGCTATGGCAGCTCTGCAGCTTTGCTCAATCTGCTCTGTAATCCAGCGGGATTACTTATGAAAGCTGTCTGAACTCCCTGACCAGGTTGGACTAAACCTCCTCAAGTTTTCTGACAGGGACTAAATCTAAAATAGCAACATCAGTTCTGTCAGGTGAGGTTTATTGATCTATCAATTCTTATTATATTGTTTGTATTTTAAATTAGCTGTAGAAGAACCATCTCTTTGGGGCCATCAAGACATGCACACAGACTTATTCTAGGCAGGTGGCAGTGCAGAGGATTATGTTGTGTTGCTAATGAAGTTTTAAAAAAGTATCATAAAAAATCTGATGAACTGTTATTTCTCATCATTTATGTCAGCTCTTACCTCCAAGAAAACATTACAATGTACCAATTTTAAGATATTTACATTGGTGGAGTCTTGAAATCTCCCTCTTGTCAATTAGTTTGGGTCTTTTTGTAGTCTGGCTTCATTCCTCATTGACATATGTTGAATAGTTACAGTCTTGATTGTGATGGTGAAACAACTTACTTCTGACATGATTCTCTGCACAGTACAACATATCTGCTGCGTGAATGAACTGGTAGCCAGATCCGCGTACCCGTAGTTCAGCCTCTGTATAACCCAACACTATCTTCCCCCTGTGTAAAAAGACAACAACGTAGAAGTCACTCATCATATAAAACCTCACAGTGAATGATCTAAGTGTATGTTGCATGCTAGTTTCATTACTTTGCATCACAGGCCAAGGGTGTGAAGTCTAGCTTGTGTTTAGTTCTGAAGATCATGTTCTTGGTCCGGATCTCCAGGATGGATGGAGGCTGCAGAGGAGTTGCAATGGCAAACAGGGCGAGTTGTGGTGGGGCTTTTCCTCCATTTTCTAGCCGCTGGTTTTGCCCATGCAGAAACTTGAGTCTGCCCTGGATGTTCAAAGCCTGCAAGGTGAGGATGATAAAAATATTGCTTCCATTTCAATGCTATCTCAAGGGTAAAAAACCCTTAACTCTTCCTGACTCACTCTATACCTATTATTAAACCTTTGAAAGGTGCTAAGTGTAGGTTTTCTGTGCCACTGATCGTGGTTTCTTGCCAGTAATGGTGTCATTGCATTTAAAACCATTTCTGCACAATGTCACTTCTAATTTCCTGCAGAAAGTGATGAGATAAGACAATTGTGTGAAGCTAGCTGGTTAGCATGCTAACCTCAGTAAAAGCAATGACAAGATATTAGAGAGATAGAATACAAGATATTTATATAAGTTAATATTGGTGTTGCTTTCCACTGTTGGAGATGGCTCTTGTTGGGTAAAAGAACAAATTGTTGGCTGAACACACAAAATCTCAGCTTAATCAGCAAGTAAACAGTTAAAACTGTTAATGTTGGCTATGATGCAACAGCAAAAATTCACATATGGCACCTTTAAAGTCCTATGATATTCTTCCTAAAGCAGTTAAGGCACAAGTGCATTTTCTCAACTCTGGGACAAATATATTTTTTAAATTTTAACAGATCATAGTTGTATTTCTAATATTGACAAGGAGTGCATGTGTTTTATTTGGTCTTTAAAGACCCCTTGCTTGGAGCAAACAGGTTGTTTCAATAGACAACCTACCAGAAAGCCAGAAGAGTTGTCCAGAAGGCAGCGAAAACGACATACAAAGCTTCTTTCCAGGAAGGATGAGTTTTCTGGAGGAAGTTGTTCAGGGTTGTAGGTGACCAGAGATGAGCTGCTGTCGAGTTCCATCTCTGTTTCCAAAATAATACATGTAAATGGGCCAGTGTGAAACACAATGTTTGTTGAGTATAGTTGATTTTAACATTGCAACCAACTGAATGCCCCCTACCTCACCCTCCACTACCAAGCATGTAGAAGAACGTATGATGGCCCTCAGCTAAAATAAAAGACCCTTTCCAGACCTCAGTGGAAGAGGACCGACTCTAGATGTAGATATAAAGGTCTCATTCTATAGTGACCTAGTTTCAGATGATTGTATACTTATAAAAGACATAGTTATGATTTACAATTATTATTTAAAATAAATTCAGTTCATATATCACATATCATAGCCTAAGGATAAGTGTAAAGTCTTTTTTGAATAAAAGAAAGAAAAGTGGATAGAAAATTTACTTAATAGTGTGTTCAGCTACATCTGACTTAACCCAGGGGGTTATTTTCAGTTATGTGGCCAGACTGCAAACAACAACTGCCTAGTGCAGGAATGGGTTTGTTGTGTCATGGCTGTGGGGTCTTAACCTAAACACATTACACAGAACCAAAGCACTCGGACATAAGCATCTTAGAGCCCAAATAGAGATCTGGGACCACTTCACCTCCTAAGCCACAGTGAAGATTACAGGGTCATGTGATCTGACCTGAGGATGGTCTTACAGTGTAATGCCTGCACTTAAACAACTAATATTGATGTCCAAATGTGTTATACCAAAACACACATATGCCAGGATTAGTCATTCCATCATTTACTGTGTTTTCAACCTCGTTTTTATTTGAAGACAAACATTGTTCTTGTTAATACTTAAATGCCTTGATTAGATCTGTTTGTCCTTCAGAAATGTGTTTCTGTAGGGAGATCTTAAAAGTCATGAGGAGGAGGAGACAGTGATCACCTTGTGGTGAGTCCTGGGAAGCAACAGATGCAGCAGAAGAAGGAGGAGGAGGAGGATTCAAAGCCCAGTGTAGGTTTCGCCTGAGCTCCTGCTGGTCCTCTGTATGAACTAGTTCATACACACTCTGGTGCATGACGTCCGTCTGAGGAAGATAATGAGAAAGAGAATCAGTCGTGATGTAGCTAATGTCAATAGTCATCTCCTTGAAGAGAAAATGGTCAAATCAAATTCATAGTGCTGCTATGTGGCTGCCACTGTCACTGCTAGATTTAAATCCTTGGTGGACAGTTTCTGCATGAGTGTTAGCATGCAGGGTTTCTGGTCTATGGTGTGGTTACTAAGGTGCTGATTTCTAGGGTGTTTCATGAAGTGTTGCGTGTTACAGAGATTCAAGATCAGACCTCAGTTCAAGATCATCTTGTCTCAAAGTCTGGATCTGGATCTACATCTGGACCAAATGGAAAGTCAATCAGAAATCTTGTCCCCAGATCAATGTGGTTTTAATTTGGTTTATTTAGAGATCACAGATACAAAATAAGTCTTGTTTTCTGTTTACACAATTTCTTCAAGTCATGTAGAGTTCAGGAGGCATGTGTCTCTGGTCTTGAATGTATCTTGACTATCTTGAGTTTCAAAACATGTTACTATATTTGCAGAAGTAGAGCTTGTAGTGGCAGTACAGCAGCTACAGCAGTGCCATTAGCAGCAGGTGTGTGTTTGAGGAAGAAACATTCCAAAAAACACTGTGCTCAAAAGCCAAAATGTTACTCTTGGATGACTGACAGCAAAGCTGCACTCAGCTGAGACTCCATTTATACGGCTCAGTTAAGCTGCGGGGCAGAGATGTGTTGCACTTCTGCGACTGGTGGTTTCCACTGAAGGCCAGTCTATTAATAGCTCAGGTCTTTTTGCTGTGCCATGCAGGGACTCGACCAAAGGACTAAATAAGATGATGCATGTGAGCCATCCATCTAGATCCTCTATCAACTGTGCAAACAAAGCCTCTAGATGTTTTCTTAGAGCACTTACATGCTATTGTTGTCTACTAGTGGTGATCCAATAAGATGCTGCAGCACTCATACAGCAATCTTTGAATTTTGAGGGGAAATCTCTTGAGAGATGGAAAAGTTTCAAAGCAGCTAAGCTAGTTATAGCCCTAATCTAACTATATAGACCCAGAACACATTTAGTAACAGATTTGAAAGAGTTGTTTATTAGAAACTACTTCTTCCAAGTTTAACCTTTCAAAGATAGTTTTATTCTATGATTAGCCACATTTACAGCTGGTTTTACAGTTCTAGTATCTTAACTATTAAAAATGATCCACTGTCATCATCATTGATTGATTTTGTTCATGTTCATTATCCCTCAAGAGACGTTGGAGATCTAGACCACTATGAGGGATTTATAGGTCAGACTTCTGTATCTTCACCACAGCAGAGTAACAGTAAAAGACTGGTAGTGATACAATACCTGGTGGAAACCCAAGTAGTCCTGGATGGTGTGAGAGGAGTAGAAGATGGTTCCACTGGCGGTGAGAACCAGGACAAACCCATTGAGAGCCTGAGTCAAACAAAGCATTGATGCTGATGGTTACCATGGACATTTAAATTGTGCATACAAGACAGTCAATAATATTTATAATATTCTCTTGACTCTGACCAACCAAAACATTGTATATGAAAGATTCGACCGGGTGGTTTTTCAGCCAGGTTTTCTAAACAGATGGCCAACTGTGCGTAGTTTCTGGGAATAATAAGATTTCCCATTTCCCCTAAACTACCCCCAACATTCTCTGGACGTGGTTTACTTTTTCCTAAAACCAAAGTAAACACTTGGAGTATAATTTGATATTTGGAGTTGTCATTTTATTTGGATCATGGAGAGTCACAGAGGTTGTTTCTCTTTCTAGCTAGCTGGTTACACCAGTCAGCATATAGTGTGTGAATCCCGCGGCTCTTTGTCTTTCAAACTTTTATACACGTGTATTTTAAACTTGTTAGAAGAACTGCAGTAAACAAAAGGCAAGAGAAACAGAAAGCTAGGACAGGATAGGAAAATGAAGTAGCATGTTCAGTGAAATGGAGCGCATTCATTGTTTCTCTTCAAAGAGGAACAGCTGGTCCAACATTTCCACCTCAATAAACGCACACGTGTCCTTCCCCCGATGCAGGAACATTTTGTAAATAAACACACCGACAGACGTGTACCAACGAAAACACAAACAAACATGGCTGTCCTCACAAAACCACAAACATGTCACTATAATACACCAGTGATTCACCTCAGTTGTTCTTTGAAAATATAAAAATTGGATCCACAGTGAGGTCACTGCATTATGATGTTTGTGAAGAACAATGATGACTTCAGTGCATTTAATTTTAATAATGACTCAAAACTAACAGCGCGTTAATAGATTCTGCCACGTTTCCTCCATTTTTAGTCTGAATAATTGACGTGTTCATAGCTCTTCTATAATTCACGACTGTCTGATGTGAGAAGAAGCCAGCACAGACACAAACCTGTGAACCATTGGCTGTCCATCTCCTTTCATCTCAAAGATGGAGAAGTGGATATAGAAGAAGGAGGAAGAAGAGGCCTCCTGTGGAGGACTCACCTCCTGACTGAGTCCGTTTCTCCAAATGAGCTTTCATTTCTCATTACTAACAAGCTGGGCAAACGCAGGCTTATCATAATAATGAAATCTCCCCGGTAGCATCGGGGTGGGGGCTGTTTCCTCTCTACTCTCCTGGAATGCCGCTGTGATGCACATTGGGAGGAACTGGACTGGAAAATCAGTGACTCCAGCAGATCCCGAAAAAAATCTGGCAGCCGGCTCGTTCGCTCTACATATACAGTAGAGAGAGCACAGAAACACCATCAACCTGGACAGTTTTCACCTCCATTTTCACTGAAGTGGAAAACATCTCTATTGATCTTTACTTCTTAAGAGGCTGCACAGCAACAGTGATGTGTCCAGATTTACACTTGACAGCTGAACTCTGGGTTTACCATAGTTCAATAGAGAAGGTTTGCAGATGTATTGTTTAATCTGCACAACAAAAGCTTCTACGTTTCTGGATTTGATGTCCCAGATTTTGAAATGTGGTGATTTGGTCCAACACAAACATTTAGATGATACATTCTGCTCATTATTAGTTACAGTTATTCCTAAAGGTATGGAACAGGGTTGTGTTTGTGACATATTCCTGCACACAAACATATTGATTTACCACAATGTTGGACAAAGGGCAACGTGCAACATTTACAACCGTTTAGACTGAAAATCAACACCAACCTTCATCTTTTCTGTGAGTTTTACCATCAAATCATATGATGTCTCTGCTTTGCTGTAGGGTGAACCCTAGCATGTATAGCCATGGAGTCCAGGCCAGTATGTTACTGTGGTTACTTTTTAATATCTTTGACTTTAGTCTCTTCAGACTCAATGCAGACTGAATGAAATGATGATGCTCGAACAGGGTCGGTTTGAATTTGTAGCTGAAATGTCAAAGAGTCAGTTGAGCAACTGACAGAGGCCAGCTATTGTTGACTCAACCCAAAAAGAGAGAAGTAAATTAGCACATCCAGCATAAGCTGGAAAAATGGAGGAAATAACAAGCTTGGTTTTGTCCAAAGTGAGGACTTCCTGCAGTTCTGTCAGCATCATTTATCTGTTCATACCAAGCTAAATGCTACCACTAGCTTCATATTCACAGCAGGTTTTATCAATGCTCATCTCTCTTCCTGCAAAGACAACATTTTACATTTCACAATGTCAAACTATTTCTTTAAATGTCTCCATTACTGACAGATAAACGGGCCAAAGCTACAAAATTATGAGTTCGGCCTTTGAATCCATGTTTATGGATGAACGAGGAATCCTAAATTCTATAGGTCATATTCAGATTAAACCCAGACACAAGTTTTAGACACTGCTTCAGCAGCAGATTTATTTGACTAAACAGCAGGCTGATGTTACCGTGAGGCCGCAGCAGACACAGCCAGACATATTGAGTGATAAGCTGCTCTGAGCCCCTCAGCCCCCGTCATTGGCCTAAAAAGATTTTTGGGCATTTGTCAGGAGGTAGAGTACAAATTAAATCAGTGCAGTGTCCCGTCTCACAGTCACTGCCCTGAAATAACATTTCAAACATAATTGTTTGGCTGTTTGAGTCAGAATCACACAATCTAAGAGGATTGTGAGTAGAAACAGATCAATAAGTGCAGTTTAATACTGACCTGTAGCAGCAGTTCGCCCTCAGGGATCTTTGTCTCCACTGCTCCGTCTGTTTTGCTGTCGTCATCGGTTATGGCGGCTGGATTTGCTTGGTTTCGACCGTTCAGAGCGACTGTAGGGGAAGAGAGGAGGAGGAGAGGTTTTTAGTTTCTGTTATAAAGACAAAGGTCTGATGTTCTGTTGTGAAGAACAACTGTGACCGTCAGGCTGCTTTATGTTTAATACACTAAAGATGCTCCATCCTCCCCCACTTCTATTAAACATTTATCACTTCCAGTCTTGAAAGTCTACATCCTGAAACCTAGACCTTTTATTTTGTCCAACTTACTTAAATCATATTATATATATATATATATATATATATTTATATCACCGGTGCATCAGTGTCGTCAGAGGCTCTGTCTCTGATATGTGTTTAATTTTCAGCATTTTAGTTACTCAGATAAAAACTAGCTGCACTTATTTGTCTTGTGTGAAAGTAAATAATGACTTTTTTTATTATTTCGAGAGTTTTTTAGGCAACAGCTCCTTAAAGTGTCACTATATCGGCTGCCTCAGCTCAGCCCAGCTCATTGACTGGTGGTTTCAAGCTGTTTTCAACCTAATGGGATTCTCCTTTTTTCCCAGCGTGACACCATCAACTGTTACATCCAATTGTGGTGCCGAGGGAGTGTGAATGTGGCTTGAATAAGTTTAGAGATCTCTGCTCAAATAGCTTTAAATACAATATTAAATACATCCTAACTGAGTGTAAACACTGCAAATGTCACACACAACATCTCGGTCCAACAGAACAATCAATAACTAATAACTATACACTCTGAGAGAATCAAAAAGTCATCAGCAAGTCCTGCACAAAGACTCAGAGCTAAAACTAAGTGTTTGAACAGTTAGAACGTCAGTTTGGATCATTTTAGAGCCGAGTGACTGTTTCATTTTGCGTTTAACCAGTTAGTTCAACCAAACCACAGTAGAAAGTGATAATCAGGAGACACCCAGAGCTTGAGAGGCGAGATGTAAAACTACACTGAGATGGTTCACTCATCTTAAACCAGAAAGAAACAACTTCATTATGTATTTTATACACACACACACACACACACACATACGTACATACTTAGAAGATAGAGGCAGAAGATACTTTTTCCATCACACATTAAAGGAAATGAAACAGTATTTCCTGGACGTTTCTGTGTCTGATTCGGTAACTTGTTTGTTTTTCTATTAAAATGTAATTAGTTACAAAATGGAAATCTGTTTTTAGCCTCAATCCAGTTCCAAGAATCAGAACGAGGTTTATTGAGTCTCTGGGAAAACAGTTACATCACAGGTGGAGGGAGGAGGTGGTGAAATTAAAACCACTGGTGAAGTTTTACACGACTCCACAAGAGGAGAAGATGAAAAAAAAAAAAAAAAAAAAAAGGATTTTTTTGAATCTTCACTGATGAAAACTTCAGTTTTGTGTCTTTAAATCACATGTTGAACCAAAGTCTGACTGAGTTGACGATGAACTTCACTGATCAAGTTAAAACCTTCATCACATCTTCACTCGAGGCTGGAAACATCTGACGATGGTCACGTGACTGATGATACTGAAACATATTGTTAGATGATGTTCATGTTGTTGCGGTGATGTGTTACGAGCTGTGATGATGTGATGAGAAACAGAGCGGTGGTTAATCTCTGACCCCTGCAGCAGCACTGTCCGACGACCCGCGATGACCTTTGACCTTGGGGGTGACGTATGACATGATTGGATGACTGGGTTTTGGGTCACATCTTTTGTTGTCTGTGAAGTAGGGGGGTTAATAAGGAGTCCATCTGAGTGGCCGGTGTTGGAGAGGGGGGGTGGGTCAGTGTCACAGTGTCGGAGCGGACACTGAAGAGAATCCAACGAGGTTCGGACCTTCACACGAGACGGAGCTTTGTGGTCGGACGCCCCCTGACCTTGTTCCCATACGGACACATCACGGTGACGGAGTGACCACTGAAAACAATGCGTGACATAATCCTGACATACTGGTGAGGAAACGACGCAGACGAGACACTGTGAAACATTAGAAACATTAGAGTGTTTCTGATTCAGAAAAAAATGCAGGTGATGCTCTGATTACTTCCTGGTTTGTTTCATGTAGCATATAATCAAAAGGTTAAAGTTTGAGTTTGAGACTATCTGTCAATCTATCAATGTCAGTTAAACAGACCTGAGGTTCATCATCTGGATTTTAAACTTTATCATAAACATTTATCATTTTCATGTGGAGTAAAGTTGTAGTTAATGTTTTGTTAAGTGTTTCTTACAATGAACTACTACATTTGTAACTTTAATGTTTAGATTTTTGTAAAAAACTAAATAAGTATCCGAGTTTTAAAGCTCAACAACATGTGCAGGAATCTGGTGGAATAATCTAAGTTCTACAAACCTTAATTATTATATTGTTTCCTGCACATATTAAGGATAAAATATATTATAATTAATATAATTTCATGGTTAGCTACCATAAAGTTAACAGCTTGGAAATGAATCAAACAGACAAATGAAGCACAATGAATAAACATCATCGTCTTTAATCACTTCATTAAAGTTGTTGCCGTGGCGCCATGTGATTGACAGCAGCATCTCATTTTTCCTTTTTTCCTCTTTTTACTTAAACTTTTCAACACTTTAACTGAAACAGTTCTTCCTTTTTATCTGGGTGGCTTTTTTTCCCTAATGTTTATTTTCCTTTCTTTTTTCTTGTGTTTTATTCACCTGTTTTTGTCTTTGTCTATAACAACCAGAGAGCTGTTGAGTTGTTGAAAAATTGTTTCTCCAGCGATCAGCTGACGACACTGTGCTGCTCAAAGATACAACCCAACCAGAGACCCCTGATCCTGGTGGAGATAAGGTGGAGATAAGGTGGAGGAGAGCAGGAGTTAAATGCTGGGAGGAGAAAAGACAGAACAAACCATCAACACTGTCTGTAACTATGGTGAATATACGATCTCTCCCCATAAGATGAAGAAGTGACAGCGCTGACCAGCTACAGAGCAGCATCATGTGTCTCACTGAGACCTGTCAGAGGACAGGGAGGTAACGAGACGACCAGAGGATGGTGATGTTTATTAAGGAGAGATGCAGTAACCTGGAGCACATCAGTGTTACTGAGCAGCTGCTCTGGACGTTGAGCTGTTTGCTGTCAGCGTCTGGTCCAACTACATCAGAGCAGTTCTCTCAAGTCACGTGATAGTCAGGTGATAACTCGCTGTCGACCGACGCTACAGCTACTGTGACTCTGTCATGTCCCAGCTGGAAACATCCACCACAAACCTTCCTCCTCATCTCTGGAGACCTTCTTTTTTATTTTGTTAATCTATTTTTATAATCGTTAATTCTGTCAAACATATAAATTTGCCCTTGAGGAACAATTAAATATATCCTCTTCTATTTGGTGAAAAAAAGTTTGTCACAATATTGTTTTGGCCCTGATGTAATAATCTTAAGTCCCTTTGGGATAAATAAAGTCCATCCATCCATCCATCCATCCCTTCTGTCAACCTGCCACAGTCGTTATGACGCTTCATCAAACCAGAAGTGTTGTTTCTTTTATCCTCAGTATTTGGCAGGTTTTGCATCTGAGTGTTAGTTTTTTATTTGCTGAAATGATGCCACATTTCATTTTGTGGGTCTGTTTTGTCGAAGAGCAGCTGCGCCGACAGTTTGGAAAAGTATAAGTGGTTTGCGTGTCCTCTGCGTCGGTGCAGCTCAAACACACAGCTCTTATTAAAACATTTCTTTAAGCGGTGATTCTAATGAAATAAAACAGGTATTACTTTTCTCTTATCTTCTGTGCCGTGAAGTTGAGTATTTTACGTTTTATTTTCTGGTAATCATGAAATAATCTGATCTCAGCTTCACATCGTGCCCTCGTCAGCCTCGTGTTCATGAAGTCTGGAACAAATTATTCTGATTTAATGAAATAAAGAAGTTTTATTTTCTCTTCTCCTGATCGTGGTAACAACATTTGTGCGACTCTGGTGTGATGCTGATATGAAATCGATGTGTAATCTCACAAACCGATCCCTGTCGCAGACACATTATGAAGCTGTAATTATATCATTTGGTCACTTAAGGCAACTATAAGCTCATTGTTGATCGCCACAGGCTCAGTATCAGTTAAACCACCGTGCAGGAGCTTTATGAGACATGTGGTCTGGTTGCAGCTGCAACTCTAACAACTATAACAACATGTTCTGTCTCTGGCAGTTGTTTCTGCAGATTTTTAAATGATTACCAAAAATAAAACCTTAGATAGTTTTGCTTAATGTCAACATCAAACTCTTCTGTCATCACAAGAGAATAAAGTTTATTGTATCTTGACCATGTGATAATTATTCCCTGAGATCATTTACGGGGCCTCTCGGCACATCTGTGTTTCTGAAAACATTTCAACCAAACAATGAGCAAAACCATTTATCAACATGTGCGTGTTTGGACTTTGTTAGTTTATGCATCAGAAACCAGAAACCACAGGTACGCCATCGAAGCAGCAACGTCAGGATCGTAATAATAATCCAGCCAAGAAAAAAAGAAAGAAAAGTGGGCCAACACGAAGCCTCCTGAATGGCCAGAGGAGGACAAAGAGCAGATCCTGATGTCAAGCTCCACTGGGCACAAACACACATAATGAAAAATTTACATTCCCGCTGCCGGCGCATACATGTGGCATAATAGAGTTGTGGCGATAACCCCTGAGGCGTTCTTAGAGAAATGAATAGAAACAGCTTGGCTTTCTCATCTGGCTTATGTTAGTTTAATGGACGTTTAAAAGTCACATGACAACAAACAACATACATCACAACCCTGAAGTGACGATAGAAGACGAGGACGAGTTAGAGCCACGGGATTCAAAGGAAATATTATCAGGCCTAATACAGCCAGATGTAGAACGACACATTGAATAAATCCATCACGATTAAGTGGCTAAAACCTGAGTTAAGAGATGTGGGAAAATCTGGGAAGACCAAGGTGATTTATCAAAACAAGTCTCTATTTATTTGAATCGAAGGTGGAGACTTGTGACTGATCTACTGGGAAAGTAAAGACCTTTATATCCATCAGTTTGTATATTTTCTAATGTGTTCCCTTGTTTATTTGAACCTTTGTTAAAATTAATTATAACAAATGTAAATAAAACAGATGAATTTGGAGGGAAACACTAGATAATTTTGTGAAGGTGCATTAATAAGCTGTTAAAACTGACATAAAGAGTTCAAAATATTATTTAATTTGCAGGAAACCACATGAGATTATTCATGTATGATTGAATGATAAAATTAAATTAAACTTGATAGTAACAGATTTCTTTCTTTTTGGCCACATGGGGGCAACACGTTCACATCTTAAGTTGCAACATTTTATTTTCTTTCAGCTCCATGTTTGGTCTCCACCACCTTTTTTGCTGCTAAATGCTCCACTACAGTTTGATACTTGATGATGAAATGTTTTATATTCTTACTTAAATATAGATTAAAAAAGAAGAGCTAGAGAACATATGGAGTCATCAAGTTTTTATGTGTTAAAAACAACAATAGATTTGTTGTATCGGATCAGAATCAACGTTTAATTAATCTTTTAGAAAAACCTAAAGAAAAAAAACGCTGTGGATCACATTCACTGTTCTACAACACCAAGATTAAAAGCAGCCAAAGCAGTTGAATCTTTCAGTGGATGTAGTTTTATCCTTCCACTGGGCCCCACGTCAGCCCTCGGATAAAGTATCTGCTGCAGAGTTTGATAGATCAAACCTGACAAACAAGCAGAGACCCTGAAAATCAGACTTCAGTTGCCTCTGGAGAGATTTTCTAGCAAAGTGTCGTTTCTTAAAGGAAGTTGAGTTAAGGACAAATGGAAAAATTCAGCTACAATCCAATATTTCACTAGTTACAAACTAAAAAACCATCTGAATTTTAACGTTAGCATTTTATTAAATGCAACTTTTGTTTTTTGTGCAACATTTACCGTGTCAATATCTTATATGCAGCTTTTCCTCTGATTTTGGAAACAGACCAATAACTGAGTAGAATATTATCAGTTTCTCCAGGTTTAAAACTTGCCAGAAATATATGGGATAATAAACAACAATAAACAACTAAAATGCTAACATAGTTCTGGTCATTTTCAGACATTTAAACCTGAAGCAGTCACATATTTTCCCTTTAACCAAGATTGTTTCACAAAGTGAATCACACAAGTTCACTGGCAAGAAATGTGTTTATACCAAGAACATCAATGCCAGTTTTTGAGGAAAAAGCTGCAGAACCACATTCAGTTGTCAACACCTGCAGAACATGAATCTTTTTTTGTTTTTTTGGCTTCATCGCGTCACCTCCATCACTGTCAGATCAGAGCTTTGCTGGTTAGCTGAGAGACAAACAGTAAGTATTTATCAAATATTTAACCACTTTTATTTTGTCCTATCGTGATATGTAGAAACAGTATTAATCTGGATCTTCTGTCCAATCTCTGCAGCCTCCATGTTCCCTTCAGACCTGCTGTTAAAGACTGAATTATTTTTAGATAAAACTGCACCATGAGTGACAAGTTCACATCACAGTGTGTCTGTTTTGAGTAGTGGCATGGATTATACTTTATATCATATTAACATGTGCTTCTCTTTTACATAATCAGAAGCTGTGTTCTTGTGTGTTTACGCCACACATTGCACGTCTCCGCTGTCAGGTCACATGGGATAACAATAGCAGGAGTCTGAATCATGACATAGTGCTATATTTGGACAGCATTACCACAGCGTATTAAGCTTGAGGGATGTGAGGGGTGGGGGTGTTATCATGCCATGGTGACAGAGACCCGTGGCGTTTGGACATCCTCAGCTGCTGCGCTAATGCTAACGATTAAAGGACACGCCCCGAGACGTGGCAGTTTGTTTTGGATCCGAGCCAGGACCAAGTCAGGCCGCGGGCGGCGACGACGACGGGGGGTAAAATCAAAGAGTTAGTTTTGGTTTTCATGCATCAAATCATTTGCGGTTGAACTATTCTGGTTGTCTGAGTCTTATCCTGCTTTTAATAACTGATGATTCATCCCCTTATACGTGATTTAACATTTTCCAGCTGAAGTTTTTATCACTGATGTACGAGGGGTTAAACGTTGAGGATGAAGGACTCTAGTTGCTCGGACACTGCGGCAGTTTCTTTAAATTTCATCTGTGCAGAATAAAAACAAAACAGTCCAGACATCTGGACCAGGAGAACGTCTGCTGGCATCATCTTGTATCATGAAACCAGGATTCAGAATATATAGATATTACTACTAGTTCTACTGTAACTGAGCACAACTCCCTGAAATTCACATTGTTACATTTCCAGAATAACGTTTGCAACAAAGGCTGCAGATTTAGCTTTTTTTGTCCAATAAACAAAACTTGAGCAATTACAATTGATACAGTTGGTGACTTTAAGTTTTCTCTGCTGCCAAACATGATTTCCTGTCAAGGGATTCAACCATTGTTGCATTTACATGACAACAAATTATACTATTCCCTCTGAAAGGAGGCCAGTTGACCGAGCTAGCGTGCTAACTTCAGCAGAAGTTTGCGACGTAAACAGCTGCTAATGCTAATGCTAACCTTGGCTATGGAGCGATAACAAAAACTTGGACAAAAACCAAACACCTTTAAACATCAAACTCAACATCCTATTAAATTACTTTTTATTATCATTAAATTATTATCATTTTTTATTATTAAATTATATTTATTTTATATAAGTTTCATGTTTTCATTTGTGCATGTAACATGTTAGCAGCTAACCAGGAAGTGCTAGTTAGTTTCTACATGGCCCTGCAGCCAATCACAACGAAGCATTTAATAAATTTTAAAATCATATTTTGACTTTGACTGCTGCTTCTTTTGTTTTGTGAGTAAAGTTACTTTACTCTCACTTTATGTGTATGATTTATTCTGAGGTAAAATTTTAGCACTCAGTGTGTGTGTGTCACACACAGTACAGTGCATACAGTGTGTTTGTGTGTTAATTATTCTAGCAGAGTGTGAATGGCAGCGAGTAAATATAGAACGTTTCAGCTCCTTCACCCTCCAACGCTGCAGTAAATGAACACGCGATGCACACATACCGCCCCCACATTCACTAACATACACATGGATGCACGCCACACACACACACACACACACACACACACACACACACACACACACACACACACACACACACACACACACACACACACACACACACACACACACACACACACACACACACACACACACACACACACACACACACACACACACACACACACACACACACACACAGCCTCACATCTAGAGGCTAAACATGAACACGCGGTCACTAATGCAGGGGGAAAGCACGCACCCTGTGCTGCTTTCGTGTCTCCTGAGGTTTTTCGATCACATGGTTGCATATTTGCTTATGAGAGGCGATCCAGAGAGATGGGAGGGGGAGGAAGAGGAGGAGGAGGTGAGGAGTGATGGGATTTGGGCGGGGTAAGGGTGGGGAGGGGTCACTCCTGATTACCAGGTTTTCCCTTTGGTGGCCTGCATTCCTCTCAGCGTTGTATCGTGATCAGTGGGGGCTGGAGGGAGGTGGGGAGCGGGGTTAAGCCCTGTAGAGGAGGGGGGTAGAGGGGAGGGAAGGACGGGCAGAGGGCGGGAGAGAGGGAGGGAGGGAGGGTCGTCATGAAGGGATGACCCAGTGCCAATCGTGTCGCCTACGCAGAGATGACCTACAGGAAGGAGGGGGAGGGGAGGCAGCGTTTCAAGCGACAACTCATCGGCCTTGTTCGGAGCGAAACAAAGATGGACACCGTGACATGTCATAAGACCCTAACCCTTCACAGCAGCCGCTCGGCTTACGTAACCAATCCCACCACAGCAACAACAACAACACGCAGCGGAAACACTGTTGATACGTCGATATGTCCAGCTGATTTATGACGACTCTCCTCATGCTGTGTCACAATCGTTGATTTCTTTAAAACTCAGTTAGTTTGTTTCATTTTCTCTACAAACTTCAGGTCACATGTTCTGCAGCTGTGACCTGGTTCAATTAAATCAAACTGATCAACGTGAATTCAGCTGAAGCAAATGATTTCTGTCAAACTAATTCAGTCGCTTCGTGTACCGACTTCATCCTCACAACAAAGCCTCTGTCTATTCTATTAGAAGCAGAATAATTTTACATAATTCATTATCTATATCCGTGGCCTGATCCAGCGGGAGTTGCATAATGTGCAGCGGGTCCATTTTTGCCATCTCTGTATTAATGGAAGACATTTGATGTCGGCACCTTTATAATAGATATGATGGTCCACTTTATTTAACTTGTGAAAAATTAATTCATGTTCTACTGATTTGCTTTTTCGCCTGCTCTTTGTGATTTGCAGCTTAAGAGGAAATACGAGTTGAAAGAACATATAATCTCTAATATCTATAATAACCACGTGGACTGTAGATAAATTTCATGTAAACTGTTTTGAAGGCTGTCTTCATCTGCTGTCAACATTACTGCAACAATATTGTTGCTCGGGAACTAAACCAAATGGTTCAATTTTAAACCTTCATAATAAATAAAGTGATTAAAACATTATTAAATCTACAATATTTGATTTTTGAGGCAGCACAACAAGCTTTAAATGCAATGCTGCAATTTTATCACTTCATTTAATTGCTTAAGCACAAAACTGTGCAATTGCACACACAGTAGAATATATCTGCGATTTTATTTGATTAAAAGTCCTAAATTTTCATTCTGCTATTCTTCAGTTTTGGTCTAAACCACTTCCCGAGCCACTAAATACTCCAATGTGTTTACCAGCTAAAATAGTTTGAAAACAATTTAGAAGTAATTCTTTCTACAGCTGGTACGACTAACGAGTGACTAAAAATGGACTGCAATGTAAACACGAACAAAACTACAAGTACAACCTGCCCCCTAGTGGCTGGATGCAGAATAGGTTATGATATATATTCGCAAACAGGACAAATTTCTCTCAAAGATGGTTTCTGTTGGAAATTGTTGGAAATTACCGTACTGACCCGAATATAAGACGGTAGTTTTTCTAAAAGTCGGGTTGTCTTATATTCCGGGTCTAGAGACTCGGGGTCTCTAGTCTCTAGTTTGTCGCATTTCCATGCCAATAACCACGTCTCTGCCGCGCTATCTGTTACAGCAGTCAAAATTCAACTTGGTTCAACTTTGACTGCAAAGCACATGACATGAACTCATGTGACCAAGAAAAAATTGTAGTGTAAACAACTACACAACATGGGCGAACGGCTAATATTACCTGTCAGTGAGTTCCCCGAACTGTACAACTGTTCCCTACGTTCATATTGCGATAACAGGAGGAAGGAAGCCGCCTAGTACTAGCAAGCGACGGCACAACGCAACCGCAGGTGGCCATGTTGAGTAAAGTGGCGTACCACAGCTGATGTGAAAGCAGCATCGCACACACCAGAGACCTGGAGAGATGCAACCGCGACACTAAGACTGACTAGAAAACAGAGACTCAAAGACTCAAGAGGAGACAGTGTTTCTAGACGTTGACCAGACTGTGGCGCTGTCATAGTATCAAAACTGGGCCATTGATAATTGTCCTCCGCGCATTATGGCTACCAAGTGGTTGGTAGCCATAATGCTAATGCTAACGCTGGCACACATGTTAGATACTGCTCCTAGGAGCCGCCTGTGTAGCAGCGTATATATGCCGTGCAGCTGTTCGCCAGTCGAATTCCCATCTAGATGAGCTTCTCTGGGTGTGATCTGCTCCATTCCTGCCTCTCTACGCTGTCGCTATCATTAAAGGCAAAAACATACCAACAAATGATAAAAACCCACTCCTAGATGATGTATGCTTGCTACTAAAGGGTCATGCGCTCGCTCGAACACTGATTTTTGGTACAAGATGGCGGTGCTAATATCTCTAATATTTTGACTTTGTTTTTGATGTAGAGATGTCGTCAGTGGAGGTGTGTCATCCATCTTTATGTACAGTCATTGGCTCTGAACACCGACCTCTATAAAATGAACCTACTGCACTTCACAGGGATTATTTCTCCTAATCTCCATCTATATTTACAATAGAGCTGCAGTTCACTTTAACCACCGTCATGCTGACATGAAAAATTCACTGGATTAATCAGAATTTCACATCCTGTCCACCACAGTTTCAACTGTGATCTGTGAACTACAACCACAGTGTTAACAGCAATAACCATCATCTGAGGCAGCAGCGTTTATGTAACAGGGTTTTTTTTTTTTTCTTCCAACCTGCATCTACAACTCTGGCAACCTTTTCAATAAATAAATAAATAAATAAAACTAGAGCAGAACAGCAGAACCAGAAGCGATAAGAGATGAATGAAGTAGGTGAGGGCAGGAAAAGAAGAGGGGGGAAAAAGGATGATCAAGCCATGTGGCTGCAGGCAAGGACTCTTACAAGAAACCCAGGAGATTTTATTGGCTCAGATGTGTCATGCGAGATCTTTGTCAGGGCTTTGTGCATCGTAAACACTGTAACATTTACCCCACAGGACCAGTCCTCACTGATCTCATCTACTACAGGTAAAGACTGAAAGTAAAACAAGAACCAACCAAAAGATGATGTAGAGATGAAATCATCAGAGGGAAGTTTTACTCTTTAGCTAAAATTTGGTTAAAGTTATAAAAGACCAATATCTCCACATCATTCTGCCATTACTGTCTCATTTTTGGTGGCCAAGCTTAAACTCAAGGATGTTGCACCTTTGCTGCTGCAAGATAAGTGTCAGAAAGGGACTAAAGAAAGTAGATGACCTTTGTTAACTGTGTCAAATGACTTGGTAACATGAAGATAAAACAGGACAAAGATGGTGACCAGCATCTACAAACTCTACAGCAGCATGTTGCCATTACAGGCACCAAAGTCTCCAAGGTGCCAAAGGGTGTGGTTAAACGATTTAAATTGTTGCCAGAACTTGTCATTAGTAGCGCGTAGGGTGCAAGGTCGGGAGTCATTTGTAGCAAAGAGGATTTAGAGGAAGGTAAAGGGCAGGAAGAGCACTCAACATAAGCCTTACACACACAGTCCACTTCCAGGAGAGTCTGAATAATCAGGATGTAAAAGAAGAAACGTGGAAGACACTGAAAAAATCAACGTGATTTACATTCACAGTGTCTCTGTTGATGCTGGTTGGAGAAATGGTTTAAAACCAGTGGAAAAGACTCTGCACAAGCAATTGAACCTGGAAGGAGACTGAGTAGAAGCAGAACATGTTGAAGAGATTATATATCTGATCTAGTCTGAGATCAGGATCCACAAGAGGAGCTGGGAAGTGTTGGTGGGGAGGGCGACCCCGGACTATGATGCTCAACCTGCAGTTCAAACCTGTTCAAAGATGGATAACTTTGCTTCACAGTTCAACTTGTAATATCTTGAAGTTTAGTATATCTTACCAGCAAATTTCAAATGTAAATTTAAGGTTATGTCTAACCTTCATCAAACAAAAACCCTGCACAATCAAATGAAACTGGATGGACACCTTGAGGTAAAACCAGAACAGAATGGAGTGATTTCATATCTCGGCTAGTTGAGATGAGACCATGCTCGACCTCCAAACCTGGTTAAGTGGTCAAACTCTTGGGTAGAGCGACACCTGGATCAGACCATGTGACCCAAACCAGAATGAACAGTAGAAGAAGAAGATTGCTACAGTTCAACTTGTATCAAAAAACTCCACAAGACACCTTCAACAATTAGGAAATAGTGAAGTAAGCACCTCAGATTGTAGAATACTTTTCCACAATGGTGTTCGTCAAACAAAAACTCTCATATAACCAGAGCTAATTAAAATACATCACTCCAGACCAGAGTCTGACTCAGCGGCTGGAAACTTCACCTCACACGTGGATGGAAAAAAAAAAAAGCAGACTAATTCTATAATAAGCCTATAACAGATTCTCCACACCGAATTATCCGCGACCACACATGATGCACCAGAACTGAACCGTCTTCACCAGCATGTTAAAGCAGTTTGAAAAACAGACAACATGTTTCAGTTCATCTCAGATTTAAAGATGGAGTCCATCATGAAGATGAGGATGAGTGACCACCAAGAGGTGTTTCCCTCCTACCCCCCTTCATATTATTGGTTTTAAGAGTTAACACCCAGTCTCTTCAGACTGGCTGAGAACCATTGTAGCTCTGCAGACAATAACAAAGATGGCAGCTGGGGCTGGATAATACGGTCAGCCAGATTAACTGGATTCCGTGGGGGGCTTTGTTCAACTCCGGCGACATATTCAACAACACGTGCGGAGGTTTGACTGTGAGTGTTTAGATACAACAAACCTCAAATAATAATCCTGACTGACAGGATTCAGGAGGAAGAACATACCTCTGCATAGCACAAAGCAAATCAAAAGTGTTTTAATAGTTAATGAAGTTGGGCCCCTTCTGGCATTTAACAGTTCTTCTAACATCTAAACAAGGCAGCAGTGATGAAGCGATGGTGTCCTCCCCCTCCCCCCGTTCTGACAAGCAGGATTTGTGCTGTTTACATACAACAAATTACAGCTAACCAAGGAGGTGGCCTGGAGCGATGGACCCTCAGGGGTCCGCCGAGCTTTCTCTCTCTCTCTGCGGAGCTGCTTCCTTAATGTAAGGGCCCTGAGCTCGTTAATTACTTAGACACTGTCCAGGAAGTAGGCTAATGCAGCTAGACAAGAGGTTTTGTCTATAGGCTACACTTTGACCTATTGGTCCTCAAGTCCACTATCAATAATTCACTGTGACAGGTCGAGCAGCCGCTGAACTGCCTACTTCCATATGTCGCAAGATGGGAAGCGATGAACACAAAAATCCTATTTAACACTTTAAATTTCACTGAAGAGGAAAATGTTTCGGACACATACAGTAAAAATCGGAGATGCATCTGCTCCATCTAGTGAAAACAAACTTGTGTATCCTCCTCCGTCTCAACCCAAACATCCATTTCAAAAAGCTGCTGCCTTAAACAAACATTGCTCTGCTTCAATCTCATAAATTCTTCAAACTCGAGGGGTTTGTCTCAATTATTTATGATCTGAGAGCATCTGACGGCCGCATTGCAGCATTCTCTCTGAAAGATCGCCGCCTAAAATAACAGTGTCTTCAACTCTGCATCCCAGATAGAGGAAGAAAACACATCCAAACCGCTGGCATGCAACTCCTGTTGGAGCTTCAGGGTTCAGTTTTAATGGGCACCATCTCCAAACGCCCATCTCACACACACATGACGACATAAGCCCTGATGAAATATTGAGGCTCTTTTTTTTCCTAGTATGAAATCATCGGGATGAGTCGAGGCGTTGGCTGGTTGCTCTTCTCTCGTCACGTCTCAGAGCTGACGAGATGAGCCATGAGATGTCGGGAAACACATCCAGAGCAAACACAGAGCGAGAAACTCCACTGTTGTGACATTGTGATAAATGGCTGCAGGGACCCCGAGTGCAGAGATCTGCCAGAGACGCTGAAGAGATGCTTGAAGGAACAGTTACGCATATTAGGAAATTTAATGTTCGTTAAATTAACCAAAGAGAAAATCAACGAACACAAACTCCAACAGCTCTGACGCTGGTTGACTTACTGTACATTATATCTTCAAAGATATGAATTCAAAATCACAACATCAACAATTTATACAACAATAAACAAGCAGCGTTTATCATCTTATGTTTCATCCACAACATCCAGACTCTTATTTTAAGTCTTAATCTCGAGGTTGTAGAACCTCAATGATTCAGACCAGAAGTAAGATGAAGTTTTATTATCTGTTGACTGGACTTTAAACATATTGTGTGCATATTATCCCACTATCACTAACTACAATGAACAAAATCATAAAACGTAAAGAAAACAACTTTATGACTTTATGATGGTTTTGTTTCTTATACGCCAACAATTCATGTGTTAAGCTACAGGTCATCGTGCTGCTACGATGACAAATTAAAATCACTGTAGTTTGAGTGTAAAGTCAAATGTTTACAAGAAGAAAACTCTCTCAGATAATAAGGTCATGAATTTAAAGGAAAAGGTTAACTAAGTTGAGGATCCTGTGTTTTGTTTTTCTTGAACTGGTTTAAGTGATTTTCTCATCAATAGATCAGCAGATCTCAATTATTGTGTTTTGATGATCTTCCTGAACCATTAATGTATCTGAGACATCACCCGACCCCAGACACACCCAGATGATATGACTCTGATATCAGTGATCAGGTTTGGATTCATCTACACCAGGACTCGCTGCTGTAACTAAAAGACTCAATGAATTTACCAGAGAAAAAGTTCTTGGCGCGTAGGTAGCTGACGCTGAGACGGAGGATGGACAGTTTGTCCAAACTGGCTGTGACTTCTTCAGGAAACGGCAGCAGACTGGCGAGACGCTCCAACTCTCCGTTGAGTCGATCTCTGTGACGTTTGGACGGGTTGGATTTAGCTCCTTCAGCCGACGGCTGCTTCACCCTGAGGAAACATTAAAAAAAGAAAAAGAAAAAAAAAAACACCAAATATATTGATGAATCCACTCAGCCAAGTATTTGCAGTTTTATCAGTAAATAAATATATTAATTAATGTTTGTTTTGTTGTATATTTGCATCCAAGTGTCATTTTTAAGGAGCCAATATTAATTTAAATTAATCTCTTTTTGCATTTGTAACAATTTCACACACTAACAGACACAACCCCCCACTCCCTCACTGACCAGCAGTCAGGCACTCAGAAGCAGAGTCAGAGCGTACTCCTCAAACTACTGATATCTATTTAAAAAGTAAAGCTGATATCCACAACATTCTTTCACATTGACGGCAACAAGGCCATCATGAACACATAGATGTCATTTTTTTCTCCCTAGTGTCCAAAATGTGGACACCTGAGCGAGTTGAAACCAACTGACATTTCTGCTTTTCCGCTTGAAACCTTCACTGGATTAACATGGGATCCTATTGGGCATTTGGGCTGTACCCTAGAAGCTTCTAAAACTGTAAATCCTATTGTTTAGGTAGACACATTGAGGGAATCAGGACAAGGACTTTGTTGAAGATTATATGTGTAGAGTGAAATTTGTGGCTGCTATCACAGTTTTAGGAAGATACTGAGAGCATTTTTTTAAAGCTGTCTTCATTCTAGCTGTTGGGGCCTCTTACTCTAGCACGAACATTCCAGCCACATACACAATCAATGAAAAGTCTGAATTTCTCCAGAATTGATCATAGTCATTGATCTTTAACTGATCAAAAAATATACAACCTAGCAATAAAGTTGAATGCCACATCAAGACAGGAGAATTTTGCCTCCATTTTAAAGTTTTAATGATGTCTCTAGGTGAAAGTATGCCAGAGCAGCAGATGTTTGAAAATGTTGAAAATGTGTTTTTTCACCGTTTCCATTTGAAATGAATGGGAAAATTTCAGCGAATTAGTAGAAACCACTTCGTATCACGGTGAGAAAAATAATAGCTCACGGAGTCCGATTGAGCTACATGTTTTGATATATGATTTGTCTGTGTCCAACAAATGGTATTTGAGTTGAAAGAAATCGAAAATTGTACGGAAAATGAAAAAGTATAAGATTAAATGTGATGAAAAACAATTGTTTGCAATGTGAGGCAGTGTATCACTAATTAAGCTTCAATAAAACATTTTATTGCTAACACGTTTTAATTACAATCATATTTAAGTGGGTATTTTTTATTCTTTAATGGTTCAAACAGGTACTTATTTCTACCGCTGGTGTGTGACGTCACCAGATATATATTTTTTTAAGTGTCATGTGTTTTAAAGATTATGCTGCATCATGAACCAGTGGTTCACAACAATATTGACTTTTTCTAATAAATTCTTGACTTTGTTCAGTTCAAGAGAAAACAGTCTGTTGCTACATGTGTAACTGGAACCAAACGCACATTCGAAAGAATAAAACAAAAGACAGAAAACAGCTGAAATATTTGTGGGTGTGATTTACGTCATGGAACAAAATGTTTCGGTTTAAAGGCGACACAGATTAAAAAAAAAAAAAAACATTAAATAAAACCCAGAAATAAGAACATTGATGTTAATTTCATGTCAAACTGCAGCAGAAACTAACCAGAGAATCATATAGAACATATATATATATATATATATATATATATATATAATTACTGTTTTTACTTCAATGTTCATTTTTTAGTTTTTTTTCTTTAATTCTAATATGCTGAAAAACTCATAAACATGAGCTGGGGGACATAAATAACAATATATGATAAAATACTAAACAGTTTTAAATCTTCAGGCCTGTAAATCTCTAAATGTGAAATGAAGAGTGGTTTATTTTCAAAATAAAACATCTCTACACTCATACTTCTGTTATGTAACTCATATTTTCATGACGACATACAGATGTTGACAACACATATTGTTATGTGATTGTAAAATGTTTTTTTAATTACGGTGGCTCCCAAGGGTCAAAACACAACAATATTTCCTAGAACATACCTCGCCACAATAAAACATCACTTCCTGTTTTCATCACATAACCACCAAAATAAAATAAAATAAAAGTAAATAAAAGTAAGATCTTGTCGTGTTTTGACCCTTGTGAGCCTCCGTATGTCAGAACAAATGAGCAGAAAGTAGAAAACACAATCACATAACATCAACATCTTGGTGTTTTCTCAAATTATGTTATTTTTTGACCCTTGTGAGCCTCTGTATTTAGAAAAAAATGATCATTAAATAGAAAACACAATCACATAACAACACAAAAGGTTAATATCTGGCTGTTTTGATTCTTGGGAACTAGAAAACACAACAATATAACATCATATGTGAGGGTTTTCTTGAATAATAGAATGTTTTGTCCCCCTGAAGCCACCGTAGAAAGTTTTTATAGACAAAAATATAAATATAGACCAGTTATGACGTGGCTTGATGTGGCACAATAACATACTGATGCAAACAACATTCACGGATAAATACTGGTGTTTGTTTTTGTATTAAATGGCCTCGTTCATCAGTTGTGGAGTGAGAATTAAGAGTTGCACATGAGTGAGTGGTGGCGGCCATGATGGTCGGTCACACACACACACACACACACACACACACACACACACACACACACACACACACACACACACACATTTCATCAGTGTGCACAAGGACATGGACGTAAACGGGCGTTGGTCTGTTTTCATGTCACGTCACTGACGACACGTTACTGCAGCTGAATTCTGCCTCAAAAATAAAATAACATAAAGACTTTAATTATGATTAAACACAATAAATCTAATGAACCACAATCTGGTCTTTAAATCTGATCCAGGGTCAGATTTCAGTTGGTCTCAGAACCATGAGGAGGATTATGGGAGAAAACGTCCTTTTAAAGAAAAATCATCTCCCGTTGACGATCAGTGTTAGGATTAAAATAAATAAATAAATCACTTCCTTAGTTAAAGAAAAACGTGCAACTACTACTGACACACACACACACACACACACACACACACACACACAGAGGAAGTGAGGGGGATTGTGGGTATTTTCCGGAGCAGCAGCAGTGAATCTTCTCCATCTTTTTAATCAAACACTTCGTTTTGTTTTTTATTATATTATATTATTTTATTTGACTCTTATTTTGAAATTCAGGCCAGAAAATGAAACATGGCGTCAGTTTGTCACCAGATCAAATCACTTCACTTCCGGTCACTGTGCAGCTTTAATTCATTCTCTATCACTATAAATAAAATCTTAACATTTATTATGATTGTTTCTTCAATTTATTATTTTATTATTATTTATTAAACCTGATGAGGTGAAAGAAAGAGTCAGTCTTATCGTGTGATCGTTTTGACAGAAAATCTGTCACAAAACTCTGGTATTTATTTTTAATTTAGTAAAAATAATAATAATAATAATAAAAAGAGATTCGTTTAAATGCATATTCTTTGAGTTTAATGTGTCAGAAATTGTTTTATAAATGAAATAAAAAGCAAAATGGAGACGTAGTGAAGGTTAAAAGCTGCTGCTGCTTCAGGCCTTTAGATTTAATCCTCAAGGTTTTAAATCTGCAGCTTCTGTTTAACTCAACAAATAAAAAAAATTAAGTTTAAAATTAACGTAAAATGAATAAAATGAAAAAACGAAAAACAAAACGAAATATATTTTAAATAAATTAAATCTATTTTTTCTGCTTTTAGAAGCAGTTCAGACTGAGAACAGGTGGATTTGGGGAAAAAAATCATTTAAAGAAAAAAAATGTTTTTATTTAAAAAGAAATAAAGTTAAAATGAACTCACGCTCTCTGAACCGGTTTTCTCCTCTTGCGTCCCGCGTACATGACGAGTCTTATATAATGAATCCACGCAAACACGAAAACACGCAGAGCTTCTCGGTTTGCGCTACATGAAAATGCGCAAAAATCTCCAGATCAACACTTTGCACACATAATAATAATAGTAGTAGTAATAATAGAAATAAAAGGAACAAAAATTATCAGCAGCTCAGATCAAAACCAGGCCACGTCACTTAAAGAGTTAAATTATAATTAAAAATATTCAAATTAAATCAAAATGGCGCAAAGATTAAACTCTAAAAAAACATGCGGAAACTTTTTTATAAATATTTTTCCATCAGCTTCGTGGGAAGATGAAGTTTCTCCAAGTGAAAGAAGCGATGTTGTGTTTTCATCCTCATGAAGAAAAAAATGAAAATAAAAAAAAGAAATGAATCTGATCTCTGGTCAGAGGTGAAGAGGCGCAGTTTGCGCTGAAACGCTCCTCATGTTTCCTCCGCAAACTGAAAAAAAAAACGAGCGGAAAAGACGCAGAGGAAGAATCAGGTGTTTACATGTTGTGATCCACATCAGCGCTGATCTCAGAGCTGCTGAAGCTGCAGGAGGAGGAGGAGGAGGCAGCGGGAGCGCGCATTCCACTGACGGGCACGCCCCGACTCAGATTTCTAACCCGGGTGCGCGCGCAGGAAGCTTCTTATGAAGCAGGTTGGTAGATGTGAGCGCGGGCACGTGCAAGAGTCTCCTGGAAACACCAGCGAAGCGCGTTCACGCCGGGCCCACACTGTCCAATCAGCGCGCGCCGCGGAGCCACGTTGGACGCGGATGTGGGTCAGAGGTCAGAGGGTTTTTATTAAATAATGTAGATCAAGTTTTTAAAGCAGAAGAAGAAGAAACTCTCTGAGGAGCTGCACCTTCAACAACAACAACAACATCCTCCATTACACCTGCAGGACGAGGGGCATGATGGGAAATAAGGAGGTCAGCCAATCAGCAGCTGCATGAGACCTTTAAAAATATCTAAAAAGATTTATTCTCTAATGAGGAAATAAACGGAGATTTCGTCCTTTATAGTTCAAGTTATTAAATACATTAAAATATTTTAATTAATTGAATCAAAGTTTGATTTTAAATTTACATAAGTTTTAATGCTGAACGTTAATATCTTTACAGGTCAATATCAGTGTCATTATAGGAAAAAAGTCATAGTTATAATTATATTTATTTTATATATTATAATATATAAGTTAAATGTTAATTTTTTGTTTGTGAAACAGAATTGCACTTTAATCAATGTTGGACTGTTAACAAGAAAGTAAATAAAATGATTTAAAAGATGCTGTTTTAGTTGTATAATATCATCATATATTGTCATATATTGTGAAGCAGAAATTATTTTTAGATTTTTGTTTATGATCATAAAACACAACATTTTTTAATGTTTGTTCCTCAATTCAGATCTTTAGGGAATAATGTTGAATATTTTTACTATTTTCTAGCATTTGATTGATTTTTAAGGTCAATAATCACACTGTTCAACAATCTAAGATAAATGAAACCTTATGATTTGTAAAGATGAGTCTTTCACACAGCGATCTAAGGCGTCTGGGTAATTTTAACTGATATAAACATTTATATGTCTGATACCTCTCTGTCATTGTTTGAGGAAGAAGACAACCACACACAAGAGCCATCGACTTTGAGCGTTAACAAACATTATTTAACTAAAAACACGACGTCAGTCGATGAACGAGACACAAACAAAAACTAGCAGACATCAGTTTTCAGCTTCAGACCATCAACTCACCTGTAAACGTCGGTGTTGAGGCATCTGAGGCCTGTTTTAGTCCTGAAGCCTCAAGTGTCTCCATGTGCTCAGGTACCAACTGTCAATCAAACAAACAAAGCCCCGCCTACAGGAAGTGAATGAGTTAAATAAAATGTACAAAACAACAAACAATAACAGACTATTTAAACGCAAAATATCTACATCATCTATAACCTGGTTCTAAACATAAAAAATAAAACAATATTTCTACTATGAACTTTCAGTTCTTTTAAATACAAATAATATAAAGTTTGAGCAGTTTTATGCTCTAAACAACGACATTGGAAAGTAATTCTTTTTATGTTTCACAGTAAACAAATGTACAGACACACGTCAACCTGAAGAAAGAGTTTATATAAGTGATATATAATAAAATGACTTATGACTGAAGTTGCTGTTTTAGGTCTGAAGCTTTTAAACTCAGTCGAGGATCTGGTTTGAAGATTGACTGTGTGAAATCTACGATGAAGAGGTTCAACAGACAAAGACGAGATATGTACGTCTGAACGCACAGCTATGGAAATGCATATACTGAGTCATGTGACCACAGCAGAGCCCCTCGGGCTGGTGAAGACCTCACCCCACCCCCCACCCTCTCTACGACACATGTAGAAAGAAAAGTAGGCCAACACACTGACGGGATGAAGTGTAGTCAGATCTGATCTGTTGGGACGAGGACGGTCGTTGTTCCCACAGGATGAGCACTTAAAAATTGTTTTTAACTCATCAATTTCTTGAAATTAGAAAATTGAAGTCCAAGTCCAAGTAGAAAAGAACAAGTACTTGAATCAAAATAGGGTTTGATTTGCTTCCAAATTTATAAACATATTAAACACATTAAATAAAACTGCTCCACCATATTTAATGTCAAGAAACAAACAGCAACATGATTGAACTTATATATCAATCAGATACTGAATCATCCAACACAGAAGCGATGCTGCTGTCTGCAGGGACGATACGTTCATTTTCACAAGTGTGGTTGCACCTCCACACTCAGTATAGAATGTGTGAATATAATGTACAAGAACTGAGACTGGGTGATAAACTTAAACTGTTTTGACATGAAATGGTCTTTTATATCAGGTGAATGTAAATGATTATATTTTGGTCCAGTAGCAGTTTGAACACATCACTGCAGAAATTTGTAGGCGTTTGTCCTTCAGGCCTCCAGGAACAGAACGAGAAAAGGTTTGTGTTTGTTTAGACACCGTCTGTCTCCTGGGACGGACGCCATCTCACCTCTAAATGTGTTTTTCACGCTCTGAGTCCAGAGGAAGGTTAAAGAGAGAGAGTGATGTTTTTAAGGCTGTGTGCTGGTCAAGGGCTTCCTGTTAGCTCTATAGCTGCAGGCTACGTTAGCTTCATCTGTCCACATTAGCTGTATCTTTTCACATTAGCTGTAGCTTTCCATGTTAATCTATCTATGTTAACTGTATCTGTCCACATTAGCTGTATCCATCTATGTCAACATCTTGTAGCAATGTGACCCTTATACCCTGGTTTGTTGTCAACGACCCCAGCTGTTGTAGTTTACTTTTTTAACAAGCTAGTTGCTAATTAAGTTGATTCTTTGTGACAGTCTGCAACGAAAGCAGAAGTTGTCCTTATATTCAGCTGTTTATAATGTCACTTTAACCTTTGGCTTCTTTGTCTTCAAAACCCTGAACAAAAATGAGAAAATGCCTTCATGCTGGAAATAAAAGACGTTGAAAAATTCATGAGGGTTGTGGTTTTGTAGACGAGTGTGTAACATTCAAATCAGGGTTCGTGGCCAAAACAAATTTTATGGTAAAAACAGACAAGGTTTTGTATGAAGATTATTGAAAGTCAAATATTTGCATGAGGACCAGACACATGCAACTTCCAACTGATTAAAAGGTTCATACAGACACTTAGTGTCTGCAGGTTATGTACTGTGATATTTTTTTAAATGCAATTATCTGAAAAACACCAATGTTGTAGTAAAGATGCAGCCTTGTGCAGTTTACCTGTCGTACTTCAGTACTTGTAGTTTTGAACCAGAATACTTGTTGTGGAGGGTGAGCCCTCTGGTGGCTTCAGACAGTCACTGCAGCTCAGTTGTGTTTTCTCTGTCACTCACATTTTCTCTCTCTCACACACACACAGTTGATTTTAGAGCTCATTCACAAACATGACACAAACGTAATAAATTTAAAGGGAATAATATTCACAGCTGCCAGTGACGCCCCCTAGTTGCAGCTGAGGTCATTATTTTCTCAGATTTTGTTTGTTTTTCCAAGCAACATGTAAAAACTTTTAAAGTATCAGTTTATCATCAGAAGAGAAATTAAAGCAGCTTTTTAAACGATTCATTATCGTCTGTTGTCTCTATCATATTTAATTCAGGAGAATAAATCCTGCAGCTTCTCTTCTTCTGTGGTATATTTAAGATACTTCATCAACATCGTCACAAGCTCAAGGACACGAGGAAGAAAAGGAAGCTTTGAGTCTCCTTCCTGTCTTATCTACATTCTCATTTCCTCCGAGTGGAAGGAAACTGGTCGTGTTTTTCACGTCTATCTCGTCCTCGTGACTGTCATATCTCAGAAACGCCTCCAGGGAAATTCTTCAAATTTGGTCCAAATGATTAAAAAGTTTGATGGCTAAAGGTCAAAGATCACTGTGACCTTAAAAAAAAAGTTTTTTTGAAAATAAAACTCATTTTTAGAGCAATTTAAGAAGATATTTGTCTATTTTAGCTTCTCTGTTCTTTAAAAATCAATAAAAAGGAATAAAAACGAACATCGTCTCACTTCAACATGTGTAGATGAAAACTTCTAAACCTCAAAATAAAATAAAAAATGTCAACGTTTATGAAGATTTGACAACGTTCGTCTGTAATCGTGTTAAAGTTTCGGTAAAAAATCAGACAAAGTGAACAAACACGTTTTCTTTTATCATTGCACACATATATTTATGAAAACAATTAACAGTAGACAAAATGTTGGTTATGTGTTTAACATATATTATGATATAGATAGAATAACTACTTGGCTAAATATAAGTGGATTACATTGAGCTGAATAGTTGAGATTTTCTCTTTTTTTTTTCTTTGCATTTTTTTGTTTTTTAAACAAATAATAACAGAAATATGGCAACTGTCAAGGCACAACATGAAAGCGTCAACACATCACGACGGCGGCGGATCGAACATTTTTGGCTCCAGGTTTTTGTTTTTTTTTTCACCGTAGTGAAAAAAAAAACAAAAAACAGTTCAAAGTCCAGTCGAGCGTCGTCCAATGAGCGAACACGACAAAAACATGAAGTTTCACTCGTTTCTCCAATTTGATTGTTTTTTTTTTTTTTTTTTTTGGTTTTTTTCCCCGACAGAAAACAGATTGTCTTTTTTTTTTGAGTAAAAGGTTAAAATACTGAGAGATTTCCCACAATGCAGTGGGAACATACTGCAGAGCTGCCAATGTTAATGCTGTTCTTGTTCAGGTTAATTCAAACCAATAATGTTTTGTTTGTCTTGTGTAGTGTGGATATTACAAACATGTGGTGAAAAGAATCTGATTTAACAAAAAAAAAAAAAAAAAAAAGGAGCCACAATAAACAGGAAACAGACACAGCGAAGTAAATATGATCCGAATGCACCGTGAGACCTCCAGTTCACATCTGCACATTCTTTAAATACTCACTCGGTACGCTATGCTTGGTACATGTTTGATAATAATATCTGCAAAGATACGTCACCACTGAAGTTTTCCCTTGTTTCCATTGCTCAGGACGGTTGTGGAGCAGAATAAAAATGGACTTTAAGGAATTCCTCAGAGCCTTGAAATGCACTTAAGGATACAATCTAATTCATTTACAGATACGATGTCGTCGACGGACGAGTGCACCTCTGAAGGATCGCCTCAGAAAATAACAACAAGAGCTACTGAGGAAAAATATTTCTCTATGATGCTTTTTTAACAGATGACACAGATTCACGTTGATGTGGAGAGAAAGTTTCTCAGCTGCCAGTTCAGCAAGAAAACGCAGAGGGAGGAAGTGAATGTGACTCAAGAAATGAAACAGGAAAATAAAGTGAAGCTGCAGCAAAATTCACGTCAGAGTTTCAACGACACAACGATGATTCAGGATTTCCTCAATATCTTTGTGACTGTGTTTACAAAGTGTTTACATCCTGTTGGATGTAGGTCGTTAGAAAGTACGTCACATGATGTGTAACAATTAAAACAAAAGCTACTGAACTACTTCAACCTGATGTGTTGATCAGTTTCTTGACCACTAGGGGGCAGGTCTGCACTGATAAATCTCACAGGTTTTGTTTTGGTTTTTATTTTTGCAAAGTGCAAAGTTTGGTCTTAAACAAACAAAAAGTGTCTCGGTCAGAAAGTGTGTTTACACATCACGAGTCCATCACAATGTCTGGACCAAACTAACATGTAGGGGGTCACTGGGTTTATGAGCAGTACTACAACCGGCCACCAGGGGGAGATTGAGATGTTCTGTCTTCACTGTTATGTCGTCCATCTGTATCTGTATCTAAAGTTTAAAGAGTTGCATCAACTCTTGTCACGTAATTTTCACAATGATTGTGCAAACATATTGTAAAGAAATCGTTGTGTTGTTGAACAGGAGGTGACGCAGCTTTATAACTTTATTTCTTCTCATCACTGAGACTTTGAGACGTTAACTGAGTTGTTTATAGTTTCTAGTCTTGAGATCACAAACACAGACGATGTGAACCTCGTTATGAATCTGTTTTGTTTTTTTTTTTTTTTTTTTTAAAAAAAAAAGGTGTCTGGTGCCGCTGAGTGGTTTAAAAACAAACTAATAAAAAAAAACAAAAAAAAAAAACGATGTGTTTGAATAGAAGAGTTGTATGATTTCTGATGGGCTGATTGCACAGGACCACTGTTTTAACACGAGAGGGAAAAACAAGGAACAGCCCACGAGTTCGGCTTTAAATTAGCAGCAGTGCGTTCAAACCAACTCGGCTGCAACTTTGCTTATTTTCAGTTTTAGCAAAAATACTTAACTGAAACTAAGAAAAAAAAACAAAAAAACAAACTGCAGCGTATTCAAAGTCTTTGCGTCCCTGACAGTAGCAGCGAAGCCACGTTAACTGTTGGTCTGAATTTTTTGTCTTTTTTTTCTGTTCACAAAAGTACATTTACATTTATTTATACTGCACTCAGATAAAACACACGTATGACGTGCTGATGCAGTCTGTGCGTAACGAAGCAGACCTTCTAGCAAAAAACAAATATAATATACAGCAAATTACAGTTTGTATTTATACACTTACATCAAGGATTTTCCAATGAGTTCATCTGTAATAACATTAATTTGATGGTAGAGCTGTTTTCAGGTAGCGATCACTATCAGTGACTCAGCATTTTAATCCAATATGGGAAATAAATGTTTGTCCGCTGCTGTTTCCCTTATTCAACATATTTCTTTGGCTATTTAAGATTCACATGACTGATCCTGGTGCAGGCACTTGTCGATTGATACTTCATTATTATTATTATTATTATCATTATTAATAATATTATTAATATTATCATGAATATCTTTATTTATACAACTATATTTATCATTGTTATAGTGTATCTTCACTAGAAGCTGAGAAGCAACAGCTTTTAAACATTACAGACTGGAAAAAGCAAATGATACAAAGGGATATAAAGCGCGAGAGTGTGGAGGAATAAGCGCTGATGCGTTTTGTCCTTCGATGGTGGCGTCGCGTGACAGCGCTACTCCATCAGATACATGGCTACATCGTGAGCAGTGGTGGCGAAAATGCCGTTGAGTTCAGCTTTGAGTCTTTCGTCCTGTTGGAAACAAAAAGATGAAGACGACGTTTAGAAACAGGAAATGTAAAATGACAGGTGATTAATGAAGAGACACCCGACTGGTCAGACATGTTGGGACACGTTGAGAACACAGAAACACAAGAAATATTTTTATTATTTAGAAAATCCTCATAGTTTAATACACAATTTGAACTATGGTGGCGGCCATTACTGTGGGTTGATCACTGGTGATGAACTGGTTGCGGTTGGGTGACGCCACAAATTTCATCGCACTTTTTAAGGCAAATTAGGACAACAATTTAAAAAAAGGCCTGAAATCCTGGAGCATCGGGCTGGGAATCGTCAAAGACAAAAGGCTGGATCCTCTCCTGCTTGTATGTAAACGAGCTGCTGCTACAGTTGAACCATTGGACATTATGATCATGGTGGAAACTGACCATCCACCAGTTGAATCATCAGTTCTATTGGTCAATGGACCAAATTTACAAAACTAGAGGAGGATAACGTTAGTAACTCCCAGGATGTGAGTCAGCATCAGTACAGATACTAGACCAGCGCGACCAACGTCACTACCCACAAAGCACTGAGACATTGTAAACAACAACAGGCGCCTATGACATTCTCTAAAACTAAAAAATGAAATAATAATAAATAAACCGATGTTAATCTCACAAGACCAACATGTCTCACCGGTCGGGGGTCTGTTTAATGTCAGTGTGTTTACCTGTGGTTGTCTGTGTGTTTCCAGGTAGTGCTGAATGTTGTTGGGGTTCAAGACGTTCCCGTTCTGTTGGTTGATGGCCGTTGGTCCTGCCACCATGTCACTGCGGTTCCACTGGAAGCAGTGGGAAGGGTCGGTGGCCCTAGACCCAGAGAGCGCCAACGTGTTGTTGTCCCCTGGTCTGGCCACCTGTCCCGAAGAAAAGTGCTGGTTGAACATGCAGCTGCTCTGATTGGATGCCTGGCCACACGCTAGCCCCCCCTGCTGATTGTGGTTCAGTCCATTGATGCCCTGCGGCCACAGGCCAGTGTGACAAGGGAATGTTTGGCCTTCTGCCATTTGGCTGTGATGAACCGCTGTCGGATCATGTCCATTGGGAACGACAGCGGTGTGTGGCAGCTTCTGCTGCTGGTTCTGAGGCCACTGCTGCACCATATGAGTCTCAAAAGAGGAGCTTCCCTGTGGGGAAGGAGTGGCGAAGGGGATGGGGATGTTAGGAGGCGTGGAGGGACTTAAGTCATTACAAGGAATCAGAGGCGGCAAAATGTCCATCATGCCTGGTGCTACATTGTTTGGTTTGATGCCGTTCTGCAGAGGCCCGTTGTGATTAGTTGGCTGACGCTGTATGAGTTGACGGGACGGCGTCTGTCCAGGATGTCCAGCGTGACTGACAGACACTGGCCCACAGGACTGAAAAGGGGTGGGAGCATTGGTGCCCAGGACGTTGGGGATATTGGGACCATTGGAGATGTTGGGGATATTGGGACCGTTGGGGATGTTGGGACTGTTGGGGATATTGGAGATACTGGGACCATTGGGGATGATGAGCTCCGGCAGCTCGATCGATGGACTGAAAATGTCCTGCAGCTGCAGTTGCTGCAGTTGCTGCAGTGGAGGGAGGCTGCTGTCAGGGATCATTGGACCCTGGTGGGAAAGTTTCTCCACTAGTTGCTGGCCCGCATCCGGCTGTTGAGCATAGAGTCCATTCTTTAGTGAGTAGCTACAATCAGGACTCGGTGTCTGAAACATTGGCGAGTCACAGAGTCGCGTGGTGGGAAAGTGGGCGAAAGCGTCCTGCTGGTTGTTGAGGCCGCAGGGAGACGCCGAGCTCAGACAATCTTCTCCTTTCTCTTTGAATAAAACCGAATCGATGAAGTCAAAGATGTCGTTGGTGAGGACCCTGTCCAGCTCAGACTTGATGTCGCTCGGCTGTTCTCCGTCATGCGTCAGCTTCTTCAGAGCACTCTCCCACTCTGTCAGCTCGGCGTTGTCCAGCTCCATGTTCTGCAACGCTTCTGCAAAGTTTCCGTTCTGAGCCATTTGCTCCAGCGTGTTGATGACGGCCATCGCAGACTGTCGAGCTTCTTCCTTCACCACTACAGGTTCGCCCGGAGACTCAACTACGCCGCCCTCCTGCCAACTGTCTTTGGAGATGGAGACGAGGGCGCCAGTGTCCATGAAGACCTGGTCCACGGGGACGGGAGGATCCACCGTCTGCGTGTAGACCGTCTCATCCTGACTCAGGAAGCAGTCGAGCAGAGAACCGGGAGCCACGTCCTTCCTCATTTCGCTGTCACCGAAGCGTTTGTTGAACTGATACTGAGCGAGGTCGACCGTTGGACCCATGTTGTAGAGGACGGCCTCGCCTGTTGTGAAACTGAAGGGAACCTGCATGCTCCTCTGACGCAGAAACTCCTCACCCTCAGAGTTACTGAAACACACCAAATAAAACACCTGATTTTACTAACAGGCATTTTTAACAGTAACATCGTCATTTTAAGGACGTTTCTGTCCCTAAATCATGGTTTTATAGTAACAACTATATATATATATATATATATATATATATATATATATATATATATAACACTGTATAACAATATATAAAAAACACTGTATAACAATATATAACACTGTATTAAACACTCACAGTAAAGCTCTCTGAGATGCGATGATGAACTCCGGTCGTCCTCCTTTGTAGATCAGCTTAGCGTTGGACTTCACCCACACCCAGCTGCCCGACTTGGTCAGGAGCCTAAACACCGTCATACCTGTCTCTCCTGTTTTTATCACTGTTGTAAAAACGACACAAACAGTACAATGTTATCAACGTTGCAGCAGTAGATAATTCAATAATAGATACAGATAATCAGTCCTTCCAGGATTTCAGGACTTTTGCAATTAAAAGTTGTGGTGTTTTGTGGTGTTATGGTGCAATAGAGTTGCAAGTCAAAGTTGCAATTGCAGTAACAGTATAATTCTAAAGTGAAGACTCTAATTCTATTATAGTATCTTTTTGTTTGAGTTAAAAATACTAAATAACATGAATGAAAATTTCACAGTAAAAGTCGAAGAGAAGTTGCAGACGTACTGCAGAGGTGTTTGTCAGCGCAGTGCATCATATCAGCAGCGTGGATGAACTGGTAGCCGGAGCCTCTCATGCACAGCTCCGTCTCTGAATAACCCAGAATAATCTTCCCCCTGAAGAGACAAAAAATAAATGAAGACATGACGTTATTTATTGTGACTGAGACTGAGGTTAAGCTGCGTCATGTTGGATGTTGGGTTGAAGAGTTTCCGTCACCTGGCGTCGACGCCCGTCGGTGTGAAGTCCAGCTTGTGTCTGGTTTGGAAGATCAACATCTTGGCTCTGATCTCCACGATGGACGGAGGCTGAACGGGCGTAGCGATGGTGAACAACGCCAGCTGAGGTTTGTCACCTGCTCTGTTGTCTCTCAACACGTTCTGACTGTGAAGATACTTCAGACGCCCCTGAAACTTCAGCGTCTGGTTCAACGACAAACAGGAACAAAAGGTGAGACTCTGGGAGATTTAAGTTGATGAAAACGATATTATTATTTAGAATAAAAAGTCATATTAACCAAAAATCCAGAGGAGTTGTCGAGGAGGCAGCGGAAACGACAAACGAAGCTTCTCTCCAGGAAGGAAGAGTTTTCAGGGGGAAGTTGTTCAGGACTGTAAATCACTGGATCACAGGTCTGGAGACCTGAAGAAACACATGAAGAGAAACAACAGTAAAGTCTGATTTATCTTTATGTCAAACTGTTAAAACCTTGCGACGTGACGCTCACTGTTTCCACTGCTGCTGTCGGCCGGCGGGTTGAGAGCGAAGTGAAGCTGCTGTCTGAACATGGCGCGGTCGTCAGTGTGGATGAGTTCGAACACGCTCTGATGAAGGACGTCGGACTGTCGACAATAAACAGGAAACACACGACATGAAGTGTGGAGCCGACGCGTGACGGGACATTTATAGGTTAATACTCCGACAGCGGACGTTAACGGTCTGATGGAGGACGAACATCTGACGTTAAAAGAAGATTGTGTCTGATAATAAAGAGGTTTATCACCTGATGGAAGCCCAGATAGTCTCTGATGGTTGGAGAAGAGTAAAACACCAAACCGTCCGACGTGACGACCATCACGAAACCGTTGAGCGCCTGCACAGAAACACAAGGTCAAACGTTCAATAAACATTTATTTAAAAGCAAACAAATGTGATTAATAAAACTATACTATAATAAACTGTATATTAGGTTTTAGGAACTGATACTAGACAGTAAAAATGTCTAATAGATTATTCAGAAAATAAGATATTTTATACAACGATTCTTCAAATCTAGTTCAAACAGCAGTAAATATCTGAACATATTGAAAATATGTATGAAAAGTAAATCAGTGTTTTTACCTTTTATTAATGAATTAATCAATCAATCCTTTGGTTAAAGTGAACGTTTGTACCAAATTTGAAAAGATATTTCTGAAGAAAATTCTTTAATAAGAATTATGAATAAAGTTATTATTAAAAACAATGACTTATTATTATGTAATGATAATTTTAATTAACTTATAATTATTAGAAAATATTAAATGATTATTATTATCAACACATAAATAAATGTACATTAATATGAAATCAATTTCAAAGTAAAAGTCAAACTGTATTTACAGATGTAATAAATAGCTTTTATTGCCCAAAATCATCATCACATCATTGCAGTAAACTATGTTATGTAACATCAATTATTATTATTATTATTTCATTTTATCACATATGATCAGCTACAACATTAAAATAATTGCTCATCTTATTCTGTTGTGAAACTTTGCGTCCTGACTTTTATTTTGAAATTATCCTGGCGAATACAAACAACTTCAACATGTTGTGTTGATTATTTGTTGTGTTTTGTTTTTGTCTGCTGAAAAAACATCAAATTAAAAGTCCATTTCTGGAGGAAACGATTTGATTTCAACTCTTTTATCTCATGTTAGAGGTTGTAAATGTGCTGTCTCATGTTAGAAGGTTAAAGTGATTTTCATCTGGATTTTATCAAACACTCAACACCAGTGTTTGCTGTTGTTTACGGTGACGTTTACAGTAAACGGCTCCTCTGGTGGCGAGGACACGTCACAAAACGCCTCCGGCTATTAAAGGTGTTTTTACGACTCAATTTCTACCGGTTTTTTATGTTTCACTGTGGCTTCTTTTAAAGCGCTGTGTGTTTGAGGTTGCGAGATGCTCGGCAGGACACAGTGAGTAAATCCTGCTGTCTGTTTATAATCCAAATAACCTCCACACCTGCTGCCTCTCAAAAGGCCTTTTGTGTTGCACAATCAGCGCCTGTTGTGATCATCGTGCCGAGTTAAAAGTGCGAAAATGCACCTGACAGACGAGCGTCCGCGGCCGAGGAGCGAAGGGCTTTTTGTTAGAAGTCACGGAGCATGTCCGAGCTCTGGCCACGTCAGAGCGTCACCTGTCACAACTTCCTCACACATGGATGAAGAGAGATCAGCTCCACAAAACACCGCAAGTAAACAAATGCACCTGCGACGACTCGACCGTCAGTCGTGTCCTCGTGCTGAAACAGAAGCTGTGAACTTTAGTTTTACTTCCTGTGTCACACCTGAAGCAACAAGTCTCCCTCAGAGAAACCTCCGGTGTCCATGCTGCTGCCGTTCTGACCGTTCACACCAGGAAACGTCAGACTGTTGCCGCCGCCGCCGCCCGCCGCCCTTCATGGTCGCTGCAACAAGACAATAAAAACATTTGTTTTGACATTTTCTCTCCATGAAAATAAAAGTTTAACTTTCACTCAAACCACAAAATATAAAGAATGAAAATAACATTTCATTATTTCACTAACATTCACATTATTTCACCTTTTTTTTTAATTACCACACAATGATAAACTGACACAAGGAGATTTCTGATCTATACTTGTTTCTTTTTACAGGTTGGAAAATAAATAAATAAGATAAATAAATATGAGTCTTTGCTATTTAGGTATATTTAACAATATGACCTATGATGGACTCTACACTGACTTAATTAATATATGAACTGTATGAGATTATTTGGATGACAATATGATTGATTAAATTAAATGTAAATTAATATTTAGTTTTTATTTATTCATTTTTTCTATTTAATTCATTTTTTAAAATAATTTTATTAAATATATTTATTATTTATTTTATTTTACTATTTTTTTAAATTAATTTTCATTAATTATTAATCATTAACATTAATTGTGTTGTTTCATTTCATTTCCTTGTCTCAGTAAAATGTTGAAGTGAAAATAAAAAGTGAAATAAAAACTCCACAGGGTCAAAGTTGAATCATGAAGTTTTGTTTCAGTCTTCATCTGATTTATTTTCCTCTAATAATAATAATAATAATAATAATAATAATAATAATAATAATAATAATAATAAAGTTTTGTGTTGACGACAGGAACAGTTTGTCCCTGAGACGTTGAGACGGTTAATGTTGAGTATCTGAATCGTCCGAACCATAAAATCATCAACTGGCTGTTGTTACATGTTTATTATGTTTGATTGAAAGTGTGACACCGTTAAAACCTTTGTAATGTTTCTGTGGATTTAATAAAACAATAAAACACTTGAAGAGAAGTTACACTGATGTTTGTTGAGGTGTTGAGGGAAATAATAGCTTTAGTTTGATATCACAGTAACAAATACCTGGTAAATGTGATTAGAGCTTAAACATTTGACCTTTGACCTCTAACCTCAGACTGATTCATCTGTTTTTATTTGAACATCTTTAAATGAAGATTTCTGGTAAATTTGCTTGAGACATTTTTGATTCAAAACCTTTGACCTTTGGCCACTAAACTCTCATCAGTTTTGGTCAAAATGTGAATAAATGAACCTACGATGGACTGAAGGTCTCGACAAGAACAGGATGGACGGGTGGAGAAAAACAACAATAACATCGATGTTAACAAGTTAACAAGTTTGTTCAGTCTCCCTGAAGGAGCCTCTCAGAGGGATCAATAACGTCGTCTATGTTTCCATCTAAAATATGTCACAGACAGTTTCTAGTCTGAACTCAACGTCTTAAACATCAAATAAAAACTTTAAAACCAACTCAAAACTAAACCAATGGACAAAATGAATGAAACTAAACCATAATAACATAAAACTACTGGAACAAACAGAAGTTTCTGGTCTGAGATGTAACACTTAAAGGTCTTAAAAGTCACGTTAGTATTTTAAAATCAGGTCGTGATGTGGTGTTGTTATGTTGTGAGAAATCAATCGACGCCCGCTGAGGCTGAAATCCAACAATCACATTAGTGACTTTGCTTTCCTGGGAACAAGCTTGTTGTAATAAAACTCCACTCACATTCACTTTGTTGAATTTGGTGCCAAAAAGCTGCCGATGTGAGAACAAAGTCAGTTTAAAGAAACGACTTCCAGGTGAGATCACGACAACCTGTCGCTGCTTCGTCTTCAACAGGTAAACATGACAGTTATATTGTGTATTAATAGTTTGTGCTGTGATTTATGACTTTTTGTTTTCTTCTTTTAAAGGTTAAAGTCATAAAAATGTGTAGATCTATAAATAATATGGATCAGGACTTCACAGCAGGAGCCAGGTCTGGCTACCTGGACTCGATCCGGCTTCAATTGTTCCTGAACTCGCCAGACGACAGGTTTTCTCATTGCTGGAAAACTGATCTGGCAGCCTGTGTATCCGCCCACGCATTATACACACACACACACACACACACACACACACAAACACACAAACAAAAACACACACACACTCTCGGCAGGCACTCTCGCTCACATCTGTCCCCGGGGAGTTTTTTTGTAAGCAATAGCCTGACGAGAGCGCTTCCCTTATCTGGACGGCCACTACAGGAAAATCCCAGGATATGGCCTCTCCCAGCTCGCTGCTGTCACGCAACGTCTTTAAGGAGGGAGACGAGGGGGGAGGCTCAACACGAACACTCCTCACCTCTCAGCTGAAACTCACACAGCGTTTTTATAAACACTCAGACGTCCTGCACAGGTTGATGCTCAGAAAACAATCAGAAACACGCACACACAGTTAAATCTACCGGCGACTGTACAACCTAATCCAACACATCCCTCGTGTTTTATTTCTTTTTTTTTTTCCTTCTGTTCAACGTTTGCGTGAGTAAGTGGGCCTCTCTGTGGTCGTCTGTTTGTTTTCCTTCTTTTTTCCTCGATGGTGAACTCGTGTGCTCGTGTTTTTTCCCTCCCTCTGTCTTTTTCCATTGCTAACAGCGTTAACAGTTTACTGTGAGCAGCGTTAGCTCGCTCGCTCGCATACGCTCCCTTTCCTCTCTTGCCTCTGCAGGAGGAAGATGTTTACTGATTCTCCAGAGCCAGAGCTTTGACCAGAGGCTGGAGAAGACATTCCTATGAGTTTGTGGGAGGCAGGGAAGGAAGAAAACCACAGGCTCCCACTGACATCAAACACAAGACGCCGCCGTTCACAGAGCAGGAAACAAGAAGTAGGGGTTCACATGTGACTGAAATATCACGGCAAAGTCATTTTATCAAGTTTGACGGCGGCTGTGAAACTTATTTTGACGCTGAAGTGGCATCGGTTCCTGCTCTTTTGTTACTAACGGTCGTGCTGTGTTCATGATGAGAGGTTTTCTCTTCTTACTTCTCACGTAGACGTTGACACAAAGTCAGAAACTGCTCATTACATTGCGAATAAAATGCAGAAATAAGAGCCTGTGACAGAAGCATCCGCCTGATGTTGGTCACCTGCCAACAGCCTGGAGGGCGTAGCGCACACACACGGTGCATGCTGGGAGTTCAAACAAGCACACATACGACTTAACATCTCCTGTATAATCACTTGGCTTTTCATAATTATTAACTAATTATTCATACAACAGTCAAAGCTTTTCTTCCTCCTGTCGTCTCGTTGGTCTCGTCCCAGTTACGACGCCGTGTCCTTCAGAGACAAATCATGAGACGCATTGTGTTGCAACCTACACGAGTTCAAATGCATGTGGAGGAGCCTTTGAAATGAGGCGACCTCATCAAGTCCAACGGTTGCATCCTTCACAGGTTGGACTCCTGTTGCACAATGACTGCATCTTATTTTTGAAGACTTTTCAACATAAAACAGAGAAATTCAGCTTTTTGTTCCCAAAGTCATAAAGGACACAACACAACAAAACCTTTCCCACGATTCAAATTGCATAGATGATGTTTGTGATGTGTAAACGTTGCTAGGTGACACGAGCAGCACAGTGTGATATAAATACATCCAGGTTGTTAATACATGTGACTAATGTCAAAATCCAAGATGGCTGCTTTGTCTCTAACATCTGATCAGTAAAAACACAAAGAGAAAAGACAAAAACAAGAGACAGTCGTCTCCATACCATCTTCAAGAGTAATTACACTAAACATTTTGCAGCCGACCTAAAAGCTTCTTCTTCCAATTCTTTCAAATTCTTCCTCAAACCACAGTGAAATGTGACACTAAAGAAAAGGCCCTTTGATGCCCGGCATCAAACTATAGCTTCCTGTTAAAGAAAACAGGCCATTATAGGATTGGTGAAATACAGAGCACGCTTTTGATGCAAGATTCACTCGAGGCAAACATCCCTGTCACGCAGGGAATGAGGCAGCCTCTGAAGGGATTTGACGTCTTTTCATCATGGTGTAATTAAGTTAAATCCAAAGAGCTATAATAAGGGCTGGAGTTTTTCTTTTTCTGCAAAAAACAAGAGAGTTGCAGAAGTGTATATAAAAAAAAAGAAAAAGAAAAGTTGGAAGAAGAAGCAGAATAGTGAAAATGAAACGCAGACGTAATTTGCCACGCTCATATGTTTCTTCTGAGGCAGAATTCAACATGTTGGACGGTGTTGGAAACAAACTAAAACTGGAGCTGAACCAATAAAAACAAAATGAATTACTGCAAGTTGAATTAAAATAACAATAAATAGTACGAACGAGACGAAGGAAGAAGAGAAAAAGGGAAATGTTGTCACGGATTGGACGGCTGCCATGTTCAGACAGAGAGAGAGAGAGAGAGAGAGTATAAAGCATGCCAGCAATGCATAGGGGAATATTATCTTGATTTAAAAACATTTAGTTCCAGTAGATCCTGTACAGAGATCTGTGTTCTCACGCAGATGTGCAGGAAAGGGCAGTGCTTGCAGCCAAATAGCAGCCAATGAGCAGAGCCTGGTCGTCCATGCAGCTCCATAGGTTCATCCTCCCATCGGCCTCGTTGATTAATGTCCCAGTTTATTTTCCACAACTTTAGGAGAAGACAGGCTTTTTTCCTCCTCCTCCTCCTCCTGTGATGAGGTGGGGGTGTCACGTCGGCACGTTTCAAGGAGTAAAAACAGTCAAAGTGTTTACAGAAGCAGCCCGAGGTTTGTTGTGGATGTATTAATATGTGTGTTGTTAGAAAATATAAGAGAAACAACAACATATTGCTGGAGAATCAAAGCTGCAGGTTTCTGAAGAAGGTTTTGTGCTGCAGCATAAAAAACAGCAACAAACGCTGATGAAGACAAATCAAAATAGACAGTGATTATAAGCTATTCAAGACACGACGTCTGTTGTCGGTGATGCTGGTGGTGGCATCTGTTTCTCTAATCAACACTCTGAGCTATTTTCAGTCTGTCTGGACTCTTTTATTTTTTCAAATGTGCTTTGAAAAGTAATGACATCACTTTTGTTCAAAATTAAAAAAAAGCTAAATTCAAGTCAAGGTTGGCTGCACATCACGTCGCCAAAAAAACAGCTCTTATCAATCTCCAGGAGGTCAGCACGTACGGCTGCAGTTTGAGCCAGAAATACCAAGTTCACCTCCCACACGGCGGCTAATTTTAGTCACGACGTATCAAGATAGCGAACACTTGTGGATGCTGTAGCCATCGCTATGTGGAAATGATTAGAAATGCAAATTATAATCAACACTTGAAGCTGCTGCAACTATTTATGTATTCAAATTCCTTCCCAGCTCCGACACATTTGCGTCATGATCCTTAAATAACTTTAATAGTTGATCTTCTGCGTCTCTGATCCACCACCTCCCCCCCTTCCTCCTCCGACAACAGCTGATTCTGGTTCTGTACGTAAACAAACAAAAGCATTTTTGGAAGAGTTGAAATGTCAGAGAGAGCGTTGGTGGGCGAGAGCTCGGGCTTCGGCCAAGAGGGAGAGAGACAATATGAGAAAAAAAAAAGACAGACACAGAAAAAGTTTTTTTTTGTTTCTTGTGGGGGGTTGGGGAGGGGGTTATGAGGAGACGGAGGTGGGAGGAGGAAGATGTAGCGCTGTGGTTTAAAGCTTGGATGAGCCGAAGAACAAACCTTCCACAGAATGGAAATTGGGGGGAAAAAAATGAAAACATGATTAAATCTGTCTCCCAGCGGTTGCTCGCATTCTCACGATACGCTGAAAGGCGAGTCATGAATCAAGAGCCGACAGGCAGCGGCAGTCGCCACGGCGACATGTCGTCCAATCAGACGCTACCACACGGACCTGACAGGTGAATGAGACCGAGGCTTTTTAACATCGATGCTACAATGTGTCTCTTTATTCCTGCTTTTATACCGACGGATCACGTGTTTGGTTTGTGTGTGTACATGGCTCAGATATCCCAAATGCCAAATTATATTAAATTATAGCACATAATATGTTGTTACCACATCAACTCTGATTGCAAACAGGCCCTGGATGTTTTCAATGAACTCGGACAGCCAGTCCACATTTCTTTTTTTTTTTGTTCTTTTTTCTTTTCTCCTCCTCGAATTTCTAACAGCGTCATACAAATATGTCAAGCGGCAGCGATCCACAGGCTTTTTCAAAAATATCCAGCGCTGCCTCGTAAAGTCACGCTATGAGGCGAGGCCGGCCAGAGATCTGCTGGGGTTTTTTTCTCTAAAATAGCTCGTTTCATTATCAGGTCTGTAAATTCTTAACTCGCACCCCTTAAAAAACTGCTTATGTTTGTTCTCCTCTCTAAAGCCTTTTCTTTTTTAACGAACGGTTTACGAGATCTTTATCTTAAATTCTAGGCATGTTCCCACTTGAACACCCATCCCTGGCTTATGTTTTGACTGGGACAACCCCAGAGAGTCAACCTTGGCGATCTCGTTTAGATAAGACAAGCGAAAAGAAAAAAAAAGGCCTCAGTGTTTTTGGGAAACCATCATCTGACCAAAACGTTTCATCTTATCCAACTTGATGTAACTAAAATGAGGGCTGAGTTTAAATTATTTAACTCTACACGACGGTCTTGTGTGTGTGTAAACATGTTTTTAAAGTTGAAGCGTAGTTGGGCACCACACCCCCCCACCCCTACTGCTGGCTTTTCTCATAAGGGCAGCAATTAGACAAAGACTCGGGGCTGTCATGTCTGTGATATCTTATACTTTGTTTTAATACAAACACTTGTAATCCATACGTCAGGACCAGAGCCGGAGCACTGATGTTTATCTTTTCTATCATTCCCTCCTCCACCTTCAACCTTTTATTTAACAGGAGAATGTGTGATTGAAAATGAAAATAAAAACAGAAGCATGAACTCAAACACCTCCTATTTAAATAAGGATTGAACGCGACTCCATTTTGGAGCAAATATGTGTCAAATATGTGTCATGTGTCATCAGTATCAGCCAGTCTCATCTGTACCAGCTGTACAAAGGCAGCATGAGATATTGAATGACAAAATTTTCCACGTCGCATGCCGTTGTCCACATGATCAACCTAAAGCATTTCGCTCTGAACGGTTCTACTGTCGACACAAAAGAAACAAAAACACAAATATTTGCAGAGCATAAAAGTCTGTGCCTATTTACACAGGATTAATAACCTCAAATGACTTTTCTGTTTGATGACACATGGTGGAGTTGTTCTGTACCTTAACTGACATTATACAACCGCCGCTCTGCCTGAATGACATTACACTTTGGCAGCAGTTCCTTTGGGTTTTGTTGGGTTTGGTGGGTGGGACTTGGCTTGTTCTGGCACATCCAACAGATCCTCAATCGGACTGGGATGTTGAGTGTTAGGAAGCCAAGTCAACACTTTAGGCTCTTTGTTATGTTCCTTTAAGTCAATTCGTAGCAACGTTTATGAGCTGAGGAGGCGCTGTAGCTGCCGTTGGAGAGTGTCATCGCCACAGGGAAAATTAAAATAGTGTTTGGTCTGCAAAGATGTTTAGGTTGAGTGTATGTGTCACAGTAACATCCAGGTGAAATCAGGTGAAGATTTCATTTTACAGAGATGATGTTTGTAACTTTTTATGTCAGAGGTTTTCATGTTGGGACTAATCAGCGTCAACAAAATCGAGCCGAAACAAAATAATGTCATAACAACTGCAACAAGTTCAAGAAAGAACGATTAGCATGATGAGCATTTTGGCTACTAAATGGCAAATTAGTTTACCCTTGATATTAAGCTGTGTGCTAGCTGTGTAAACTACACTTAGCCTAATTCCTACACTAGCAACTTGAGGACACATCTTAACAATATGTACCCAAACTAGCACTTCCTGTTGTCCTGATCTCCACCAGCAGGATGATAGTTTCAACTACATACACTGTTTATAACTTCATCTGTCAGTGGTTTTAATGCTGTGGCAAAAATATGTCCCCAGATTAGCACTTCCTGATGTCCTGAACTCAAAATAGAGACAACATTTTGGCCACTAGGTAACAAAATGCTCACTGTGGAAATCGCTGGACCTTGATATTAAGTTGCTAGCTGCTAGCTACGTAGGCTATTGTTAACCTCATTCATGTGCTAGAAACCAGAGGACACAGTGTGAAACTCTGAACTCGAAGGCAGGTCGATGTTTGAAATCACAGATTGGAGTCACACAAAGTCAAGGAAGTGTTGGTCAAACTGAGAAAAGCCAATGATTTATACAATGAACATTTTGGCAAAATGCTCAATATGCAAATCGCTGTTTAGTTGGACCTTGAGATTAAGTTGCGTGCTAGCTGCGTAGGCTAGGCCTCTCCTGAACTCCAAAATAAAGCATGTGCAGGTTGATCTCTTTTTAATGACATATAAATATACCTGTTCATGTTGCTGAGGCTCTGGTTGACTTAAGGACTTGATAGAATAATCAGTCAGAATAATGACAGTGCTCTTGAATGGCTCATTATACAACCTGATAATGCACCTTTAACTACTTTATAAAGGTCATGCTTTGTCTGCTGTAATAAAACCACAAGCCTCCTCCTCTGATCGAGTGTCTGCGAATTCAACACCTGAGGGTTTGAATGAAGAGATGTTATCCCGTCGTATTGAAGGTGACACCAAAGCTCTTTGATTACTTCTTTCAGAGTCAGTGGCTAAATAAAACACAGAGATATGATATCTGACCTAATAAAGGACAACACACTGTAGCTGCCATTGTTTACTTATCAAACATCTAAGTTCAGAGCAGGTCTTTTTCAGTAGGGAATGGTCTGAACAAAGTGTCAGTATAGAATATATTTCAATAGAAAAGACTTTTCACTTCCTTCTTCCTCGTCACTTCTATAAAAAGCTGAGTCAAATAGTTTTGAGGTTTGCAAATGATCAAGATCCTAGAAAGTTTAGGTTACACGATGCCAAGCAGGAAGATAAAAAGCGAAAACACTCCACAAAAGATGTGTTACACTGACTGTTAAGAAAAAAATAATCTGCTGACTCACCAGGAGCATCATTTGAAAACACTCACAAGGGTGCCAAGGTGCTGACACTGTTATAAATAGAGGATACGTCACAGGTAAATGGCAACAGGTTTGAGTTTGAAGCCTGTGAAAACGTCTGTGGAATGTTTTCCTGTTTTAATCCAAACCCTAATGCCACTTTCATACAACAGACAGGCATTTAACCTGTGTTGTACGGGACGTCTGGTGTGGGTTAACCTTTAAATATCACTGTTAGCTGTGACACCAGTCTGCAGCCTCAGCTGCAATATTCTGCTAAACCCTGAAATTAAACACAATTACATTTCATAATCACTGCTTAGAATTGCTTTGTCTTCTTTTTGTTCACTTACTCGTCCAATTTTCTTCTTCTTTCTTTGCTTTAAAATTACATTATTATCACTGAATTACGGTAAATTTCCCTCCCTAATGAAGGTCGTCGCACAGACACGGGAGCAACGAGGAGAAGACGAGGCCTGGCTGATGTGTGTTGACCCACATGTGACCCACATCACCATGTTAGTTAGTAACCAGAGGCAACCGTCACATACACATTAATCACAGCGTGATTAAAGCCGTAGTTTGGTGATTTGGTATTACATTTCCATAAGGTTAAGGAGAGGTCACGAGAGACAGATTAAAGAAAGAATGGTAGAAATTAAAGCAGCAGATGTTGAGGTATCTTGACTCAAGATTCAGCTACAATGGCGGTCGTTTGTCTCCACCAATGAATATGAATGAATACATTAAGTATTGAGTTGTGGCCAGAAAAATGGGTTTTGTCACCTTTGACCATCAAGATCTGATCAAATAAAGGTTGATACCAAATCTGAAGACATCTGATTGAGCAGTTCCTGAGTTAACATGATGTCACCTTTGATCAAATCATTTCACCTTCAACTTCCAGTGAAGGTTTGTAGCAAATGTGAGTAAAGTTCTTCAATTCATTCCTGAGATGAAAGGATGAACCCAAAAACACATCATCAACAATCACCATCTGATTATGGTTTGAATAATCATGAACAAGGGGGTTGTCATCGTTGTCATGAACATCCAACAGTGTTTTGAGAAAAGGCATCAAACGTCTCATCGCTTGTTTTCCAACTGTCCAACACTTTCTCAAGTACAACTCCCTGTGGTGAGGCCTTGACATCACCAACAATAACCAAGTTCTTAGTTCGAACTCAACTCTCAGTTGTTGCTCAGTTAAATCTGACATTATATTTTTCAACTAAAACCCCATGAACATTCAACAATGTCTAAGTAAACGGATCAAACTCTTTCTCAACAACAACTTCCTGTTCTTCCAGCTAACAGCTACTACTTTTCTTGTGGCCTTAACATCACCAACTATCACAATGTTCTTGGTTCTTGGATCAAACTCTCAGTTGTCGTTTTGTTAAATTTGAGGTTAAACTGAAATCACCGAAGCAATGACAGAGTCAAGAAAGACCCCACGAACATTCAACAATGTCTGAAACAAATGCAAACTTTTCTCATCACTTGTTTTCCAATTGTTGAACACTTTCTCAAGTACAACTCCCTGTGGCGAAGCCTTAACATCACCAACTATCACCAAGTTCTTGTTTCAGTTGTTGTTCAGTTAAATCTAAGATTATGTTTTTAAGACTAAAACCCGATGAACGTGCAACAATGTCTGAGGTAAATGGATCAAACTCTTCTCTTCATGTTTTCCAATTGTCCAACACTTTTTCAACTACAACTTCCTGTTCTTCCAGCTATCGACAGCCTGTGGCGAGTCTTTCTGTCAGAATGAGAAACAATACATAAATTGAAAGAGGTTGAAGTGGGTGAAGGGGTGCGGTTTGAGGGGGTGTGGGTCTTCAATCACTAAATCTGCTCCCAAGCACTGAAACATAAATATTATTAAATAGATTTTAATGATCTAAAACAGAAGAAGAATAAAATAAAATTACAAATTGCCCATGACTGTTTGAAAATATTGACTAAACTTTCAGTTGGAAATCCATATTTCATTTTTTTCTTTTATTATTTTTCCAGAAAACAATCCAAATGAGATCAATGTTTTACCAAAGAACAAACGTCACAGCAGCAGCTGTTAGTGTTTCCCACAGTTTTGATGTTTATTTGAGGTCAAACCTCCAAAATCTAACACAAGACTCAAGAGTTAGTTGGGAAACAGCTCTCACTGCTCGCAACTAAACCTGACTTGAGGATTTCGTGTTTTCTTCACGTGAATCCACCGTTATCGTACGCTGCAATCAGGCGATTTCAAGCTTTCCGTGTGACGTCAAACCAAATCAATTTTGGGTGGACTTGCCTGATTTTGGAAAGAAAAAGAAAAAGTTTCCTTTCTGTTTCTGTGTGGATGTTTATGTTGGCGAATATCACGCCTGTGCAGCCATGTTTTGTATCCTGAGATTTTGTGAGCGACTCCGACGTCCCGCTGAGACAAGTTCAGGAGGGGAGAGAGCTGAAAGCTGCCCTGCAGACTCACAAACATCACAACTGAGAGGGCGGTTGGGGTGCATGTACACATTTAGTGTTGTTGCATAACTGGACTAAAACTGGTTTTGCATAAGACCAGAAACAGACAAATCAATGCTTATACATGCACTAAGATTACAATAACAAGATTCAATGTTTCATTTTAACTTGGCTTCATCTGTAAAATCATGTGTTTGCATAGTTAGCAGTGTGCGTCACATGCACGTGGTTCATATGTGAGAAATGATTGTGTAAAGTTTGAGTGTGCGTGCGGCCTGAGGTGACATGAAGCCACTGATACGTCATGTGATGTCGAACCTGCCTGAACAGACAAATGGTCTTTATTTACACCCGTTTAATCGATCGACGGATCGATGACGTTTTAGAAAAGGAGCGACTTGCATCATTTAGCAGCAGTATCGCTAACAATCGAAACTCAAGCACCAACGTGGAGGGTTTGTTCAGAAACACATCAACACTCACGCTCCCTGTGGTGTGACTGTTATTGTTCAGGCTCAGTGGTTTGTCTGCAGGAACAGTTTGGACTTGAGTCGCTGTCGTCCATTTATGTTCTGAAATGATCGACTGTCACAAACATCGTGTGCTTGAATTTATGTTGTATTCAATCGTGTTTTGTTGAAAGCACTTTGTTGTTGCTATTGTTGTTGAGCTGCAGCGTGTAGACCTCCATCAAGAGACAATTTACTTCCATCTAACCACTGTTAAAAGCCTGTGTGTGTGTGTGTGTGTGGTTTTTAACAATACTGTGATTTATATGTACAAATTTAAAATCAAATTAAAGGCTTAAATCATTCAACAGAACATTTATGAAACACTTCAGAGCAGATTTTAAAATATTTAGATGTATATCATTTATTTCTAGGAACGAACTGCAGCTTATCTTGCAAAACAAAAGAAAACAAAACAAAAAAAAATAGGTAAAAGGGTGTGAGAATGAGAACAAGCAGCGCAGGAATGTCACGACTTCACGAGTCCATTCAGACTCAGCGTTCACGCTGCAAACTTGTTGGGTGAGAGAGTTAAAGTTAAAGTCACAGTCTGCAGCTGTAAATGTTTCATCACTGGGCTTATTAAGTAACATCCAACATATTATAGGTTGAGGAGCTTGGCAGCTGTTCATGGTGTAGTAACACGGTTGATAGGAAACATGTCTGATCTTGGTGTTGCAATGTTTTATTCTGACTTTATTTTGACTTGATTTTGTCTTTAAAAGCAAACAAACACCTCTCATGAAAATAATGTTGTTGTTGTTGACAGAGAGCACATTTAGTGTCAAGAAGCAGCAGAAACGAGGCGATGAAAAAGAGCAGAGTCGTCATTGCAGCCAGAGGCGGCGAGGCCACTTACTCAGCCACTCGTCCGCCAACATGTCGAACGCTATCACTCACAGGTGGCGGTGGATGATACGTGTCTGACTCACACACATACAACGCTCACACACATGACTCATCATATTTCCAAACCTGTGGTGCCTGCAAGTCTCATCAACTTACAGCCGGTCTTACACAACATTTTTTATAAACTAAGCATTGCAGGTGCTGCTGTTGTTCACCAGCGACCGACAGGGTGGAGTGAAGCTGTAGCCGCTGAGGATGTGTTGTTTCCTAAAACCAGATTCCTACATGCTTCTCATTCCTGCTCCGGCTGTTAACGACTACCGCCTGTACGTTTCTAAAAATCACTTCCAGCTCCACAAGTTGTTAATCACCACTTCTCTAATTATCCCTGATTTATTTATTGTCTATTTATTTATCTTTGTGCAGATTGTTTTAATAAAAGTCTCTAACTGTTTGAGGTAAATGTTCTCACCTTTGAAGTGGCTCTTGACCCTCAGGTATCCGACGCTGAGGCGAAGCACCGACAGTTTGTCCAGACGAGACCGTTCATCCTCAGGATACGGCAGCAGCTCGGTCAGACGGTCCAACTCCCCGTTCAGACGATCTCGATGTCGCTTGGAAGGATTCGATTTAACGACTTCATTTCCATCAGAGAATTTCTTTCTGTGGAGCCAGAAAAAAAAAAAACACAAACATCCAGTAGCTGCTTATTTAAGTGTCATTAACATCAGATCAGATCTGGTTTAGTCTTTGCGGCCGTTTCCAGAACATGGCATCTGTTGAGGGAGGCCGCAGGACACAAGCCAATTAAAAACAAGTCATGTTAACTTTATTAGCAGCAGCTTCAGACTGACTCAGGAGAGAAGGAGGCCGTCATAAAGGTGACTAATAAACACTGAGCTCCCACGTTGAATAAAGGGAACACTGTTGACACAGCAGAGCAAACGCGATGATTAATATTTTCTCTTTGACATAAAAAAAGAGCAGAGGAGATCTGTGTTCAACTTCACCACGAAAACAGTCACATCTCAGCAATAGATGACGATAAGAGCGTTGTGTCTGACCGGCGTTTCATTAAATCCTTTTGTAACAATTCGATTCAGTTTGTATCTCTGCATACTGTTTTATTTTGAAAGTCTCAAGCAGGAAGTTTGTATATATATATATATATATATATATATATATATATATATATATATATATAATACATACACATATATATACAAACTTCCTGGTTAGCTACCTAATAATTGCGTATTTGAATTTGTAAGCTAACTAGTTAGCTTCAGCTATCAACAGTCACTTCATCAATCATCGATTTTTCACTTTGATACACTAATTATCAGACTCTCTGATTTGACACGTTTCTATATGGAGCCTAAGTCACGTCTCCTCCTGTTGTCCCCACTGGGTCCTTGGATCAAAAAACAAAATGAATGAAACACTTCTAAAAAAAAACACCTCACAGTTTCTTTCCCCCTCTCTTCCCAGCTGAAGAGAGAACGAGGAGCAGGTGATAAAACTGACCAGGTCAGATATTTTCCTAGGTTAGCGTAGCTGCTGTTAAGCTAACGTTAGCTGATGTAAACGTAGCGAGACGAGCGTTGTAGTCGCTACGTGGTCTCACACTAAACCTACAGTAACGTTTTTACAAACATCACATGTGAAAACCAGGACACATTTCAAACTGGACCAGAAGATCATTTATCTCTACATTGACTAATTTTTTTACCATCATACGACCTACGGACCAGATGTAGTTGGACGTGACTCTTTAAAGTATCAAAGCTCAGAAGAAAACACAGGAAGAATCAGTCATGTCTCTGTTGCACAATAACAAAAATGATTAAAACAAGGGAAAGTGAAGTCGACCAACAACCTGAAAGTAAAATGAAGCCACACACACACACTCAGCAGTGAGACTGTTTATGTTGAGGAAAATGAACCAATCTGTTTGGTCGACTAACTATTTTTGCCAAATCTGACAAACAACATAAAGTGTTGCTTCTTTCTCCAGGAAACAATGTTGGGTCAAGAATAATATACAAAAAATGACCACAAGTCGTTCCATTGGCTACTTGTGCACTTTGTCAAAATTGAATCCAGTTTTTTAGGCCGACAGCAGCTTTATTTGGTTTCGTTTTCATTTTTCTCTCTCGGCCACCCGCGCTCAAAGCACGAAAACTCTAATTCACTGGAGAGTCGAGTCGTTTTTCAGAAATCAGACACACATGCTGCGTTAGAGATCAGGACGCCGCTCCGTTTCCCTCCATCACACACCTGCTCACAGTCTCACATGGTTGTTATTGTCATAGAATAAACACACATTCAGTCAAAGGTGACTACTGAGGAATGATGAGTCACCGGAGGACGATAAGTCTCTTTTTAAGTCGGTGAATCAACAAATGACTTCACACAGATAAACTGTAAATCTCACATTTAGTCAAAACGAGAGTCTTGTGATTTTTTTCCAATCTTTCTTGACTTTACTTGTTTATTTAACAGGAATAAAACTCAACATGTTCAGTCTAGTGGAAGTTAAACGTCTGACTACTCTGGACCAGGATCAGTTGTTGAAATCGTTTCTGTGAGAGTTTAATGAAGTAACGAGGTAACGTGACCCGACGTGACGAGCCTCCTCCCCCTCCCTCCCCCTCCTCACCCCCCCGGCGTTGTTTAGTTTAAGCTTGTTTCAATGAACAAATCCTGACAAGTGTCAGAAACGCGTCTTAAAACGCTGATTGAACCGTGACAGAAGATGAATGTTTGCCGATCCGCTCTGATCTTTTTATTTTTTATTGAATATGATTGATTATCAGGGATAATAAACATAATTGATAACTGCTGTTTTATTTCATGGTCACAGATCAAACATTGACTTTTGGCTGCCGTGTGGATCCAGAGCGTGACAGTGAAAGTGAACTTCAGTCTGCAGCTGTTTACACCGACTGACCCGACTCCCGTCCGACCGCGTCGACATGAACATGACCAAGCAGAAACACGTTGAAACGCGGCGCCGTTAACGAAAAGCAGCTGAGCTGAGGTTGATTTAAGACTCTCTGACATTAGTCCTGATAGGATTGTTTCAACTGATACAGCTCTGATCACTAATTATCCAACAGTTGGAGGGAAAACATCTGACAGCAGATATGAGGAGTAAATAAACGTCTGTCATTACCTGTTCTGTCACGGCCGACCTGCCCACACTCATGCTACACACAGGATCAGCTCAGATCCAGAAAATTACACAGCTCTTTGTGTAAACTGTTATGATTAAGACCTGATCAGTGTGTGATTCATGAAGCCAAAAAGGACAAAACTGTATAAACCAGATGAACAACCAGTCACAACTGATACATCGGAGATATTAGCAAATAAAATCAAATGTAACGGTGAGTAAATGGAGGAAATGAGCACGATAATATTTGTTAGCGATGTTTTAAAGAACTTATCGCGCAAACAACATGATTTCATATGAAGTGAAGACACAGAGGAGAACAGTTGTGAATTATTGTAACTTTTTATCAACGTCTAACATCAAAAATCAAGAAATAGACGATTTACTTCCAACTCCAGTGTTAAGAAGATAATATTCTGTCTTTATCAACATGTTGGTGTGTTAGTTAGTCTGACGTTAAACCGTTTAAAGAGAAAAGATTTGCATCGATTATTGCATCATTGTTTTTATTCTGATGTTAATATCAGTCTTTAGTCTTTAACGTTTATATAAAGAGGAAGACACATCTATATATGTTAAGTCTTTCGTATAATAGTATAGTAAAACTACAACTAAAACTGCAGTAAACGTCTATTCATCTGTAGTAAACCTACCCACGCCGCAGATTTACATTTACTCGCCACAAAAAAAACACGATGTATCAAAGCCGCGATATAACGAGTTCACTGTAATAATATAGTAAAAGAGTAAAACGTAACCTCTTTATTTAGCCTATTTATTTGTAGTATATTTATTACTCTGATGATCTATGGAGTCATGTCTCCTCCAGTCGACCCACTGGGTCTTTGGATTGAAAAACAAAATGAATGAAAGTCAATGGAGAAAAAACAAAATATTTTCTGATCCACTTTGACTTGAATCACACATATGCTGTATGTGTATGTTTAAATGAAACTATCAGTGAGTCAAGACTATGTTTGTGGTGTAATTGTTGATTTATCTGAAAATCTGAAAACACGTAACTGGTTCGACTACAAACCAAACAGTCTGGTAGGTGACGTTACGTCACAGTTTCTTTCCCCCTCTCTTCCTGACTGAAGAGAGAATGAGGAGCAGGTGATAAAACTGACCAGGTCAGATATTTTCCTAGGTTAGCGTAGCTGCTGTTAAGCTAACGTTAGCTGACGTAAATGTAGCCAGACCAGCGTTGTAGTCGCTACCTGGTCTCACACTAAACCTACAGTAACGTTTGCTGCCTGTCACTAAACAGACTCTCTCCATGTCAAACATTATCTTTAATATTCACTAACATCACATGTTAAAACCAGGACACGTTTCACACTGGACCAGAAGATCATTTATCTCTACATTGACTCGTTCATCATTTTTATGATCATAGGACCAACGGACCGGACGTGGTTGGACGTGACTTAGGTTCCATATGTTTCTAGAAGTAAAACATGAAAATGTTAAAGATGATGTCTTATAGTGAAACAACACGATCACCTACGAAGACAAAGACGAGAAACTGTTGTGAATTATTGTAACTTTTGTGTTGCGTCATTTCGACGTTTTAATGAAACTTAACTTCACTATAAACCAAGTCAACTCTGGTGTTAAGTTAGTGAATCTTTCGTGTGTTATTTTCCTTCTCTGCCATCGACAAACTTTTGAGCCTAAACTCACATTTTACTGGGCTCAAACCTCGAAGCTGCACCTTCTCAGAAATGGGGCAAGACTGATCTCACTCTAAAGAAATGCCTCGTGGAGACAAAAGCCAGCATTCAGAATCGTGTTTTTTTTTCTTCTCCACCTTGATTTGCTATGGATCACGAGTTGGAGCAGCAGACATCAAGGCGTTCATTGTCAAACACGACGATGTTTTAAACCCCGTCCACCGCTCTCTGTTGAGATTTGACTCGAGAGAGAAATGAACCCAAACACCCCGGACTCAAATATAATCAAACCCACGTTGCTCTCAGACTCGGCTGCTATGACACTGACACATATTTGTCTAATAAAGCAGAGAAACGTCTGGCAGATCCACAGCAGTGACTCACTGTGTGTTTTCTATACGCGTGTTTGTCTGCACACAAACAAAAGACTGAAACTTTGGACGTTGGAATAGTTTAGTTTAGTTGAGTTTACTTGGGAGGAGAATTTAGCCGACAAAGACTTTTCCAGACAGGAAGGAAAAAAATAGAAATGAGAAAATAATACATGTTGTACATGAAAGTCCAACGAGGGCAGTCGTGTTCAGAGCGGAGTGGCAGCCATTATTGTGTTTTTTTTTTCGTCTTTTTCTTACTTTCTGGTGTCGGCGTTCCAGAAGAAGACGACGACGACGGGATAATTGCTACTCTACAGTTGCATCATTCGGCACGAAAACAAAAAGCTGTGATGTGACAGAGAAATGAAGGTTAGATATGATCTGAGAGCGGAGCAGCTTCAAAGCTCAGCTGAGGGAGGACGTAGCGTGACACCGAGACAGAGAGAAACTGGGGTTTCTATGGACAAACTGCATTTTATTTTGGAGAAGGAAGGAAGGAGGGAGGGGTTTAAAACCACCGTCCTCTGGGAAAGAAAGAAAGAAACTTTTCTTTTTTTTTCTTTTGACTTTAAAATAATGGCATTCAAGTTTTTTTTTTTTTTTTTAAAAGCTCAAGGGGCCGGAGTTTGTTTGGGCTGAGATTTCTGGCCGATTCATTCCTCGAGGAAGCAGCAGCTCGCTCCGTTTAACCGAGAGGAGGGAGAAAAAGAAAAAGAAAAGAAAGAAGGAGGAGGAGGGAAGTTTGTTATCACGCACATGTACGTCACCTCCACCTCATATAGCAACTATAAAAATGAGTTTGACTTGAAGATAGCAGCTGTTACATGAGCAACAAGCTGCGATGGTCGCACAGACGACGAGCTGCGTCTTCAGTCGGATGAAGAGTTTTTTCCAGTCGGAGCAGGAGGCTGTTTATGAGGCTTCGTCTTTGAAATGTAACAAAGGCCAAAGAACAAAGGGTAACTGTGTTAGTGTTCACCAGGAGTGTGTTGGCGTCCTGCCACACCTCTTATCAGCATGTCTGCCTGCTCAGTGTGTGTGTGTTTCCCATAATCCCTTTAGATTACAATGCAAAAACAAGACACTTCGTTCTATATGATCCATATCATCTGATGAGGCTTTAACGAGTCATAAACGAGCTGAGGGAAGACGCAAAAACTTCAAACAGCGAAGAGAAAACGACAAAGTTTGTAACTTGTGAGTTTGTGTCGTTAAGTTAAAATCGACGAACGTCGCTGCCACGAAGCAGCTCCCGTCAGACTGGACGACGTTTTAAATGTTGGTTGAAACACACACACACACACACAGCATCATAAAGCTGGAGAATCTAAACTCCTGTGTAGTGACCACAGACTCGGCGGTTCCTCTCTGGCTTGGACCAGATGAAACCTCAGCCTCACATCTTCATCTTCATACAAACCAACTTTTTATTTTTAGGATTTAAACTCGTTCGCAGTTTAGAGTTAGTAGATTTACGTCTTTAAGTCGGAGCATCGCATTTAAACCTTAAATTAAATAAAGAAAAGAAAGAAAAAAAAAAAACGCGTTATCTGAAACGTTATTGCCGAACTCCTGAAGTCAAACATCACCACGGTAACAGAACCGTGAACAACCATCGTTCGATGAAATATTCTTCCTCATCTTCGTCTGATTTTACAAACTTCACCAAAGAAAACAACTCGTCCTCGGTCCCTCCTCTTCCCGCTATGAAGCCAAGATGGCGGCTGATGTGGCTGAGAAGAAGCTGCAGGCGGTCGTGTTCAAAATAAACAAATATAAATAAACAACAATAAACTTTCTATCTGTCTGTAACAAAACACTAAATAAAATCTCATCCATCATCTGCCTTGTTGTTTACACGATGATCTGTTGAACCTATAGTGATACATTATATACCTGGAGGTTAAAACGACACTTTTAGTATAATAGCACAGACTAATTTATCTGGATATATTTACTTTAATTACATTAATCACCCGCCTATGTTGTGATGGTCTATTATATCTATAAATAAAACATGGAAATGTTACATAGGAAGAGTGGAGGAGGGGAGACGTGTGTGTGTGTGTGTGTGTGTGTGTGTGTGTGTGTGTTAAACTACATGATGTCGTTCTTATAATGTAAAACACTTGTGCACTGAAAAAATCTATTGTGTAGTGATGTTTTATATAACTGAGTTTAGATATAGTTTTTAGTTTGTTTATATAAATGTTTATAATCTCGAATGATTACATAAATTAAAACACTAAAGATGATATACATATATGTATGCAAATAGATACAGATACAGAAATATAGACAAGTAGATGTATAGATGTAAAAAAGAAAGATAAGAAAAGGTAAGAAAGATAAAATTGAATTTTATCAACATTTAAGTTTTTCAAGCTAACAACTAAACTTAACTTAAACTTTAAGCTAAACTTATAAACTATTTAGTCTGTTTATTTGTGGTATATAATATACATACATATATATTCATATATACATTATTTAAATGATAATATATCTATGTTAAAGTCATGTAATATATATATATACACACACATATATGTATATAAATGTATACATTCATATGTATATATTGTAAATATTTAGTATGTTTAGTGTAAAGTTTATATGAATATATAAATGTAAATGTGATGATTGTAGCAAAACATGAAAAGAAAAGTTACAAAACTTTTTTTAAAAGTTACACACACACTCATATATATATATATATATATATACACACACACACACACACACAGTCTGCTGTGATCCCAGCACCATGAAGCGCGAGGCCGTATCAGATTACAATAACACGCTCCCCCTCCTCCCTCCCTCCCTCCCTCCCTCCCCCTCCTCCCTCCTCCCTCCTCGGAGCATCGCGTGAGAGCAGCAGCCGACTCTCCAACTTGATTGTGATTAATGCGCGAGGGCAAGATATCCATGCCAGATCCGCGCGAGACACATCATTTCTTAAGGTGGTACAGTAAAAAATATGAGACGTTTTTATGACAAAACAACAAAAATAAAGTGTAACTTTTAAACACAAACGCGCATAAAAACACAAATAAACAATTCAACTTGACAAACGACAACATCTGAGGCAGAAACAGTTGATTTACATCGATGGTGAAGATAAAAATATGATCCACCTTAATTACGTTTTATCTTCGACGTTTCGCTACAAATTCAACAATAAAAGTTACAAAACGTGATTTTAACTTCTTGATGTTTATTTTTTTACAACAAACAGCTCGTTGATTCATTAATGACTCGTGTTTTAAATGTTTAGTTGAAGTGAAACTTTTACAACTTTAAACATGTTGACTTTAAACGTTTTTTTTAAAGTTAGTTAACTTGAACTTCAGAAATAAAACAAAAGATCAAAGTTGAACTAAAATGAATCAACTCACTGTTTGAGAACAGGCTTCTTCCTCTTCTTGTGAGCGTAAGTCCCCGGTTGTCCAAACATGGTGTCACTTTGTTGTTCAAACCGTTTCACAGATGTAGAAAAGTGAACTTGTTTTTTGTTTTTTTGTTTTTAATCTCTTTGTATCTTTTTTAACTCCGGAGCTTCCTGCTCCATCCAGCCGTCGCTCGACGCGTCGTCCTCGGTCTCTTCAGCTCAAACTGCGCGTCTTTACTTCCATGTTGTGTCTCCTGCAGCCGCCGCGCTCCTCTCTTCTCTCCACCTTCCTATCTTTGTTTTTACTTTTAATCTGTTTTCTTTCTTTTCTCTCTAACGTTTCTAGTCGTCGGTGCTGCCGGTGTTGACAGCTCCGTGGGCGGTCACCGTGTCTGACCTTGCTCCGCGGTGTTGTGACGGTGAAACCTCAAACCTCGGAGCTCAAACCGGGACTGAACCAGTCGCTGCTGCCGCTGCTGCTGCTCGGTTGGTTGGAGTTTTTTTTTTTTTTTTTTTTTTTTTCAAGGAAAAGGAAAAGAAAGGAAAAGGGAAGTTGAGAAAAGTTTGGCCCAGGATCCAGCCCAATGTCCAACCCACCTTCAGTGGATCAGCAGCTCCGCTTTACTATTATTATTCACAGTCTCTCAACTTTTCCTTTTTTTTCTCAGCGCACGGGGCGTTTTCAGGAAATGTGTGTGTACAGTCTGTCAGAGCTGTGTTTTAAGGTGGACCGGACTGTTTTACACACACACACACACACACACACACACACACACACACACACACACACACACACACACACACACTGTGCTGATTTACTTTCAACACAATAAAGAAGTTGTTTTTCAACTGATACATTTTTTTGTTTTTTGTTTTTTCACATAAAAGACATTTTATTGTCAATTTCTCCAAACAACATACACATCAACAAAAAGTATTTATCCAGTTCATAAAACACACAACTGTTTGGTTGTTGTTGTTTCTTTTACAAAATAACTAGATACTTTATTTACTTTAATGCCACTGGAGAAAATACTGAATAAACTATAAAGTAAACAAAACAGTAATTATCAGCTTTATTGTTTATTTTGTTAGACAAACACACACACACACACACACACACACACACACACACACACACACACACACACACACACACACACACACACACACACACACACACACACACACACACACACACACACACACACACACACACACACACATATATAGCTGATTGATCTGTATCAGCAAATATCATCATAAATGTTTTGTTTTTAACAAAATAACAAGTATAATAATAAGGAAACAAAAAACTACAAGTCAAGTTCAATGTAAATTCTGTCACAAATGAACAAACAACTAAACAAACTACATCCAAGTTAAAACTCATGTAACAGATAAATGTGTCAACATGTTGACGTATGAAACTCAGATATTTATTATTATTTCTTTGGATCAAAGAGCGGAACATGTTTTCTTTTGTTTGTTTACACAACAACTAGGTAAACAAAGTAACTTATGATGTCACCGACTTTATTCTGATTTACAGACGATTCATCCAGAGTTTGATGCTTCAGTGACCTGAACGTATCTGATACGTTTAGTTTTTATGTCTCGAATCAAATCGTTGGTGTTGAATGTGGTTTCTGCTGCTACCGCTTCACAAAACGATCATACTCCAGATATTATGAGAGTGTTTAGACTGTTAGTTTAAAATATTTCCACCTGGCTGATGAGAAAAACATAAATATGAATAAGATAAGACTAAATATGATAAGGTTTAATTAGAAATAGAGTACATCTAGCAGAATAAATGAAGGCACAAACAGATTTAGATCAGGGCTTCACGCTGCAGCTGTCCTGGTTAAATGTGTTTTTCATGTATCTCACCTGAGAAGAAGCTGAAGATTAAATCACCTCTGATTAGTTTGATCTTATTTTTGTTTGACTCGTGTCTCATTATATGCTGCTGTGATCGCACACGATCGACCTTAATCCCAACTATGTACTTAAATCCTTGTCTGTAATGAACTACTGCTCATGTATCGACGATAAACAATTTGTTCAAATTAATGAAAGAATGCAAACAAAAATAAATTAAAAATATTTCACAGCTTAAAGAAATACAAGTCAATAAGAGACACATTCATGGGTGTTTTTCACTTTGTAAACTGCTCTTACTCACACAAAGTTATGTGGACACCCAAACATTACACACATATGTTGCTGCTGAGTGTCTCATTCCAGTAATACCCTTCTGGTTTCATGGTTTCTGCAGGATTTTGGACCACGACTCTGGGGATTTGCTCCAATTCAGCCACAACAGCATTAGTTTAGAGATCACACGCTGATGTTGGGCGATGTTTCCTCCCCAAGGTGTTTCAATGCGCTCCAATCACCTCCACACCCCACTGGGAAAACCATTTTTCTTCACGGACCTGGCTCTGTGCATAGGGGGCATTGTCATGTTGAAACAGGAAAGGGCCTTCCCCAGACTGCTGCCACAACATTAAGAAGCACACTATTGTCTAAACTATCATTGTGTGGCGCAGCATTAAAGAGTTCCCCTTCACTTTCTCGGAAGTAAGGAGCCGAACCCTGCTGGAAAATTAGACCACTGAGCTCACACACACACGTGTATGTGTGTGTGTGTGTGTGGTCAGATTGGTCATGTGTATTTGTTAGCCAGTCCGAGGTATTTGGAGGATGTAGTTTGTGGTTTTTTGTTATTTCATCCACCCAATTTATACCAGCATGGTCAAGTTGAATGAGACAAAAACCTCTTTGTGTGTTGTATTTACTCATCTGAGAACTCGATCTCATTCGTTACTTGAAATGCAGCTTTCTAACATTTAACGCAGGTTGTATTTTTATCTCCGGTGACAGCTCGAGACATGTTCACATGGAGATCATGCACACCTCCATCAGTGCCCAACCTTCTTCTGTAAACAACACTGTTGATTTTGGACACATTTCACTTCCTCATAACAGCTGTCTATCATGTCCACATTCTCTACGTGATGTTTGTCACACGTTGACACACACAAAAAAAAGAAACTTTTAATGATGACAGATTGACACTGTAGCATATCTAGACTGAACACCGTAAGCACATTATTTATTCCCACAGACATTTGTTAATATCTGTTAATATTAATGTTTTTTTTTTTTTTTTTAAAAAAAAAAGGTGCTACATGTGACATTTGTTCTAATGCAACTTTAGCATTAAGAGTCGTCAGTACAGAGTTTAGCATCAAACCTTTTATTTTGCATCAAAATCACCTTTTGTTCTTCTTTAATTAGCACGCTAGCAACTAGCTGCAACCTGTCTGGCCACATAATAGCACTTTGTGTTGGTGAATCACTTGAAAAAAATAACAATGGCTGAAGCTCTTGGTAAATAAACCATTGCTAATACTGTGATATAGCAAAACATCTGCTTTGCAGGTGTAATTGTAAGTTTTGATACTCTGTTTTGAAAGAAAAGGAGGTACCTTTTTGTTCAGTTTGCTTTCTTTTGCCTATTGAAGTTAGCATGCTAAGCTAGCCACAGCCTAGCATATCTTGTAATACTAATTTGCAATGAGGACTGACTGTGAAGTATATTGTAAATACGACAAATGCAATGCAAAGTATAGTTGCTAATGCTAATGTCGGCCATGTTTTGGGAAGAAAAAGTGTCTATTTGCTTGTTTCTTTTTTGCTTACTGACGTTAGCATGCTAACCAGTTAGCCACATTGCAATAACTCACTGTAGTGTCCATCCTTCATCTGTGAGTAGACAAAGAGGTATGTTGTAAATGCTACAAATGTGTTAAACATGTTAAAAGCTGCTAATGCTAACATTGGCTAGCATTAGCAAAACCCTACATATAGCGCCTTTAAAGGTGTAAATGTGAGTTTTGATGCGCTGTAGGAATGTGTTTATGTGTGTTTCTTCATTGAGCGGCGTTTCTGCAGACATAGCTTTGCCCTGTGTTTTAAAAAAAGAAAAAAAAAACTGTCACACAAACACAACATCAAACCTCAAAGAGCAGAGCAGGCATTTCACGTTTTCATCAGGCACTTCAGTGGTGTTTGTAGGATTTCTTTGACAGATGGAAGTTCAACTTTTGGAGCTGAGATGACTGAAAGCTGCCTGAGGTGGAGGCTTTGCTCTGTTTCTGTGATGAGGATAGTCTTTGCCCTCAGGCTGCAGGCATCAACAGTCTAAAAATGACATGTTCACAGTCAAAGCTGCATTCAGTCAGCGCTGACTGTGCAGATGTTACATTTTTACAGACGGGGGGGAGAAAAAGGCTGATATTTTCAGGTGGAATAATCTATTGATTTGTGTGTTGGGTAAACTGGACTTTCAACCTGCCTGATCTCTGTTGTTTGTCTTCACTCCCACACTCGAGACCTCTGTTCTGAAACTTAACTGAATCTCTTTAATAGGAATTTCCTGATGATTGATTAGATACACACATTTTCGTGACACTAATAATTTACATTTTTTGGCCATAGGCGCTTTTACGCAGTGTTGTGGTAATCTATCTATTGCTGTTCTCAGTAACGCAGCTCTGCTCCATTTCTAGAAATGACTTCCTGGTGACAAGTGAAAACTACAATGTCACACATTTAAGTTACAGTAACACCTTATGGCAGCGGCTGTACAGGAAATGTTCAACAGCCTCTGCACTAAGTAGATTTATGACAGACAAAATGGCAGAAAGGGGAAATATATTATTATTCATAATGAGTCATCGTGAATCATTTGACCACAGCTGCAAACTTCACCAACAATCGGCCCTTGATCAGAAAACGAGCCACTTCCTGCCTGTGTGATGGTGAAATTTACCTCAAACCCCGAGGCTACTTCTCAAAAGAGCGGTCTGTCGTTTAGGGGCCCTAACCTCCGTCAGTCTGACAGAGGTTAGGGTTAGTTTCACAAATAACATGACGACAGACTGAAGAGTTCATCACCCCCGTTCACTCAACACAGTGACTCAAAACGTGACTATAACCTCTGACGTTGTGGTAAAACCTGAGTCTCAGACGACAGCGCCCCCTGTCTGAGCTAAAGGTCAATCAGTATCTTCACTGTGTTGCAGAGATTTTTGCACCAACACCAGTAGTTTGACCGGTGTTACATATTGGTGTGCATGGTGTGTATGTTTGTCCTTGTTCTACAGCTGATAATGCCAATGTTGGCTACATAGCATTAGCAACTTAGCCGACACTTTTCTGTTTGTTTGTAGCATACTGAAGTTAGCATGCTAACCAGCTAGCCACTTTGCAAACACATCAAGCTTTCATGTATGAATGGTCAAAGAAATATCTTGTAAATGTGAAAAATGCAGGAAATACAGCTGCTAATGCTAGCTATGTAGCATTAGCAAAAACCTTCATATAGCTTAAAGGTTTAAATGTGAGTTATTATGCATTGCCTGAAGTGCAGGTTAGCATGCTAACCATCCTTCATGTGTGACTGGATGTTAATGCTAACATTGGCTATGTAGAATTAGCAAAAATCAATGAGCAGCAACTTTTTTTTCTGTTTCTTCTTTAGTATGTTGAAGTTAGCATGCTAACCAGCTAGCCACTTTGCAAGAAGGACATCAAGCTTTCATGTATGAGTCAATGAAGAAGTATCTTGTAAATGTGACAAATGCAGGAAGTACAGCTGCTAATGCTAATGTTGGCTATGTAGCATTAGCAAAAACCTTTATATACCTTTAAAAGTGTAAATTAGAGTTTTTATGCATTGCATGAAGTTAGCATGCTAACTAGCCTTCAGTTTAATGCTGTTAATGCTAACATCAGCTATGCAGAACTAGCAAAAATCTATGAATAGCAGTTAGTTTCTTCTTAAGCGGCTTCTTTGGAGCATACTGAAGTTAGCATGCTAACCAGCTAGCCACTTTGCAATAATTACTCACTGTAGCATTTCACTTTCATCTATGAATGGATGAAGAAGTGTCTTGTTAATGATGCAAACACAGGAAGTATAGCTGCTAATGCTAACATTGGCTATGTAGCATTAGCAAAACCCTTCACATAGCACCTTTAAAGGTGTAATGTGAATTTCTGACCCTTATCTTTTGAAGGTCTTTTGAGGGCAGCTGGAGGCAACGGGGTCTGTCAAAGAGCCAACATATACAAACAGACATAAACCACCTATTTAGAGTTGCAAATTAGCTTAACCTGCAGGGCTCTGGGCAATAGGAGGAAGCTAGAGTATCCACAGAAAAACAACACAGACATGTAAAGAACATGTAAACTTAATACAAAAAGATGTAAGGTCAGGACAGAGATGCTGAAGATGGAGTTAGACTCAGATGAAGTCATAAACACATTGAAACTAAGGTTAAGTTAGCATTAGCTCTGAGCCTCGACTCTAACTGTTGAATTCTTCTTTTGTTTTTCTGGCGAAATAAAACAAAACTGATCAAGTTTGATGTTGCTGCTCAGTCGACCATATTTACCATGTTTATAAAAAAAGAAAAATCTTTTACTTGTTTGTAGTGCGTCCTGCATTGAATGTAAAGGAAAGAAGTCATTTTAGTGGCTAATTGTGGTTCAAACATGAACGTGTTTTCCATCATCTCTGGAGAGACGAGGTCAGACACACAACACCAGCATGAACAAGGTTGTAAAAAGTCTGCTTCGTTTTAAATGCGCCAGTTGAATTTATACGTTAAACAGAAGCTTCATCGTTATAATTTGATATAAAGACATAACGTTTCTGTCTTGACTGAGAGGAAGATAAGAGACTAAATCTTCCTGAATAATGGTGTTTCTGACTCCATCCCTCTCCATCTCCATTAACACTGAGCAGGATAACAACATAAAACAGAGAAAGCGCCAGCTCAGGACTGTGGGAAATGTGAAATGTGAATATGGCAGCTGCTGCACCACAGAATTTGACGTGTGGTTGCTGGTGAGCGCTGAGCAACTGTTCCCATGGGTTTAATCGGCCCTGTGTGCTTGTTTATTTGGCCCGGTGCATTCCTGTGTGAGCGCCACCAGCGTATGGTCCATCAACACCACGCTTCACGTCTTCATTCGGCTTCAGAGCGAGATTTAACTCAGCACCAGCCGTGGTTTTCATTTAGGAAGGACGGAGACTTCACCGGCTTCTTTTTTTTTTTTTTTTTTTTTACAGCTTCTCCACCCAAAGAACATGACTTCTCCTTTTTTTTGTTGTTTTGATTTCATCATTTTCTTTTGAAATCTTGAAAATGCACGAGGAAGACAAAGATTTATTGAAGATCTAAATAAACAATGTTAATGATTTTATAAATTGTTTAACGATGACACCGTTGCTCATAGCTTCATATCACATGCACGTCGTTCATCTTTTAACGTCAATATTTATGATACACTATCTCATCATTTGGACTTTCTCAGTGTGAGAAACGTGTGAGTGTGCTGGGTGTAGCTGGACGTGGTTAAATGAAAACCATCTGCGGTCGGAGTCGAAGTGTGAAAGGAGGAAATTCAACTCTTCGACTTCATTTACCACCAACACAGATTCTTATTATGATGTGATCATTTTCTGCCTGAATGAATTGTTCTTCTATCAGTGGTGTGAACAGGTTTCTGCAGCTGGAGAAGCAGACGAGCGTGCGTGAGTCCACCATCAGATATTCTGTCGTCCATCAGCGCTCGCTGAACCGCAAAGTCCTTTTCAAACAGGCAGAGGCTTGACAAGAAGCAGGACCGCTGCCCTCAGTCAAGCGAAGACAAGATGGGCTGAGGAGGGGTGGTGGTGGTGGTGGTGGTGGTGGGGTCCATTAACATGAACATCAGGTTTCTGCTGTGACTGAGGATCAGGAAACTTGTGTGGTCGATTGTGTTTGTTCGACATGGAAAACGAAAACTAAACCTGTCATGAGTTTTTTTTTTTTTTTGTTTCTTTTTCTACAAAATCTTATCACTGAGTCCAGGAAGTACATACCACAAGTGCACATACAGTATTATGTGTTTTAATCCTGTGTCTCAGCAGTGGTTGGTTAACATACAACACCGAGTTCAAGTGGAACAAAATAACATTTCATTGAACAGCAACAGTAGAAATTAACGTCAGTTCTGATTTGACTTCTATTTCTAACAGATCAGATTATATTATATTATATGATGATTGTTGAACCAACATCAGAGAGAAAACTTGTTTGATAGAAGAGAAACGTTCGTAAAACACCAGTAATGCAAAGAGAAGATCACTGTCCTTGTTCTGGACGTGATGATTGATCTAAAACAAACATGAACTAACTCGTCTTATCAGTTTATTATCATGTTGATCTTAATTCTCTGATTTTAACCTTAACCTAGAGTAGAAGTAGAGACACTAGAGTAGAATAAAATAACTTTGGTAGAAGTTCAAGTCGTCACTAGAATGATTCTCCAGTAAAAGTCTTAAAGTATCTAGTATTTACTGTACTTCAGTATGACAGTAATCTATAAGTAAATGTAGTTAAGTGTAGAAAGTAAAAGTACAAGTACATGTTAATAAAACAGAAGAATATTATGAAGTTTATCCAGCACTTTAAAACATGGAGCTACAACAATCTTCATAGACAATGAATGAGTCTGAACTAAAGAACTAAACTTGTTCTTTTTTCACTAAATGTAAATGTGTGTTTGTCACTCAACAATGAAAATGGATCAGAGGAAAATTTAGGTAAAGTAAAGTACAGATACTCCCAAAACATACTGAAGTACAGTAGTAAAGTACTGTTACTGTGTTACTGTAAAACAATGAAACAAACTGACCCCAAAACAGTCACTGTTTATTTTGAATTAGAAGCTAAAAGGAGAAATGTTGTGTTGGAAACAAACAAAAGACGTCTCAGACAAATGTCACTAAATAAAGTAAATTAGTTCTGGACAGTCAGACTGATCATGTGACTGGTTCTGGCCTCTTACAACCTTCATATTATGGTCTGTTTATAATAATTATCGGATGGGTAAAGTTGGCACTATGATGTATTTCCTCTGAATGATGCTGAGTCACCTGCTGCTTCTTTTTTTGTGGCTGAAAATAGTCGACAAGTGACCACGTTTACTCTGAACTGTATGTGTGGATGTAAATCACTTGTATGTTGTGAGTTTTCAGCCACATGTTTCCTCTGATTAAGGCTGAGTCACTGCTGCTGCGTCTGAATGTGGGAACAAAACACAGTTGGAAACACTAAATGAAATGTTTTGACTCTAAACTGTATAAATAATTAATTTCATAATGGTCATAAAGACATGTTAATGTAGCAGGATGTTTCTGTGTGCGTTTGGAGGTTTGAAGCAGGTGTGAAGCAGCAGAAAGACGCAGGCGACTGACTTTAGTTTCCATGTTTCTCAGTTGTTTTAATGGTAAACAGTGCAGACGAAACCTCCTCCCCGCTGGCTCCATTAAAACCAGTCCAAACTGCAGAGGAGAGAAATAAAAATGTGTTGTAAAACTTGGGGAAATTTGGCAGAGATACATTTGCCAAACCACCCCCCACCCCTCCGTCTCACCGCCTCCACCCCTCCGACCGGCCTCACAGGGTTTTCAGCCGTGAGACCTGAATGTGGAGTATTGTTGTTTTACTGTCGACTAATTACTGCGGTTCCTGTCGGGTGGTGGGTGTCTTTGTGTGTCAGGATGTATACACAGGAAAGTGTTGGTACTGTAACTATGTGTGTATGTAACGTACATGTCTGTGTGTGTGTGTGTGTGTGTGAATTTCTCTCAACACCGACTCTCAGTTTAACTCTTGTTCTTGTTTATCAGCGGAATAGAAGGAAAAAAAACTAACTTTTTAAATAAACTTGTTGATAAAAATAGAAACTATCAGTCCATTTATCTATCATTTGACCCAAAACAATGTAAATATTGTCAATTAGCAGCCTGATTACAGATGAATCACAATGAAAACGACCAGAGCTGCACAAATTATATCAAACATCCACATCAAACACGTCTGTTTGAAGCACAATAACTAAAAATCCGATGGAGCCTTAAAGAACAGAACGACTTTTATTTGGAAATACTTTCAATACAAGCGAAACGACATGTCATAAAACACAACATAAACACAGCTGCACGTTTGGAAATACATACATGTTGCAGCCTCAAGACGTCGCTATATCACCGGAGATTTTGGTTTTCCAATAAAATTCTTCGCTAATGACTGAACATAAAAATGGACGATGTGCTTCCACCTCCTCTTGCTGCACAAAAGTAAAGCAGCAATGGTCGGCCCGAGAAGTTTTAGGCAATTTTAGGCAAAATTAGGCAATTCTGAGCAACAAGCAGAGTGTAGGAAGATGAGAAAAAGGTGGCAGTCTAATGAGCATTTTTTTAGATCCATCCTCCACCTCACTGAGCTAATTGACAAGTGGAAATGTCTCATGTAGCTTCACGGACTAACTAATCCAGTCAATCACCTGTGTGTAAGACAGCAGCTGTTTATTGGCTCCATAAGTAAAAAACTGATGTTTAAAAATATAATTTTTGCATCGACTCAAGTTGTTCACATAAGAGTGAAATTCAAAATGATGTAAAAAAATTCATTTTTTAAAAATAAAATTCTGATATTTTCCAAACATCATCTAACATGACTCCAACATTTAGTCTTTTTTTTTTTAGATGAACATTGAAAATGTTATGTATAGTATATGTTTAAAATACAGTTTACAGTCAAACATTTTGATGCACTGTAGGCTCAGTTTTTGATAAATAAAAAATTTGTGGATTGTTTGTGTTGGACAGTCGGAAGATGATCTGGAGCAAGTTTGGTGTCAATTGAGCAAAAACTGTGGGAAGAAATAGGTTTAATAAGTTTTACAGGTTCTGAGTGATGGACTTCATAATTTGCAATAGGTTTAAATTTACAAAAGTTTCCTCAGTATTGTGGCTATGTTTTGAAGAAAGTTGCAAATCTGTAGCACATGTGGTTGATCTGTTGTGAATTTTCAAAATTTTAAACTTTAATGGCTTACTGTAGCACCACCATCAGGACTATTGACCTGTTTTTGCAGCTGAGGCAATGTGGCATGGGACTGGACCTTTGTGCAAAGTTTTTTATCATTTTTTGCGCACGTGAAGTAGGAGTTCCTCAGAAGAAGAAGAAGATCCAGGAAAACAAAAGGGTCCTGATAGCTTAGGCTGCCCGGCCTCTAAATATCTAATAGATACGATACAAGTGCTGCCATCTTGAATCTGTGATGTCATTTGGAGTCAAGTTCATGATGTTTAACTTACGCTAACATATTTGTCTCGTACTGCAACCAGCCACCAGGGGGCGATCAATCTACTTCAGCTTCACTTTTAGGGAACTGTCATAATATCATAGGTGAATGTTTGAGCAAAGAACAAGGTTACACATTAATAAATATGTGTATTTGTTTGCAGATTCCTGCACACGTTCACTAACCAGACATACAGTTTCACAACCTCTACATACACATTAGCATAAAATACCGCTGCAGAAATAGACATGACACTTGCACACTAATTAAGTCAAATTTAGATCTGCTGGTGGGTTTTATGTGACACACACACACACACACTGAAATCTGAAGTGGCGCACTTGATTGTCAGCAGTGTTTACACTGGTTGTTTCCAAGCCGACAGAGGAAACAGCTCGTGAGTCACGCTCTTACGCTGACAAACTGGAGGTGTTATGTAAAGTCTTGAGAGTTCAGGTGCAAACGTAACGAGCTTTAAGTTGAAGGGGGAAGTGGAAAGATGAGCCCATAAAATAGAACGTGTGAATGAATTAGTGCCAATGTGAAATCAGAATTAGAAGAGAACAAGGTGATTTATAATAATTGGTCCGGGCATTTTTCTCTGTTAACCATTAGCGTTACATTTAAAGCCTGTTTATGAGGGTTTAAATAACAGCATCTCCTCCACACCTCTTAAACTACCTGTCCTATCGTTGAGTCATTATCCTACTAAAATGACATAATGAGCTATTAGGAACAGTTTATGTAGACGCACATTATGCAGATTCTGGTCTAGAAACATTTATAAACGTAGGCGTCGGGCTCGTAGGGTTTTCCCCTCCGATTCTGAAATCAGGGCAACAGCAACAAGGGAAGTAAAAGAAAAGACACTGAGATCATATAGTTTCAGGTTACATAAAGGGTGGCCTCTGGGGATGCCTTCAGGGTAACCCTGCTGTTCACACTACCGCACGCAAAAACCTCACAGATACTTTCTTTCTGTCAGAGCAGCACCTATTTTTTCGGGAAAGAAATTAGTTCTGTTGAACCATAAACACTTCTTAAGGGGAAACAGACACAGCAGAGTTGTTAATCCCGTCAGTCTCACGAGCTTGTTCGATGCCAACGCTTTCAGCTTTTACTTGTTTAAGCGCCCAGTAACCTTGGGCAAGAACACCCATGGGTCTGTAAAAAAAAAAAAAAGAAAAAGAAATTTAAAAAAATTCTAATTTGTTATCCAACCTACTTTTTCACTGCAGATGTTCACATTGCAATTAAAACATTTTTTGGCTCTGGACATTTCTGACATCACTGGTGGGTCAAAACAAAACAATGCTGCCACACGACAGTGAAAATAAAGACACAAATTAGACATGAATCAAGTTTCACCTATTTAATTTGTCTTAAATAGTCACAGTATATAGCTGTCAAAAGCATTTTAACATGTATTTAATTGCAGAACTCATAGAATTATCTTTCAACTACATCTTTAACTGGTTATACCTTATAAAATCTTAATATTCAACGCTTATTTTTTTAGTTTCAAACTACAGCTAAGAAAACTTTATTCATTAATCAACTTTATTTGATTAATTTCTAAGACTCTATAAAAGGTGTTTCTGCTATTTTCCAACATTTTATGGGAAAGTTTATAGTTTTTTGTTTAATCGGTGCAGGAGGGTGTTGAAATTGTAACATTTTATTTAGTTAGAAACAGTAAGAAATTTTAGTTCGTTGTTTTATTTTGTTTTTATGTTTACAACAAGTTGTTTGCCTTTAAAATGAAATAAATTCAGGCAACTAACGAGACAACCGGAAGCGGATCTTCTTTGAGACGAGACTTCCGGAAGGACCCCGCCGTGTGACGTATAATTCAGTGGCTGAGAGCTGCGGTTATTTTTCGGGTCAGGTCGGAGGGGCTTTGGAGGACAGTTCACCATGGCCCTGAGGGTGATCAGGTTGATCATCCCGTCGGGATCAAATGCTTTCAGATCTGTGACCGTTTCACAGAAGGTGAGAAGAGAAAACACGCGGAGTTTCATGTTTATTTCGCTTCACGAACGTTTCTAATTCACAAGGACATGCTACGTTAGCTAGTTAGCTTCTTAGCCGCTAGCATCACAACCTGTCAACCGGCAGCTAACGGCTCGTTGGTTTGTTTATAAAGTTGTTGACAACCAACAGCGACAAAGTAAACAAAAACAAGCTGTTATGTTGCAGTTACAGTTAGTTACAGTTGAATTAGCTGAGTGTTAAATTATTGACTTGACGTTTATTAATCGTTATGTTGCTAACGATCCTCATTCATCACGTTCACTGTTAAATTGACGTTAAACTCGTTGTTTACATCCACACTTTGTTTCTTATTTATATATTTTGATATTTATTTAAATGTTAATGTGTTAGAGCTGTTATACACCATTAAATTATTGCATATTAATTAATTACGCGTGTTTAAAAACACACAAAAAGCACAATAAACAATTGTTTTATGAGGAGAATAATGTATCGTTGTCTCTATTTTATCTGTTAATTGTACTTATTTTTACTTTATTTCGTATTTTTTGTCACTTATTTTTTTTTTTTTTGTAGATTATTTAACACTGATGTTTCCTTTTTATAAATAAATCACTGGTCTGTCTCGTCTACTGGTCCATGTAGCACATCTGGTCTGTGTCAGAGTTTGATTATAAACTGAGCTGATGTTTATAAATATGATTAAAACACAATAAAACCAGCTGTTTATGTAGTTTCTGTTTAATGTTAAGTTGAAGAGCAGTGGTCCACTTTAGAGAAACTTGATTTATTTCCTTGAGGCTGGAGTCGACCAGCGTGTTTATCTGTCTCTGCTCTGTGTTAACGCCATGTTTTCATTCCTCCAGGCCGGAGTTCACACCAGCTCGGTGAGGAGCCTCAGGTACGGCTGGTGGTCGTACACTCTGGGTGAGAGGACGACACCTCGGTTTAAACAGTTCAGTAAAATCATTTCTGTCGATGGAAACTTGGCGTCGGGGAAAGGAGCGCTGGCCCAGAAACTGGCCGACAGGCTCGGTAACTAACACATCGGACTAATCTGCGTCATTTACACTCTGTCAGTCACATTCAATATAACCTGTGATCCTTCATCCACAGGGATGCTCTACATGCCTGAGCCCGACACCTTCTACCTGGACAAGATGACGGGAGAGAAGGAGCCGCTCCCCGTCGACTACAACGGGATGTGTAGCCTGGAGAAGTTTTACACTGATCCCAAAGCAGCTGATGGGAACAGCTACAGGCTGCAGCTGTGGATGTACAACATGAGGCTGCTGCATTACGCCGACGCCATCGAACACCTGCTCACCACAGGTAGCAAACACACACTCACAGACTAACACCAACAAACCGTCCGTTCACACTCATCGCTCATGTTTAACGAGACCGTGTGTGTTTCAGGACAGGGAGTGATCATCGAGCGTTCTCCGTTCAGTGACCACGTCTTCCTGGACGCCATGTTCAAACAGGGATACATCAGGAAGGAATGTGAGTCTGTGAGAGGAAGAAAGATTTTTTTTTTTGTTTTCTTTACTTTGATGAACATAGCAAATGTAGCATCTTTTGTGAAACATAACTACAGTTGTTGTTGTTATTATTCAGGTGTTCAACATTATAATGAAATCAAACACATCAGTATCTGTGAGTTCCTTCCTCCTCATCTCGCCATCTATGTGGACCTGCCGGCTGAAGAGGTGCAGAGGAAACTGAAACAGAGCGGAAAGGTAACGACACACACACACACACACACACACACACACACACACACACACACTCACACATTCACACATTCACACACTCACCCACTCACTGTCGTGGCTGTAAATATGTCTCATCCTCCAGTTCTTTAACTCTCAATAGAAAGTGTTATATTTTTCAGCAGGACAACAGTCTAATCCAGATCAGCCTCCTCAGGGGGTTTGGACACACTGTGGATGTTTTTATCTGCAGCTCTGTCGGCTCAGCATTAATCACTGGTATTGATTTTAAGTGAATCTCTTCATTCTCAGTCGTATCTGCAGAATGTGCCTCTGGCGTATTTGAAGAGCATCGAGGACGGATACAAGAAGTCGTTTCTGCCCAAAATCAGGTATTGGATTTTTAAACCAGCTTCAAACTTCAGAGGATTCAACCATCTTTCATATTTGATGTCGACATGAACAGAATATTTTTCTGTTTTAGTGAAACATCAGAGCTGCTGGCGTACGACGCAACTCAAGCCCAGGACGTCGAAAAGGTCAAATCAGGACACTGTAACATGTTCACGTGTTAGTTTTTAACCGTTTCTGTAGCAGATTGATTGATTATTGATGATGTCGTGTCCACAGGTGGCTGAAGACATCGAGTATCTGAAGTTTGAGAAAGGGCCGTGGTTGGAGCAGGACGACGTCACTTTCCATCATATGAGGATGTTGTGAGTTACAGTAAATTAACTGTCAGCTCTGGACTCATCACTTCAACGCCGGAGGCTGATTTATTTATTCTTTGCTCTTGTCTTGTTCTCTTTATTTTACAGCGTTGAAGACAAACAGCAGGTGGCATCTCTGACCCACATACCCAAATTCCTGCCAGAGATCACCATCGGAGCTCACGACTTTGATAAAAAATACTACGCTTATAAATCTGTGAGTTGAGACGAGCCTCTTCACGTCTCTGTCTCCTCTTCCTTTTGTGTTTAAAGATGCTGTTGATTAGACTTGATTTTCTTCCAAATCTATAAAAATCAGAAACTGAATCTTCTCATTTTCAAATCAGACGAGAAGCGTCTGTAAACGACCGTCCTCACGTTTCTCTACACGTTTTTTTTTCTAGAGTAATTCTGCCACCACAGGGTTGATATAATCCGGCTACGAGCGTCAGTGTTTGTAGTTTGAGAATCTTTCTCTTCACAGCTCTCTGTCTTCTCTTTTTATCTTTTTATTTTTTATTTTTTTAAACGCTGTCTGACAAACTCAAAGCAGCCTCTCATCCTCCTTTTCACTCCGTAAAGACCCGACTGATGCGGCGGCGTCTCACATCTCTGCAGGAAGCGTCTGAATCTCTGTCGGCTCTTCGTCACCTCTGTGACCGACGTTCTTCTCAGATTTAAAATGACGTCTGAAGGACGATAAAATGTTCACAGAACGAAAAAGAATCGACTCGTTTCTGAAGACGAACTGTTGCTGACTGTTGTTGCTTCTTTCTCTCCAACAGTTGGTGGCAGCAGCGCACAGCATCCGATTAAAGAGAAACATTGATGTGTTTAGATGTTTTTCCATCAATATTTTCCCTTGATGCTCGTCTGCTCCCTGCTGCTTTGCATTGCATTGGTAACAACCCACGTGACGTCGTCTGAGGCGAAAACGGACGTTGACGTTTACTCTCGGACCCGTTGCCCTTTTGTTGTTGATGTTTTTTATCATCTGAGGATTAGTTGAAGACTATTACCGACAGAATAGTAATATTGACTGATCCTGGATCTGTTCTATTTATATTCGCTGCTTTTATTCCTCAGTGTGACTGAAGTCGCTGACATATCAAGCGTCTCGTACTTACACGAAGGCAAATGTCAGATGTGGAATATTCTCGGCCGTTCTTCGGTGTCATCAGTCTTCCAGGGAAACATTTGGTTTTGACCTTTTCTGTTTATTGACTAGAGACTTTTTTGTCCTTTCTGCTGCTGAAATAAAAAAATAAATAAAACAAACCCCTCCGTCTCGTATTCTGCTACAGGAGGCCGTGACCTGACATTTTGTCCCGATCTTAGCGCCGTCGTCGTCTTCTGCTCATTTAAATTGACGGAGCAAAGTCACAACGACGACGACATTCGCAGCATCGATTTTGTCGCAGCTTCTAAAAATATCTATAAAAAAAAAAAACACAAAGCTTTTAGAGAGTTTGTTTTTTAATGTTCAGTCTTGTTTCTTTTATTCTTGTAGCTTCCTGGGAAGAAATACGCCCGCGGTTATAACGAAGACGTGGGAGACAAATACATCTGGCTGAAGTGAACGAGTTCATTGGTCCGGCGCTAATTCAGCTCGTCTCTTCCCTCAAGGTGAACTCTGGACTCGTCCATTATTGATCCACTCGTCCTCTGTTGTACATCCCAGATATAATATGTATGTAATAAAAGAATAAATTTTGAACTGAGTCGATGTTTTTGTTTGTTGTCGTTATTATTATTATTATTATTATTATTAACACAGGAACATGATCTGATACGTTCATGTCTTTATTTGAATATTTCTTTTTAGGAAACAGTTTTTCCTCATTTAAAATAAATGAACGAGTTCAAAACGTCCAAACTTTTCCTCTTTGAAGTTTAAATGAAGCTGAAAATGTGTCGACGTAGTTTCACTTCAAACGATTCAGTTTTTCTTTTTAACATCTTACACAGTTGAAGGTTAGATGTTTATTATTAGATACTAGATGTGTTTTTATTCTCCTCAAACAGTTTATACATGAAACTGATGAGAAATTTGAACCGTTTCATGATACGACTTTTTTAATCTTCAGACGCAGTGAAATGGACACAGAATTAAAAATGACTCGATTGTTGCAGTTTTAGCGTCTCGTTCAGTCGGTAACAACGAGGGTTTGGTCTTGATTAACTGATCATTCTGATCATTGTGATTGATTGATTATTTATCAAATTGAAGCAGCGATCGTCAACAAACTCCACTGATAGTTTCTGAAGAAATTGTACAAAATGTTGTTAAACAGACGACAAAGTTTAAACAGAATATAACTCAAAGTGATTTTTATGGTTAAAGAGAAAGAACCTTCATGTAGACCAGAGTTTTTACTCAAAAGATGCAACGAGAGACAGATCCATCACTCGTACCAACAAAATACAACCACAGAAACATCAGATCTTATAAAACATAAAGATTTAATAAAACCTCAGTCTGTCTTGATATTTGTAGAACAAATGAATATAAGATGTATTTGTGTAAAACTATGACTTTAATTCAAAGCTGCAGGTTGATATTGTCATTAGTGATCAGTTTATTTAACAGGAGGAATAAAATCTATTTTTTTCTACATAACAACTAAATATTATAAACTAATAAGTGAGATATTTTTCCTGTTTTCTATTTATTTCTTGGAGCCTCAGATCTTCACTGAGCAGCTTCATCTTATCTCTCACATCTCAACATGTCCACATTATTTTTTTTTCCTCTCGTGTTGAAGGACTGAGACCTGAGCTCTCTGCTTCCAGACGTGATGACTTTGTGTTGTTGTTGTGTTGAGGAGGCTTTTCGTCGTAATCAACCACCGATCACCGGCGACAGATATGAGGATAAACTGAGGCTTAACGGCGCGAGGCAGCAGAGAGGCGGATAAATCTCAGACAACCTGTTTTAAGCTGAGCCAAGATCTCACACGGCTACGTCTTCATCATCATCATCGTCGTCATCGTCATAGACTCCATCAGATTCCTTCACTTTACCACAACAACGACAATGACCAGTCTGTCAAATCTGATCCAGTCGGATGTGGATTTGGCTCCAATGTTGGTTGAGTTCTGACCCTGAGAGACTTTTTGTCAGAACATCACACAAACAAAAAGGTTTTCAGTTCAGGTTTTATGTTCAATTTGCAAGAAAACAAGCACTTTACATAATCCCTTCATTAAAGAGTGAAACAGAGGAAGATCAAAGCTGCAGAGATGCACCGACACAAACCACAGACGTGGTCTCTCCATCATCCAGACGACGAGGAGACGTTGACGACCCTGAAGCTGCAGCGTCATCGAGTTTAATTTAGAGCCTCGATCGTCACCTGTGAAGAAAAGAGAAGGTGATAAAGCTGCTGTCAGACAAACGAGACGAGACGAGAAAAAACGTGCTTCAACATACAAAGCTTCTTCATTATCATCATCATCTTCAACGAGGACCCGTTCTGAACCAAACCGTGTCACCGAGAAAAACATAAAGAAAAGGAGAGATCTTTTGTTTTTGTCAAATAAATTTCACAGGCCTAAAAATATTCAGCCAGCAGTCGGGGGACGACGCCATTTCCATGTTAATCACCACTTCTTTTCAGGGAACGGTGATTAACTTGAAACCCTTCATTATCCTGTCATATAAATGACCGGATCCTAATTATCACGGCGTAATCCTCCAGCCCTGGACTCTCCTCTGCTGCTGCTGCTGCTGCTGCTGCTAACACTTGACATGCTGAATGGATGATGATGTGGACGCTTTCAAGTTTCACAAGATATCCTTCTCCAAAAAAAAAAAAAAGAAAAGAAAAAAAAAAGAAAAAAGAAAAGTTTGGCTTTCCCCAATAACTCACCAGAGAAAGAGGAAGTCCAAGTCCTTCCTCCGGGACCAGAGAGAGCTTCGGATGTTATCCCCCCCCTTTTTTTTTGCAACACTTCAGACCCAAAGTGCCACAAACAATCCTTGAGGGAGTTTCATGACGTCTCCAAATGCTCAGTGTTGGATGAGAAGTTGCTGAGAGCAAGTGGAGAAATGTCTGTCTGAAGAAGCTGCTATAATTCAAGTCCAGGAGACAGTTACATCCCTTATAACAAGCTCAAAACTGCCCTGGGAGCCACGGAGGTGAGAGATGATAGAGAAGGAGAAGTAACCCTGAAGGGAGAAAAGACAGAAATGTGCTTGTTACAGTCGATCATGTTGTCAGACGCTGCAGCATAAAGAGCTTGTGTTGCTTCATGTATTTACAGACATAAATTACTCTGAGTCCCCGTGCAAACGAAGTGACTACCTCTACAAAAAAATAAAAAGATATGAACAAAGCAAAAAAAAAAAAAAAGTGCCTCACAGGTCAGTCAAAGTGTTAACAAAGTAAGAAATCAACTCTTCGCTTCCTGTGCTCGGTCAGTCAGCAGAAATTGGAGGCCAGACGCCTGCCAGCAGCTGAAAAGAGCTCGTCTTCTCTCACTCGCCGGTGCCAGAGCGTCAGGCAACTCAGACAAAGGGAGTGTGAATAATTGACAGCACAGCAGCCGTGGTGCAGTCACATCCAGCTAATGGAGGATGAAAAACATGAACTCTGGAGAAGGAAGGCTGGCACACTGTCCTGTCTGGGATAATGTAACACTGAGGTCTTCAGTATCGAGACCGGGCAGCAGGGAAAAGGTGGATATTAATAGTAGATATAATAGATTTGTAACTCAGCAGACGTTTCAGGAGGTGAACGGGAGTAATGGGTCGATCTGAACCCTGTTCACTTTTAATTAACGAGTAAACACACGTCTTACTCTTCCTTTTTTAACTTTCTAGGTCATTTTTTTGTCACTAAATGTCTCTAAAACATACAGAAACCCTGAAAGGAAAAAAAGAAAGTTTCATTTTTTCATCTGTTAATACAAGCCCTGAGAGGTAGGTGAATATTTTATTTATTTTTATTTTATCATATTATTTTTTTATTAAAAAAAAGAAAAAAAAAAAAAAAAATACCACTTGCCCCAAGAGGAACTCCCTGTGTAGAGTTGAATTTCAAAACTTTCTCAGTTGCCTTTCAGGGTTTCTGTAAAATAAAACTTCAACTAGAATCATGTTTTATTTTCACAGTTATAAGGTGAATGAGATGGAGCCTGGTCTGTTGCTACAGAGGAGGAGTTTAGTAAAGCTTTAGAAACTTAAAATAAAAATACCAAAAGTTAGCTTCAGTATTCATACTCATAAGTTATGTTACATAATTAATGTTCAGTAAATTGATCACAGACGTAATTTGTTTCATCAACATTTAGAAAATTAAGAAACCGTCTAAATGAAAAGGTTTTTTTTTTTATTTTTCATTTTATTTATCAAATTTAATTAATTAATTTACAGAGTTTTCATCAGAGGGCTTTAATGTCGGGGCACCTCGGTCCACCGCTCTCGCCTCTACGCCCCTGCTGATCGCTGCCATCTTTGTTTTTTGTTTCCAAAACCTAAAAAATACTGAAATGTAACAAAGGTAAATGTGATAAACGGATGTAAACTAAAACTTCATATCATCCAACCTTTGTCAATTAAGATAAAATCTGAAATCGAACCCTTTGATCTTTTTTGGGAACATTTGTTTTTGCATCTCGTCCTCATTTCCTTCAACTTGCAGTAACAGTGAGTCAACAGTTTAAAGTCGAGGTACTTATTTTGGATATTTTTTTTTGGGTTTTTTTTTTTAAAAAAAAAAAAACATCTTATTTTCAACATTTATTGAACAGACTGTGCTGGATCTAATCCCTCTCTACTTTTACTTTGGCCAAAAAGATTTTTGCACATTTCTGTACAAGTGACTATAAAAAATGAGTATTTAAGAGATTAAAAAAAAATCCCATCATTAATCAGCAGTGTGAGTTTGTAGCATGAAAGTGAATTGGGTGGGGGGTCTGGGCTTTGGAGGCAAATGATGATGGCCTGCAGCAGCTTTGTCATGTCATGTGTTGGGGATTTGGGAATTGACATCCCTGCAGAGCACTTCACTAAAAGCCGACTTTAAACTTTCATCTTAAACTCACAGACTCCTGGATTAAAACTCATTTAATGCCGTGCGCTGGGCTGATATTGAACATGTTGCACCAGAAAGCAAATGTTGGCTCCATTGAAAAACGCCTTTGGGAGGCCTCGAAATGACTCTGTGATGAAGCTGAGGGAAGATTACTGGTGCTGGGGTTTCATTTCTCAGCTGCAGGGAGCTGCTGCTGCTGCTGTGCATCATGGGAGTCTCCTGAGCCTGGGAGGAATAAACCAGAGCAGGAGGGAAACAGGAAGGGGAAGGCAGCGTAATCAGCGAGGCTAATTGCAATTAATTAATCACCTCAACATAAGTGCATAATGAAAGAATTTCCTCGTGTTCTCATTTGAAGCTTCTGTCTCCTGAAAGGTTTTTAACAGGCGCAGGTTTGACTGCAACCATCAGACATCAGGGCGTGAACCAGCAGATGGCAGTGTTGCTATCTGGATCCACGCCGACTCAGAACAGCATCTGGGGGAGAAGCTTTTGTTTTGACAATACGTATGTAGCTCTGTGCTCATGTGCCTCAGGGTAATAATACTACAATGAAAAATACACACCAGCAGATACCTGAACTGAGCTGCTGTGTGAAATAGTAACACTCTAAGTCCACTTATCATTAATTATGTAAACAATAAAAACAAATATATGTAGCGGGAGAAACAGATGTAAGTGAATTAATGTAACTGTTAGCAGCTATAACTCGTCCTGTTTGCCACAACAGGTGGAAGCTGCAGCACAAACACATAAATACACATGAAGTATAAAACAACAGAGCTGGAAAATACAAAATGCTCTCAGTGACCTTTCTCTATTCAGTCATTAGTCATATCCTCAATATTCATCAACGTGGAAATGCTGGGTAAGTGGGTGTAGAAAATCAATGGATGGACCAAAACACAGAGGGTCTCCAGAGTGATTAATAGTAATGTTTAATTAATGTATGGTTGTTACGTCCATTAGGCTAAATTGTTTCATTTTCAGATAAATCATATTTTTTTTACATAGTTTCCTAGAAAGTGGTTCTTAATGATCAGTGTCTACTAAACATTTAGACACTTTGTTGTAGATCTGACTCCAGATCAGTTGGTTTTGATTTGATTTGAATGGAAACATCTTGATATGTGATCATATCAGTTTGGTCTCATCTGACATCATCTAACAGATAAAAATGGATGATAATGGTTCCTCTAGTGGTCATTTTCATGCAGCGGTCGTCTGTAATCACATGAACAACATGTGTTAACGTCAGTAATAAATTATCCAGTTACATTAGCGACCGTTAGTGTCTTTGTTTATTGCGTTTCCGTGTGAATAAACATTCCTACAAATGAAAACTTGTGCCCTGTAGGAACCACAAGCAACATTCAACAGCTATAAAATCTCAGTGACTGACAGTTGGTTTTATTCTCGACTGTTAAGAAACGATGTTCTGTTTCTAAACATTTCAGCTTAAGCTGTATGATCATCGTTTACACAATGCGTGTGGCATTTATCCAAGAACCTGAAAATATCTGAACTTAAAATAAAAAAGGTCAGAGATATTTTTCATTTCTTAAAAATGGCTATGTAATTTCCTAAAGCAGCCAGGTATTATGTTTTTTTAGTGAACACAGTCGAGCTGGAGGAAACAGCACATTTGTATATTGGATGTTGATCTTATCTCCTTTAAGCCTTTTTGTTCAACCTCTACATCCACATACAAAGTAAACAACTAAAGCAAATATGTTGTGAAGGAAACACAATATAATCATGAGCTGGATTATTTTCAGAGACGTTTTATTTTGTCAGATTGAATGAAACATCTCATTTATTAACAACAGTGGAGGAGACTCCAGGAGATGGATGAGGAGGATGTTTACCTCCACAACGCTGCCTGTGGTTTGTGGTCAGGTTTCGGTAAAAAAGACTGTGATTGTGCTTTGGTTTGAGAATATTTTCTGCATAAAAACAAACTGCAGTCATTCGCTAACCTCCATGAACACGACTAGAAAAGGTTTAATCATCGTGAAGTTGTTTGACATCAACGTAGCTGCAACTCAACACAAACATAAAACCTTGTTAACCCTAAATCATCCTTCCTACAATAAGAAAAAGGAAAGTATTTGCGGTTGTAGTTTGTTGCACATAAATTACATTATTTCTGTGCAACAAAAGAGTCGATTTTATCAGGGAACCTGATATTTTGTGATGTTGTCAATCATTGTTTGACCTTCACATCCATCCAAACATCCAGACTGTTCTGGCTCTGAGGCGCCTGATGTCGTCTACGGGTTTAATGTGAATGTGAATGTGAGTTCTCAAAAATAACTCTTCTCGTTTTACACCTTTATTTCTGGCCTATATCAACACAGATGTTTAACTCGGTTCATTTTAAAGCAGCAAACATGCGACTGCGAATGGAACAACGGCATCGATGCGTCCGTTCGGATCTCCGACTGTAAAAGATCTGACAACGAATGATGTTTTCAGGGTGTTGTGATGTGACATTGTGGCGGAGTTCTCTGTCATATCCTCTGACAAGTCATATAATAGGGTTATTGATAATCTGTCACCCCTGGTACTTTATGTGTTGCTCCGGTTCAAGTGTGATATCTGAGTGAAAGCGCCTCCAGTTCTCGTGGATGTTTGTGGCGTTTCCACTGTACACTTCATTGATTCCACACAGCCTCAATCTGACCTGTTATTTTCATCCCATCTGAGACCCAATGTGTTACTAAGTATCTTTTTTTTCTTCAGGAATATTGATATAGAAATTTAAGTGAGTGTTGAGAGCTGTGTGGGATGAGTATTGATATACAAGAAGAAAAAAAACCTGCTAAGGCACATTGAGCATCAGTAAAATATATGATGGGGTAAAGTTTAGCCTTAAACACATAACAATTGATTGGGGAAGACGAAGCGAGGTCGTTCAGCATCTCTCCTCGAGTTTAAAGAAACTTTCTTTGCTTTTCAATTCAAAGAACAAACAGAGGAGATGTTGTCCTTGAAAAAGAAAACTCAACAAAATGTCTTAATTAGTCAAGAAAACTCAACAATAAGACGATGCTTTGTTTAAAGATTTATCCTCACGACTCAACCATTAACACCAACACACTTCGTTATGTCAATGATGTTTTCATCTTTGACTAAAAAGATCTTTTTTATATATAAATAATAGTAACAAAACCCTTCTAACATTGTAGATCACCAGTTATTCCACTTCTTGTCTTATTGTATTTCTATAAAATGCCAATAATCCCATTCAAATTGATGTTAATTGCAGTCAGTTCACACCAACCATCGATTAAAAAGACTTGGTCCATCACCAAATAAAGTTCAGCTGCTCTAGTAGGATTTTCTTGACATTTACTCAGTTGCATCTTACAGCAAAAGTCTTGGTCCACAAAGAGCATGCAAAGTATCAAAGGGTAAAAGGTCTCAGTCAGGAGGAGGATACAGAAGAGTGTCTGAAGCTTTAGATATGTGATGGAGTGAATGTACCTGGGGGCAGCACGGTGCCACAGGAGTTAGTGCTGTTGCCTCACAGCACAGTCCTCACAGTCCTGGGTTCGACTCCCGGGTCGGGCGCAGGGTCTTTCTGTGTGGAGTTTGCATGTTCTCCTGCGTCTGTCTGTGTGGGATAGGGGACGTTGAGCTAGGGGACATTGTACATGCTAAATTGCCCGTATGTGTGGATGTGAGTGTGAATGGTTGTTCGTCTGTATGTGTGGCCCTGTGATGAGCTGGCGACTGTCCATGGTGAACCACGATATACGGGTGTAAGTAAGCAGCTGGGATAGGCTGACGTCAGCTCCAAAACTATGAAAAACACAAGAAAGAAACTAGTGAGGAAGAAACTGCAGAAACTGTGAGGTCAGGAGGCAAGATGGACACACACTGAGTCTCATGAGGTGTTTTTGTGACAATACTTTTTAAAAAGATGCCCAAAAAGTTCATACATCAAACACTGATGCAGCCACCACCACCACGCTTCAACACGGATCTGGTTGTTTTTTTCTTCAGATGATTCTCTTTCAGGCCGACAACAATCAAAGCAAACATCCAAAAAACAAACAAACAAAAGAGGGAGCTTCACCAGAAGAAGATTAAAGTCTTGGAAACATCCCAACCAAAGTCCAAACCTGAATCCAGAATCCACAAGAGATGAACTCAACATCTGATGGATTTGCAAAACAAAAAGAGATGTGCCATGCTGATAAACTCTGATCCAAAAAAGACTGAGTATTGTAATAAAAGCAAAAGGTGCTTCAACATAATATTTGTTCAAGGGTTATGAGTTTTTTGCACCCACACTTTTATTATTTTTATATCTACATTTTATCCTCTAAAATATTTCAGTTTGATATTCAGTTGAAGTAGTTTATGTCATAATCTACCTGTAAAACCAGGTACAGTCATGGAAAAAAATATTAGACCACTCTTGTTTTCTTTAATTTCTTGTCTATTTTAATGTCTGGTACCACTAAATGTATATTACCTGAAAAATACAATGAACACAACAATAAACATGGAATGCCTAAAAGCATTGGTTTTAGCAGTACAATGCCATAGCTAATAATGTCTTTGGTTATTATCAAGAAAACTGTTAGAAAATGGCTGGATACCAGCTTAAATTAAACTCTTATGAGCTATTTTTGTTGTTATTGTTATAATTGTCCAAACAAATGTACCTTTAGTTATACCAAACATTACAGCACGAAAAACAATATTTGGTCTAATATTTTTTTCCATGACTGTATGTTATAATACATTGACTTTAACCTGGATTTTACATCCATATCCCAAATTGTGTCTGGAAGTCATCCGCTGCCAGTTCTTCAGTGAGAACAAATTAATGTGAGTTACACCTTCCTTTCTGTCCGTTGACATGTGGCCTGCTGAGCAGCAGAGGACACGAAGCGACACAGAAAAACACCAATGTCCACAAGGCTCTGCGGGGGTGTGAGCAACACAAGAGAACAGTACAGTACAGAGGAGAAAGAATAGGCTAACTTTAGTTGGTCCTTTGTGCACAAAAAAAGAGACTATAATTGAATGTCCTCCAGTCTTTTGCTGCTTCAGTCAATGTCTGGTGACACTTTCTTTTGATGCATTCAAAAAAGAGAGAGATATCAATACGTCAGCTTGGAGTATTGGGCTCAAGTGAAGATTTCCTCTTTTGTCAGCTTCGATTTTTGTCCTTGTGATTTTTTTCCAACAGCATAGACAAGTGAAAGTATTATTGCATTAGTTGCATATATCAGACAAATGCCCCTGTGTACTCCTTACTCCAGCCGACGCCTTCAAGTCTTCTGCTAATTAATGTGTGTGAGATACAGGCCTCGCAGGATAAATTTGCAGCTGGATCATGATAAGTCTGCAGAGAACGATAATGTGAATAGAAATTTCTTTCGTTATCTTGTGACTGATACAAATGGTTGTATAGCAAATGTAATTTCCAAGCAATTTCCTTATCTTCTCCTTCCTTTCCAGTATAAAAGCGTTGCTTCTCATACTGGAGGAGCAATAAGATCGTGACATGAATGACAACAATCCCCTTTTTTCTTTCATCTTAAAAATTGTGATTTTTCTCCTCCTTTTTCCTTCATCCAAATTCTTCCTCTTGGAGCACTTTAGAAAGGATATTCTGAAACAGTTGCAACTGACGGACAGGGGTAGGTGCCCTTTACATCAGCTCTGAGAACAAAGCAGTGAGTTGTGTGATTGACAAGCTGCAGCCAGGCCCTCTGAGGGGCTGTTAATCTTCCCCTGTGAGTGTTGGAATTATCTCGCTGGACCTCCTGCCCTTTCACCAAGAATAAGAAGTCAAGTTTGGGAATTAGACAGCACAAGGACACGTTTCATCAGTTAAATTGCACAGGAGGAGAATATTTTTAGGGTGAGTTTTTATCTAAAAGGAACAAAGTTCGGCTAAATTTACCAGAGCTGTAATCTCCTGGTCAAATGGTCGATTGGTTGGTTGATATGTTCTTTTGGTTGTCCAGTCACAGGTGATTCCAGGATTAATGTGTCATGTTTGATGCCAGAAGTGAGAGACGGCTCGGAATAAAATACTTTGACCTGGATGAATATGAATCTCCTGACATCTTGAAGTTCATAGTATCTGATGCAGTTCAGTCAAAGGTGATTGGACAGTTGTAGCTGGTTAAAAATGTTTCACCTTGATCCTTTCATCTTCTCCAGCTCTGATGAAGAGCCGTGGATTCCCAGAGTTTATCATCTGTGGGTGAACGCCAGAGATCTAACGATGCTCGTCAGGGAGCTCAGGTAGTTTGGACGGTGGTTGTTGTAACAATGGTCATTAAAGTCACATGAGGATAGTTCGTCACACTTGTTAAATCTTCTGTGTAGGGATGAGAGGACAACACTGCAGGTGGAGGACAGGTGGAGTCTCAGACCCCCTCCTGGTGATGGTTTCCTTCTTTTACCTCTTTTCAAACATTTGTCTTCTCTGTCCAACGTGTCCATCTGAGTCCTGGTCTGAACAGTTTCTCTTCTGGTCTCCCTGGTCCGGGGTTTGTTTGGTTTCCCAGATCATTCCAGTCAATGCATTGATGCATCTGATGTCAGGCATGAAAGTGTTGACTAAGATGAGTTGAGGCTTTGAATCTAAACACATCAGAATCCTAATCATCATTTTAATATATTCTTCTAATATAAATCTATTCATTTGGATAAAATGATTTAACATTTAAACTATCTAAAATTCATTTATGCCAATAAAACCAACAGGTAACTAATCTGGTTACCAAATTGCTTTAATCTAGATTTTAAATCCAAACAATAAAGATACCTTATAGCTTTCTGGGTGGTCAAGAATGAATAATGGTCTTTTCATTTAACCAGCTTTTTTTTTTTTTTTTTTTAAAACTGGTAATACACATTTGTAACTGATGAAACTGCTTTTGTCACCATCAACGAGTTCTGGTCTGTTTTACGTCACATTTTGTTAAGGAGAAACAGTTACATGTTCGACAAAATCACAGAAAATGAAGCTTGTTATGTTGATCATATGATATATATATTTTTAAAATCACAATCCAAAAACTTGTTATTGTTGTTGTGAAAAGTGAATTGATTTCTAGTGAATCTGTTGTGGCTTTTCACAGAAATGGAGCAAACAGCTCTACCTACACACCCATAGCTCAGAGCTGGGACTGAGCTCTGGATACTAAATCATATCACCAATGAACACAGTTGGCCTCACTTAGTCAGTAAAGCAAACATGTGACAAGTTTTTAGTTTTAAATGAAAATTAGAGGGAAACGTGTAGCAGCTTTTTCTCGACTGGTTTCTTTAATCAATAACTAAACCCAACAAACTGATTTTGGTCTTAGAAGATCATTTTAAAGCTGAAGGAGGAATCATCCTTCAGAGGATCCTCTTTGGAAACAGACATCGACTTGGGCTTTTCATGGTGTAAATATGTAACTCCCTGTTTTCACCAGTTCAATCAAATACCTTGAGGTTTTCTGTGTTTGTTAAAATGTGCTGACTGGGACTAAAACCCTCCAGTAAGTTAGGTTAATCACTGTTGCTGGATTACAGTATTTTTAGAGCCAAGAGTGCACCAATAAATGAATACGTAGAAACATTATGGGTAGCGACTGAAAAATGAGAAACTCTGAGAGCTGCCCCATCCTGACCTGATAATCACATACCATTGGCCATTTCATTCCTCTTCATTATCCACTTCAGAATATTGTCTGTTTGTGTTAATTGGTCTTTGTTTTGGTGCTGATGTTAATTTGTCCAATTGAAAACATTTACAGTCAGTTGAAACCCACTAACATTTCGATGTATATTGAAGTAAAGTGCTAATTTGTTAAGAGTCTTTGCATAAGACTCGTTGCCAGTTTCTGTGTCTGTTGCTACTTGTTTTTTATTTTTTCTATGCGCCAGTTCATGACAACACACCACCAAACTTTTTGAGTGGACCTCTTAAACGATAGTTAGAAAAGTTCAATATGTTATTAACTTAAAAAACGCTCGGTAAAACCTCATGATATTTGTTGCATTTAGATCAGTCACGTTTTAAACATCCACGTGGAGTCGTCTTTCATTCTTCAAACCACTTGACTGGAAACAGTTGACCTTGTGATATTTGTTCATATCCAAATACCAGTTGATAATACCAGCTGAAATCTTTCCAGAAGTGTGATCTTTTCAGTTGATTTGGAGTTGGTCATTTCCAACAAATAGACTTTAAATGGAAAAACCCTGCGCTGATGGTTCTTATAGTAATTATCTAGGCTCAAATCTTAGTTTTATCTGATGATTTGGTTTTAATTTGGCTTGTTTTAATCCAGCTGAATCGAATGATTGCTGCTCCTCCATGGCCGCCATGTTGGCTGTAAACAAATGTGTAAAAGCTAATTTTTCATTGGTTCCCGAGTTTTAAAGATCAGGAAGAGCAGAAAATAGCCAGGTTGGCCAGACTGACTTGAACGCCAAATTCTATGTGGCGTCACAGGCAGGAGGGACGGGTCCAGGCTATGACTTCACCACAGATCACAGCTGATGTCACCAACACAAGATGACAAGGGGAGACTCATTGTCTCTGTTTCTACATAGTATATAGTTGGCTGTAAAATGACAAAAGACAGTTTGGCAGATGAATATTGCCAGTGAATTTCCCCGAAATCAATTCCAAATTTACCAAAATCTGAATTTCATCATAGCTGGAGTAATAGTGTGCATGTATGTATACTCATTGCTACTGTATTTAGTTTTCAATACTAATAGGCCCTCTAGTGGACACTAGTGGTACGTCACAGCAGCAAAACCATATGCGAAGTGAAGCCTGGTGGCTAAATGACACTTGGCTAGCTAACTAGCTTTGTTTTAGCTAACATGTTAGCCTGTTGTTGATATTAATTATATTATTTATTTGGAGCTGTGTTTGTTGTTGTGTTTCTGACAACCCGATGAAATATTAGTACAGTATAGTTTTAACTCCATTTTGGTCTCCACCAGCTAAAATGTTACACTTCAGCTTCTAAAAGTTTAATTATGTTTGTTGCCAACTTTTCTGTTAAGTTCAATATTTTCTCTCTGCTACAGAAACGGTTTGATCAACTGTGAACTTTCAGCTGGAAGACACTTGTGTGCTCCCATTGTTACCACACAAATATTAATTAGTTCAGCTTTACTGACTATATTATGATGATTGTGCATATGTAAATTAACTCAGCCACTTCAAGTACCCAGGTTAGGTTACTTTTACTTCATCCTAGGTAAATAGTGCTGGAGGAATGTGTCGTATCTCCTACAGTAATCTGTAGGAGGCCCATTGTTATTCCAGTCTGTTCGGAGCCTGTGCTTTTGTCTAAATTTCTCAATTTCTCACCTCCACTTGAGAGCAGGCTGTTGGTTAATTGGATTTTTCTCTCCTTGGCAAACAAAAGGATTGTGACGGGGGTAGGACACACACATACACACACACACACACACACACACACACTGAAAACCACAATCCATTACTCTTTGCTACTTATGAGAGCTGTCCACTCTGTACTTGTTATCACAGTGGAGAGAGATTTGATGGGAGGATGGATGTGAAAGTGAGCGTGAAAAGAAGCAGGTTAGAAAGCAGACACCTTTCACATGATTTACATTTTTTTCTTGATTGTTTCCATTTTGCTGCGAATCTCAAGATCTGCATCTACAAGACTGATAGATCTGAGCGCCCGTTGAAGTCGAAACCAACAGCGTTGTGGATTCTTCTTAATTCAATCTGTCTGCCGAGGAGCTAACGCTAACTAGCAGCTGTCTGCAGATATCAAGCTGACGTCTCATCAACAAAAACTCAGCTCAGATGAGTTTGTAAAAACATTTCAGTTTCTTTCTGTGCTCGATGTGATTGTGAAAACGCCTGATGATGATGTTCCAAATCATCAATCTATTCCAAAAGTAATTGATTCTGGATTTCTTGGCCGAGGTGAGGTGAGGTTTACTGCCCTCATTTCTGCAAACCTCCCCTCCCGTTCCCGAGCCGCTTCCTCTCCAAAGTCATCCTTCTTCCTAAAGACAAAGATAAGACTCTGGTCCAAATAAATGAAAAACTTAGTGGGAGGTATGTTCCGTGGTGGTGGTGTTTCTGTCAGCAGCTGTTGGTTTCAGTTGGGTGGTCCGATGTTAATAACAACCTGCCACTGTCACAGGTTCCAGCAGTTTAAAGCCCCCGTTCGGACCGGGTTTATTTCTCATGGTGGAGGTCGGGTGATTTTACTGGACCTGTGCTGCTCTGTGATTTTAAGTGCATTGAGTGTACCAGGCTAATTTTTTCCACTCCCATCCCACTCATAATTACAGCTGCAATTACCTACATTTTTAAAATGTGTGAACTCACTGGTCCTCTCGTGATTTAAATTCCATCTGGAGAGAGGTTCTTGTCTTGTAAAGTGTTTTTCTGCTGCATGGAGAGCTTCTTGTCCTTCTACTTTAATCAGCTCAGGCTGCAATTTGACTTTTGTCTGAAATTAGATGAAGACTAAATCATTTTGGGGGGGGGGTGGGGTTGATCTGATGGATGGTAAGCAGGCCAACATCACACACAAGCCAATTTAGGAACCAATATGACAGCACAGAAGGCACCAGGAGAGTAGGACTCCATAAAACCTCATCAAACAGGCTGTTGTAATTTCAGCTGTAGGTTGGTACAGGTATTCTCTGAAGTCCCATTTTTATATTATAGCCCCATTAAGAGTTTGCTGAATTTGCTATTAGCAGCTCCTGTTTGCACCACTAGATGAAAACTTCTGAACAGTTTCCGTGATTTCCAAGCAGATTTATTAACATCGGACCTCAGAGATGATGACAACCCCTGGAAGAATAAATCACACTGAATGATATTTATGGTCTGTTGAGATCTGAGAATGATTTATGACTCACATTCACATCATGTTGTATATTCTAAGCATTTTCTCGCTCTTTTCCAGGCCGTTGATGTCCATGTCTATTACAGACCATAGCCTGTAATTTTCAGATGGATAAAATTCTATCCGCAGCGATGAGTTAAATTACAGAGGAGCACAGTGAATATTTCATCTCCCTCCACCTCCTCCCACTATAATGTTAATCCCATTCAAATGGAGCTTAATTGACATTATTAACCTTCAGCCTTTTGTCAGCTCTGCGGCCAAGCAAATATTGGCAGCCATCTTTTGTTTCCTCTCAATGTCATTGTCAGAGAATTATCTGTAGATCATAGTTTTTAATTCTAGTTGATTTATGATTAAATTATGTTTTTTTTTCATGCAAAGTGTTAACTATGTTCAGCCAACAAAAGTAGCCATTATATCATCTGTAGGAGACTAATGTATGATATTTTCTGGATGTTTATTATATTAATGTGATGTCCTGTCTTGGCATGAAGTACAATGTTACCAATGAGTCCATTTTCATTGGTTGGGTTGGGTTGAAACAGCAGCAGGTCAAGTTAAGTCTAGTTGACACTAGTGGACTCCACTAGTGGTCTCCAGTGGTGGTGTCTGGTGGACTTGGTCCTCTGATGGTTGGTGAATCATCAGTTAATGATCATAATGTGTGAACAGCCCTAACGACTCCATCAGAGGCCGTCGGGACCTGGTCTGAGACCGGGACTGGATCTGTCATGTTAGAAAACTGGAGGAGTCTGAAGAGACTGACAAAGAGCGACAGCCAATCAGAGGAGGGATGTGAGATAAATGCTGCTGCCGTCTCACTGATTCACTAACGACCACGTTTAAAAGTCTGACGTTTTAACGCTTTTTCTTTCATTTTCACTTTCTACAAACTAGTAATAGTTTCCATTATAACGTTTTCTGTTAATGTGTAAGTCCAGTTTCCTGGACTGTAGCTGCTATAGGTAGTCACCAGTCAAAGACCTCAAGAATATCCACAATGATTGGTTGAATTTGCGTTAATAGTTGTGATTGTAACGTCATTAAATCCTGGAGGATCTGATCAATGAGGAAGAAGATTGTTTTTATGCGTTTTAACATCTAAACGTCTCTACTTCTGCCTCGTCTCGACATCAGAGGAACCAAACCTGAACTCAGCGGTTTAGTCTGTGTCGGAGGCAGCGTCTTCACCGGTGCTCGTCAACATTAAACGCTGTAAATTACGGTGAGAAGCAGCGGCTACATCCTGTCTAGTTCACGTGACCAGACGTAGAGTTTGGTGACGTCACGGTGTGATCGAGAGTCAATAACTGACAAGTCTTGTAGTGTGAACACTACAGGTCTCAGACCAGTTGTTGAGACTGGTCTGAGTTGCCAAAGATCACGACAGAGACTGAGACTCACAAATTAATGGTAAAATTGACTAGTGTGAACTAGACTTTAGTCCAGGTTTAGGGGTTAGGGTTAGTGACTCTTTCAAGGCTTTACAAAATATAAAGTCTCTTCAGCATATTATATCTCTGGAAAAGCTAGAGCAGCTAGGATGAGTATTGATCAGATGCTTCAACCACCTCCTTGCATCATTGCTTGAAGTTAGAGCTCATGACCATCAGTTGAAACATAAACCTCAACAATCCATCTATCAGCTTCCTGCTTCATCCTTCCTTCACCCATGAACAAGACCTTGAAATATCTCCAACTTCTTCACTAGTGGCAACAACAGCTCATCTCCAACCCAAAGGGTGAAATCCACCACTTTTTTTTAATCAGAAAACTGTGAACTTCGACTTCATAGCTGCTGTTTCACGCTAAGCCGCTGCAATGTGAGCTGAAGGTCACAGTCCAATGGAGCCAACACTCGTTGATCCAGTTTCTTTATTTCTGTCCCAGAGCGTTTTCACAAACACCTTTTTGTCTCTTATACTTTTATTGCCATGTAACCTTTTGTACCTTGTGTTGATAATAACGATGACTGGATTTGTTTTCTCAAACTTATCATGGTTTCAGAATCGCTTCCAGTAAAAACTAAACAGCAACTGCTGTCAACCTTGAAGTGTGTTTAACTTGCAGCACAGCAGTGAACCAACACACACACACACACACACACACACACACACAACCAGGGCACAAGACTCATTTTAGAATAAATTAATGTCATTTTTTTTAGAAGCTTAGTATTTTATTCAAAACAGAAACAGCCTCTGCATTATTCTGTATCACTGTGAGCTGGAAACAACAGTGGAAGTGGCAGTAAATTGTATTTGGATTGACAGCTCGATGGATCTGCCCACAGGCGGCCATGTGTGGGAGTTGTCGGAGGCTCTCGCTCAGTAGCCTCACGCTGTCTGGTGCGTATTTGTGCCCTGATGGTGAAGCTGCAGCAGGAAACATTTCATTAGATGAAAAAGTCCCACCCTGTCACTTGGCTTGACTCGGTCCCATCTGCATCATCGCAGACGCTTTCTTGTGTCGTTCTTCTTGAATGGTTGAAATATGTTCCTGTTATATTCTGCCAGGTCTGTGTCTGGTGGTTTGATGTTATACAACCAGAAATAGGCCTGAATTACCTCTACTTGCTGTTGGTTACCTTTAATGCGCTGTAATTAGTTTCAAAAGTCTGCCTCTTCCTTATCCTGCTGGCTCAGTATCTGTGGGCTGTCATTAGATGTATAATGAGCACCTGAAATAACTGTTGAGCAGCAGCGTTTTCCTGAGATGCCACAAACTCACTGCAGCCGCATAATACGCATGTGTCTCGTTTGATGGAGGAGGTTCACGCTGTGAAAATACACGGGCATCACAACTGTCATATACATATTTACGTTCAATCCTCTAATAATTTACTTGCAAACTCAGTCAAGTACCTGTCGCGCTGGAAGTTAAAAGAACATCCAGCGCATCGCAGCTTATTAACACTGACGTTTGTCGGAAAAGAAACTTCCTCTCCCAACTTTTCTTAATGCTAAAAACAGTAACCGCACCCCATAGGAGTTTGTGTAGGTGGCCGTGTAGTCAAAATAGAAAGTATTGGATCTAATGAATAAGCAGCAGAAGCGAGCGACGCGTGAGTGATGTTATCGTCTTGGGACGGAGCAGAGAAACTCAAACAACATGGAGGGCAACAGTTGGCGAATGGGACACATGTGAATCCCTCAGGGGTAATTTAAAACGAGCACCAGCTGTGAGGCTGTTACCAATACACAGTCATACTTTATTGCATTATTATTTCATTACATCAAACTGACAGAGTTTCACTTTGCACAACTTGTGTCTGGTGCTGTGTATTTTCTGCCCAATTTAGCATGATTGGTATGAATAATTATGCACAGTAACCTCGATGAACGCAGATGGAGCCCTCAGCTCCAGAGTCTGCACAGCTCATCTTCTGTAGAGACGAGCACCGAAATGGGCAAATATCAATATCAGGTCCCATTACATGCATGACTCTTGTGGATGTGTGACCCGAATGTAAGGCCACATGCGTTGACCGCTCGCTAAACCCCAAGCAATTATCCAATCGAAACCAAGCATGTAGGTCAAGTTTTGGACTTTTTAAGCGAAAGCAGCAGCAAGTATCCGTGACAGCTGGCGGTGGGAGCTCAGGCAGCGAGGACCAGAGAGCAGACGTTCAGGAAAGCTGGAGCAGGGAAGTTACTTCAACAGAATAAATGATGAAGACTGGGTTTAAAAGGTGAGAACATAGCGTAGCAGGTAAGAAGAAGGCTGTGAGAAACACTGAGATATGTGCACCAATCTGAAAAGTGAGTGAGGGTAAAGGGCTGCTATAAATACAGGGGAGGATATGAGGTAAATGAGGAACAGGTGTGTAGGTAGGCAGAGACGTTTTACTGATAGGGAATGAGAAACAGGTGTGTAGGCAGATCTGGGAACAGGAGGGAAGTATAAAGACATCTGGTGGAGACGGAGGCAGAATGGCCGACAAGCGCAGGGTGAAAGCTGTGGGTTTGTCTGAATTCGCTTAATGGGGAAGGACTCAATACGTTTATTCTGGGACTCCTCTTGAATAGTTTTGCATAAATCACAGTTTAAATTGCCTGTTATTCAGCCTCTCGGTCGAGCCTCTGACTCAAACAGATAATATTAGTCCAAGTCTCTTTAAAAGACCACGTTCTCTGTGAGAAACCAAACAAGTAGAAGCCTGAACACACTTGTGACTAAAACTAACACAAAGGTAATTGACTGGAAAAGACTAAAATCCTCAAGTAAATCTGTTCACGTTTGAATCTGCTAAATTCAAACATCCACAGAGACAAAGATGAAGCAGGATGTTTGTTCAGTAAATCATCAAACCTCTTAGCTGTTTCTGTAATCTTCCACAACACAAAAAATAAGTATGTATATTATAGTTATTTAGGTGAAAAATGCATGAAAACATTGATTGAAGTGGCAAATGTCAGGAAACACTGACAGGAATTACTTTTACTTTACTCTTTCAAACTTTGAACATACAATAAAGAAAAGCACAACTGGTCTGTTTTTAATAGAAGCTACTGACATGAATGTGCATGTCTAACTAGCTTGACCTACTGTGATAATCATTCCTTTTAAAAGCATGTAGAGCTGAAGTAACATTGGCGCCTTGTTGCTAACTGAGCTGCCGTGGAAACGAGATAAAAACATTAAAATATCCATATTTTGACTTGTTAATATTGTTTTTTTTTTTTAATGTAACCAACAGTAACGGAGCAGATTTAGCATCTGTTGGTTTGCTGCCACCTGAAGAGCGTCACTCTACCTTTGTGTCTGGTTTTATTCTCTAATATCTGACTGTTTTAGCACCGTTACGTTCACCTTCTAGTCTCTTAACTGTGTCTGTCTGCTGTGCTGCGTTGGCAGGTGGTGTACAGTGTTTTTTTTTTTTTTTTTTTTTAGAGCCATTTCACTTCAAACAGCTGTCTGCTGTAGCCACAAATGACACTATAAGAGCCGTGATGTAACATAAACAGAAAGCTGAACAGTTCGAAAACAGAAACTGTGCAGCCACTAACGACATATGTTAAGATCTGTCAGAAAGAAATAACATCTAATGTGGCTAATGTTGACCACCTGCTCCTGTATTTCCATCTGCCCTATAGATCAGCAGCTTGTGAAGCCACTGCTTTTGCTTTAATTCACATGTTTTGGTCAATGTTAATTAGCCAAAGCTACGGAGGCTGCATTAGCTTAGCATCAGATTCTTGTGATGTAATGTGAGAAGGTTGACAGGGTAGCGCTGCCTCAAGTAAAACACATAGAGCACAATAAACATGTGACCTTCCTTTGTTCATATCACGTACAAATGACATCATTATTTGTGCAGAAGATGTTTCTGTCTTTGAGAAAATGTCATCTGACAAAGTTAAACACACATCATGGTCACCCACTAGCGTTGCACCATCAGGAGAACTGTGTTAAGCTGCTGCTCCCAGTCTAAAGAATAAGACCTGGAAAGCAGACTCAGGACAACCCAGAAGCACATGGGAAACCGGCCTTTTCAGAAATCAAGGGTCCAAATGGATCGAAAGTACAAGAACAGGACGGCTGTGGTTGTTAAGGCATGGCTTAGGCTGAGTGGAACGGTTCAGGTGAGCAGGTAAATCCTGGGTCACAAACAAACAGAATTCAAAGTGAGAAAAAATGGTCGACATTACTACATGCGTTGGGTTACAACAGAAGTGTCCAAACTATTCTACAAAGGACCGTGTGGCTGCAGGTTTTTATTCCAACCAAACAGCAGCAGCAGCAGACTTGACTCATTTAATTAACTGATCTCAATCTTCAAACAGCTGATTGGTAAAACTCTTTATTCTTGACTGGTAAAGAACTGACAAAGACTGGAGGAATGGACTGGACTTATATAACACTTTTCTAGTCTTCTGATGACCGCTCACAACACTTTACACTACAGTTTACATTCACACACTGAAGTCAACATAAGGAAATGCACGAAAACACTGACTGAAGTGGCAAACGTTAGATGCTAATGTTGCTAAAGTATGAAGTGAATCTGCTGTCACCAAATAAACATACATCCATTTTCTACCCCTTTATCCCCATTTTATTACGCACCAGCTCCTCACAGGGCCACATACACAGACAAACAACCATTCACACTCACATCCACACCTGCAGGCAGTTTAGTATGCTCAGTTCACCTATCCCCAGTGCATGCATGTTTCTGGTGGTGGGAGGAAACCCACCCAGACACAGGGAGAACAAGGAAACTCCACACAGAAAGATCCTGCTCAACCTGGGAGTCGAACCCCACTTATACACTCATGATAACAAATGAGGAAGAATGAAAATTGAGACATTGCACCAAAAAGCTGCCATTCTTAGCAGCTACAGCAACAGTAAAAGTCATAACCAAAGAGTGAACTGAATGTTCCTGCACTTAAACCACCTGAGGTGAAGATGTTTTATGTTAAAATGTTTTAGTAGTCTGAGATGCAAACACAAGCTGCATATTATCGTGTTTGAGCTCTTGAATCGATCGGTCAGTTGACATTAACATCACTGAGTCATCGTTCACTGATCAGAAAGTTTCCTCTTTGATCGACGGCTCCTTTATCTGAGTGTTTTTACGTTCGAAGAATTATTGATTGAACCTCTAACTGCTCATGATCCTGCACAATCAGTGTGAATTGATGACTGACACATTAATTGTAAATCTCTTAAAGTGGTCTATTGACCGCTGTGGCTCTTTATAAATGCAGTCCAATTACAGCATATTTACCTTTTATGAAAACCACACATTACACTACACGCCTCCATCAGCTCCTATAGAGGTAAAGTATAGGAGCATAATGTCACACGTGAGCGGTGGACTGTGTCACCATAGCAACCTCTTAATTGCTGGATGTGTATGCAGGTGCTCTGATATTAACGCTGGGACTTGGGATTTGAGTTGGACTCAAGTTGTGGAAATGAAGACTTGAGACTTAATTTTTCGAAGATGAAACGTGACTTGAGGGTAAAAAGGAAAAAAAAAAACCATAGAGACTTGACCTCGGATCAATAAATAATGAAAAATTCTGTCCTGTACTCAGTGTTTTTGTTTGCCTTCAGGGATGCACATGCAATGTTTCCATAATGCGTTATATAATCCATTTGAGAGTTCTGACATGTTAAATGATGCGGTAGATTTAATCCAGTGAACCAACATCTCACTGTAAGTTCTTGTTTAATTATCCCCAGAGCTCAGAAACAATGATCTTGCAAATAATAATGTTGGGGGTCTGGGGGCCAGCCATCAGGGAGAGACCATCTATTGATCCCCCTGTGATGATGATGATGATGATGATGATGATGATATATCTCAAGTTTAAACCATCAAACTACCTCTGTCTCAATTTCTCAGAAATCAAATTCCCACTGGTTTCGCTCCTCCTCACATTACACCCTAAAAACTGTTAGAGCTGATTTCAAAAGGCCATTAAAGTATTTGTTGGCCCCATATGAACACTCAGCCACTAATGGTATAAGTCAATGAATTACATAGCAAGCAAGGAGCATATTTGTAGCAGCTATTACCCCTGTTGGATAATAGCTGCTTACTATTAGCAGCAGTAGCATGAAATGCTAGTGCAGGGAATCATAATGACGTGTCCGGTGAGTGCTGTACACACAAGATTGAGGATAATGGGAGGGAGGTGGAGGTTGTGTGTATTTACTGTAACTTAAAATGTAAATTGAATTTTGCAGCTTTGTGACTCATAAGTCGAGATCGAGTTTCATAAGACGCCAAATGACGGTGTGACGGCGACGGGCAGCGACACATTATCAGTCAATCAAAACACACTTATTCACGACTTAAGATTTATTGTTTTGTGAAATCATGTTCAAATAAAACTTAGTATGTGACCTCGATAGACAAGAGGCAACAGCAAACTGCCAATGCTGCAGTGATTCACATGCTGCATCAGCTGGAGGTATTAAATACTTTATTTTACTTGAACATAGCTAGTTTGTAAAACTGGACAATCGCCTGCAGGACTTTGCTGCAAATGTGCAAACAACACAAAGGATATAAAAACCGCACAAACATCAGCACAGGCAGTTTTGAAAAAGGAAAGCGGTGCTAATTGTGCAGACATGAGTCTATTTTTTTAAGGTCCGTCTGCACGTTACACTTCCTGTGTTAGCAGGAGATGTGGAAACAATGTGTATGAGAGCTGCTTTTAAAAGGTCATTAGATTATTAGGACAGTCCCTCGTGTGCACTCAGAGGCCAGCGGTTAGTTCTGTAGTGGTGCCAACCTTTCTAATGGTACGAGCAGCTTTTACTGCTGCTGGGAAGGAAAAAAAAAAAAAAAAAAAGCAAACATCACCGGTGGAGTCACAAATCATTATTACTTACTTACTGGTTGTAAAATTGTTGTTATATATAAAAGTTCATGAGTGATGAAAGGAAATATGAAAAGGAGTTACCAGTGTTGTGTTTACTGCAACTCGTTGATGTCAGTCCTACGATTCATAAAGATGCATAATGTATGAAAACACCCAAATATAACAGTTATTTATCTTAATGCACAGCTGCTGCCCACTAAGTTTTCCTATCAACTATGTTGTCAGTAGTGCCAAATGGCTTCATATAAATAAGGTTTTTCAATTTTTCAACCACTTTTCATCCTAAATGTACGAAGCACTCGATAAAAACAGTGAAAGTAGTTCCTGTTTCTTTTTCCTTTGGGTAATTGTTAAATCAGTACAGGATGTGAATATCTGAATTCCTCACCAAGCCATTCAACATCCATGAGTCATCAGTCAGGAGTTCACCAATGAGCCACAACAATAAAACCAACTGCATCATAATGTCGAGGTGCCCTGATAACATCAGAACAGCTCTGATGGTGACCTGTGGTCTGGCACCAGGAATTTGGCAGCTGATGGATCTTATTCAATTAAATTTAATTCAATTCAATCATATCTGAATGGCACCAAATCATAAAAAAAAAAACACTTTTATCTCAAGGCACTTTACAGTATAATAGAATAGAAAACCCCAACATTTCCCACAGTGAATAGTACTTTGTGACAATGGAGCAGAAGAGGAAGTGAAGTACGTTGGGAATCTGCTTCCATCAGAGACGAGCCTGATAACTGACGACTCTACCTTCCATTCTGGTCTAGGAACCACATGGAAACCTGCAATTTGTGATCCCACTCATCTACCGGGATAATGAGGAACTTTGAGCTCTTTAAGATATAATAGAGTCTGTGCAGATGGTAAAGATTGTAGCTGTTGTCTGACAGACATTTGGCATTTTTAGATTCATTTAGTCACAGAGGAAGGAGGATGAAAGTCTCTGGTTGTGGTTTATCACACTAGTTAAAAAGTAAAGGTAAACAGGGTAAAGGACTGTTTATGGGGCAGTTATGTCTATGTCCTGGAGTTCAATTATAGGTTTTTGTTGAGTTTTGGTGTCATTTCTTCTTTTGTACTTCTAATTTGGGCCCTATAGGGACCATACATCCTTCAAAATTGGGCCAAATTTGGCCTACAATTATTGTATTGTCTGTTGTCACTGTGGCTATTGAGGCATTTATTGAGGCAGCTGTTGAGTCCAAGACAAATTTCACTGAGTGGGACAATAAAGTATATTGTAATGTATCGTGATGATTTTGCTCTCTGGCTGGCCATTATGGAGGATTTTAAATTCTATTCTAGATCTTACAGGAAGCCAATTCAGAGAAATATGATCTCTACTTCCTGTCAGTGCTCGTGCTGGAGCATTTTGGATTAACTGGAGGTTTTTGATGGAGTTACTTGAAGACCCATATAAGTTTTGGGGCCTGAATATCCATAGATCTGGTTTGTTGCAGAACCTGTATCTTACAGATACTCAACTCAGATTAGGATCTGGATAGTTTGGAGGTTTGTTCGACACCTCAACAACTCTTTGTTTGGTCTGAAGCAATGTTTAAGTAGGTTGTACATGTCTAAGTAACTTCCAGATGAATGCAAAGACCCAAGGTTTCCCAGAAGAACTTTGCATTGTAACAAGATGATCAGTATTAATCACATCACCTGTCGGTGGTTTTAATGTCACGGTTGAATTGTTTGTATGCAGCTTTGTTATTTAAAAAAAAAGCCCTTTAAAGCTTGTGTGATATTTAGGTCAGCTACATGACATTTTAATGTAGAAATGCATTTTTTAAATGTCAACTGTTAGATGCAGTGTTAACAAATCATATAAAGATGTAAAGATCTTTTTTTTTTTTTTTACTGAAGGCTGAATTTGATAAAAGAAAAACAACATTTAAACCTCTACGGCAACTTGAAATAAAGAGACAAGCAATTAATCTTCTCACCTGCCAGTAAGGACCTTTAACTAGAAGGTCATATCACTGAAGGTCTGTAGTATTCCTTCACAACTCACATGTCGCTAAATGTGCACAAAACACAACAACAGGAAACACAAGCACTGATGCTGTTTGTTACAATTTTACTGATTCTGATATTTGAACTTAAGTATTGGCCGATGCAGAGTACTTATCCTTTACTAAAGGTCTTTGAAGCTGTGACTGTATAGATATATAATGTGATTGTTGTTATTATTATATGACATGTACACTGTACATATCGTCTTTATACTAATGGGGTTTTGCAGTAGGGGGTGATTTGGCCAAAACATCGCATCACAACCTCTTGATTTTGGTAAATTACAATTCTCCCTCCAGCTAACTGAAGCTGTGATGTTTATCTTACAGTTGCTTCTGGATGTTTGTGCATTTTCTGTTATTTTTCACCATTTTAACAAAGTGGTTGCGACATCCTTTGGACCAACCAACCACTTATCCTTAATTCATGTTTGGACAGCAATGTTACTTATTCATGAGGTGATATATTTAAGCACTTTATTTTGAAAGTTCAGTTATTGCTAACCAGCTAGTTCCAGCTTGTATTTTATGTGATAGTTTCCCTGTCATCTACAACTTTACAGTCTTAGACTGTAGCTGGCAAAGTTGTGGAGCAGAACAAGTGCTACTCATCATCTACAGTTAGTGGGATAGTTGTTTAACAGGTAATAACCGGTTGATCAGTGACAATAAGAGGAACAAGCACAGATGTTCTGATGCCATTTTCCAATTACCTGAACTTGAGTCTTTAAAGCTCTAACTCACCAGTATGACCCCTACTTACCAGTAGGGGGCGTTTTAGCCAAAAGATCACATCACAATCGTTTTAGGTTGAATAACAGGTAACTCATTTGAGCATGTGGTTGCCTCGACAAGAAGCCTGTCACTTCAACTTACAGCTAAATGAGTTTCTGAAAAGTCCTGACGTGAAGATGTGATGGATATTAAATTTAAAAAAAAAAATGGTGAAAAAAACAGCAAAAGGACAAAGTTTGGACATTTGGGCATTATTTGGACAGCACTGTTACATATTTATAAGGAGCTTTATGGAAGGATTTTGGCGTATTGACCAACAACTGCTAAAGTATTTTAAGTGACATTGGAGGGTTTTCCAACACTGTCATCAGAATCAAGGCACCACAGGGACCTGATCCCTCTTTGGCTTCTCACTTTCAATCATCATGAACAGTGTTGAAGTCCTGTAGGTCACAGTTACAGAACCTGTACACATCTGTTTAGATGTTGGAGTCAAACCATTTTACACCAGGGGATTAACAATATATTCACTTTTATTATTAAATTATACATCTATACAATAGATCCTTAGTAAAACTGCAGCTATACAAATCATTAAGAAGAAGTATCCACGTGATATTTCCCATTGCAATATAACCTAAACACTCTGAGAGGTATGTTTTCATTCTCTGATACTGGAGATCTGCAGACTATCACATCTTGGGACATACTTAGATTACAAGGACATGCACAGATAAGGCCTGGGGGCTCAAGGACCTTATCTTTTGACCAGGCCACTCTCATGGGTCACTTTCAGTCATGTAATCGTTAGCCATGGCAGCAGTGGTGGTGGTGGTGTAGGGGGGAGGCTCCGGGGAAAAGATGATATTGTTTGTCAAGTCTTTTCATCCATTAGCCCGTCAGCGCATTGGTCCGAAAGAAAATGTCTTCACGACTGTTGGATCACTTCCCTTGGAAATGTATGCAGACATTTAGGATCCAAAGACGACAAACTGACTTGTCCAACACGTTAGTCCACGACGGGTTACGTCTAAAAGAACAACTGAAGAAAAAGAAGAAAGAAAAGAAAGAAAACACAACGGCTGCATCCTTGTCATTTTTTTAAGGCTTAACCTTTATGCTTAAGCTCAAAGTACAGTTGATGTTGACAAAGACAACTATTCTGCAGAAGAGCAGCTGAAGCCGGTGGGTAATGAGCTTAAAAATGCGCCACCTTCAGGTCAGACTTGGTATTTTTTGCCACACACAGTTCAGACCTAAAAAAAAAAAAAAACAACAATAAAAAAACACAAACCATTTTTTGTAATCCATGCTGTGTAATGTGCTCGTGGACCTCTAGGTGGCTCTAGACTTTGTCGTATTTGTGTGGTTTTGTGTTTTACGATGAACCAGTGTTATGATGTTTATAAAAGATGATTGTGTTTGACATAGATAGAAAACATCATGAATCCCTGTGATCCAAAGAGTGAAGAACTAAATAAATAAAAACAAATGTCAGGTGTCAGGGACCGTTTTCTTGGCTTGTGCTGGAAAATAATGGACAAATTAAACTTTTACACAAGAAGTTTGTTAATGCACTGGGTCTACACCGGTTTTTATAAATACTTTCCAAGAAATATCATCAAATTTGTCCTGCCTTTTCTTAGCTTTTGTACATCATCAAGCTAGCAAAGCTTGAAACAGTAGGCACGAAATCACAAAGTGTACAGGCTCCCACTTCCCCCAGAAAAACAAAGAAACTTGCTGCTGTGATTGTTTCATACTGCAAACTTCACATGCTGGCACTTCCTGTACAAACACCAGACTGTCGTCCGAGCGCCACGGATCATCACACACCCGCTCGGGAGCTTTTAGCCTGAAGATGCCTCCGGCTGCCTGCGGAGTTTTATTCAGAAACCTCTCATCGTCCTGTGTTTCTGAGAATATCTTTTTTTATATATATATATTAAACTGAAATGCTCTAATCCTCCTCCACTAGTTAATTTTTCTGCTACTTTCATTGGTACAATACACACAAATGTCTTTAAACTGCAAAAATAATACACAAATAATTAGCATAAATAAAATAAAATAAATATTTCAGATAAAAAGTCGTCATCAGATAAATATCGCTTGTAAAACAAAATATTTGTGGCCTGAATGGGAAAACGCTCCAGATTGGTGGAACTTCCTGGATTTATTTAATTATTCTTGTTTATTTTATTTTATTTTTTAACGTTTATCAGTCTCCATGCTGCTTCAGACAGTGCAGTGAAAACATTACTTTTCTAATAGTCAGCTGGCAGATGTTGTGCATGGCTGGGGAAATTCTTTTTATTCTTTTTGCGCTTGTGGTTTTTGCAGAAACTGAATGACAATAAGCTCCTCTCTATGCAAATGCAAGTGCCTCTGTGCAAATCACATGAATAACTTCTCAAATGTTCAAATAAAAACTCGTATGCAAATTAGGCACTCATACAGTATAGGCAGTATTGTCCCCCTTTTTCTTCCTCTTCCTCTTCCTCTTCTTCTAAAACATTCACCACCACTGGAAAAAACAAAGACAGCAGTGAACGCGCGCATATCTTACAGGCCTGGCCTACATTTCCTGACTTGCGAGTACAATTTAAGTGAGTCCCACTGAAATGTGGAAATATTCAGCATCTGAGGGATTTTTCTTTTTTAAAACAAAACGTTTTAAAGTTGTGCGCATTCAGGACGGATGGCAGCTCCCGCTCTCTGCCGCTGCTGCATCGTGACGTCGCCGCCTACAGGCTCCGCCCCCCTCCGCCGCCACCACCAAGCCGTCCGACCCGCCTCTCTACAGAACATTCATCCGTTTTGCTTTTACACAATTGTTTTTTTTTTTTTTTTTCCTTTGTTTTTTTTCTTTTTTTTTTTTTGCGAAAAACAGAAACCACAGCAGCTTGATTCGGACAGTTTCACCAACATCAAATACACTAAGAGCTGCGAAGATTCAGCCGCTTTGCTTGTACGTTTTGTACACTGGATGTGTTTGTCGATAAGAAAATGCCGCCGCGGCGCGTCCACCTGTTGATCCTTTATAAGAGAGAAAGAGGTAAGTTTGCGACTTGGGGCCGGAGAGTTCGCGCTGCCAGTCAGATGTAGTACTCCTTCATGTTGTCCCTGATTGAGTTGTGGAGGTGCAGCTCTGTCCTGTAGTCTGTGTACATGCTGTGTCTGTGCTCGTCTTTGATGCCAACGTTGACTCCGCCCCCTCCTCCTCCTCCTCCTCCTCCGCCGCCGCCGCCGCCGCTCCTCTGCGCCTGTCGCTGCTGGTAGAGGAGGCGACTCACCACGGCCAGAGCACACACGGCGATGAAGACGACGGCCGTCACCACACCTGAGGAGACGAAACAAACCAGAATATTTCTATTCTCTTTCCAGATGATAGAGAGTTGATACCAGATGAGTTCAGAGAAAGTTGATGTTTTGTAATTTCAACCTAAAGAGCTATAACGACAGTGTGATGGACGTTGAGTTGAGTGGAGACAAATCTCTAATTTTTAAACCTGTAAGACTCAAACTAACATGTGACTTGTGTGGTAGTGAGGAGACGGTTCCTACAGACAAACCAACGTGTCTGAACTTTGTAAACGTAGATTGTTGATAAGTCACTACCTTTAGTCGTTTTACTGCCTCTTTATCATCTGAAAACACTAGAGTGTCTGTAACTCTGGATTTTTCCATTAAAGGTTCATCATGAAAGTGTTTTAAGTGAATTAAGACTCGTTACAGGGTGAACTGTCTCCAGCATCTCTAGTGAAAAACCAACACTTGTAAGATCAGATGCTGCGTTTCATTTGTACAAAGAAATCCGAATTTCCGAGATCCGAGTCGGAAGTTTCAAGTTTTTCGGATTTCTGACTCGGAAATTAAAGAAATAAAAGACAATAATGTCTATAATGTCTGCCCGGAGTGTAAACAAAGTAGAAGCTCCTGTAATATTCTGTTAATTAGCACTTCTGACTAGTGTTTGTCGCACTAAATCACTCGTATACATAGAATTGTTGGTAGCCGTAATGCTAATGCTAACACCTGCACACACGTTAGACAGGGGCTCCTAGGGGGCGCCAGCGTAGCGGCGTATATATGCTGTGCAGCTGTTTCCCATCTAGACGAGGTTCCTGCATATGTTCTCCTCCATTCCTGTCTCTCTACGAAACAAAACAATAAATGAACTACTCCTAGATGATACATGCTAACTACTACAGGTCATGTGCTCGCTCACTAATTTTTCCAAAAGTGGGTCTTGAAAAAGAGGAGTCGTCTTATATTTGGGTCAATATGATTATGCAAACTACAACACATGCCGTGCTAATAATGGCTAACAACAGCCTGGTAGATCGGAGCCCGTTAACTGATTTTTCCGGCTGATAACTGATACCTCGGCTGTGATGTCATTCCCAGCTCCGACTTCCGATGTAAATGTAACGTAGCAAGAGTCTACGAACCATCAGGGGAGTTCAGCAGACGATTTACAACAGTGTTTCGAGGTCGTTCTCTCCCGTTTGGTCGGCGTGTTCGAGCAGTTACCCAGTCAGAGCCAACGTGTATATAAACCCCGGCCATTTAAAAAGCCGTGGTCAGTGGTTGTAAGGTTGGCGTCATGTGACAGGACGTTCAGCTCCGTTTCTGATGAGTTAAATGTTTTGATGTTTTTGATTTACATCATGAACCTTTAACTCACAACTGAGTGATCATCTAATCAGTGTCAGCGTTTGCTTACAAACATGTCATGTTACTTTGACAACGCCGCTTCACTCAAACGTTTAATTACTTGTCACTTCGCCACAGACGAGCTGAAGTTCATTACCTTTATTTAAATCAGTTTCTTTTTCTCCAACAACAGTGTAACTTTATTGTTGTCGTTTAAGATCATTATGGCAAAAGTGAAAAAAAAGGATCTGATGCAGTGAAACACCATGAAAATTACAACTTTAACGAGGAGGAATAGTTACTGCTGGAAAACCATGAAGTATATATATAAATAAAACAAAACAAAAAAAAGTAATTTAGTTTTTTTTTTTTTTGTTGTTTTTATGGTGAATTATTTATCTAAGTTTCATAATAACACATCACAGTTTAATCTCCACGCTAACACAATCCACAGATAAAGTGTGAAGCTCCAGAGGAAACAACAACAACAACACTGCAACACATGATGTTGATAAATCTAAAAAAGATCTTAATCTGGAGCCTCAACTCGTTGCCTAGAAACTGGACTCGGCTGAGAAATATTACTCTTGTAGCACAGAGCTCCAACCCCCCAGACAAACAACAAACAAATAAATAAACAAATAAAACATGATGTTAATTATCTGCAGAGGAGCAGATTTTACCTCACAGTTATGTGAGAGCTAAGAAACTCGACGTCAGGACAGGAGAGCGGTTTATTAGGAACGTCTCCTCCTGGTCTGTAGATTCATCAACTGCACGTTCAAGCTGCTCGTCTGCTGTTTTACAAACTCCCAGAGGTGAGTTTCTGGACTCACATCTGATGTGAATGAGGCCACTGAAGTTCACTGGACCCGACTCCCAGCTTCGATTTTTTTTTTTTTTTTGTGACATGGTTATAAAACGATGAAACGGTCAGCAACAATGCTCCGACGGGCTGTAGCATTCAAACTGGAATTGATTGGTTCAAAGTGAATGAGCCAAGAAAATGTTGCCCAAACCATTAAACCCCCACCACCTCTACGACCGGCACCAGCACCAGCACCAGCACCAGCACCAGCACCACCACCAGCACCAGCACCACCAGCAGCAGCAGCAGCAGCAGCAGCTGAAGCTCAGACTGTTGCTCCTGAAGCTAAATCGTGACCCAACCACCTGCTGCCTCAGCACAAATCCACGTCCATCACACCAGCGTCTGTAACGTCCAGTTCTGGTGCAGCTTGTTCCTGCCGCTGCCTCAGATTTCGTGTTTTTTTTTTCTGTTGTTGTAAAGAGCAGTTACTGACTGATTGTTCTGACATTTGATGTGAACTGAAGCTGCAGATATTTATATGTTGAACTGCTGCCGTTTTTTTTTCCTTAACTTCAGACGACTCGCTTATATTTCAGATAAACTATTAAGTGTAGAGTTAAAAAAAAAAGTAAACATCCCTTGTTGAGAAAATAATCACAAATCCTTAAAGGTTACAACTGTTTGAGTAACAGGCTATGAAAAGACGAGAATGTGCCAGAGCTGAAATTATCAGGAGAGCAGCAAAAAACAATTAAGACGAAGGCAAACGGAGAAAATTACAAATAACAAACAGCTGGGACTCATTTTCAATTAATCAAAGAAAAATAAAAAGAGAGAAACAGACCTGCGATCACTGCCAGATCCTTCTGGGTGCCGCCGCCGCTCTGCTCCTTATCTTTATTGGCTGTTACAGCTTGATCTAAAAAACAAAACAAACAAACAGAAACGACACAGAGTCAATTCATTAACGTTTGTACAAACGTGACATTAATATCTGAGGCCGTCAAGTGAAGAACGCTTCAACTTTCATCTGAAAACATGAAATTTACTTTAAATTGTTTCTCTACGTTTGTTTCTTCAGTTTCACGGTTTAATGACGTCGTCTCATCAACGATCGGGTCAATGAAGATGAACTCAGTCTCTGACGACGTTTAACAAGAGTCAAACTGTCGCTGACGATTGTAGCAACAGTAGTTGTTGACTCTAAATATTCTAATAAATCATTTCTAATGAATTAAAACACTTCATCATGTGTGTTTTATTTGTGTCCGTTCAAATGGACGAACATAAAACACCACTTAACAATGAAAACGACAAGTTAGACTGTAATATTATATTATAATGTTGGACTTTGACCTGATTGTTCTCATGAATCATTAACAAGTACCATCAATATTTTATTACGTTTTATTTATTCGAGCAAATTATTAATAATAAATATATTTTAGACGATAAACCAGTAAAAGATCATATCATTTTATCTTATATAACATTAAATATTATATAAAATATGCACAATACTACAATAAGAATAGTGTAAAATAAGAATAATAGTGATTATGACTATTATATATATATATATATATATATATATATATATATATATATATAATCGTTTGTGTCCAAATGAACATGAAACTAGCGTCTAATATTAAAAATGATAATCAAATATTATAGTTGTGGACTTAAATCAGTAATAATCACTTATAATCAATAAAAAGGACCAATCAAAATACTTTATTATGTGTCTTTTATTTACATCAGACACTGTTTAATCGTAAACATAAGACGCTGTAACACGCTGTAGTGTTGAATGTTTTCATCAATAGTTCATAATCAAATATTAAAAAATATTTTAAAATTCTTCATTCTTTTGTTTATTTCAGCAAACAAATTTCAGCTGTTTAATGAGAAAACTGGAGTCGTCCTAAGATTGTTTAATCATTTAAATATTTGTTTTTTGCCTTGAAGCTCAGTCTGGACATGACCTTTAAGCAGCAGTGTGTGTGTGTGTGTGTGTTACCTTGCAGCGTGTGTGACGTCGACTCTGCCAGAGCTCCACAGTTGGACTGAACCAGCGGACCTCGGATCGTGACCAGTGAACTTCCTCGATTGGTGAGCGCTGCCTTCAGCGGCGCCACGTGGTTGAACTGAACCGAGGACAAGCAGCCAATGAAACCTCTGGAAGCTGCTTGCATCACTTCCTCGTTGAGGTTCTCCCTCCCTGCGGAGGTAATTTGTTTGAATTACAGTTATTTCAGAGTAACCGAGTCAAGAACAGTGACTGGAAAATTAGAAACGGTTGGAAAGAAAATTAGGAACGGTAGACGTTGGAGGAGGTGGGGGGGTCGACATGGGAGTTTTAAAGCAAACCTTGTGACATCATGGGAGCACTTACTGGTGACTTTGCCCAATGTCAAGGATCTGATTAAGATCAGCTCTGCATCAGATGACAGCATGTACTTTCTGTGGATGTCCTGGTCGATCTGGTTGAGTGGGGAGAAATCAAATAACAAGCCGGTTACAAGAAATCTGAACCGAGGTAACACCGGCACCGGCAGCAGCAGCAGCAGCACATTTCAGTACATTATAGATTTAGAGACGCGTTTCTCTGCAGCTTCACGCTGCAACACCGTCGCCTCTGAACCGATCAAGAAGAGATTCGGGTCTTTCACTTTAGTTTTATGAATCACCTGATGATCTGTGATTGTTTCAGCTGCATCACGTCGTGTCGGGTATTGGTGTTTATGCTCCAAGTTCAACCGAGTCCAGAGTTGGATCATTTGTTGGACTGAGGTTGTAACTTCTTCTTTCTGTTGCAGATTTCAGATTTCCTCAACGTGATGTTGAGATTCACAACCTTCAGCCTCCGAACTGAGTTTTCCTGAGATGTTGAGATGTTCGAGGTCACGATCTTTGACTCAGTGTTTGTAAAGTTTGTAAATGAGCAAAACTTGAAAATAAAAAACATATTTTGTGAGGTCATGTGACCTTTAGCTTCAAAACTCTCGTTAATACTGAGAAGACAGTGAGTTGAAGTGATTCAGGTCAGTTTAATGAATCAGCTGATGACCTGTGATCCAGAGTTGGATCATTTGTTGGACTGAGCTGCAGATTTCATATTAAATGAAATAACATCCACTCACTTGTGAGTCTCTTAAGGAGCTTTAAGCTTTAATGGACCAGTAGAAAATATTAAAGTTGTGTTCGTTTTAATTTGACACAGTTACGGTGATGTGGTATTTTAAACTCGACCTTTAACCTCCAAACTCATTTTGTGGTTTTCCTGAGATGTTGAGATGTTGGAGGTCACAGTGATCATCAGTTCATTTTTGACTCAATGTTTATAAAGTTTGAATAGTCTCAATAAATTCACATTCCTACAGACATAAATGGTTTTTATGAGGTCGCATGACTTTGACCTTTAGCTTCAAAACTCTCATCAGTTCTCAGAGACAGAACTTGAGTTTCTAATGAAATGAGCAAAACCTAAATATCACAATAACAACATCACTGAATCATTTTACACCGTCAATGAGGTGGTTTTTTTCCAGACATGTGGATATAAAAGTGTAATGGAAACACTTTTTTTTGCATCATACAATGTTGGAAATAGAAACAGTAGCAACTGTAGTTTGTCTAAATTTTAGAAATATCACTTTTATTTTGTGAAAAACTGTGATGGATTGATTCAGTTGCATCACGTCTACGTCCTGAAGACCTGAAGTGTTTGTGCTTCAAGTTCAACTCTGAGCCCAGAGATGATCATTTGTTGGACAAACTTCTTCTTCTTATTTCTGTTGCAGCTTTGAGATTAAGTGAAATAACATGTAACCACTTGTGAGTCTCTCTGGGAGTTTTAAGCTTTAATGGACCTCTAGTGCTTCTCTGTAGCAGATGGTGTTTTCTCAGTCAACTTCTCATGAAGCACAGTGTTAATGTGTTCATGTGATAGCAGGTGGGTGATTGTAACTCCTGCCCATTGTAGAGATACTGGTTCCCAGCAGAGCTGAGCAAATCCCAGCAGCTAATGAAGACCGTTAGGAGGAGACTGAAAAGGTTTGTGAGCAGACCGTTCCAAGTTCAACATCACATTAAGGTTCAAAGCTTTTATCCAAAGTGATTTCTAAGTGAAACTCACACACCGACGCTGCAGCAATTTCACAAATCGAGGAGCAATTTGAACTTGTGTCGACAGGTGGACTGGAAGAAACCAGGAATCAAAACCTAAAACCTTCTGATTGGAGGACGATCCGCTTTATCTGCTGAGCTGCTTAATGTCAGGATGTCAATTTTTTACCTTTAGATTGTTGATTTTCAGGTTCGTTTATGTTTTTTTTTCTTCTGTTTTTTTTTAACTCAACGAGACTTTGAGTTTTGCAGAAATTCAGTTCATATATAACTTTACTTCTGCTGCTGTGGCTCTTTGGGAAATGTATTGAACCTCAAACTGCCTCTAATTGCTCTTCCATCATGTACAAGTGTGTGTGTTTGACAGTGTGTGTGTGTGTGTGTAAAAAGGGGAATATGACTCATACTTGTGGAGTTTTGAAGACTAGAAAAGTTTCATTACAGTAGAAGTGAAGTCACTGATTCATCATCATTATTTTAAGTTTTGGTCAAAAACACGTTGTGTTCGTTTCCTTCAAGATGTGTTGAGATTCACATTCACAGAGTTTTATGTTGAGTTTTATGCAAAATGTGGAAAGATTTGGTTTCTCTGAGGTGTTGAGTTGTTGCAGTATCAGTTGATATTTCACTGTTGCTTTTCGTCTAAAAAAAAAAAAAAAAAAAAAAATTAAAAAACCATTCAAAAAGACAAAATCTTGTCTTGTGAGGTCACAAGACTTTGACCTTTTCCTACTAAATTATAATAATTTCTGAGAAAACAACCAGTTTACCTTTTATAACAAAGTTCGATTCTTAATGATTTATTTATTTATTTATTTATTTATTTTTGACTCAAGGTTGATGATCTTAGTGTTTTTGATCAATTTCCCGCATAAAACATTAAGACTGGTCACGTGTGATGACATCACTTCTGTCCGAGGTCATTTTGATGTTTAATTATTCTATAAATAGTAAAAATGTGGACATCGAACACACAGATCATCACTCACCTGGACGTAGAGGTTCTTTCCGACTCGGTGGATCCGGATCCGGTGCAGTCGTCCGTCCGCCAGGTTCCCGAGCGCCGGGCTGAACACATCTGGACTCCGGTCTGTCTGAAGATGATACCAGATCTGCAGACTCCCTGGACACGAGACGACATGAATCCCCATCAGACCACTTCAGGATGATTAATTCACTATTGTGCTTCGTTCATGAAAACTAGACTTTATATTAAACAAATTCTACTTTGGTTTCAAACAACATGAACGAACCAAGGACGTGGATCGACTTCCTGTTTATAAATAGAACTCTGAAGCTAAACTTCTCCAACCGACTTTCTTTTTTTTCCCAGATACACAAATATTTATCTTGTAGTTCTTCACTCCCACACTGAATAAGTCAATATGTGCTCAGTGTTTCTCCCACACACACACACACACACACACACACACACACACACACACACACACTCTGGTGCTGGTGGATCAAAGAGTCAGAGAGCTATGCATTGTCAAGTGGAGCCAGGTCAATATTACAATTCCCAGTCTGTAGGTGAAAAGCTTTGTGTCGTGATTCAACTCAAATCCAGCTCGTGCTCCTTCAGATGAAGGTCATCGTGGATGAAGTGTCTCCTCTGCCCTTCAGTGTTTACGAAGCCCCGCGGAGCTCGGCCGCTCAGGTTTAACTCCAAACACTGTGTTAGGACTAACGACCGCACGTCGGCGCGTCGCCGTGATCCTCCAAAGTTTGGAAACAGCTTAAAGGCTTCGCAGCTGCGAACTCACGAGCCTGTTCTCTTCTTCATCCAGTGGGAAGTTCCTCACATCTGGAGCCAGACACTTTCATTCTTTTAATTTTTGTTTGATGATATAATAACTGTCAATTTTTTTTTCTTTTTGCTGTGAGTGAGTGAGGAGGAGTTTTATTTTTCATTAGAAACTGGAGTGCGTTACACTGCGCGACCTTCAATGAAGAAAGAGTCTTTTCAAAGATGCAGAGGAGGAACAAAACCTTGGAGGTTAAATCTGTTTATTAGCCCATTGTCAGTTTGTAGCAGAGCAGTGTGGGCGGCTCAGCTATTCATATAATATTAACACTAAGCTGCAGCACTAGTTAGACACACACTGACAACTAGTTAGACAACATCGTGCATCAGCTGTCTGTTCGCTGTCAAAGTCATTTTCTGCCCTGATTTTTACTTGTCGACATAAAGTAAAATAAAATGAAGTAAATAAAAAAGCGCTGAGCGTCAGATTTGGAGGATTCGTTTAAGTAGCGTCAGACCCCCTGAGGAGCGAGGACTCGCTCGGTGTTTAAGAGGCCGCCGCCTTCGCAATCAGCTCCGAGTGTGGAGTTAAAAAAACACACAGTGATGATAACGAGAGCAGCGGCTAATTTAAGAGGATTCAACTGCTTCTGCATGAGAAAAAAAAAAAAAAAAAAAACAGGAAACGGGATGATCTCTCCCTCTGTTCTCAACTCGGTGGATCTGGTTTCTTAAACTGGGCCAAGCCGCCGTCACGGAGGCAAAGTACAAACCGTGTCGGCCTCGAAGCAAAGACTCTGTTTCTACCTGTTTGAAAACTCAACTCAAGTGTTATTTAGTAGGTCAGTGTGAACAAGAAGGAAACGAGAAAACAACAGAAGTTTCGTTCTGTGGTTTTAAACGATGACGTGTTTAAAATGTCCGTTTGTTGAAAGAGGAAACACACTTCACTTTTTATACAAAGACAATGAAACAAACAAAAAAAAAAACACTTGACAGTTAAACACACACACACACACACACACACACACACACACACACTCCATCCAAAGCTACACAAACAGGATTTAACAGCTTTGTTGGAAATAAAAGACTCAACTACTCAAATCTAAACCTGTTTTATGATCTTGATTTTAATTAACTATATTTTGCTTTTTATGTGATCTAACTTTTATTATTTGTTGTATTATTCTTCTAGTTATTTTATCATCTTGTGTTTTTTCATTTGATTTTCTTCTGTAAAGTAGTTTGAGCTGCAATTAAAGTATGAAACCTGCAAGACAAACAAACAAACAAACAAAATAAATGAATCAATTTAAAGCCTGAAAGTGAGTAAGACCAACAGAAGTAGTAATTAAAAAAAGATAAATAAATAGAATAAAATAAAATTTAAGTGTTTTTTTAAATTTTTTTTTAAACCAAACAACGATCATTTTCTGCTTTTGTCTCGATATAAAACCACATCAGTTAGTCAGAGCCAGTTATCACCTGACAGCTTCGTTAAAACGCTGCTGTGACCTGCAGCGTTTAACCACATTTCTTATCACTTCAACACATGATCACAGCAGAAAGTAGAAAACTAAAATTAATCCATAACAAGCCTCCGTGATGTTTGATCAAACGTGCAAATTTGTAGAAGTCAGAGGTCACGAAAGTTTAATTCCCTTAAAAAAAAGAAAGCAAGAAAAAGAAAAAGACAGAAAATTATGCAAAGGAAAAAAAAGAAAAAAAGAACTGGGATTCTTTGACAGCTCGTCCAGCGCTGGATAAAAACCTTCAAAATAAAACGACACTTTGACCTCACAGTCATTGTTCTGAATCACATCACTGTCATTTGAACTGAGGCCTGACGACCTGAGGGCGACGCCGACGGCTTCACACGTCAACCACAACGTTTCCATTCTCAGATCAAGAGCTGATGGTTTCACAATAGAGATGTGATGCAGCAGCAGCTTCAAGATGTGTGATTATTATATTTAGCATCAGCTGTTGCAATGTAAAAAAGTGCCCGTACCGTTTTTGGCGAGGATGACGGCAATGTACTGATGACTGAAGGTGCTGACGGTGAGCAACATGGCCGGCCGCTGCGACGTGACGAAGCTGAAGGCGACGTCCTCCCTCGCTCGGCTGCTGCTCTCCGTGGAGACGCTGGTCGCCTGCGAGCTCCTGTTCTGCATCACTGAGAACGGCTCCTGGAAAGTGTAGGTCACCGAGGACTCTCTGTCAAAGGACACCGACACCTCTGTGCACAGAAACACAGAAACAGAAGAAGACGTTTCAACTTTTACCAAGATTAAAAGACCAAACAGGGTTGTGGTTTTCATTCCACCTTTTAATACCAGTAAGCAGTTAAGCTTTAAGATCCACACAAGCTTATCAGTAGTTAAAAAAAACCCTATTTCGTCTCATGGGTGCAGCTTAAATTAACACCATAGGGTCACTTAAAGTGTGTTAATGACTATTTTTCAAATTAACATTGAACAAAACCTTTGGGTTTAACTGGAATCTGTCCAAAGCAACAAAACCACGACTCTCCTCAGAGACGTGGAGCTGGATTCATCACTCACAGGTACACCAGCACCCAGGTGGGTTTAGAGTCACTTTAACAGGAAAATCATCGTTTAGAAAGAAAAGTTAGAGGCTGATTTATGCACAGAGAGATGCTGGTTGTCAAATATAAGATGAGCTTCGCCCAGGAAGTGCCTATATTTGTGACTAAAGATTGGAAACGTCAGTAAATGTGTCTGGAAACACGCTAAGTTAGCAACGACACCTGTAAAACGTCACCTCCGTGATGCAACACAAACTCATCTGGGTCGGCCAATAATATAACTTCATCACTCAGCCATTTTGTTGCTAAAAGTAAAAGTGTTTGTCGTTAGCGTTTAGCATTAGTGTCCATCCTCCAGAGCGAAGCTGCAGCAAAACACAAAACATCTCAGGGATAGTTTGTAAAATTAGAAACATTTCTCCTTCTGGTGATCGTCTCATCGTATAACAACGTTTAATTCAAGATAAACACACTTATAACATGCACAGTGTCTATTAACCTGCCTGAAAATAGCTCAACAGACTTTAAACTCTTTTTATAACAAACCCACTCATCTGTGTTTTGATTTGTAGGAATTTTTTAATCTTCCAAAACTTTCAGACTTGTATTTCCTGTGTTTAATAGATGGAGAGGAGAGGAAAGTCACAGCGAGACACAGTGAGACAACATTACACCATCAGCAGCGTCTGGCAGCGACACATTCACAGTGAGAGGAAGGTGCGAGTCTGAGCGCTGAGGCGGATAATCTGTAGGCTACTGCTGCTCAGCTGTGCATCGTTTCTGTTCCACTCAACAGTGTTTGGTTTGAATAAATAACAAGAAGAAGAAAGAAAAACAGAAACAGAGTTTGGTTAAAAGATGACGCATTTTCACACAAATTCAACATGAACATGAACAAACAAACACAAAAGATCAGTGAAGGAAAAATCTCTTGGATGATTCAAAGTAAAAGCCCTGGTTTGACTGATACGTTGTTGTATTTATTATTATTATTATATATGATCTTATTGTTATTTTTTATTGTTATGAAGCTTCATGAAGCCTGAGGTCTCGTCAGTTTTTGATTTTTGGTGAGAAACAGTTGAAATCTTCAATTTTAAAGTAACTAAGTAATAAAAAATGAAGATAAAATTTATAAAGACCATAAATACTTTGGTAAATGTATTTTTAGAATAACCACCTTGCAGTTGTATGTCTGCACCAACCACCAGTCAAAAATGTGTCACATTTTTTAATTTATTAAAACTGAATCAGTTCATTCTTGGATCAGCATCAATGTTTGCAGCGATTCTCTCGTTTCTGACCAAAATCTCATCAAACATGAACAAGAAGAAATTCACTAAAGCCATAAACGTGTTGTTATGACCTTTAAAACAACCGGGATCTAATCACTTGATCCTGGAGACTTTGTGAATCCATATTTGTTTTTTTTTTTTGGAAGATATACATTTCGTTCACAGGAACAGGACGAACGACTGCACAGCTGTCGCTGGCGCCGAGGTAAAATAAACCAGAAATATTTCTGAACAGAAGTGGGATTAGCATCAGACAAACACTTTCATATTCAACAGACTCAGCAGAAGTAAACAGTGTAAACAGTGTAAACAGTGCAGTGTGTTCAACCACATTTGCAGCCATGATTTTCTTCTCCTCTCACTCTGAATGTGTCCATCATGAACCCATATATATATTGAACATCAGTGTCTGTTGTGTTGGTCACATTTTGCAGGAGATAATTTGGTCTAATGCATTTTAAATGTTCTTGGAGTTTGGCATCAGGACAAGTATTAATTGTCTCTGGCATTACTTGCATTTTTATTGGCTGTAATGGAATAACCTTGACATTGATCGATCTTTTGTTTGTTATAATCAACGTTAATCTATTAAAAGAACAGCAATGTTTTGGGTTTAAACGATCCGTCCGGGACTCGTCCTACCTTGGTTACAGCTCGCTCCGCCGTAGGCCGACTGCGAACAGTCGCACACGTAGCCGTTGCTCTTCTCCACGCACCTCCCCCGGTTGTGGCAGAGGCTGCTGGAGCCGCTGCAGTATCCGGGGCAACCGGCGCTCACGCCCGGCGTCATCCTCGCCCGCTCCTCCAGGTCGAAGCCGACGCCGTTGATGGTCAGAGTCCTGATGCAGCCCAGGAAGCCTCTCTGCTGGGACGCCGTTCCCCCTGAGGAGGAGCAGAGAGGACGATGTTAGTCGGACGACGTTAGTCACAGAAACATCTATAATGACTTTATAATCACAGCTCCCTTTAAGGCTGACGAGGATTTACGACGAACATTTACCTAATTCCACTGTGCATCTAGGACAAATCTGCAGCCACTTAAGCATGTGAGGCCTCGTTAAGACTGAAAATACAACTTAAAGAGCTGCACAGGACGGTGACAGCTGCTGATAAACAATAGGTTTTCATGAGGCTGTGAGACTTTAGATTGAAACCGTATCACATTGTTGTGTCTATAATTCATCTGCAAAAAAAAAAGCAGGTGGGTATAATCTCTTCTCATGATCCCCTGAGGCTGATAAATGAGTCTTGTTAAATCCTGCGTTGTGTTCATGTTTGCACCGTGGAGGATTTCTACCTTCTCTCTCTTCTGACATCTGGTTAGTGTTTTGTTGTATTGAAATGGCAGGATTCCCACACAAACACACTAATGATGCTACTGGTCATATTATCCAGCAGGAGAGGGTCTGCTGCAGTAAACAAAGACGTAGCGTCGGACGACATAAACCAGGTCCCAGTTGGGACCACAGGTCCCTGGAGGCCTAACGTTGTGCTAACCTGCTGCAGTGAACATAATGTTTCATTTCCTGTTGTTGGCGTTAGCTACTGCTCCGTCTCTATACAGTTCATTTAGCTATTTCCTTCACTGCTGTGTCTAATTAGCGACTGTACATCTGGAAACAGCCAGAGCTGAATTCTACTGAAATCTACTGCTCAATTTAGTTTAACGTTGGTAATATATTCATTCACGGTCTTTTTTATGTTTAATTGCTTCCCTGTTTCCTGCAGTGACAACAGTAGTGATGGAGGAGAGGCTGTTGATAGCTGGTGTTTAGTTGTATTCGAGTAAATTTCTGTAAAAGTTAGTGACGCCAGCGACCACAGACCTGAGGCTGAAGCAAGCAGCGTTGAGCAACACGGCTCACTGTTGTTATCATATGGTGAAGTCTCCAAACCAGAAGGTGAAGCTTCGATCTTCGGTTTACCAGTTGATCTCTGTTCTGAGTTTTGAGACTCCTTCTAAAAGAGGAGCTGGAGGTTTTCTAGATTCATCCAACTGGTTTTAGACCTCAGGATGGACCCAGATCACATGAGAGAGATGATGGATCTGATTCACGTCTGTGGAGATTCTTGTTCATCCAGGTCATCGTATCTGAAGATGGTTGAAGATGTGTTATCTCTTCATCTTGTTCGACTATGACAGAGAGCGGTAGTGAATTCCCAGAGTTTATCCTCTGTGGGTCTAACGATCGAGAAGTTTCGTGACAGAGCTCAGGTACTTTCAACAACCGGCTGTTAGAGTCTTATCGGTCACGGAGGAGCTCCTCGTTACTGTAACAACAGCTTAATGCAACTTTAACGAGGTCAAGACTTGTAGCGCTGCAGCGAGTCGTAGACCTCCTCCTCCTTTCAAACGTCTGTCTTCTCTGTCCAACGTGTGAACATCTGAGTCTTTGTCCCTCAGAGGGAGGTGGACGGTTGAGTCCTGGTCTCAACACTTTCTCTTCTTGTCCACAGTTTGTTTAGTTTCTGTCGTTTTTCCGTTGCTTCAGTCTCTTTTTTCTGGATCTTGAAGCAGTTTTCACAAAGGTCCAGTGTCTTCTTCAGATGTTGGTTCTTTTTCCTGACCTCTGGTTGGTAGTCAACCTCACATACAGACATCATACAACGCTGGTGGTGGCGTTATAAACCATAAATCAGTGTGTCCTGTAGAGATTGTCATTCATCCAGGTTATAGGTTCATCTATTGTAGATTGTTGACGATGTGTCACCTTCATCTGTCCAACGTGTCCATGTAAGTCTTTGTCCTTCAGATGGAGGTGGACAGTTGGGTCCTGGTCTGAACATTTTCTCTTTGTGTAGTTTCCTGACGTCCTGGTCATTGGATAAACCAGGTTGTTCTTCTTCTGTGGTGTTCGATCTTTGTTTGAGTTTGTTACCACGTTTGAAAAACACAGGAAGTTGATGTTTGTTGAAAATCCTCCTGAGTTTTTCAGATACTCAAGACACATGTGGGATTATTATGTTGTTGCTCTTTATTATGTTGTTGCTCATCATCATAAAGAGCGAAAAAACAAAAACAAAACCTTAAATCTGTGTGTTTTCCCAATAGACTTGTTTCTCAAACATGTTTAAGTCCTCGTCCGTGACTGTTTTCAGTGCTGACGTATCACTCACTAATCTGCGGTTCGGTAACTTGATGAGAGGAGGCAGGAATCAAACCACGCGGCTTGTGATTAGTCGATGTGCTCTACCTCCTGAGTCACAGCCGACCACCCAGGAAGATAAAAATCACCGTTTCAGCTGGAGCTGCACACCTTCCCGTCTCGATGGACTTCTCCTGCCTGGAAACGCCACCGGTGTGAGGTTTCTTTTCGTACCATTACCTCGTTCTTGATGGCGTGGGACGCACACAGGTCGTTTCTTTTCTATGTGTGTGTGGATGTGGCTTGGTGTTATCAACGCTGCCAGCTGCCATTTTTCAACAAAAAATGTCCCATTTCCAGCTGCCTGTCGCTTGTTAAACACCTCAGACTGGAAACGTGTCTGTCTGCGTTCAGGTTATCGGAACGAGTGAGTTTAATGTGGCTCGGGGCTTCCAGCCTTTTAGAGTAATTACAGTCTAATTAGACAGAAACATCAGGTGTCTGCAGTAAACAAAGAGAGCATTTAAAGCAAATAATGAACAGTCATTTTGTATTACACAAGACGTCTGTGATTTAAACACTTCTGCATTTATAACTCAGCATCTATTTTAGTTTAATTAACCTAAAATGTCGCTAAATCTTTTCTTTTTCGTCATTTGTCTTTAAAAATCTGAGCTTTCACTACTCAGGTTAGATTCATATAGAAGACACTTTGTCTGTACAGATGTGGTTTTTATTATATTCTCGTTTCTTACTTCATAAAACTCACAAACATCTTCATATTAATGTGACTTTTCATAAAGTGACACCATCACAACCTCTCACGCAAATTGAATCTTCACCTAATGACATGTTTTTCTCCACGGATCCACAGAGGACGACGGCTTCCCCTTGTCATTTAATTCCACTAATAAATTATTTTTTAAGCTAAATGATCCATTAAGTGCGTGATCTGAAGCTCTGGAGTTTTTCCAGGTATCTCTGTCACTATCACAGTGTTGGTGTGTTATTAAGGACACGCATTAAAACGTCAGACGCTGCAGGAAGAAGAAATGTGACAGGAGAAAAAAAACGCGGTCACACTGCTCGACCAGAGCAATAATGAAAAAACAATAAAGTAAATTAGTTCTTCACGGTCGCCTATAGGATGGGTTTGTAAATCTCCAGGTCTATATTAAAGCAATAGTCACAGGACGTTTAATAAAGAGTTATTGTCAGCTGTAATCATCTCTGTTCTGCAGCGTCATTGGAAGAGACGGAGGGACGCGATCCATGTCCCGTCCATGTCGGAGTCTGAATGAGACTCGAGCAGGTTTGTTTGTTCGTCCCGGTTGTCGTTCATCCTTGAAGAAAAGAAACTGAAGAGGAACATTTGTGCTTGAAAAAACACAAAACGAGGAACAAAAGAAAGAGCTCAAGGTCAGCGAGAGAGAGAGAGAGAGAGCGGTGGTTAGAGAGGAAGGAGACGTCCGATATTAAAGTGTGTCCACCCTCATGTATCCTGATTTCACATTCTTTTCCCTGAAATTATGTTTTGTCCTTCATGTTTTTAGACACTGGATGAGTCTGAATACGACAAAAACCCTCGAGCTTCGGCTGCTGTCGACATGTTGGGACCAAAACACGACGCAAAGGACAACTGGACGGATTAGTGTTTGGAGTTTTTAGGTCTCCACGTGTTAATCTCTCCCCTCCAACCGACGTCCACTTTGATTTGGTTTATTTTTCTGTTTTATAAAGCAGCTGTTAATCATCCGACATGATGGGAGTTTCAACCGGCTACGAGTCACGTTGCAACGAAAGCTTTTTACTTCCAGAAGAAGGAGATTCTTAAAATAGCTCCCATCACTTCGCAGCTCCTTCAAAATTAAAGCCCATACGATGCATGAGAGCTGCATTAACACCGACGTGAAAAAAACACGAACCTTTTGCATTTTCTCAAACATCTTTTTTCTAGTTTTTAAAATAATGATATGTATGTTATTATTTGTGTATTTATGTGCAGAAGAGCAAGAGAGTGATTTAAATTTAAATTTTATATCATTTCATTTAACCTCTTGTCATGCACATCTATGGAAAAAACATAATCAGAGAAAAACAAACAAAATCATGTTATTTACATATATCTAAAAAATAGTCAGATATACAGAAATTACATTAAATCTGATACGTACATGATGTTTACACTGAGATATTTATATTTTAACAAAAGTTTCAGTGTTTTTTTTTTTGGAATAAATGTGGAATAAATACAAATCAATAAAATGTCACATTTTAAGGTGAAGAGACATCGTTCAAGGACCGAACGACGTCTCCTGAACAAGATAAATGATCTGAGTTGTGATTATCAATATTTTTCATATCAACAATCAAAAAAAAAAGAGTGTTTGTGATGTGAAAAGGTCAGAACCTGGAGATAAACCTGTAGAGATTTATCACCTCACCTCTGTCTCTTGTTTACTGACTGTTTGTGCTTTTAAATGTCCAGAAATTTACAGTTTAAAAGCTGATAAAAGACGCTGCTCAGTTGGTGCCTCAGTCAGACGACTGCAGTGTGAACAAAGTGCAGCATTTAGCAGCGAAAGAGCCAAAGACTTCTCCCTCAGGAGCTTCAGACCCGGAGGGAGAGTGAATTTTTACCGTCTTATATTCATCAGCCGACCAGAAACATGACTCTGGGTGAATGCTAATGTTTCTCTGTGTGTAATTCATGAATAAGAAACAACACGTGAAGCTCACCAATGAAGAGTTGGCTGCTGAGCCGCAGGCGGAGGTGGCCGTCGGCCGGCGCCTCCAGGAAGCGAAGAGGAAGCTGGTCGACCTGCAGCGACGCCTCCCTCACGTTGCGCTCTGCCCTCACGTAGTGCCACTGCCTGTCATTCAGCGGGAGGTGGGACTTCACGGACAAGACCGACGGACCGTTTCCCACATCAAAGGAGAAAGTCACCACCGAGGGAGCTGCACACACACACACACACACACACACACACACACACACACACACACACACACACACACACACACACACACACACACACACACACACACACACACACACACACACACACACACACACACACACACACACACACACACGCAGACAGGCAGGCCAGACTGAATGTGATATTAGGTTTTTTTATGTTCCTCTCTGTTCTCCCTTTCTGATGCAATGTGATACAATGCTGCTGGGAAAACTTGATGACCTGAATAGATTTATGAGGGGCTCGGCTGACAGCTTGTCAATATTTCACAGTATCTCTGATGCTGCAGTAATACATAATGGGCTACAAATATCCTGAGAACCCGTCCCCGGGCTTCGTGAACAAAATTACATTGTAATCAACTATTTCACATCTTTTTAAACTGTGGTAATAAATAAAATAAAAGCTGTTGCAGCCCCGACCCTCCAGCAGCAAACACTCTGTTCGTTCATGTTCCTGACTCCTTTAATAAAAACTACAGCCTCGTCCTTTATTGACTCTCACGTAAACAAGCACAAGTTCTTTAAAAACATATTTAAAGCTTTTGTGATTTTGTCTCACTTCTTTATCCTTCTGGTGTTGTCATTAAGGATTTCAGCTTCACTAGGTGGGTAATAAGGAAATGCTTTTAACGTCTCGTGTGACAGCGTGGCGTTGCTGTTGACTGTGTCATTAGGATTACATCACGCTGTGCAGACCTGACAGCCTGCTTCTTGGGGAAATTAAACTGTCAACTACAGCGCAGCTAGCATTTCCATCTGAGAAAAGCAAAAAAAAAAAATCTCTGACAGCTTTTGTAGACGTTGTTATGTATGGCTACTCTTTTTTATTTCTGCAGCGTGATGTGTGCCTGCCCCTGTCATGTTCTTCCTGCTGCCCTCGTCTTGTTCTGGATCTGAGCGTTGACTCACAGCTGAGCTCCACTCGGATGAAGTCTTTCAGTCCCAAGTTCTCCAGAAACACTCCTGAAGGGGCACTGGTCTTGAAGTAGAAGGCGATGTCGGAGGCGAGCTCCGACTGCAGCGTGGGGAAGTAGAGGTACGACGACTCCTGGTAGAAAGACGCTGCGTTCCATATGGACTCTGATAGACAGAAGACAGTTGTAGAAGGAAAGTGAAAGTGAAAGGCTGGCGGAGGAACTGAAGGAAAATGTGCACAGCAATGAAACACACAAGACAAGAGATATTTAACCACACAAGACACAAGATCTGTTGCCAGTGTTTCCATCTCTGGTGTCAAAATTCACACAATCTGTTTATCCAACCATCTGTGTCTTCACTTCCTGTTAAATCACTGTTATTGTTCATGAGATTTCATGAAGCTGCAACCGTTTTTAATACCTGGGTGTTGATTTGGGTTTATTTAAACATGATTTTGTGGATTTATATGGATGAAGCGATACACACCGACACGACAGTTAAAAGTCAACGTTTCTGTTCAGTTTGTAGATAAAATAACTAACAACAACAAACTAAAACCCGGTTAACAGAAACAGAAACAACAACTTCAGAAAAATGAATTTGATGTTTTGGATTTTTTGTAGTTTCTTCCTGCTAACATGAAAAGAGGCCACCAGGGGGCGATCATGCTGATCTCAGATAATCTTATTCTTTGAATTCATGTAGATTCTGCAGGTTATTATGTAGACGACTAAACACAAACAGTTAATAATGAACCCAGATGTCTTGTATCATCAGAAATAAATATTTGGGAGAAATATTTACTGTTTACTATTCAACGCCTCCGTCCCCCGGAGGTTAAATTAGTCTGAGATGATCCAGCTGTTTCCTTTGTTTTCTGTCATTTTATTGTGAAAATCCTGCCGGCGACACAGACGGCGGAGACCTTGATGTGATCTCAAGAGCTGAATGAAAAATCAAACCAGAAGGAAGTTTCTGACTCGATTTAAAGATCGCTTCGCCTCAAGTGCATCTCACGAATTGACACAACTTCGCACCTTTTGTGACATTTCCTTGAAAATCTATTGTCAGTTTTTAAATGAGTTTAAAAATATCTGCTGAAACTCACATGTTATTTTATATCATTAAAACAACAGAACATAGAAACAGATTCAAGTACTTTGAGTATTTGTGGCTTGAATCAGCGTCGTTGTTGTTCAGTCTTTGTATCTTAACAATCATCTCCTCCACACGCAGCTGTTTTAATGAAGCACTTTGAAAAATAAATAATTACTCAGTAACTTCTGTTTGGAGAGCTCTCTGCTCCGCTGCAGGGAATGATAATAAAATAAAATAAAATAAAAAAAACACATAACAGTAAATCATCCTCTTGTATAAAAAGATGCTACATCTAAAGAACCAAGGACTTGATTTTAATTTAATATCTTCCTTTGTTTCCCAGAGTTATTAGAAAGTAAATGCACTACTTATATTTACATCTGCTTTAATTATTCTTTCATTTACACTTTGTGTTTATGTATTTATTGTGTAATACTGGGAGATAATGAGAAGAAAAAAAAAACCTTAAATACGTTGTTTCTGGAAATAAAAGACAATTTCTACATAATATTACACATATCATCCATTATTCAGTCTGATGGATTCAGTGTCTTTGGGAAACATTGAGTCTCTGTGCTTGAATTTAAAATAAAAATCACAGGGTGATGAACTACTTTTGATGCAGATGCTGCAACTAAAAATTCCCGTGCCCCGTGTCCACGGCTCGCCACGGGACACGCTGCAGTAAATATCTACAAAGTCTTTCATGTTTCGGTTCTGCCCCTTCCTCTGTGTCTGGCTCCACATCAGGAGTTTGTAAGTTCTTTTTTTTTTTTTTTTTTTTAAGAGGTTACACAACAGATGAGGTTTAACTCTGCGTCCGTGGACAAACACAGAAAGCACGAGGCGTTAAGACAACATCTGAGCACGGTTTTTCTGCCTCTGATCAGCGCCAAGCCTCCATCTGTAACCAAATCTGGCAACGTTAGCTTCAACACCGAGGTGATCACCTACTGTCTCCATAACAACGCAGAGGCCCGATGTGGTAGACTGCCTGCGATCCTGTCCTGTTGGTGTCTCCAATCACTATCTGGCTGACCGGTAGGTGGTCTTTATAAGAGAGGATTCCTGTGTCATTAGCCCTGTGACAGACAGAAAAAAAATAAAAAACATAAGAAGAAGAAGAAACAAATAAATAGTCAAACAGAGTCCTCAGGGACTGGATGCCTTTATGGGGGTCTAGATAAAGGCATCTATTCTTCTGCATTACCACAGAACGCAGAGTAAACACATTAAAATTGGAGCAATCTATCACAATGCAGACAAGTGCCTGCAGATATATGCAAACTGAGCTGAATCAAGAGAAGCTTCTCAGTGGATTAACACACAGAATGTAAAGACGCTCGCGACGTCTAATAAACCCCAAACTCTAACTCTAACGCCGCCTGTTTCTTCTTTCAGCGTTTAGCATTTATGATTAGTTTGATCATAAGGTGTGATTCTACATATGAGCTGTGATTGATCGTTTTAGAGTTTACGCTGCTGCATGAAACCGTTCGCTCATGTTCAAAAACAGATAATGAGTATTACACAAATATACATTCATCTCATTTTCAACTAACACATGGCGAACGCGTGGAGATGAAGAAAACAGGCGGAGCTGGTGGCACTTTTTTCTTTTCTTCTATTAAACGTGTTGTGGGGTTGTGGGCTGATAACGTCAGCAGGAGGATGAAGTGATATTAATAGAAGTGAATTATATATGAACGCGTCATATAAGTGATATATGCATGTTAAGATATTTATATAGAAACAAAACAAGTACAACACTGCTACTGGTTAGCTGCTAATGCTAACGTTAGCTGTTCAACACGAGTGAAAGTTTAAAGAAGTCATGTGATCTGTGAGCGATGCTAAAGGGATGCTAACTATGTAGCACCAACGAAAACATACACTGCCTGGCCAAGAAAAAAGTCTCCACCTGATGAAGTGATGCTCCATCAGGTCTAGTGATTCTGTACCAGCCTGTGGGGGCAGAGCTATGATCTGGGGTCGCTGCAGTTGATCAGGTCTGGGTTCATCAACATTATGTACCTAAAGAATGAGGTCAGCTGACCTGAATATACTGAATGATCAGGTTATTCTTTCTTCCCTGATGAACGGACATATTCCAAGATAACGATACCAGGATTCATCAGGCTCAAATTGTGAAAGACTGGTTCAGGGAGAATGAGACATCATTTCTACACATGGATCAGCCACAACAGAGTCCAGACTGAGAATCTTTGGGATGTTCTGGAGAAGACTTTGGTGGTCTGACTCTCCCATCATCAATACAAGATCTTGATGATAAATTAATGCAACATTGGACGGAAATAAATCTTGTGACACTGCAGAAGCTTATGGAGACGATGGCACGATGAATGATGCTGTAATCAGAGCTAAATGTGGTCCAATGAAATATTAAAGTGTGTGATTATTTTTTTTGGTGGCCAGACAGTGTACATACATGCAGTTTATCAGGTTGTTTATTTATTCTATTCTTGCTGATGAAATATGATGAAGAAAACAACAGAAACACTTCCAATCCATCACAACATATGTACCATGAGTTGGTGTCAGCGTCACAGTTGCAGAAGTAGTTCATGTCCATGCAGTTCTCCTCCAGGCTACAGGAGCACTGTTGAACGCCCGGCAGGAATCCTCCCCAGTAGCTCCTCCTCTCCCCTTCGCGGTCCAGCCACCAGGACAGCGGGCTGCCGTCTGCAACAACACAACAAACGGCAACGGTCAAAAACCCCGACAGTCAGTCAGAGCTCAGAGCAGCGGCCTCATGATGTCGGCCACAGCCTCGGCAACCGGCTCAACTAGGTCAAGGTCGTGGTTTATATTTGGACGTTTGTTTCTCTGTGTTGTTTCAACTGGATTCATCCCGGAGTCCCTGTGGAAGAGAAGTGAAAAACGAATATTATAAATAAAAATAAACTTTTATAGATAAGAAATTCAGAACTCTTGTTCTGTCAAAAGCAGCTGTGCCAAGAAGCTTATATAATAAGACGCATGAAGAAATAAAACTTTATAGTTGTAGCTAAAGAAAGTAAAAAGACAAGCTTTAAGTAATTAAAACACTGTGGTCATAAGTCACAGACAACTATAGAAAAAACACAAAAACTAATTATTCACAGAAGAGATTCAGTTACAAACCTGATGAATCCTTTGAATTGATCAATTCCCTCATGAATTATGCACCTTGAACTTTAACCAAATGGTTTCTTTTCTTCCTTGCATAAATGTACTTCTTTGCATTGCCCCCCGACCCCCACCCCCCCTGATAATCATCATCAACATAAACATGTTGCTGCATTTCACGTTAACGCCTGAATAAGAGCCTCCACAGCGACGGCATAAAAAAAGCCACAATTCATTAGCTTCACTCTGAGGTTAAGTGGTTGGGCTTCAGTCACCTGTCACACAGCGTGACCCTGCATCAGAGATGAGCAGAGGGAAGAGCCCATTAAGCTCCATGTCAGAATATATAATCAAGTGTCACATGCTGTGCTGCCTCCCTCTCCACCCGTCTCCGCCCATACATTACAGCTGCATTAGGCAGTGTTTTTATGTATGGATGCACACATCATATTAGTCTAAGTCTCAGGATTTTGGCAGCGACAGTGAACGCTGTGAAGTGTCATCAGTCCATCACATGAAGCTGCAGATTAACTGCAGAATAAAACCACAATTTCGCAGCCAGAAGCGGAAATAATGTAGAATAATGTCAACTGGAGCATTGGCGGCCTGAGAGGCAACATTTGCATCACAGAGATTGAAAATAATACACATTTTATTGTCTTTACCCTCCATCTTTGTCCTTGTGCTCGCCACCACCACTCCACCCCCTCCTCCTCCCTCCCTCCTCTCCGCTCTGCTGCCTGTTTTAAACCCACAGCTCAGACACCGAACAGGTACACAAATAAGAAAAGGCAACAATCAATACTTCCTGAAGGAGAGGTCAGTTTCACTCTCTCTGTTTAAATTGGCTGGATATTGACAGGACTTATTCACAACAAGCAGCGGCTGCAGCGACACCACAAAACACAAGAAACGTCAGGACACAAACAGCGGGGAAGCAGCTGGAGAAATAGTCTGAAAGAGTCATAAAAACTCAAATAAAACACACATCTACATCAGCGTTCATTCTTTCTGTTGCTGCAAAAACAGAGAGAGTAAATAAAAAAAAGTGTCACTGTTTATAAAGTGCAACCGTCCAGACCAGTCAGGAGGATCCAGACACAGACGACACTGTTTTTATGAAGATTTTCTAAATGCCAAGTTGCTTCGTGCAGAGTTAAAGGTTTCACAGAGACACATAAACACCTAAACAAATGTTTTGTTTTGGTTTTTTTTCTCTACAGGATAAAAATAACAAGCGAGTCAGAAGAAGAACAGGGCGAAGAGACGAGCGGAGACATTAAACCTCTGCTGCTCGTGTTCACTTCTTCACTGTGAAGTTAAAAGTGGCAGAGCAAACTTAATTCATTATAGGTATTAAATAAGAAAGAAAAAAACAAGAGTTTAACGATGCAAATCAGACGTCGCTTCGACATCATTACAAGCACAAGTGAGCGAACATCTGTGTTTTTAAGTGAACAGTGCAGAGTGACAGCTGAGGTGCTGGAGTGTGTGTTACACCTCAGCTCAATAAACTGACATGAACCTGAGCGTCTGAACGTACAGGACGCTTTGAACAGCTGCTGCTGACGTCCAATAATTCATATGTTGCTCTGTAGAGAGACTGGTTTTATTTACATGTTCAAAAAAAACTACATCTGACCCTTTTTTTATTTTGCTCAGGAGACGAAATTTGTTCATGTGACAAAGGTAAAAAAAAAAAAAAGGAAGGAAGGAAAGAAAAATCCAGTCTGTTGCTCAAAGTCTTCACGCTGATATAAAATAGCTTCTTCTCCATCTCTCTTTGAAGTCTGCTGTTATAATGAACTTGTTTGTTTGCGCGCGCACGGCACCCAGGGAAATGGTGGAAACTGGGACATCATGAATGTTTCATGACTTTAAGAGCAAATGTTTGGATGTTTTGGGACACCGTAGGTGCCGAGCGGTTCAAGATGAATGCAAGCAGAAAGATTGGAGACCGCCTTCCCGCCGTTATTGTGAAAATACAACAGAGAGGAGCGGAGCCTGGAGGGAGGCTACCGAAGGGGCAGTGGCTCCCAAATGTGACAAAACTCCAACCAGCTTGAATTTCTATTCACCACATGAACGGAAAACACTCCTTTGATGCTGCAAAATACAGAACAGTGAACTCAACACATCATCTGCACCGAGGCCACGTCCAGACCGAGTTCAGCCACGCGATGCAGTGAAGACGATGCTGCAGAGAGCTAAACTCTTATCACAGGTTCACATCAGCTTGATCAAACTGCAGCTGCTGAGCAGTCTGTGGCATCATTACCTTTCGTATTAAAGAGGCGGGACTTCCTGCAGTTGTACACCACTTCCTGTTGACACTGCTCCGACCCGGACACGATGGCGCGCAGCTGCTCGGCCGAGGCGCTGTAGTTGAACTTCATGACGTGAGGTTTCTGAGGAGACGAGCTCTGGACCGTGACTGGAGCTGTGACGTTGTGACTCACAACCGTCCACACTTTCTCCTCTGAAAAACATTTAAAAAGAAATCACTGATCTGTTAGAATCAAGCTGCGTCAAATCCCTTTTTTATGTCAGTGTTAACATGATCTTATTCACACTCGCTCACATGAAAAACAAAAATATGTGTTAAGGTTGTTAAGGTCAGTCTGATTCAATAGTTTAATAAGAAACACAAAAAACTGTTAGAATAAACACACAGCAGAGATCTGCAGATACAAATAACCACGCCACTCATTAACACATATCTTTTGTACATTTTCTAAAGCAAATACTCAGATCTTGTCATTATTACGGACAAAAAATCACAGATTGTAGCCGTGTCCTAATGAGGGAGCTGCTTTTTGTCTCGTTTGCACTTGAAAGATGCTTCAAAATGAACCCTGTCTCGCACCTATGATGCATATAATAATGAATCCAACCTTCAAAGGATGCAGCCTGTTAAATGTGACACTGTTTATACTTGCAAAGATGGACAAGTTGACAGTCACCCCCAAAAAGATTCCAATCGCCCCCTGGTGGCAGGCGCAGGTACATGTCATAAATCCCAGACATCAACGTTAAAGTCCCATATTATGAAAAAAAAAATCACTTTTGATGGTTTTTGAATGTCTTTTTGTCTCTATACTACCTGTACACACACTGTGAGTTTGATAAAAAAAAAAAAGTTTTTGTCAGGTCTTGATGAAACTTCTATGAGACCTTTAGTCGCGTTTTTTGTTTACATCTTTAGTAGAGTTTGTTTACCTGCTCTTTTAATTGTCTGCAGCTTTAGCTGTGTTTGGTGGTTGTAGAAGTGGTTTATATGAACTTTTGGCTAAGATTCTGACATTTCTGAAGATACAACACAAGCCAATGTTTACGAAACAGAGACAAAGACGAAGCTATACAAGCAATGAAATCGGATGTCACCCACTCTGCCTCCACGACCGGGGGCGTTGGGGCTTAAGGTCGTAGTCAGCTTTGTAAATGTTGCAGGCATTCTGCAGCGAGTAGACATTGATGTACACGGGCAGGGTGGTCTGTCATACAGAGGACTTCCTCAACCTGCTGCAGCCTCTAGTAGCCTGTCATGATGAGTATCGCGGAGAGTGAGAAATGTTATCTGGACTCTGGACAAATAAGTGCAGCCTCAACTGAAAGTATTACCTCTGGTATTTCCTGGCAGCATAAGTTTTCTGACAGTGTCACATATGCACATATGAAAATGGCACAAAACTGAAAAGATTACATGTATGTAGTGGTGATGTTAAAAGTTTTTAATAGTTTCATTTTAGGGTGTTTTCACACTTGGTCCCCTTTGAACGAACTGAACTGTGCTGAATCAACCCCCCCCTTCTTCAACAATTCCCTGCTGCATCAAATAGGCATTAGAAAACTGATCGGTGCATGTTATAAAAAAAAAAAAGCCCTGGCACGTTGCTGGGGTGGCATGCCCCCCCTCCCATGATGCCGCCCTGGGCAACAGCCCACATCGCCCCTATCAGAAACCGCTCCTGCATAAAAGGCGAAGAGGACCCGGAGGCTTTGTGTTCACACGGCGCAGTTTAGGCGAACTGTACCATGGACTTAAAGCGAACCGTGTTCAGTCTGGTTTTAATTAATTATCACTGATGACAGTCGACAGTCAACACCAACTCGTGTTTCTCTACTGGAAAAGGCTTGGATCGCTGTCTTCCGGTTGACGATGAGTTGCTGCCCCCAGTGGAGTTCAAGTATCTTGGGGTCATGTTCATAAGTGAGTGGAGGATGGATGTTGACATATGGATCTGTGTCAGCGTCAGATATTGTATTGTGAACTGTTGCGGTGAAGATGGAGTTGAGCCGAAAAGCAAATCTATTGATTTCTAGGTCGATCTATGTTCTGACCCTCACCTTCGGTCACGAGCTTTAGGTAATGACTGAAAGAATGAGATTGTAGATACAAGCAGCTGAAATGGGTTTTCTCCACAGGGTGTTTGGACTCGAAGGTCTTGAACTAGAGCTGATTATTCTTTGTGTCAAAAAGAACCAGTTGATGAGGTTCAAGTATTTGATCTGGATGAAGCTTCTGTTGGAGGTTTACCAGACACGTCCAACTGGCAGCCGACCTCAACGTGGAGCCAAAACTATGTGAAAAAAAAAAAACTTAGATCTCATCTGACAAACAGATGAAATAGACTTGCAACTGATTGGCTGCTGTATCAGAGAGATGGCGACACTCGTATCTTCTTCCATCTTTATGTACAGTTACTGTGGAAAACAAAGTTCAGGTGATAAACAGTGTTTTGTGTCTCCATCATTCTCAGATGAAAACAGAATAAATGTAAAATGTACGCTGGATTTTCTTTCATTAAGATTTTTTTAAACAACAAAAACAACTTCCAGACTAAATGCAAAACACAACATGCATTCAGGTAAAAGAACAAGAGAAAATGTTGCCCTGAGCATAATAACAATTGGAAACTGCCCTGAATAAATATTATATGAAGTGTTTTGATTCATCGTGTTGCTGTACAATAGCTTGGCTCCATTCATGTGTCATATTTACTATACAGCTCAGCATTTGGCCAAGTTCATTAATGAGTCACTGAGGCGTTATGTGTTCAGTCTAACCATCTGTGTTGTTGGTGACATTTCACAAATCTTTGCAGTTTTGCATCGGTGAAATCCTAATAGATGTCAGTTGTTTCAACGCGTCCACTTGACTCCACTTCTCTTCACTCAATCTGTGAAAATCAAACCTTAAAATAACAATAACAAATAAAAAAATACACAAACCTCTTCACTTTCTGTCTGCACTTATTTCCAAACACGAGTCAAGAGTTTGTGTGATAAAATCAGACGACGCCTCATCTTATTTCCATTCTCGTTCAATTTTCATTATGTGGATTTCATGTTTACTCTGCCTTATTGGAAATCCCTCTCCGCTTTGTGATTATTCACATTAGGCTGTGAGGCTTACAGTTATTTACATCTCTAATAGATTCTGTAATTGAGGTCAAGTTGAGGCTGCCCAACATTTCCCATTTGTGAGGTGATGAGTAAAAAAAAAAAATCAAATTGAAGACAGCGGTACCAGACAGGGATGGATGGGTCTGAGTCTCCTCTGTAATGACATCACATCACCGCTACATTAACCTTGCAGAGGACAAAGCAGGTGGGAAAAGTTGTGACAGGCGACTGATGAACGCCGTCTCCAAAGTGTCAAAACGGAGCTGAATACGTTTTGTCCGATATGTCACGAGGTGACTGCGGCTCAGGTTGTGTCCCCGCTCGCTGTCCGTCAAATGTCACATCGCTGTCGACAGTTCAGATGACACCGAGCGCATCGGGTCCAGAAGACACCGCGGGACTGACGGAGCAGTGAAACGAAAGATCTGAGTGTCTGAAGTCAAAACTAATCTAAAAATGTTGCATTAGACTAATTATATTTGTAGTTTAAAGTTTAAATATGGATCTTTGTGCTGCTCAGCTCAACATTTCTAACGACTTTATCGACTCCTTCAGCCACGAGGTCAATGATTTCTCCTTGAGCAACACATAAATATCAGGCCATGGTATTTTCTAAAAATCAATAGACAAATTTCTGTGAAATTTGACTTGGATATTCTCGTTGCATGATGCACGATGAATACCGATGTGCTGGTGTAGGACACACGACTCAGGTCAACAATCAGCACTCATGCACAAAGAAATGTGAATGTAAGACGCTGCACACTTCAAATGTCAGCTTCACACACTAAATATTATAATTTACTGGCGCGCCGCCATGAAATTAACTGAGCAGATTAATGTTTCCCTGGGGATTAAACCTTTTGACTTTAATGACCACATGCTCTAATGAATATTGTGGCCTCTAGAGGCCACTGCAGCGGGGGGTTTAGACTAAGCTTGTTAAACTGTAATCTCGTCATGACACTTTTTAATCTGAGAAGCGTTTACACGGCTGACTTCAGTGAAAGGCACTGTAATAACTTCATAAGACAGGATGTTATATAAACATAATGACTTGTCATTCTGTTGTTCGTTTATTGCCCAATAATAGATTAAATGACCATTTAAGAGACCTAAGTGATGCGTGAGCATATGGACGTTTACAAACGGTATCGACTTCCTACGGATAAACTCTCAGGAACTGCCCCCAGTGACCGTAATGATTGCTTACAGGATGGTAAACTGTCAGATAGCTGTTGTGGTATGGATCAATGCAGAGAGATCTTTAAGTGAGTGGAGTCTGAACTTTCTGCCACTTCTCAGAGAAAACTGGAAAGAGAGTAAAGGTAACAACATGCAAACTAAAGTGATCTCACCTGTCATGTTGCAGTATACCTGCGTGGGCCCCAGGGGACCACTCCCATCTGGATCGATGGAGTAGAAGCCCGAGGAGCTGCCGATCAGCTTGTAGGCTTCGCACGAAGACTCGTAAATGGCTGAAAGAGGCAGAGACGTCGTTGACAGAAATCAGTTACTCTCCAAGAATCAGCCCACGCTTGACACGTTTCTCCCGCCTGACTCACCTGACTGTACACACATGTATTACGGATTTTGTCTTTTACTTATTAAAAAAATAATAAATAAATACAAAAGTGAAGAGGTGGCTGCTCACAACATGTTTTCACTCCATGTTTCAACTCGACTGTTTTGATGTTACACTTTTATCAACCTGATCAGAATTGATTGAACATTTTTTTTTTTTAGGAATGTTAGAAACTATTTACAGCAAAAGTAAACTTCTGATTTTTAGATGAAATTTTAGACTCTTCAGTTCTTATTCTAGCTACAGATGTAACTTGCAGATCTTATTGGTTGTAGCTTCATAAATAACTTCTTATTGTCGTCTTGCAAGATGATGTTTGCACATCGGGAGCTTCAGATGTTGTCGCAACATTTTCAGCTAGCTGGTTAGCATGCTAACGCTATAGTTGTTGCATTTGAGTGTAGAGTTAAACCACTTCCTGGTTGTGTTTAAGGGGGAAACTGCGTTGGATGAACAGTTGGATACAATTCAATTTCATTTGTCTCACACAACTAGAAAAAAATGACACTAGATTGTCTTTAGAGGAATTAAAACGGCTGCAAAAAAAAAAAAAAAAAAAGAAATGAGTCAAATGTCTTTATCGGAGTTTGACAGTTTCAGCTTGTAGCTTATTTCTTATAGCGAAGATTTTGAAAATATTAACAGGTTTAAATTTTTTTATAAGGTTTATACCTGCAGCTACTGAGACAGATTAACGTTGAATAAATTTGCCAAAATCAAACAAAGAGCAAAGCTGTTAACATAATCCTGCACTTTCATACAGTAGAGTAGCATTCAGGCTTGAACATAACTTGTCATCCCACTAAAATAATCACCTCCTGTGAGAAGGTTTTTTTTATATGGAATTAAACTGGTTTGCACCTTGTGCATTAAATTTTGGTGTAAATGAACTTCTAGTATGAGTCAATCCTGACGTTTCTTGTCAGTTACACATCGACGGTGTTGAGGTCTGACGCAGATGATAATCCAGATGTGGTGGAAGATTACTCGGTTTTGAAAGTGAAGCGGGATCAGGTTGGTTCTGCATATATTAGCCACACATTAATATTAAATATATTCAGCTAACAGTTGTGCAAAATAACATGTTCGTTCAGACCTGTAACACTCTTACTACAGCCCTGTGTTAATTAGTGAAACAGTCTGAAATCCTCAAGTTTCAGATGTTCAGCTCTGAGCTGCAGATGTGAAAATGTGTTTTTTGTGGAAGCTGATGACAGTTGAGTTGCACACACACACACAAAAAAGTTATTTTTAATTCAGCAGATGCTCTTTTCTGTCATGTTGCCTCTGACGTGTGAAGAACACTGCATTTGGCTGCATATAAACAAGGAATCAGCATTCAGGAGCACAGGGGAGATTCATACATAGAACCCAACCAACATCAGTCTCCACAGTCGATATCAATGCAATGTTATGGAAGAAGAAGTGAGGGTGGTGGTGGGGATGTGTGTCAAAAAATGACACCCGTGAGGGAAAAACTCCAGTCAGTCTAAACTCAGCCGGTCTACTGCTATTTGAGGACACAGCGGAGAACAGACTCTCAGAGATGTGAAAGTGAGAAGCGCAGCAAATGATCGTGAGGTCAAGTCAAGTTGACGCAGGGCGGTGATTTTTTTTTTTTTTTTTTTTTCTCTTTTCTTTTTGTTTTGCCTCTCGGTTGCACATAAAGAAAGAGAAAGAGTAAAGCTGAGGGAGACGGGTAAAGGTGTGCGAGTCGAATCAAATGACACAGCTCAGTAGACCTCAAATAAACGGGGTGGATACAGAAGATGTAATAGCAGGTTCGAGATGCAGGCGAATGAAATGAACGTGAGACGACGTGAGGGAATCGCTCACAGTTGTGACAAGTCGCTCCGGAGTATCCGGTTCCTGAACAGTCGCAGGCGAAGGAGCTCCACGTCTGAGAGCAGCGGCCGCCGTGTTCACACAGGTTGGGAAGACATCTGGGAAAAAAAAGACAAAAAACAAAAAAAAATGAGAAAAGTTTTCCTCCGCTCATCGCTCTCTTCATTAACCAACTGTCAAAGGAGACAAACATTAAAATAAACTATTTAAACGCTTCTTTTGTCTGAGCAACGGTGTAAAACTGCGCTGAACGCCGATTAATTTTTCTGTCGGTTTGACTAATGGTTAATTGTTTCAGCTCTTGTTTACTGCTAATACACCTTTATCTTCAATTTTGCCAATTTTCCGGCACTTTGACTCATAAAAGAAATTAAGCCGTCAGGAGAAGCGGAAGAGCAAAAACAACACATCACACAAAAACCTCTGAGGCCTTTTTTGGTTTTATTTTTTATCAGTAGAGATTTTTACAAAGCTGATCTTTTATTTATCAGGAAGGTGAGATCCCTGTTTGCGGTCCTACTTCAGTCTTTTGTCTGTTGTTAACAACACCAGCTTTTTGAACTCAGCCTAAACAACAATTTAGTGTTTATTCATGTTTCGCTTGTGAAATGACGGCGTCTGGTCTCGTCCCGTGTCCTTGTCTTGAGTTAAATAAATAAATAAAAAGCTGACACGTCGAGGCATTTCTCTAAAAATAAAAGCATTACTGTCACCTTCAGACTAGAATGCCCGTTAATGGGATTTTACCACAATGAGCGCCTCACGGAAATTTTTAAACCGCACTATTCTGATTAATAGTCCCTTCCTCGAGCCTCCTCCAGTTTCACATAATTGCCAACCTTTCGAGCGTGCATCTTTAATTTCATACACTTTCATCTCTCACCTATTAACTGCAGCGGAGTGGGCCAGCCGCAACACGGATCAGGTTGCAGCCATTGGTTTAATTACCATCAAGCTATTTTCTGTTCTTGTGTTCATGCGTGTGCCCTTACGGGTCATGAAATTACAGTAGCCATCGCGCTTAAGTGCACTCCGACCGCAGACTGAGTCACAATGTTTAATTAGACACAACGAGAGAGGAGAAAAAAGGGAAATTAACATCGATATAAGCTCATTTTCTCATACGCTGAGGTTGTTAATACGTTGTGTCGGGTGAAGACACAGTTAACATCTGGACAATAAACATCATCCACATTCATCAACTTGAACTTCAAACTATAGTGTTTTTTTTTTTCTCTTAAACTCTCCATAAATAAAATGTTTTTTTTTTCTCCTAAAACCTCTTCTCCCTCATCGCTTTGTGTTTTTTATGACGCAGCACTTTTCGCCTCGCTGTCCTCATCAACCTTGTTTCCAGCGGCAGCAGCAGCGGCAGCAGCAGCGGAGGCAGGCAGCTGTTTGTAGCAGAAAACACTCTGATAAAGCCCAAAACCAAATTACAGACGACCAAAGTAAGTAGAATATTTAATGCGTAAAGAGACAGATATTCCTCCTCGAGGGTCGGTGGAGAGTATTGGACAAAAACACGACATGGAGTGAATGCTAATGTTAGACTGTAACTGTTTTGCAAACATGTATTGCCATATTGACTTTATAGGAAGATAAATCTCTATGTTGAGTTTACACCCGGTTGCACCAGCTCACCAAAAATAGCTAAAAAAATGGCTCTGTCAGTTCATATCTATACTTATATAAACATAACAATACAGCAACATACTGTGTTTCATAAATAAACATCTAAGCTAAGTAGCATAATTAGAGAGAACATCAACACATTTTTTGATTTGTGACTATAATTACTTTGTGTTTGTTCACATCTGCCAACCAATCAAGTTCCAAGTAATCAGTGATTAATTTTATGAATTACAGCCAAAAAATGTGAGACCACTGACATTTGACCATCAAATTCAAATCAGCTCAAGTCCAACAGGACATTTGTGACAGATTTAAAGGTGACAGAGAATCAAAAGCGTTTTCACCTCATCTTAGAACGGTCATCCACCCACTTTCAGGAACATGTGAAAAGTGCCAGAAATTCTCAACATCGTATTTTCATAGAAATTCCTCTTTTAGAAATGTCTGCTAGAAAATGGGTCGATTTCCAAAACGGTTGTTCGTGACATAAAATGTACTTCACTGCAACCCCACTCTGATTCCATTCCCTCCCCTTCAGAGGCGATTAGCTGTAAAAAGACGGTTTGTCCGTGTTACGAAGCCGGAGAAGATACGTTCATTCGAGTGACAGTGAAGGAGCCAGTCAGTGTCAAGTGTTTGCATGTCATCATGAGGTTGCCAGTTAAGCCCGAAAAGATGCCAAATAGGTGAAAAACAGTGGCGATAGGTGAGAAACAGTGGTTTTTCAAACAGGGGAAGTTCATTTCATGTGTGCTGGTTAGCATGCTAACTATCCTAGCACACCTACTAGTTAGTACTACTTTCCCTTTACAGCTTGACTAGGAGATAGGACTGCGGATGGACGGGACCCTGTCTCACGACTACGCTGCTCGGGACTGAATTCTACTTCGCTCCGATGCCGATGTTTGTTCCCAAATCCCAAATCAAAAGGGGTTCAGCCTTTCAGACCAGTCATCATGTGAAAGCCTGGCTTCACGTCCAGCCCACTGCTCTATTCAGCCCCAGTGAAGCTGAACTTCAAGGGAAGCAACAATCTTCAGCATTTATCCAGTCACCACCTGGCTTCTCGGAAAAAGGCGTTAGACAAACGGTGAGAAAAAGACTTTAAGTTTTAACAAAATGTCAATCAATTTAGATCCAACAGTCCATGTTTGACCATTTATTGTGTGAAATGTTAGAAGAAGTTTGGCTTCTCTTGTCTCAGAGCAGACACCCTGATGCAAAACCACACATTTAAAACCCCCACCCTGAAATATCTTTCTGAGAGGTTTTTAAGAAGCTTCTGAGGCGTTACACATCCAACCAACATGTATATGTCACATCACAGGACATGGATCAAAACCCTGTTCAACTGTCCCGCGACCCTTCAACTGCCAAAATCTAATCAGTTCATTGTTGAGTCAAAATGAATGTTTGTGCCCAATTTGAAAGGATTTCCCTCACAGTCTTCCTGAGACATCATGTTCACACCAATGCAACGAATGTACGAACAGAGTGATGTACTGACAGATGAACGACTGCTTCTATGTTGGTGTAGAAGCATAAAAGTCACATGACTCAAAGTTAAATGATCAAAAACAGTAGGTAGATATCAGTGATTGTGGTTATATGTTGCAATCACCATTTGTTGTGTTGATGCCATCCTGTCGAAACTCACAAACAACACCTGTGAATGTGTAGTAAATATTTCAGATGGGCATTTTTGGCTCCATGATGGCAAATTGATGGCAAACTTTTTTTTCTTATGTTTTTCTTTATATAATACAAATAAATATCAATCAAGCAGTATTTTACATGTTAAGGTGGGAAAACAACAATTGCTCTAATATTTCCCACAGTGCTCCTGTTTGCCGACTGACTTCAAAGACTGGCGGCGCCACTCTGTTTGCATATCCTCCGACAGCGAACAATCTGGCTCAGAGAGAAGGTGGTTTGAAAAGTGACAAAGGAGAAATTTTCCTCCGGGCAAATACAAGGAGAGAAAATGGCAGTTTGCATGTTTGTCTCGTTCCTTTAAATGATCCGAGCCACGCGGAGACATTTCACGGAGCTCGTAGGTCTGACGATCCCGTTCGCAGCAGCCCACAGCTGTGCAGGGTAATGAGGGATAGCATGCCACACTAGATAGTAGGGAGCAGCTTGTTAGCATAGACCTCTGCCAGAGAGGGTGTTACCGAGTTTCTGTTGCAATATAATTGGATGATCCTGTCAGCATGTTTGTCTCCATGGGACGAGATGTCAGTGACTTTCAGGCTGCTCTGTAGACATACTGCCATCCTCAAATTAACAATGTAGGCATGAATAACTCGGCTGCCATCTTGGATAATGTTTCACATATTCTTATGCCTGACACATTTTGTCTGTTGAATGTCAAAGTTTTTTTTTTTTTTTTTTTAAGAGCTCAATGTGAACTCTCCACTAATTAAATTAAAATGCATGAAAAATTCAAACTACTTTACCTGTCTCTTATGTTGCAGGTGTCAAACTGAAGCTCGTTATAATTTCCCAGCAATCCTTGTTGTACAAGACTGAGATTCATCGGCTGACTGTTGATGAATATGAGCCGCATGCATCCCTGGAAGGTCGGAGTCGGGACCTGGCAGTCGGCAGCAGGACAACCTGGATGGTAATGAAATGTGTTACGGTACGAGCAGATAAATAATCTGTTCATATTCAGAGTTAAAGAGGAAGTGGAATTATTACCCAATTACTACATCAAAAGTTACAACCATAAAACATGTATAAAGACATTCCCTTCAGGTGTTCTAGATGTATAACTTCTGTAAAAATGGGATGGTTTGTCGACCTCTGACCTTTTGACCTTTGACTATCAAAATCTTATCAGTTCATCACTGAAACCAAACAAACATTTGTGCCAAATCGTAGGTCTTTCTGAGATATTGGACACACAAAAATATACAGCAAAGACTTTGAAGTTCATTAATAAAAAGATATTGGTCACAATTAAAAACTCTTGAGTCTTGAGTTATGACCAAAAACATCTTTTGATAAGTGACAGAGACCTTTGACCATCAAATCTGAATCAGTTGATCCTGCAGATGTTCTTGATGTATCGCATTTGATGGTCTCACGATTCTTTTAACTTTGACCACTGAACACCAAAATCAGACCAGTTCATCCTCAAGTCCAAGTGAATGTTTCTGCGAAATTTGAGTAAATTTCCTGAACATGTGTTTTAGATATCCCATTCACAAGAATGGGATGGGCTTTGAAGGTCTTTAATAAAGATATATTAAATATATTTCATCTTGAGTTATATCCATAAAACATGTTGACTTTTGACCATTAAATCTTGTTCTTCTTATACTGTTTTTACAAGGATGGGTTGATCCTGAAATCCTTTGAGCATCAAAACCTGATCAGTTCATCATCGAGTCCAACTGAACTTTATTCTGAAGTATGACTGAATTCCTCCACGGCGTTCCTGAGATATCCTGTTATAAAAACACGGCCGACGTTGAAGGTATTTAATGAAAATGTGTTAAATGTATTCGGTCATAATTAACTTCTTAGTCCTTGAGTTATGACCAAAACAAGCTTTGTGATGTCACAAAGACTTCTACCTTTGACCACCATGTTCTAATTAGTTCATCTTTGAGTCAAACTGAACGTTTGTGCCAAATTTGAAGAAGCTCCCCTCAAGGTTTTTTTTTTTTGAGATATTAAATTCACAATAATAGGTTGGAGTTAAGGTCACACGTCTGTCCCATTTGACCAGCGAAATCTAATCAGTTCATCCTTGAGACCAAGTGAAGGTTTGTACCAAATTTGAATAAATTCCCTCAAGGCGTTCCTGAGATATTCTGTTCACGAGAATGTGACGGACAACCCAAGAACATGGAGTGAAGACTTTGAAGGGATTTCATAAAAAGACACAAAGCGTGTGAATTCTTGAGTTTTGGGTAAAAACATATTTTTTGAGAGGTTGCAGTGACTTTTACCTTTTGACCTTTGTCAACCAGATTCTAATCAGTTCATCCTTCAGGCCAAATCTGAAGACATTGCCTGGAGGCGTTTCTGAGAGACTGAGCTCACGAAACAATAACAGACTGAAGAACAACCCTGGAAACATAATGCCTCCGGCCATGATCCATGGTCTGCACCTGGCATTGAAAACAAGGAGCCTTGATATTGTGAAGACACTTTAAGAATCTACATACCTCCAAAATAAAAGTTTCCTCTCGATTCCACTTGTTCCCACAGTTCGGTCGTAGCGCTCGGTTCGTTATCCACCGTCAAAACGATCTGTAGGTTCCTGGTGTCGAGACTCACCGAATGCCACAGTCCATCGCTCACTCGGTGACCTGAGGAGGAACATTTCACGTTTATTTACACGTGAAAACAGTTTCAACCGAGTCCCGGTTAGTCATAGCCGGTGATGTTTTCTCAGCATCCACCAGGATTATTGTTGTCAGGATGGCATCCAGCTGTGACCGCAGGGAGAACACGACTTTTAATGATTCATTTCACTGGTGTTTGAGTTTAATTAAAGACACGTTTTTGATACTGATACTTTTTGATACCTGCCAACGCTGCTTTCAAATCCCCTCATTTAATTTCTTCCCTCTCGGCACACTTTCCTTCACCCAGTTGTTTTCGCATCATCAACACAAGAGACAGTCTCTGGAAAAAAAAAAAAATCTTCCTCCTCTGCTCTATCACTTGTCAACAAAATTCTTACCGCATATTTAATCATCTAAAGTTAACGAGGAAGAGCGACTCTGATCTCAGCTTCTTGGTGTTAATTAATTAACGACTGTTGACAAATAAAGCCACAGCGTTATACTATCTAACGATGTAAAAAAACTAATTACTATGCTCAGCTACTGTACTTTATTATAGCACAACTCAGAAGGGAATATTTCACCTTTAACATCAGTGCAGTTGTTTGACAGCTGTAGTTATTGGTGTCAGATGAGGTAAAGATCTTTACTCTGAGTCATTTAAATGTTTTGTGAGATAATCAAGTTGTGTTAGTTTTAGTTGCTCTGTCCATCCAGTTTCATTTGTTTATCTGAGGTTGGATTGTGGTGATTCAACCAAAAAACACAAAACCACCAACAGGAAAATTCTAGATGCCTGAACTGCTTCATGTAGTTCCTCTGGATGTAAAGAAGCAAGAGCTTTAACTCCGAACTCCTCATAACGTCCCTCAGGTAACAATATAAATCTAATGAAACGAGGTAATTGGGTTGGGCACTTAAAACTGTGCTTCATGATGATGTTTCTGGCTAATTATAATTGCAATTCTGTGCATTTCTAGTGTGATTTATCCACACCTATATGAGCAGGAGGTCAAACTCATATGAGATGTTCTTTACTTGTTTGCAGTAAAATAACCTGATGAAGAAACGCCCACTGAGAAGCTGTTATTAAACTCTCACTGTAAATCCAGCAGACAGTGTGTAGGAGTTGGACCGGTATTGGTATTTTCTTAAATGTGAAAAAACACTTTTACTCTTAAACTTTCTACATGAAATAATCCTGATTTCACAAAACTGGTGTCTTTAAAAAAATAAATAAATAAAAATTTGGGCTCCGTCATCCAATTTATTGGATGACAAAAAAAACAAAACAAAAAACCTTCAGTCTCATTTTCCAAACACGTCTGCCTCCTGCTAAAACTAATATTTTGATACCCAGGAACCAAAAACAAGTTGATGATATCCAGAAAAGAGATGAGTAATAAGCCAACTCGGCTTGATCTGCAACACATTTCTCTTAAACTGGCAGCGACAGCTCATCTTCACAGAGCTGCAGCTTCCAGGGGAGAAACGTCGCCACGGCTTGAAATTACAAAACCACACCTCTGTTCTCCACGCCGGTGGTCCCACACTGAATTTGCATCCAGATTGAGATGTGCTCAGGCTTGAGGGGTAGGGTGTGTGTGTGTGTGTGTGTGTGTGTGTGTGTGTGTGTGTGTGTGTGTGTGTGTGTTTAGAGGCATCCAACGGGACCAGGACAGGCACACAGAAATGCTCCTGTGGAGTTATTCTAGTTAATCTAAAATCAGATATGTTGAAACTCTTGGGAGACGTTGAGATTTTCTCTCTCACACACACACTGATGATGCCCACTGATGCCTGTCGCTTACAGCAGAACCTTTTATCCCAGAAGACTGTGCGTGCCATGGGCGTTTTTCTCCACTCCATTGACTCATTCGAGGAATAAACATCGTAGCCGCGAGGGACTGCTGGCGAGCATCAGTGGGAGTCAGCTCATATATATATCATGATCTCCTTTGCTATCCATCCTGCTGCCGGCCAAGCTCGCAGTGTCGTAGTGCCATCTATCTAGGACACAGATCTAAAGTGTCTTTTATCGTAACAGCGATCTGCATGAGTATTGCTCAGCCGTTAAGAAAAAATAAAACGTTATTCTATTCTTCTCATGTGTGAGTACAACAATCTCTCAGAGCCACCGCTGCCTCCAGGAATTACACCGTTTCATATGATGGTTTCTTGCCATTAGTACTCCCGAGCTGCAGTGGCAGATGCCTCAAGTCCTTCACGGCCCCAAGAGCCACAAGATGCAGCAGCAGCTTAATGAAACAAAAGCTCATCGTAGCTGTTGTTTCCACGTCGTTGTAGAAAGTTGCTGTATCTCTTGATTAGACAGCAAGACAGAGATGTTTGGCTCGTGCTGTTGATGCAGCTCATTTCTGAGCCGAAGGGAGGAAGATACAGATCGATAACGTTTCCACGCTGACACTCGCAGCATTTTATCAAACATCTTCCTGAAGCTGCTCGATTGTCCGCATCAGCCTGAAAACAGACGCTGTTTTAAAAACTAAACTAAACTAAACTAAACAATATTTCTGATGAAACAGAAAAGTGAGAGGAACAGCAGGTTAAATATAGAAAGAAGGAAAAAAAAAATATTACAGATTTGCAACAACTTTGTCGAGCCCTGCAGCTCGGTTTAATGATCGCACTGAGACAACCTCCGCTGCACTACATTTGACATTGCTATGAGGTATGTGATACTTTTCTACCTTCAGAGAGGAGTGGCGAGAAAGGTGAGAAAACTCTACAATCTATTACTTCATTTAACTTTAATTAAAAACCATCAGCTTGAGATTCGCAGCTTCCCTCCTGTCTGGGAGTTGCGTACATGGGGAGGAATACATCGTCACTAATGATGCAGCAATTACATTGAGTTTGGCAGCTGATAAAAGAAAAATATAAGCGTCAACAGGTAATGACCCGAGCAGCCTCCTCTCTCACACACACAGCGAGAGATATTGATTTATCAGCAGTGAGTCCAGTTTCCTCCGCTCACATTTGTTTGGTTATGATTCAGCACATTGGATCGGCATCATTTCAGCCCCTTGGTGTAATTAAGGAATTAACCCCCTCTACCGCCCCATATCGCCCCCCCACCTCAAGTCTGAATTTGATGCAGCACATTCACAGAGGGCAAGTCTTGGTTTTACATGCATTTTGCAGACGAGATCATGGGGATTATCTCTCAGTGAGCTTTAAAATGTTAATGGTCTCCATGCTGAGTGGCTGCATTAGCCCCCTGTAACTAACCATTTGTAACCAAGATGCTATCTGCACGTCTGCTCGATACTGTGACCTCAAAAAAAAAAAAAAAAAAAAAAAACGATTAGAGAAAAAAAGAGAAACTCTACAGAATAAGAACCAAAATAATAATTATCATATAAATAAAATAAATAGATAAATACCTCCAAATTACTGAGAAGTTAATTTACATCAAAACAAATGAAATTACCTTTTTACTCTTTTCAAACACGCATGAAAAAACAACAAAAGACGACTGCAGATCACAGCCTCGTGTGCTGCAGTGACACAGCAGCTCCTTTTATGCAGTTGGAGGTAAATTATATAAAGAGGAATATTGTCCCATAGCAGTTGTCGTCTCCATCTAGATTTCCCTGCAGCTCGCCATCTGCTGAGAGTCAGGCTAAGCCAACCAATCACAGTTATCTGTGTTATCTGTCCTAAGCAATCCCACACTGAGGATTGGATAATATTTTCCCGTTGAGAAATTCAGAGAAAAATAAACTTTTTGTTTTTAGTTTAGTTTATTGGGGACAAAGGTGATGAAAGTAAGTTGGATGAAATTACGTGCTCTGTTTCCAGATTTTTGGATTAAGGTGAAACTGTGTCGTCGTCTGCCTCAGTGGAGTGAAACACACTGAAAGAAAGAAACAATAAAACAAGGAGACTGTTGGAATTCATCCACATCTTCCTGTAAAACCAACTCCATAGAGTCAGACTGTTCCTGTGCGTCTCAAATTCCCTCCACAAGCAAGATGGAAAAAACTTCACCTGTATTTTCGTCTCTGAGGTCGAGTTGAAAGTTAAATCTTTTCTTTAATTAAAACAGAAAATAACTTGCAAGTAAAAAAAAAATATGTCCACACCAGGAACATCCACAAACTACCTCAAACCTATTGTTTACATTTTTCCATTACCTTCCTTTTCCGCTTGTTTTTGCTGATGCATCGCAGCGTAACTTGGCGTTTTACCACCATGTGCATGAACGCGAAACAAACAAAGAGTGACCCAGTCGTAGAAAAACAGCTGCACAGCATTACTAGTGGTCAAAAACTCCACAGGGAGCCTTTAAAGGTTTAGTCAGCGATTCTGATCCAATACACTTTTTTTTTTGTCAAAATCAGCGAATATCTCGTCACAGTCGGTGAGCTGAAAAAAAAAAAAAAAAAAATCAGGGGGTTCCTACTCAGCCTTCACTCGATATCTGGAAAACAAACAAACAAAGTTGGCTCAGGTTGAGTCACACTACGCTGTTCCAGCCAATCAGCAACAAGGGGAGTTTATGCTTGTGCACAAGAGAAAGAGGAAGAAGTAGAAGAGGGAAGAAAACGGAGGCAGTAAATCTGCCAATCATGAGGACAAACATTTAAAAAAACAAGAACAGCAGAAATCTAGCGATGGTAAAGGACTATGTTTCAAAGGTCGAGGTCAAACTGGTGAAGTAATTCAGCCGTGGAGATGGTCCGCAGGGAGCAGGAGGTGGTGGGGGGTCGATCAGTACTGGAGCTTGCTTGTGATTGGCAGATCACTTGGCAGAAAGCACTCATGAACACCACACATGACAGGCACACAGAGAGAGCTGGTAAACAGACTGACGCGGACGGTAAAAACTATGGATTTTTTTGACAGTTCACTGACGTCAGTGGTCAGTGTGAGTGTGGTAGAAAGATCCAGAGCTCCAGGGGGTTGAAATACAAAACAAGGAAAATGGATGTTGGTCCATTTGTGCTTCGCATGAGGCTAATATTATGACTATAGTAGCAGGAAAGCTGGTATCACTGGTTAGGGTTCTTGTCTTCTCTACATGTTGGTTGGTTGAGTTCACTAACACAGCTTGACTGCTTGTCTTGTTCTTTTTTCACGTTACGCAGAAAGAAGTATGTTTTTTGTAGCCTCAAAGACTTAAAAGAAACAAATTCACTGACACAGGTACATTGTTTATGTGGCTGCATAATTTAAAATGCCAGGTGATGTTTCCTTCCTAGCTTAGCTACAAAACAACACTTGTCCAATTCTACTGTATTTCTCTTTTAGTTTTCCAGCCCCGTTGTTAGCATAATGTGCAAAGGGTTTTGTGCCCACAAAGACCTACAATTACTAATCTGCAATGATTCATTTGTATTTCTGGTGTGGTTAAGTAGCCTTGTTGTTTTTTTGGGTGTAGTCTTTCACTTTTTCTCATTTCAACATTATTTTCAGATCACGTTTTCATGTCTTTTCTGTACGTGTGAGTGTGTGTAGTTTGTAGTGGACGTACCAGTTGCAACCTCTGACTTCTGTTGTCCGGAGCCGTGGAGGGTTAGATGCAGCCGGTTGTTGCTGATCTGCAGCTCCAGTCTCTGGGGCCCCGGGTTCAACTGCAGCGACAGCAACAGCCCATCTGGGTTCCACGTCCTGAACTGGAGGCGAACGGAGAAGCCCCCGGTGGCAGCGGCTGCTGATGGCAGCGACAGGAAGCTGCTGCTGGAGCTCAGGAAGGTACAAGCCACCAGCTGGGGCGGCGAACACGAGAAGGTCACGTTGCCCTGGAGGATGACAAAACCAAGGACGCAGATTTGCATGTGTCTTCAGCTACGTTTGGGGACGCTGGTCTCATGTGAATTTTATTTTGATATGTCTGCAAATATGTGTCATATCACATACAGAAAAGAGGACCAGATGGTTGGAGACCCAGGAACAAAACCCCTCAACTGTATTCCCAACCAGAATCATTAACTGAAGTCTTTTATCATGTTAAACTTAATTATTTGCCATCAGTTGTAAATTAATCATCATCAGCAATTAACACTTGGATGAAAATATAACTTCATAATAATGAAACAGCTGCCACTTTTTATTTGAAAAACATGATGATGTTTCTTAATGAGAGAGTGATGAGAAGATCAATAACGATCTGTGTCCTGAGGTAACGAGACCAGCCTCCCAGCTGGTGGGAACACGTTATTTCTCCTTTGTTTATCATCTTAAATGATGTTATATACTGAAAGTAAATATACCAGACTAGATCAGTAAATAACCTTCCTGCAAACCTGCAAGTTATCATTTGTTAAATTGCCAGATTTTTTTTTTTTTTTAAATCATCGGTCAGAATTGGTTCCACCTGATTCCTGTGTTTATGCTGAGATAAGCTAAATGCTGAGCTACATCTTTAAGAATATAGCATGAACCCGACTGAAGATAAAAGTGGACGATCTTCCCATAAAATCAACACCAACGATCTGCAAATCATCCAAATTTTATCAAAGTACAGTTGAGAACGTCCACTTTCAAACTAGCCTGTTTTCAAAATGGCTGCATGCATCAGTGTCTTTGAATGTCACTGTCTTATTAGCTTGACAGAACGCGACTGCCTCAGTCGCCTGCTTTCACTGTAAATGAACAACATCTCTAAATGTTGATGGTTGGTTGATGTCTTTGACCTTTTGAGGTCAAAGACAAGCAGAGCTGGATTGCAAGATACAGTTAACGTCTGTGGAGATTCTCCTTGATCCATGACTGTACAGTTGTCTTAGATTCAACTAACTCAAAGATACAGTTGAGTTGTTCTGCGCTGACCTAAACCTGACACTCTGAATTATCTTTAAGATGGTTCCTCTAAGGGTGGTTGAACACATTTGTCTTAGTATCTCTGGTAGTGTCAACTCTTAACTGAAAAAGTTTACAGTTAACTTTACATTGAGATCACACGTGATAGCGACCCGCTGGTGTCCCATCGGTACAGCCAACCTGTGAATGCAGCATTGATCCACATTATTAGTTTCTACCGAGAACAGTTTGACTGTTTCAAACGAGATTCGTCTGAAGAAAAGATCACGAACGTCTTCTAAATCGATCCTGACATGAACTCGTCAGATCGTCCACCTCTCACTGCAACTAACAAATGAAAACTCATGGCTTTCCTTGTTTTCTCTGCAGAATGACGACAGATATTTTTTTCTCTGCACAGTAAAGAAATCCATGAGGCTCAGAGACTGTGTAAAAACTCATACGTAAGAAGAAATTCAGAAAAAGTCTAAAATGTAAGAATGGATTCATTTGAAATTAATTTGCTCTGTACCAGTAGTGTATAGCAGCCATGATAAATAAAAGAAAGAAAAAAAATCATTTCAGCTGCATCCAGTGCAATGCAGAGGTTGTGTTAGGTACATTCACACTCAGGCCGGTCATGTCTGTTGAGGTCAGAGTCCTATCAGCCCTGGCGCCTGCAGGCCAGCGCTGAGCAATCACAGCTCTTTGACTCTCAATGTGATTCCTCCATCAACCTCAGGGAGATTGTCCCATTGAAATTCCATTACAGCTTCCATCATGACAGTCCCTCTCTCCACCTCTCTGCCTCTGTTGTCAGTGAAGGCCTTTTAACACAGCAATCAGACATTAAATGGAGGGGGCGTCTCAGATGAGATGTGGCTTGTGGCTCTTTGGCAGACCGGTGTGATTTGTGTAGGAGGTTGACGCACTAAATGAATCCACTCACACACTTGGACTTAATGACATAGTAGTTATAGGATTGCAATGGATGTAATGATTGTTTTCAAGTTATCCTCTCCTTCCAATTTCTAAGCAGAACACCTTAAATCTGACTAATCACATAGAATCAAATCACAAAGTAGCTGCAGAGGAAAAACAGCTAAAAGAAATCTAACTAAAGCATCAGTTTTCAGCTCTGAGGATGTAAAACTGGTTTCATAGTTGCTTTGTTAAACAGAAATATCTCAACAACTATTCTCCATGTATTGTGATTAGTCTGTTGCTGTCCTAACTTTACCTCTAGCGCCAACATTTGTGGTATTAAGTATCACAACAATTCAGCAGACGTTCATTTTCTCCCAGGATGCATTGTACTGACCATTATCCTGTCAAAGTTTTAGGGCTATCACCTTCAGTACCATGCACTTTGTCTGTATGGTGCTAATTAACAAATGTTAGCATGCTAATATGCTAACCAGAGATGTCATATGCAAGTAGCAAAACACATCAACACAACATCAGGATGTTAGCATTATCTATGCAAACATATGAGCATGCTAATGTTAGCATTTAGCTCAAAGAGCAGCTAGCACGGTGCACTTAGCATTAATTAGCTAGCACTAACTTATTTATGTTGTACAGCTGTGGAGAATTTACTTTACTAGACTAGTTCATAACAAAATTATTTGCAAAATTTTTTTATGATTTCAGTGTTTATGCTAAGCTAAGCTAACTAGCCACTGACTGAAGCTAAGGAGTCATCAATCTTCCCATGAAATCACATCCAAAATCACCAATATGAATCATCTTTCTTCCAAATTTTAGCAGCACATTGTTGAGAACATCCAGTCTCAAACTAGTTTATTGACACAAACATCTTAATTGCCCCCAGGTGGTGATAAAGATTAATTACGTATGCATAAATTCTCCATCTTTGCAGATGAGGACATGGATCAAACTAAAAGATTTGGTTTTATTTACTTTGGTTTTAATTATCTATTCGTTGATGATGTTGTGATTGATGAGTTGAGGCTTGTGATTGGTCGATACCAGTAGCTTCACTTCCTGATCACCTGATATAGCAGCGGTCGTATCTGTGATATTTAAGCTTCTGTTTATTACAGTGGGAATAAGTGGCGACGATTTATTCATCTTTATGTACAGTCAGTAGTTTGATTAAGAATTATATTAAATATGAATATAAAATGTATATAGAAGCAGGATTAATGTGATTTTCATATATAAACAGTATATAAGATGACTCCTTTATCCATATGTCTTTTTATGTCATTATAAAATCACCTCATTATTCATGCTTTATGGCTGATGACAGCCGACCTCTGGAGTTAATCGGGCTCTTGTATATCATCATTTTCCGGGAAACATAGACACACACATTCAGCCCACGTAGATTCACATCAGAAAAGCTGTCGTCACTTAAACTTCACACTACGACATACATTTTCCTCCTGAACCATAGAATTGCAATGAATTGTAATGTATGATTACCAAATTAAGCTATATTACACAGTGACTTTTTTCCTGTCATTACACTCGCCCACTTTCTCTTACTCACCCACATCAGTGCCCTTTTTGTTGCTCTCCCCCTCTCTTTAAACATTATTATATCAATTTTCCTTTGTAAAAATGGCTTATAAAATGGCAAAGTGCTTTTTTCACATTTCCAAGCTTTAGGCAGTAAATCTGTTCTTGTAAGAGAAACCTGAGAACCACGCCATGTTCCAGGAAATCATCTAGACGGATTCATCCCGAATTTACCGCAGATGCTGACTTGATACAAAGATTTTTCATCTTTGTCAACAACAAAAACCAACCAGTCAGAATAAACTCTTCTCAAATTTTTTAATATCTGTATCAGTGTTAAAATCCAGTCTTACCACGCTGTGTATCTGTGGTTTGCGTCTCTTTGCCAGGTCTATGATGTTGATGGCGTTGTAGTAGAGGTTTTCCATGCAGCCGTGGAAGTTTTTCCTCAGGAAAGTGCCGGGTTTCCCAGGCAGCGGGATGCCTCCGAAACTCAGCTGAAAACACAAACAAACATAAATTGACCTGTGATAATAAATGTATAGTGGTGTACATATTTGTCATGTTGATTAAACTGAGATTAAATTTACATTCTGTTTTGTATTTTACTGTCTCTTCTGCATCTTCATCGACAGAGTAAACACAACCTCAAAATACATGAAGCCCACACACACATTCTCACCAGTTACTGCACCAGACGGCTGAGCCAGTGATTCAGCAAGTGAGAAAACAACACCCACTCTCTGAATCCCAACACACTCTACAGCGACTATATGAATATATTATTGTAAACTTCTTGTCTGGAGCCGTTTTCTACAGTGATATTTTGGCCTTTATTTGCAATAAGAAGTGCAATCTTGATGCCACAGCAGTTTGAGGAAGACCTTGTCCTTTTTCCAACACGGCCAAACCGTCATTCACAAAAGTTTAATCCATAAATAAATGTGTTTTTCTTTTTTTTCTTCAGCATTATCGATTTGGACGTGGAAAAGCTTGGCTGGCCTGCACTGAATCCTGAGCTGAGCTCCACATCGAACACCTCTGGGCTGAGCTGGAACAGCAGCCGTGAGCCAGGTCTTATCGCACAACATCAGCGCTCCGACCTCACTAATGCTCTTGCGGATGAGTGGGCGCAAATCCCTGCAAGCCCCGCTTCCAAAATATTTTTGAACGCCTTCCCAGAAGAGCGGAGGCTTGTTTGTGGCAGCAGCAGAAGAATGGCTGCAGTTCCTGGAATGACGTTATCGAAACGTTTGGGTGTCCGCATGCTTCTGGTCCAGGTCCAGGAGGAACTACAGGCTTTGTTATTTCAACACTTGCATCTCTGAAGGTGATTTCAAACCCTCCCACCTTCACTACTGTTGCTGCTCCTGTCAAATCTTTAATAGAGGTTTTTTTTTTCCCAGACAGAAGCAGACAAGAGCAACTGGCCTTTTAATAAAAATCAGAAAATGTGACTTGAGCTAATTAACCTCATCTTAACTTAATTAACCTTATTGAAAATATTGTCTCATGATGATCCATTATGAAATAAATAAATTATAAAATGACACTATGCTAAAATACAACAGTTAAAGTTGATTAGCTGTTTTTCTGAAGAATTAGTCACAGCTCCGCGTGCAGCTCTGAGACTTATGGACGAATCAAAAGCCTGACAGGTTCTTTTGTTTGACAAAAGGTTTGAACATGTTAAAAACTGCAGAAATGGAATAAAAAATCTAAAAATGCAAATTGCAAACAGTTCTGTTTCTTTTTCATGGCTCAAACAGAAAATGACTCAGCCGTGTATATTTCCGTGTTTTAGTTTTAGATTTAGTTTTATTTGGAGTTTGACGCTTCAGACTGTTTCTTCTCTCAGATCATGTCTCTTCTTACGTGGACTCGTGGACTGTGTTTACCACAGAGCTGTGAGACTCATTACCAACTCCACCAACTCATCATTGTTTTATCAAGTTCATTAAATGCTGCACTTGCATTTAAAACAGCTGTTATCGCTGTATTGCTTCTACTAACTGGTGCCCTCACCTCGTAGTCCACCTCCAGCGAGTGTCCTTCCCCTTTGGTTTGGAAGTGTTGCACATGGGAGTCGACCGTGAGGTTCACCTGCTTGTTGAAGCGTTCGATGTGAACCGAGTGCCAGTGTTGGTCGTCCAGCAGACTGCCGACGGTGACGGCGACGCGACTGCTGCTGAACCTCGGACGACTGTCGTCTGGAGGAAAAACAAACAGCAGAAATAAAGCGAAGCTGCAGAGCGAAGCAAGAAAAATTCACCTGGATGATACAAGTTACAAGGATTTTACAAGATAAATGGAGAAACTGGAATCAAGGTGGATATATACCCCTCAAATGGTTATTTGGACAGTGAGTTAGCAGCAGAAAAATCTCAAAAGTAGTCCTTTGATTGTGTCAACAATCCTTAAGGAAACTGAATCTACCAGATTGTGATGAGGTAACTAGAATTTCACCAGAAAATGACTTTTAACATGATTCATCCTCAGACTTCGAGGGTTTATCATGGTAATAACTGGGTTAATGTCTTTATTTTTTATGATAAGTTTGATTCTAATCAGATATTTGATGCTATAAAAGGGATAATACACATGATTGACTTCTAATATTGACCCATGATTAGACTTTGATGGCGCAGAGCTTTATCTTGATGACTAAAAACTAAATTTCATCGTTGTTCAGTTGGAGAAAGTGGAGACACGTTGTCCATTTCCTCTACAGTCGGAGGCTTTAATAGATAAATCCTGTTTCTTTCTATGGCAAGACATTTACTGCATCAAAATCTTTTATGAAGTACTTCGATTGACCATAAAAGAAACTAAATCCACCAAATCCTGATGAGGTTACCAAAAAATTCCTTGTAGTTTAATCTTATTCGTCATTAGCGGTCTGGCTACGTCGTGATGTTAGCTAGCGATACGTCCAAACTTTCACCAGAAGCTGAAATACATTTCTTTCTATTCAACAAAATGAAATTTGGTAGCTCTGCATCTATTCTTTTTTATTTCTTATTTTTTTATTTCAAATGTAAGATTATCTGTGCTGAGGTCGATATCAAATGAGCCCTTGTTTATTTTCCTCAATGACACAGATGAAAATGAAAAGACCACATCGATTGGAGATCAGCTTTAGGAAGAGATGAGAGATAAAATGACAAAATGAGGAAACTGAGAGGAAAAAACAAAAGAAAAAAACGAGAAGGCGATGGCTAAAAAAGACAAAAGAGCAGGGAAGATCAGCAAAACACGACTCGATGGAGGACTCCCTCCTGGGCTCAGTTTTTAGATCTGAAACCCTGCAAATGGACCAAGGAAGGAACAACGCATTTCAGTTAAAGATGGGTGTAATTTTTCCTCATTTCTGTCAGTTTCTCTGTAAATCACTGGCTGATGTTGGTGTAAGAAAATGTGACATATTTATTCTGGCCTTGGTGTAGATATACATGCTCTGCAGAGAGACACTCCAGTCGAGAATCATGTGTCTTTGCTTTGAAAACAGAAATCAGATGTGAAAATCTCTACTTCTGCAATTTTTTTTAATGTTTCATCTGACACATTTTTCTATTTGAAGACGTAACTTGGTCTCCATCATGTGTCGTCACAAGGTGGAACCAGGAGAAGATGTAAACACGACAAACACCATGTCGCTTTGATAATTCTCTGCTGAGGAAACGGCATCTAAAACACATCTATTTGCAATGTTTCATAGCTTCAAGCTAGAAGTGATAAATTCCTCTGTGAATAAAACATTTAAAAGTAGACGTGTCTGAAGCAGAGTTTACCTAAGTTGAGGTAAAGGTCCAGTCGTCCTCGATGCAGCTCCAGCGTGATGTAATCTCCCCTCTGACCCTCGCCGTGCAGTAAAACCCCCTCGGCCTGGTGACTTTTAAACCTCAGCGAGATCACGTCCTTCACCGTCGACATTGACTTCTGGTTGAACCGATACAGTAGTGAGCTTCTGCCATCAAAATCTGCCACGTATGACTCTGTGAAAACATCAGAGGAAAGGTTTCATTAAACATTTAGCAACATTGGTGCAGAGCTGCTCCATGTATCCATCTCTTTTCAGGCTTTTATCCAGGGTTGGGTCACGGTGACAACAGGTCAACACAGGTAATCCAGGAGTTCTTACAGAAATCCAGAGATTTTCACCGGCTAGAAGAGAAATATATCATCTCTCCAGCATGTTCTGGGTCTAAGATGAGGTCCTCTACCAGATGACGGGTCAGAAATTAAATCCTGCAGCATTTCACCATGTTTCAATCTTAACTACCAACACAAATTCAACCAATCGCTGTGAATTCTGCACGACTTGTTTCTTTTAAAAGACACAGGAAACACGTGAGATAAAAGTCTCACATTTACCTTCAACATCACTGCTAAGGACCAAGAGAAACAGCATCTGGGCGTAGTTCACCACAGAGGAGGAAAACTATTTGATATTGTATCTATTGAGAAACACTTTGTCAGTGAGAAACAGGGAGGACGTCAGACCAGACATGATCTAACACTGGTTTATACCTTCACTTTTAATTAGACTGTTAATGACTTTAACTTGCTCCCGCAACAAAACACCTAAAAAACACCTAACTTTCATCGTAATTGTTTAGAAAAGTCGCCCCAAATACAAACAAATTAAGGCTCAACAACCTGGAAAAAAGGCTCCTGAAATCCTGGAGAGACTGGAAACTTCCTCCCCCCTCCTCGTTAGTAAAGCGACGAGGGTTTATCACCTTAATAACTGTGTTTAAATTGTTTTTTAATCAGATATTTAATGCTATAAAAAAGGGCTAATACACATGATTGACTTCTAATATTGACCCATGATCAGACTTTGATGGCACGGAGCTTTATCTCGATGACTAAAAACTAAATTTCACCGTTGTTCAGTTGGAGAAAGTGGAGACACATTGTCCATCTTCCTCTACAGTCGGTAGCTTTAATAGAAATCCTGTTTCTTAGTGTGACAAGACATTTACAGCGTAGTCACTGCCACCGCTGCTGCTTTCTGTTCCCTGGTGCAAAGATCTATGAAATTCAGTTCAGCACAGCAGAATAATTCACTCGGTATTAACACTGGATTCCTGTAAATGTATTTAAGTAACATAACAGGCTGCACAGTGTGTTCATTGCAGAGTCAATAGTGGCTTTTCACGGGAGACGTTTTGACTTATAACACTAATAATAATGGCTCTATTCTATTTTAGCTGAGCTCAGGTCCGGGATTGTGGTTTTGCTTCATAGAAATGTTTTTTTTTTTCACCGTTTCCACCGGTCGACCCGTACGTCGGGTTCTGTCTTGAGACCTGCAGCCTTGTTAATCACTGTTGGAGTGTGATCCGACTCTGTGGTGTCGCACTGCAGCAGCACCGACACGCCGCGCTCTTACACCAATCCAAATTAATAAGGCAGGGTTTTTTTGTTTTGGTTTGTTTACAAGCCTTTTTTTTCTGCTCTGATCATGACACCAAAGCGACCACCTCCCAGTCAAAATAAGCCCAGTCTCCATCTCTGATCTATTTCACACGGCATCATACAGAGAATAGTGAGAGGCCTCCTCAGTTTCCCCTCTGCTCTTTATAATCCTGCTTCACGCACAGCGCACCGCTGCATCGCCTTTACAACGCAGCACAATCAGCCGCACTCCAATCCAAAAATATATGTATTGAACAATGGAGGAGTCTACGAGGCCACATTAGTTTTACGCCTGCTTATCCAACATTTAATACATTTCAGTGTGCGTGGTGGTCGGTCATCATAAAACTGCTCACTGTGGGATATTCGCAGCCGGTTTCACAGTGCAGTAATTCACTGGCTCATCCAGTTAGTGCTGCTTCACAACGCGTGGGAGAGGTGTGTAAGTGAATCCCCATTACATGTATTTTTATTGAGCATGGCCCAGGTTATTAATTTCACTGTGTGTGTGTGTGTGTGTGTGTGTGTGTGTGTGTGTGAATAGTTTTTTCTTTTCACCACTGATTCTCATTATAGTATAGAAAAATGTTACCGTTTAATAAAACAGGACGGTAAAGATTTATTTATATCATTTTGAGAATTAAAAACTATTTTCTTCTTTCTCGTTCCGTGTTTGTACAACACAGAAATAACAACTTTAATTAATAATGAGCAATTTATTTATAATTTAATACATTTAATAATGTGATTTTAAAGCAACAAAATTCACTACAGACAGAAGGAAAGACGGTATATGTTGAGATAACTGCTATTAGCTGCAACTTAACCGTTTTTTAAAAACTTTTCTATTAATAATTAGTTGCTGGTTTATTAATTATGTAGAATAACAAACTGAAAAACCAAAGTAACTTTAGTTTTGCTGAGTGGGAACATGAGCAACATCAAGGCATTTTGGATTTTGGCATCAGCTTTGGATTTAATGCAACTTTAATATTGTTTTCTACATAGTAAAGCAGCTGAAGTAGCTACTGACTCAATTCGTTTACGACAAAACTTACTCTTGCTACATGGAGCCTAAGTCACATCTGTCTACGTCTGGTCCGTAGGTCGTATGATGGTAAATGATCTTCTGGTCCAGTGTGAAATGTGTCCTGGTTTTAACATGTGATGTTAGTGAATGTTAAAGATAATGTTTGACATGGAGAGAGTCTGTTTAGTGACAGGCAGCAAACGTTACTGTAGGTTTAGTGTGAGACCACGTAGCAACTACAACGCTGGTCTGGCTACATTTACGTCAGCTAACGTTAGCTTAACAGCAGCTACGCTAACCTAGGAAAATATCTGACCTGGTCAGTTTTATCACCTGCTCCTCATTCTCTCTTCAGCCGGGAAGAGAGGGGGAAAGAAACTGTGACGTGACGTCACCGACCAGACTGGTTGGTTTGTAGTCGAACCAGTTACGTGTTTTCAGAAGCAGATAAATCAACAATTACACAACAAACATAGTCTTGACTCACTGATAGTTTCATTTAAATTAACATACAATATATGTGTGATTCAGGGTAGAAGTCAAAGTGGATCAGAAGATATTTTTTATCTCTCCTTTGACTTTCATTCATTTTGTTTTTCAATCCAAGTACCCAGTGTGAGGGGGCGTGACTTTGGCTCCCTAATGGGAAATGTTTAATAGACACAAGTAGCAGCATCGTTTCCACTTTGTACGACAAGAAACATGAAATAAGGACATCTATTCTCAAGTTATTTGTTCTATAATGGTCTAGTGAGTTTGCTGCTAGCTCACATGTTAGCTCTTACTTCAGCTGTGTTGATTTTCTAGTTCTTGAAAGTTATAAACTACCTCAGTTCAAATGACACATTTCTGTGGCTCAGTATCTATTTATTTTGTATTTTTTTAAAAAAAAAAGTAAGAGAGATGTCAAAAGCTGAGAAATCCACATTTGTCATGTTATCACAGGTTGACGATTTAGGAAAACAACAATTTTCCCATTTCCGCTTGGGACCGGAGCATCCTGCCGACTTTACTTTGTCTCTGAGGGACATGTGGAGCGTTTTACCACCGTTCACTCCATCAATCCACAAAACACAAAGCACAAGCTGCAGCTCGTTACTGTGGCCTGCACTTTATGCGCAGTCTCACTTATGTTACTCCTTTGTCATTTTTGTGGGTGTGTGAGTGTGTGTGTGTGTGAGTGTGTTATTATGTGGGACACCTTTTTCTGTCAAGGCAGAGCAATGACTCAGTGATGAAACCTGCACAAATAGACCCTGAAGTATAAAAGCATCTTGTCCTGAAATATGAGGCGTTTAAATCGTGACGAGCAGAAAACAATGTTTGTTATCTCCACATGTTTTTAGCATCGATATTAGAAGCTGCACTGGGCGTCTTTGCTTTCCGTCAGGGTTTCAAAACTTTGTCGACTGTCGGATGATGCAACAGATGAACAAACCAAAAACCTTGTGGGCAACAATGAACAAACAAAAAAACTGACCAGAAACATGAAGCGGCTCAAAGGAAACAAGACAGAAACAAACAGAGAAGGAAGAAAAACACACAGGTTAAACACCGGTGTGAAGGCGCGGGGCTAGCGAGACACAGGTGAGACTAACTGGAGGCGGGACAGGAAGCAGACAGGTGAGAAAAGTGACTACCAAAATAAAACAGGAAGCTTTAGTGTGTTTCTATCAACGCTTTTACTGATGCACATGCACGTGTTCATCCCCTCAAGTGGATACCTGTCAGAACTAATGAAGAGTTTCAGGGGTTTTAACTGCCAGCGACTAAAACCTGAAACAAAAGTGTTGAAAAATGCAGCAGATGTTACGATGTTTGTCTTTAAGCCGCAAGTGTTGAGTGTTTTTTTAATCTACAGTTTTATTCTGGAAGTGTTAAACGTGAAGAGGTCTCTGTGCATGTGTTTTCCACCCAGCTGTCTTTTGATTAATCATTTCACCGCTGGTTTGGAGTATCAAACAGTGTGTTAAAAGCAGGTGGAGGGAAAATAGTCCTCATTACTCTCCATCAAGAGACTGGCTACGAAAGCTGGGTGTATACATGAACAAATCCTTCCAGGTGGTGTAAGCTCAGAGGTGTGATGTGTAGACTGAGTGTTTCCTTCGTGTGGTATTAACCACTGGGTGTGTATATATGTGTGTTAGTCAGCGGCGGAGGGAGCATTAAAATTCAGTTATTAAATAAAAGTAGAAATAACCAGCAAAATGTAAACTTTAGTAAAAGTGCAAGTCCCACATCACCATAGATAGTTACAGATACAGATAGACAGATATACATAGATAGTTAAAGAGTCTGTGGACAAAACCTTTTTAAAACTAGAAACATCTGTTAAAAACGGTCTGTTCTGGAAAAGGCTCAGTGATGACATCATATTTTGTGTCATTGCTTTAGATACACCCCCAATATACGAATAGCCAAGAAAATAACATCTACTATCACTATCACGTGCAAAATAATGTTAATATACCCTGTCAAAAAAAGTTAAAAGTAGACAAAGTTAATCTAGTGTCTAGTCTAGGGTGAAGTGACGTGGTTACACTTGTAACGCTAGCTAACCTTAATACAGCTAACATGTTACATATTGTAACATTGTTCATCTTCTACATGTTTATTCGTGTGTTTTCCGACGGCTCCTGAACGCAGCTCGGTAGTGTGACGGGCAGTTAAAGCTGAGTTATGCTTCTTGACAGTCGTGAACTCGGTCAGAGTCTCTGTCGGCCGGCGAATGTCGTAAAGCAATTCACCACCAGAACAGTAGGGGGCGATATGTTACTTTGAGTTACGATTATCAACTATCGTTGATTGTTTATTTACCACCAGACCTTGTTCCTAAACACACAATGAACAATGGAGACTGAGAGAAGATGTTTGTTGGAGTTGGAACTGATCAACGTTGAAAAACAAATTGTTTTATTGTAAATGAGATGAGAACTAAAGAGGAGACGGTGGCGACATGGTTGTTGTTGTGGAAGGAATAGGAAGCCTAAGTTACATCCATCTACTTCCAGTCTGTGGGTCCTATGATTAGACTGATAGTTTCATTTAAATTGAGATACAGGAAATGTGTGATTCAGAGTAGAAGTCAAAGTGGATCAGAAAATAATTTTTATCTCTCCCTTCACTACAATGTATTTTTTTTTTGATCTACGGACCCAGTGGGTCGACCGGAGGGGGCGTGACTTAGGCTCCATATACAACCGGCAAAGTGAGATTCGCGAAATGAGGTCATTCTAGCGGACCAATCACAGCCCTGCAGTCTCCGTATGCTCTCTGCCGTTTCGACAGATAGTTAAAAAATTGGGGAGGTGCATGTCAGTCAGGTACAGAGGGTCAGACAGGCTACACAACACAGAGGACTCTGTGTGTCTATGGATACAGACGAGCATAGATCAGGCTTCAGACAGACAGAGATAAGAGGGATTGTTGTTTTCTGAGTTAGCTCATATTCACTTTTAACCTTTGTTTTCCTTTTATTTAGCGAATTCAGTAAAGTGCGTCAGTTTGTTTGTATTTGACACCGACAGATAATTTGCTATAATATAGTTTCTACTCTGAAACATTCATTTCAGTCTGGCTGCTCTTCAATATCTGACTCAGGATCAAACAGGTTAAAGTTAAATCTGAAAGCTGTTGTCAGCCACCAGGCTCAGCAGTGGTCCTTGTTGCCTTTGCTGGAAACCAACCAATCAGGACGCGGCTCATTTAAATATTGAGCGGGAGGAGAAACACCGATCGTTTCATCCTAGAGGGATTTTATGAGGTTGCCTTAGGTTGTTTAGGATCCAGGGCCTTTTTTAGCTCAACCATCATCAAAGAACAGTTTAGTCAAAAATAAGCAATATATGGCCCCTTTAAGTACTGTAACAAGGTATTTGTACTTCTTTACTTCCACCACTGGTGTTACTCACTGTAGGAGCAGCCGTACACTTCCACTCTGAGGCCCATCCAGCCACTGGGGTTCCAGTCCAGAGGGACGAAGCGCAGGAAACGCGTCCTCACCGGATGGGACAACTTGTTCTGAACAACAGCTTCTGAATTCATGTTCCCGACAAACCTCTGCAGGAACCAGAGAGAAACACACACACACACACACACACACACACACAGACAGAAAGAGAAGTGTAAAAATCTGAAAACAGAACAAGTGGCCGAACAACAAATGACCTCAGAGCTGAAGTGAGCAGCAACATTTTCACTAGAGAGTTTTTTTTTCTTTTCAGCTGAATACTTGAAATACAAGCAGAATAAAAATCTAAATCTAAAGTGCTGACATGGCAAACCCAAGGGCAGCGACTTCCTCCTATCCTTGAACATACTACTTAATGTAAAGTGATAAGAATCATCGTGTAGTGTGGAAATATGAGAATATCCGTTCAAACAGGTCCATGTGACATGGAGGAAAAAAAAAAAAAAAAAAACGACTGATGAAGCAGCCAGAGGCAAGACACCAGCTCTCACATTGTGTTTTCTCCCTGCAGAGCTAAACACAAAAACCTCTAAGTACAATTGTGAGATGTCATTCTTCTTCTCTCTCCCTCCTCCTTTACTTTCAGCCTGCACCAAAACAACACCGGGGGACATGAGTGGAGAAACAGAGGGAGAATGAGGGATGGAGACAGAAACAGAGACAAGCAAACCTCCTCCGAATGAAATGACTGATCACCTGCTTCGTCTTCGTGACCGATTCTGGGCAGGTGACATATCACATCAATAGCTAGTTGTAGTATAAAGAACAAAAAAAAGATAGATCATTGACGGTTGAGCTCCAGGCTTTTGTGAATAGTTCAACACAAAGCAGACAAGGCCAATAACTCAGCTTCCCGCAAAACAACAGAAATACAAGACGGCGACTGGCGGCGCGGTGCAGGTCGGACGTCGGTGGAAGCCGAGGGATCATTAAACGCACCAGGATGCTGCTCCGTGGTAGATAATCAAGGCGACGGTGCGACTGTTAAGGCTGTTATTGTGATTTATGTCGCCGCTTTTCCATTTTGAGCCATTTACCAAGAGGAGCCTTGTGGCTGAGTCTTAAAACATGTACAAGCTCAGATAATTTATACATGCACTGTAACTCACAGGAGGGTTTAACAAATGGCACCAGGGCTTATACATATTTGGTCGAGGAAAATGTATTACAGTAGCACTACAAACAGCATTTAGGGCGCATGAAATAAGAGAAACAACATCTGCCTTGAGGGAAAAAAAAATCCTTTTATACAGGAAATCAACTGAAGTCTGTGACGTTTTATTGGGAATGAGGTGGAAACATGCTGCTGTGTCTGGGGTCTGCACATGACCTTGCTACTTTTCATTTCAGGAGGATGCAGTGCAGACTGAGTGCTCTGCATTAAAAAGCTGTAATTTAAGAGTTTTCAAATCTTAAGTATTTCCTTACAATGCATTCATATCAAACATTCATGCCTATGTAAGCACATAAATTAAAGTTCAAGAAGGAGAAAAAAAGTCCCTTTTACGAATTATTTATTCATCAAAAACAGTCAAGGACTCGGCCGATCGTCTTCATCAGACGAAGGTTTTGTGCGATTTGACCGACGGTGACGGCGACGTATACAATCAAGTGGCTGTCAGCTGCCGTCAAATTCTGACTCAAATGCTGCTGAACTTGTTTCTCAGAGTACATGACATTATTTTTCTTCACAAATGAGCCCCGTTCACTTCAAACCAGAGTGAAGAGCAACAGCAAGAACAGACAAAGAAAAATCTGTTTGGGTGTTAAAGAAAATGTAACGATACTGTAGCTGTCGGTAGAGTTGTAGACGCATCTGATCAGTTTAAGCTTGAACCTAAATAACAAGACAAATTTTAAATGATTTCTTCATGGTGTTCCTGAAATATAAAGTTCAAAAGACAAAATATGTGTTTAATCAGATTACAATCACCATGACCTTTGACATCTGGCCTCCAAAACCTAAAGATTCAAATCATCATCGAGTCCAAAGGAAACTCTAACCCTGATAACATAATGTCTTCAGTCATGACTGTCACACAGCTGTTTTTTTCTTTAACAGGCTACCGAACTCTTAAATTAAACATATACAAGGTGTTTCTTTGATATACATCTTGTTATTTCTGTCATAATTAGTGTGGTGCCTGTTTACAATGTTGCTTGGTGCTAATGAGACCACCTACAGCAACTATGTTGGACAATTATGTCAACTAAGAACCTAATGGGGGCGACACGTCATTGTTCTCAACAACAGCTCATTTAAAACACCTTCCCCATCAACCGTTCGCCTCCGCAGGTGGTCACCAACACACCTGACAAGTTTGAAGTGAATAAGATGAGCGGCTGCAGACAAACAGACAAACACATACTTACCTTTATTTATTCTTAGATTATTAACACTGTCTTTCCACTTCAACTCCCAGATGAACCTCTGGAAAATCTAATGAACCAGATGAACTCTGATAGAGTCTGAGCTGAGCCGTCACCCTAACGATTCATTAGCCAACAATGCTCACATGTCAGCGTGACTCATTTGTATTCTGGAGGACAGTGCGGCGTGAACACCGCTGAGGCCGTCTTCAGATATGACGTTGGTGTTTTTTAACTCCATCTCTGGAAAATCTTACAACAGAACATCCTGTGTGTTCCAGTTGGGAGATGAAATGAAGTCTCTGAATAAAGGCCTGAGGGTGCAGAAGCTTTTCCGAGGGGGTTGGGGGTGGGTGGGGGGGTGGGGGCGAGGACGGAGGCTGGTCCTTATCCACATAAACAATCCTAACCCCAGTGACTTCATTATTTCTATTTATGTTTCTGTCACACTGGAACAGTCTTCCTCCCTGTTCATTAAGACTCTTTACTCTTCCTCTCCAGTGATGAGTTCCCTTGTGTCAATTTTCCTTTATGTTGCATAGAGCACAGGCACAATAAGTTTATTTTAATCAATTCTCAGGAGGGTTAGACTGAGCTGCCGGGGTGGAGACGCTGCAGTATATTTCAGGAGGTCAGTGGCCAGTTAAACAGCCCAAGGAAACACACAGTGAAAGCTACGAGTGCGTGACCTTGCCATGAGTGGAAATACTACTGTCAGCCCCAATCGCTGAATAAAAAAGTCCTCTGTATCTTAGCTAGAAATAACTGACATTACTAATGCAGTGTGCTCTCTGAGCTTGGATCGTGTTTTTAGCAGAGCAGGGTTAACATTTACCACGTCCACCATCTTAGTTTTAGAGCTGTTTCTTGGTGTTGTGGTGGTTAGTGAGCAGGATCTTCCCGTGTAGTGTTTACACCTTCTCTGGGAAGGTTAACTTGCAACTACTAATTGCCTGAAGGTGTGAAAGTGAAGGTGGATGTTGTTTGTTTCTATATTTCAGCTCCAGTTTAATAGACTGCCGACCTGTCCGGGGTGTTTCTCGCCTTTAGCCCAATGTCAGTTGGGATTGGCTGCAGCCCCTTGTAACCCTAAATGGATGGAAAGTCTTGAATATTAATGACAACCACTGTCCTTGACTGCCATTTCCCCCTAGTATGAAAATCTCCCAATGGTCCCTGGCCCTTCTTCTATCAAACCAAGATGGTGACCGTTGACAGAGAAAAGCTTTTTTTCACTACTTTTTCTAAGCATATTTGTTAGGTTAAACACACAGACACAGCAAATGTTTTAGCTAATTAGTTCATTAGCAGTAACAGTAAAGGGATCATTAAGGTCAGGGGGACTGATTCTCCAGAGACCATGAATGTCCATGAAAGTCTGAGATATTTCAATCTGAACAAAAGTGGCCAACTGACCAACTAGTGTTGGACACAAAGCTGCTAACATGGTGAAAACCTGAGCAGTGACCAAAATACTGTTTTAATTTGCTGTGAGAGACGAGGTTGTATATCATTACAAGCATTATCAGCAGTGTTGCAGTGGTTTTATGGCCTCGTAGCTGAGACCTTCCTGTTTGGAGTTTACATGTTCTCCCTGTGTGGGCTTCCTCCAGTTACCCAGGCTTATATTAATTAGCGACTCTAAATTACCCATGGGTGTGATAGTGAGGATGTTTGTTTCTAGATTTCAGCTCCACTTTAATAGACTGGTCACCTGTCTGCAGTGTTCCTCGCCTTTTGCCCAATGTCAGCTGGGATTGGCTGCAGCCACTCTGCAACTCTCAGTGGATGGAAAGTCTTAAATATTAACAACAACCACCATCGGACATGTTCTTTGTCCTTGGTTGCCATTTGTCCAAGTTTGTAATTATGCCAAAGGTCCCTGGCCTGTTTTTTTTTTTTTTTTTTTTACCATACTTGTTAGTGTGAACACACAGATACAACAAATCTTTTAGCTAATTAGCAGTAGTAGCAAAGGAATCACCAATTTCAGGAGGATACGTTCAACTCATACTGACATGTTTCCATCTGGATTAAAGTGGTGACCAACCAACTATCTCCAGAGCAAAGCTGCTAGTGTGGCTGTAAAAATGAGCCAACAATCAACAATAGCATGGACTCTCAGTTACTCTGAGACCCTCAACAGATGGAACAACCCCAATAACAACAACAACCACTGTCAGACATGAGCTGTGTCCTTGGTGACCATTTTCTCAAAGTTTAAATTACAACAATGGTCCGTGGCCCTTCCTCTCAGCGTTCAACTCTTTTTGGACTGTATTTATCAGTTTGAATGCAAAGACATAGCAATATTTTAGCCAATTAGCAGCAGCAATAATGCATCACCGGGATCAGCAGGATTCATTCTCTGGAGATGATGAATGTCTGAGATATTTCAGTCCTGACCATAGTGATTCACCAACAGACCAGACAAATAAAACCTGGACTCTAGCATCTCCAGAGAAATGCTGCTAGTGTGGCTAAAAACCAAGCCAACAATCTTTTTTTATGCACAGTGACCAAAATACTGTTTTAATTTCCTCAGAGAGACGAGGCTGTATATCATTACAAGCACCATCAGTGCGCGAGGCCAATCAGGAGCGTTATTGTTATGGTGTTATTAAAAGAAATGCCGATGGGAGCAGAAAATTACTCTTTAGGACTCGTGCAAACACATTTTAATCCTCGTTAGATTCCCCAATCTACCTGAGCGGCTCGCATGCAGCAGAATTAATGTTTAAATTTCCCCCTTAAGGAGAAGATTTTGTTTCACACATTCATTCACAGCTACATTTAGGGGAGATTTCTAAATAAGGCTTTTCAAGGATAATGATGCTAATCTGGCCCCCGCCTGCTAGATTACATTCCTCTTCATCCCCAATATGAATATTTTCAAAGACCATCCTGCTAATTTAGCATGAACCAGACTGAATATATCATACTGGGAATTACTTTAATGGGGGTTCTTCCATTTTTATAGGGGTTTACTTTAAAAATAGCACGAGCGTTGTTTTTTTTTCTTCTTTTTTTTTCCCACACAGGGGAAAACATGTAAGAGTGTTTATAGGTCAGTCATTCTTCGTGTTTGACAGCACATGAAAGTCCACACTTCATGTTGTCAACACTTCCTCAACACAAGACATTTTCACAGTTTTCCTCCTCAGCTTGCAGTAATTAGGTTATTATCAAGTGGTAAAAGAGTGCCATCCAGTTGTTTCATATATTTCTCTTGTGTTTAATAAGGCTTTGCTCAGAGAAAAAAAAAAAAAACCTCCTTTACACAGAAGACTGACGGGAACAGATGGTGACTCAATGCTGCTAACAGGCAAAACATTAAACAAAGGCAGAAACCATGGAAACTTTTTTTTAAGGTTTACACAAGAAGAAGAGGTTACTGCATCTGTATTTTCCTATATTTTCTTATCACCCGAACCTCTAACTATCTATTAGCAATAACGTCACTCGTACCCCAAGAGGAAAAACTGTGATTTTAAATGATCCACTGGCTCCAAACTGCAGACAAACACATTATAAAACCTTATAAAAGCATCAGTATGTTTTTTCTTCCATTCCATTTTATTTGGAAAATTTGCATCAGCTAAAGACACTGGCAGGATTTCTGACCCATGGCCCTGTTTCTTTTAACAAAGCTAATTTTTCAGCGGTGCTAATTTGGCTCAGCACCCGCTCAGAGAGGCTGAGAGCTAGCAGTCATATCAGCAGCTGCTGTTCTCTCATTAGTCCTCCGGTTTCTGACAGTCAGCCGCCTGCTACCTTTGAGCGTCACTTGTTAGAAATGCCAGAGAGATGTGGGTTAGCATCAGCCAAAGGTCTTGGTGAAAGATGGAGCTGGGTGTGAGCATCATTAGACGTAGCAGACTAATTGGCTGCTGTTCATCCTGCACAGTCTTATGAAAGTTCACATGTACGCCAAAGATGAACGATGGAGGAGGAGGTTCACACTTTCTGTGAGTTGCATTTAGTTCACATCAGTGAATAAATTAAGCTTTACAACAGTCCCACGGTGTTGCTTGGTTGAAATGTTGCAGCACGAATCTTAATATTTGAAAGAAACGCAGCACCTCTCTTTTGTTTCTCTCATGAGTCAGTTACAAAGGTTGATAGCTGCAGGTCATGTTGCAGTATCAATACGGAGGCACCTCATCTTATCTCTGTGCAGCAGCTTTCCTTCTTTCTATTTTTTTCCCCAGACATAATGATATGAGGCTGACAGCGTGTGGAAGAGGCTGTGAGATGTTTGATGCCTGCGGAGATTCTCAGCCGTCCAGGTCACGGTTATCACCAGAGTTGAGCTGAGGGCAGAAGGTGTTCGCTGCTGCTTTTACTGTTTAACATAATATTTCAAAAACAACTAAATCAGCCTCTCTTTATCATATATATATATATATATATATATATATATATATATATATGTGTGTGTGTGTGTGTGTGTGTGTGTGTGTGTGTGTGTACACACACACACACACACACACACATATACATATATATATATATATAAACAGAATTCATATATATCTAGAGCTGCTCTCTTTTATTTTTACCGCTAATTAAATTAGAATTTGTTTGTTGTTTTTACATAAACAACCTAGACTGAGTGTTCGTCATCACTAAGGCCAAACACCGTGACTCTCTCCTGTCTGTCACATTCTGATGAGTTTCTTGGCTCTGCACCAAATTGAACAAACTCATAAATGTCAACAGCATAAATATCTTCTATTGGCAATGAAAAGGTGCAGATCATTTAACTGGATCTGCACCAAACTTTAATGGTTTCTTCTCTGGATCATAGATCATTTCTGCACAAAGTGGTTAAGTGTTTTTTTTTTTTAAATGTAATTTTGCCAAAGCCAAGATGGAGGTAAATGAACTTTTAGTTAAATAATCTAAAATGACAAAAAGTTGCATTGTGCTGCATGAAACACGACAACTTAAATTTAACTCAGAACAACAACTATTGTTGTTTCCTGGAATAATGACATTAAATTTACAGGTGACGTCTATCATTCATTTATTTATTTTTTGATTAATTTTAAATAAGAGTTTACACTGATTGACACATTCATCTGTTTATTTTTAAAAGATGCACCAACTTAGTGATTTCTCTTTTATTTAATTACTTATTCAATAATAAATTATTCTTTTTAAAAATTTTCATAGTCCATTACAATATCAAACAAGGAGCTACTTCGTAATTTCATTTATTTTATTTTTTTTTACAGATTGATAAATAAGCTTCTTAATTTCTCATTTTATTGTGAAATTAAAGTTATTTAATGAAATGTTTCATCGTGATACAAAACCACCTCCATATAAAATCACTTCAAAGAGGGAAAATAGCAAGTTTCTTGGAAAACCACTTTCCATAGTGGACTGATCCAGATTCTCTGTGTTAGAGACATTAACATGCAACTGAACACAGTTTATTTGCTTTTTAGAAAAATCCTCCGTCTTGGCGCCAACTTGGCTCCGAGTTAAAAAGCCTGTTATTCAACCTCTTGATGTTTGATTTCATCTGTGACTCTGTAGTTCAGATAATGCATTTTCAAACATGGAGGAGCATAAATAATTCAAACCAACACACAACATGAGACAGACTGTTCACCCTCACATCTCTGAGCTGTTTTAATTCCAACACAATAAAAAGCAGCGGTGGCGTGTCACCGAGCAGCTACACACTATGCTAATTCAAATGCAGAGTAGAAAAAAACTCAGAACATTTTAAAAAAAATAAAATAAATTAACATGTTGTTAACAGCCTTTGACATTATCAGGCCAAACACAATTAAGAATCAACAACGTGAAGCAATTTTCTTCGACTGCTACAACACAACCTGTTGTGACATTAAAAATGAGAAATGTCATGAGTGTGTTGGAAACAAACACTTTCCACACTTTGAAAGGTGTCTGCAACACTGAGAGGAAATGTTGTCTGACACCGAGCCATGATATCATCAATGAACTGGTCCACGGAGGAAAGCACATGGAAAAGTTCATCACATGAGAGAGACGGAGGAGAAAAAAAAAAAACAAAACAAACTAAGTCTCAGTGGAGCTGCAGCGGCGACGACATGAGGTGAACACAACGTCCCAAAACACAAACGCATTCATGGAAATACGTCAGCAACAAACACAAAGCACCGACCACAGATTAGATGATGACGGAGACATGAAAGAAGCCACAGAGAGAAAAAATACAAATGTTCACTCTCGACCTGAGGATGTAGAAGCTGGTTGTGATTGTATTTAAACACTGTACGATTTTATCAATCTTATAAGACCATTGCATGACACATTATGTGACGTGGATCTAATAAACTTGGGTAAGACGTCAAGTTTGTCGTGTGCAGATTTTGACGACCAGTTACTGAATCACAGTCATCGTACATCATCCATCTGTGCCACCATAGTTACCGAAACAGATACGATCGGTGCCACCATAATTACCATGGCAACCATTCATTTGTTTGGGTTCAGTGTCAGTGTCGAGGTGTCCATTGCATCATTTCCTGCTGCATTTCTATTGGCTGAGTAGACGTAGGTCGTAGCAGCTGTCACACTGTCAGACTGTCGTCCTGAATTTCTGACACTGCTAGAATTTAATCTCAGGTTATCTTTGGTCGCAAGACGCTGACAACGGTCTTGAACCCGTCTGACAGCGCGACGTCAGACCACCGTTTTAGAGCCACGACCACAGAAATCTCTACGTTTCTCCTACGATGGTCGTCTCTCGTCTGGGACATCGTACAGTGTATACCGGCTGTGAGAGCACAAACCAGCGTCGCGTGATTTAAAATCAGACACAACGTTTAAAAACCGCTGATGTTTGATTCTCTGTGGTCGAGTCAGTCAACACTAAAGTTGAAGAGCTGAATGTTATATCCACTGAAACAGTCTGACATTTGATTTTCAAAATAAAACACCAACACTGAGTATTTCCAAGGAAATTGTTTGAATAAAGTAAATGAAAGTTTTACTAAAACGTGCAATGAATGTTTTTTTCTCCAGTAACAGTAAAACCAAACTGAAGAGCTGCTGTTTAAAGCTGATGTTCCACCAACAAACCACAAACAACCTACATCAGTTCATTAATCAACACCAGACAAAAACAACACAAACTTGATATAATTATTTCACCTACTGAAAAGACAAATTTTTCCAATATTTATCCATTTATGCATCAACTCTGATCCTATGATGGGGGCAGGGTAAATCCTGGACATGTTGTCTTTTACAAGACATAAACACATAAGGCAATTAAGACGATGAAGGTAAAGACTCACAATCGATTAACTCCGCTGATAAAAAAAATTCAATCTAATCAAACTGATCAAAATGTTGATAAAAGATCAACAAACCAACAGCAGAGAATAAATCAAGTGAAATCAAACAGTAAAACAAACTCACGTTGGTTCATTCACTCGATCCAAACTGTTGTTATGATCTTAAAACCTCCATCATGAGGCTCTTTGTTCTGAAAGAACAGGAAGTTGTTGTTGTGCTGATTGGTTATAAAGACTCTGGGGGCGGAGCTACAGGCAGCAGTGACACAAGTGAAGGAAAGTCACTGTCGAAGTCCACATGTTAAAGAAGCTCAATTTGAGAATTTTACTTTTTAATAAAATAAATGAGACAAGAAGTTTGTTTAGCTTCTTCATATCTGATCATTAAATATATTCAAGATAAGAAAAAGTAAAAGCAAAAGTTTCCTGTTAGATGACTTTTTCTTTCCAATCGTTTTTAGTTAGTTTATTCCTCTTAATGAGACGGTTGGTTTGTTAATTGTTTTGGCCTCAGTTCACCCTGATGTTGGGTTGCTAGAGAACATTTTTCACTTTGTTTGATTAATTAAGAACAAACACCTCAGAGTTTTGGCTCATTGTTTGGGGAAATATAACATTTTTATACATATATAACAGCCATAGACTAACTATTCAACCAGTTATTTCAGGAGCTTTAGAGGTCAGAGGTCATAACAGAGATGACCTGATGCTAAGCTAAGCTAATCAACTCCAGAACGTAGCTTCATAAAAGTATAGAAACTCATCTCCTTCAATGATAAGAATTAGACTCAACATCTGAACATTTCCACTCTGATTCCAGTTGGTTTTAGTTATAAACAAAGAAAAGTAAATCAGAGTTGAACCCAGAGTTTCACAGAATACTGATGAGATGAAACATCTGTGTTGAGACTCACCGCGACGCCGTCCTCCTGCCGGTATTGTTTCCAGGCTCGGCCCGTGTCACTGTAGAGCAGCAGGTAACTGCTGACCCAGTCCCAGCTGTCGTAGCGGCCCTGCGTCGCCACAGCCGTCACCTCCATCTGCTCCCTGAGGTCCACCTGGAGCCACGGCTCTTGATCGGTCACCATGGGGGACCAGCCGCCTGCTCCTGAAGGAAAACACACAAACGCACGGTGTTTCTTTTTTGTCAATGAGCAGTGAGCTGTTCTCAGTCCTGATACGTGCACAGGGAGCGCTTCAGTCGATTTAAAAGCCTTTACACTGAAGTTAGTCTCCAGCTGCCACAGTGGAGGTCCTCTGCTCTTACAAAACAGCTGATTCACTCTAAAATGAGCACAGCTTCTACTAAAGCACCTGCTAGAAAATAAATAATCAGGTATTTTCCTCACAATCTAAAGATAAGCATCTCGTTAGCATTCATCAGCTGCAGCTCTGATCAGCTCCTGTAGAAACACGTAGAGCAGGGAAAGCTCCTGGGAGCTGCAGTCATTGAACGTTATTTATTCAACAGGAGTTTCCTCTTTTTCCTTAAGAGGCTATTGTGTCATCGTGCATTTAGCATCAAATCAAAGCAACGAGGCCGTTTCCTTTTCCCTTATGACCGATTTGACATTTAGAAACGGCCACTAAAACTCCTTTTTACTGGCATCTATCTTTTATTACTTCTGTAATTCTTGTAGAGTTTTTTCTTTTTCTTTCTTTCTTTTTTTTTTTTTGTTTAATTTGCTCATGGCAGCTGATTCCTGCGGCCAGTCCGGATCAGGTCCAAGAACAGAGCGGTAGCTCCTGAGGCTCTGCAGTGAATTTTCTTCAGACTGACATTTCTGTGAACGCCAGGACTCCCTCAGTAACCACGACTCATTTTAATAAAAAGTCACCGAGTTAGTGGAATGTTATTCTGAAATTCGGAGCTGTGGGAAAAACAGCGTCCATTCGTCATCGACTTCATTACTGAAACAGTGGAGGAGCTACAGTCTCTGCTCTGCTTCCTCCTTTGTTCGTGTGCAGCAGGTGGGTGGTGCAGAAGTGAAGCATTCAGAAATGTCACACACACACACACACACACACACGCTTACGTCAGGGACGCCATCCATCGTACTCACCATCTCTCCTGTTGAGCTTCGCATTGTAGGCGGCGTAAGTGACTGACGACTGAGACGAGCTCTGAAAGGACGAGTGTGGCAACGCAGACGCCAGAGGACCATTGCAGTTGTCTGTCAAAGAAACACAAGGACAATATACATGTTTATATTAGAGCTGCAACAACTAATTGATTAAATCAATTAATATCCATAATTAAACCAGTTTCAAACTATTGTTGTTGAGTATGGTGACAATGTTTCCGACGCTGTAAAACAAGAAGAGAAATAGAAGAAGAAAACCAATGAGAAGCCTTGAGTAGGTCACATGACCAACATCTGGAGGAAGAAGTGTTTAAACATGGCGACTGATGGTGGAGACAGCAGAGGATAAAGAGGCTAATGTTAGCCTTTTTCAGTTTGGTTTTTCAGTTTGTTAATTTGGTTTTAAATTGGTTTTAAATTGGTCAAAATGACACAAACGTGGTGGAAACAGTCGTAGATTTTTAAGGATAATTATTATAATGAAACGAGGTCGGAGAGACGCTGGAGTTTAACTGTTGAATTATCTGATGACGTCAGTCAGAGACCTTCAGTTTAAAGTGAATCCTTCATTACTTCAGAAATAAATAGACGTTAGTGTCACTTCCTGTTTATTCTCAGCTCACGGCTGCTTCACCCAACGTCCATTTATTTACTGTCATTTAACCTCGTCTGTGTTTTAGATTTAAAAACACAACATATGTTTCTGACTCAAACTAAACTGTCTCGAAAATACTAAAATAGTTTTAACTCTTTTTAATGTCTAATGTCTAAATAAAGACATTTAAGTCTTTATGTGGTTTGAAATGCCTTTTGTTTATTCAATAAAATTGTGTTTTTTGATATTTTTTACCCTTTTATCTGATTAATAACAAATCAATTGATTATCAAATGAATGGTTATTTGCAGATCTAGTTTATATAACCACTATAAGACATATCACACACAGATCTGCCTGTTTGAATGTGTGTCGTTGTATTTAAATAGAAGAAAAAGCACGGTGGAGCTGTTAAACGTCACGGTTCAAAGTTCACCGGTACCTGTCGGCTGCAGGAGTTTTGGAGCTCGACTGGAGGAAAATAACAGGGATGCTTCACTTATCCAGTTCTCAGATGCCTCAAACAGTCTATTAACCCATGCAGTGACCCTTGAAAAGCGCACACAACACGCCAACACTCTGTTTGTGTGAATCTGAGAGTGTGTGTTTTTTTTTAATCCTACACTGTGAGATTACATCACGGCCAACAGGCAGCAGCAGATTAAGAGTCCAGTGATCTAAAGCTGTCAGCTTCATCTTCCTCTGACCAACCGCTGCCTCCTCCTGCTGCTGCTTTTCTTGTCTGTTTTTTTTTTCTTCTCTACTCGAGCTCAGAGCTGCATTAAGGCTCCAGGTCTGAGGACGTAATGAAAACTGGCACCGGCCTGATTACAATTATCCCTGCGCTCACTCCATCAGCATCTACTTCACTCTTTGGAGTGTGGGAGTCTGTTTTTGTTTTTTGGATGCCAGTCTAGCTTTGTGTGGAGATGGATTCTGAGCACATCTGGAGTGGCAATTGGCGATCCATCTGGCTGACAAGAGGGCAGCCGAGCCGACAGCGCGAACTCCTTCTTCTTTTCGGGCGTCCCTGTGAATTTCTGACTGACCTGATTTGACTGCTCTCAGATCGCTTGCCAAGAGATTCTTCTAATCCTGATTTCAAGTGTGACTAAAGTGGATCAAGCTGTTTTGTCCAAGACTCCAAATTATGTCTGAGCTGCAGTGGAGCTGCAGATGTTCGCTGGGGGAATGAGAACATTGGCATCGCTTCTTAACACCACCACCACCAGAAGAAGAAGAACATGGATTATTATGCAACCGCAGCAGTTTCAATCAGTCAAAAGTCTCACACTGAACATCCCCTGCTCTTCTCATCTCAGCCTTCGATCTATATCTGTCCATCCTCCTCTCAACGATCCATCTCTGGTTGAAGAGCTGACCGAACCTCTCTGATGTCAGCTCGCGCTTCAAAAGACCCGTTTAATCGCTTTGTTCCTACGTTTCCTCCTGACACCAACTCGTACAGTGGATGAGAGCTGGACAGGAGGGTTTTGACAGTGGTCACTACACACATATTTCAATGATTAATGACCCAATATTATCAATGCAAAGTGAAAACATGAATCAATATCATCATATTTAAAAAATACATCAACTGTGTTACTGTTTCCTCCAAGCTCCACCTCCTACTGCTCCTTCCTAAGCATTCAAACAATGCTGGTAGCCTAGTGTCAGGCAGGTCACAGCAAGTCTCCTCTCAGGAGTTAATATGCTCACTCAGTTCACCAATGTTGCATGTTTTTGACAGTTGGAGGAAACCAACACAGACACGGGATGAACAAGCAAACTCCACACAGAAAGACCCTGCACCCGACCTGGGAGTCGAACCCAGGACCCTCTTGCTGTGAGACAACAGTGCAAAATTCCTGTACCCCTGTACCTGTGCTGCCTCAGGAATAAATCGACAAGTCACCAGACAAAACGTCAGGAAACAAGGACCAACGTGTCCAGGACCTGAAGAAGAAGCAGCAGGACATAGACCCGTGTTAACGTGTCAGATACCAGCTCACCAGCTCTGACCTGTTATTTTACACTAAAACTGAGCAACAAATCTAAAAGACTCTGAGTATCACAGCTGATCAACAACACAACGTCCGGTTTAAAGACATTAAGAATCTGGAAGAGAAGAAATAAAATGGTCACATCAGGTTTTAGTTGTTTTTTGAACTGATTGTGTTAAATAGATAAATGATGTCTTCTAATATCGATCTCAGGACCCTCAGGAAGACGTATGAACTGAGGCTTGTTTACAAGTCGTAACCAAACCAACGTGAACATGTGAATCAACGAATATAAACACTTCATCTCTCTACAGATCAAACACTAGGTACATTTTAAATATGTGTCCAACTGCTGCGTTGATGTTTTTCCAGCACTCAAGTGTCCTGTTGACTATTCTCTTCTCCCATAAAAAGTGTTTGTTTATCACTTTATCACATCGTTATTACGTCCTGACATCTCCACCCTCTTTGTCGCCCTAAGCTGATTGGTTCTCGCTGAAGAGGCGAGGTGAAGTAATTTCCTAAAACAGCTGGGCACTTTGGGTTTTTTTTCTGAACAAGCGTTAGTTACACTCTGACGTGGTGTTTGTTGGGGACTACTTTCAGCTGCAGATTAATAGACGTCGGGTGCTCTGGTGAGTATTTACAGCTCTGCAGCGGCGAACGTGGGATCAACTGGAAATAAATTACAGCGCCTGTATTTACCATAATGAAGGAGCGTGTCACAGTGTGGAGCAGTGATGTGTTTTTAATAGTTTCTGGACAACAATAAGGTTCTGTGGTGCAGAGGGATAAGCTGCTGCTTTGTCCACTGACTGTACTTGTTCTCAGGATCACGTCTTTGTTGGCGTTGGTCTTTTCACGGGATTTATTGGCAATAACAACATATTATTGCCAGCTTCATCCTTTAATGCTTTTTTATGCAGTATCCTTGTACCATTTACAATCCTTTCATTTTAAAAGAAAAGATGTCCTTTTCTTACCCGCTCATATTAGATGAATGGCTGCTGACATGTTTGGATTCAGGCTGAGCTTTTATTCTGCACTTTGGCCCGTTAGATCATCATTTAATCAAAATCTGAGATATGTCGAGTCAATGTTTATTTTACGCAAAACACCTTTTGCAAGAACGCAGAGTCTGCCGTCTCGCTTCAGGTTTCAGGGTTTTTAAGGTGCGTTAACACTCAGGGATCTTTGCTTTACATTAGCTTCGGTGTTTGAGAGTGAAATCGACTCAGCCTGTTTTTTTCCTTCTGCTCATTAGTAAAGCCCGCCTTCACCTGAGCGCTCAAAACAGATGCTGTTCCACAAAGACATCAATTATCACAACAAAGTGCCTTTTGTATCACACATGGGCCAAGATATTTTAAGCTCTAGTAGCGGAGGCATAATTCATGCCCAAAAATCAAATAAACATGGCACTCTAGATACGAAGAGGATGCCTGAGTTTCCTCTTTGGATATCGAGTCTCAGGAAATACACAAACGCTTATGATACAAAAAAAGAAAAAAAGAAAAAGGAAAGAAAAAAGAAAAGAAAAGAGAGAAAAAAGAAAAATGCCAAAGGGATTTTGTAAAAATAGAACATGCAAACGAGATCGGCAGCGAAGGGGGAGAGCAAAGCAGAGAGAGGAGCGGCTCAATCTGACCTGATCCTCTTCGCCGGGTGGATCAAACCCATGTGATTAAAAAACCGTTAGCATGCATCACTTAAAGGGGCGTTGAGCCCACCACAAGCCCAGTGTCACACCGACTTCACCCCATTTCAGAGAGAAATATTCTACTATTTACTCTGTTAAATTGATCTGACAGCTGAGGCGCTTGTTCATATGTAGATTATAGTAAATACATACCCATATGTGATATATATATATATATAGATAGATAGATAGATATATAGATATAGATATATAATCACAAACTGAAGAAAAAAATAGGAAATAGGAATTCACAGTATTGTGTTTTTGCCATTATTTTTAAACAATTGTTGATATCTTTTTATAAATTTCATTAAAGATAAAAAAAAAAAGTTGTAAGTTGTAATACATAGTTGTAACATAAAACAAGTCAAATAACATTCATTTCTACTTTGTTTCCTTCACAAACATATAGAAATTCACCAGTAGTAAATAGTGAAATGAGTCATTTCAGTGTGGATGAGTATTTTTGGCTTAAAAGGGGAAATTAAAAACATCTGTAACAGCAATTTATAATAACAAAAGTAATGTTTCAAAAAAAGTATAAATCTAAACATTGATTGTCACGTAGCTGCTTCATGTGTGAAGCTGACGTGGTTTCATCAGTGAGGAGCTGCTCCAGGTGACTGGAGACGACACTTCACTACAGCTTTGTTATCAAGACAAATGAATTCATTGATCTTGTTGTTAAAATCTTTGATCTTTGGGTCTTCTCTTCTTTATTTCTTTACTTTGACACATAAATTCTAGTAGAAGCTGCTGGCTGCTGGTTTTCACTGACGGTTTTACATTTTTGTTGTTAAAACGTCAGACTGAAATAAATAAGATGGTTCAGATCCTAAAGTTTGCATAATAATAATAATAATTAGAAGAAGAAGGAGATGAACCAGAGCAGCTCATACTTTAACTGTAACTACACCTTCATGGTAATAAACTGTTAAATTATGAATAGATGTGACTGGATTGTGGATCTTTTACCTTTTCCTCTTAAGTAAAGGATGTAAAAGCTTCCTGCTCCTCTGTCCATAACCTCTGGACAATAAGTGTTTCTGAAAAACACATATCTTTATGTTATATGAAAAATAAACATGGTTTTAATATTCTTACATGGTTAGAGGGTTAAAGTCTGAGAGGAAATGAAATGAGACGAAAACCTCCTGGCTCCTGTGCAAACTGTGTGTGATGAGGGTAAAGACTAGACTGAAGTGGTGAGTCTCCCGGGTGGTCGGATGAGCTGAACCTCCTACAGCAGCGTTATGATGACTTTAATTGGCTCCTATGACGATGTGTCACGCTCCGAGCTGTTAATTAGCCCGATAGGGTCGAGTTGTTGCGATTTAGCGAAGGCTAGCCGTCGCAATTTAGACGTAACATTAGACATTAATGTTATTTCCACAGAGTCCGTGTTCCTCTACGTTCCACTTACACAACGTTTTTGATGTGAGGGCTCGGGGCGACTCATTTAACCTCACTAACGTCACCGTTTTATACCGCTCGGCCCCTGATAGCTCCACGTTCTTTATTCTTTAAGGTAAAAATTAACGAGGTGAGAACTGAAAGTGTCACAGTTACCAACATAATTAAAATATTTGCTTTTGGATTTGTTTTGGAGACTAATTCATGAGACAACAGCGTAGACAATTAGCTAAAATGAGCCTAGGTTACTTATGATGTGATTAATTGGAACATTTGTTACAGTTGCCTAATTATGCTGCTTGAGAAAGAGGAGAATCCCAAGCTCACAGTTTTTTTCCTGTCACTTCGTATCACATTCAAGCTCTGTCTTTTAATTGACCAAAAAGCATTAATCACATTAATTTCAACTCACCTCCAACCACTCACCCACCCACCCACCAACTGTCTCAGGGGTGTTCACATCTTTGTCCCTTTTATCAACCCTGATGAAGTTTGCAACCGTGTAATTAAAATAAATCACTGAAAGCTTCGATATGTTTGTCTCTGCACATTTAATCCTGAAGTGCTGAAAAAGCAGTTGGTGTCTGGTGAAGGAAAAAACTTTTAGTCAACTGTATGGAAAATGAAAACTATGTTTTTCTGTCCTGTTTAGGTTTTTTTTTTTTTTTTTTTTTTTTTTTTGGGGCGAACTGATAAAAAAGTAAAAGAAAAATCATGATTTAGATGAATTGCTGTGGTGCAAATAAAGAATAAAACCATACAACAACTATAAATCACTAGTTCTTGTTAGAAGTGGCTCCAAAATAAGTTTTTTTTAGTTACATTTCTATTCATATTCATACTCTTGTAGTATATTTGTAGTTTGTACTTGAGAAACGGATTAAGCACATTATCATAGTTGTCATCCATTAAGTTGCTGTGATTGATTGTTTTGACTAATCACCTGGTGAGACTTTATTAAAAGCAAGAGATGTTGTAATTTGTTATGTGACTTGATTTCAACCATGAACCTGGTTTTCTTCTACAAGAAACGTGGTTCAGTGTTAACAGCTTGTTTTCATTTGATTCTGTCATATAACAGAAGAAAAGACAAAGAAAAACATTCAAGTCTGATTCAAAGTGAAACATGGACGATGTAACTATGGGGGCAACTATGGGGCTATAAAACCATTAGGACTGTAAGTATAGCACCTTTTATAAGAGTGTGAAATCCCGATTGCTGGACGAGGACATAAGTTCAGTCAACACCGACCACAGCGTCAATAATATCAAAGGGTACAGTGATGGTATCTGGTAACAGGGCAGCCTCAGACCTCTTTGGTACCGATAAAGCTTCATATGATACCTCGCTTCAGCCGAACGGGGCCTCAGCGCTCGGTGACCTCTGCTCGCCGGTAGCCTGAGCGGAGCTGGGGTATTGGCTGACAATTAGTCCCAAACGCCGACTGAATTCAAGGAAGCACACGTCGATACGAATGATTGAGAAACACCACGCCGGTTTACTGTAGCACTTCATTTCTCTCAACGCCGCATATAATCTGAAAGGGACTTGTGCTGCATTTACAGGCAGGCTGCAGGATGTGTTTACTGGGCTATCGACAGCTCTGGTGATTATACACAGCTCATCTGCCAAACATTAATTATTCAGCCCCCGTTCAGGAAAGTAGTGAAACAGGATTTGCCTTAATTTTCTGTCGGCCTATAGGATTTCTTGAGCTTGATCTTGGAAAGACGTGGTCATAATTGGATGATATCGAGTTAAAGTGAGAATTAATGGGCAACAATGACGACTGCTGGGGCAATTATCAAGGTGGTCACTAATATCCTGCTGCTAATGTTGATCATAAACGACAGAAGAACCGTTTCAAAATGTTTGTTGATTCACCAAAAACCAAATGGCCTCAAACTCAAATGAGGTTTAATTGAAATCCGATCCATCCAGTATCATTCGATTATAGAGACGACTGCACGAGAACCATTTGCCTTCAAGTAAAAAGATCCAATATTGATTTAGTAGTTTTGTTCTTTAGCTTGAGACCAGAGGGAAAACAGACAGAGTATCTCTCATGGAGTAGTGCAGATTAAAACAAGAAAAAAGAAAAAAGAAAAGAAAAGAAAAATAAAAGAGATTTTCTTAAATACCAGTTTTGTCTTGAGGGAATGAGAATTTCACACCAGTGCTTTACATAGCGTTTGGTGGGCAGTCGCTTGAGACCGGTTATAGATAGTTTGCCTGTGTGACTGTGCTGAAATATATTTACTGCTGCAACAAGCTGAATAAGTACAGTAAAAACCATATCTACTCATCCACTGCAGGAAAATAAACTGCTGCTGACCGACGAGATGGTCCTAATTAAAACAACAAGATGTGTTGTTGGTCCAGACACTCCACATTTTATTATCTGATTAAAACATCCTAAAGTGGTTTCATCTCGATGGCGAGTGTTTAAGACGGTAACTGTGTGCAGATGCATGAAGATACTGATGCTACTTTCCTGTCATATCATTTAAAGCGTGATTACGAGCAGCTGAGCGGAGACAGAGCGTTTCACATTGGCCCCAGGATTGTAATTCAAAGTCTGAAGATGCTGGAAATGTCTGACGTTCTCGTCAAGTCAACAAACATCTGGTGAAATGGTCGCAATCAAAATAAAATCCAATATCAGCTCTGATAAACGCTGTTGGTAACGGCTTTAACTTGGTAATAAACTGCAACATTTACAAAACAAAATGTAATTCAGTGTTTTGTTTTAGGGTTTTTTTGTTTCGAGGTAGAGCAGAGCTGCAGCTCCCACAGGAAGTAAAGAGTTTCTGCTTCATTAAACTTCCTTTTGTTTGTTTTTTCAATGGCGTCTTTCTTCAAACAAAGATCCCTCATGAGCTGGAAGGAGCCTCCGACCGGGAGCTGCGTCTCCTCTCCAGACATCGCTTTCAGGCGCAGCGTTCTCCCAGTTAAACCTCCCCTCATATCACATCAATGATTTAGGATTATTGACTTCATAGTTTGAACCAGAACCTTCGGCATTCGGATCAAGTAGCTCAGGAAAAAAACAGCTGGCTCAAATTTAGAAGACTATCCTTGTTATCTCCAACTGTCAGGGCAGAAAATGCACCATTCAGCTGCAGCATTAAAGCTATTTATCGTAGCGACTGATCGCCTCGTCAGACGCTTCTGCTCAGACCCGACTTTATTTAAACTTTTCTTTTTTCGCTGGGGAAAAACAGAGGCTTTCATTAGCTGCTGATATGACCCTCTTCACTATGGGTCCGTGGGAGGAATATTGCTGCAATTACAGTGATTCCCTCTCAGTAGGTGGAGACCGCTGCACCAGATATTCATCTTTTATAAAGCCTGACTCTGTTCCCTGGTGTGTGGCAAAGCACCACACACATATATTTACTTAAAATTTCATGCTTCAAGTTGGCTCGGCAGGCAGATACTTCAAAACTAATTATTTCCCATCTCAAGCACCTGGAACGTGCTGAAGCGGCGTTCGCCGAATCAGTAGAAGATCGTGCACGTGATTGTGGTCGTGCACATTACACATGTTCATGTGTGTGTGTGTGTAAATGAGACGATACAGCTGCAGATTCACTCAGCTAATGAATGTGGTGCAGCCACTCAAGGAACACCTACTGCTGTACACATTCAAGGCCTGATGAATTTATCTAAAGGTAAATGAGGCAGAACAGCGCAGTGTGACGGCGTCTGCACTTTTCCTCATCTTTAAACATACAGCCAGTTTCATGTAAGAGACAAACCGCGGCAGAGAGAAGGTGCACTTTAAAAGATCATAAGACGGAGGCTTCACGCTTCGCCGCTGTGATTGTCACCACATCTCATGACATCTGATGCAACATAATGACAGTATAGAGATCCAGTATGTGATTATATCACAGGAATCACCTCGTCTCTCAACCAGTCTCAACTGTTTGTGCAAAAAAAATCTATCTGAACTTCTTCACAAGAAAAAATAAACTGAACTGGAAGAATCAACTCTGACACTAATTAACATACAGTGTTTAGATTTCCTGGATGTTCGGTTTGTCTCTGGTACTGATCAGTAACGAGGATGTATGTCCATTGATGTTTGTGTATAAAGTGTCCGGTTGTTGAGTGTACTTGGTTGAAGCGGGTGGATGCAGTCGCTCAGATTCTCTCTGCGTGATCTCTGAGTGACTGCAGCTCTGCAGACACATGAAACGAACACACTCGGGTGTTTTTATTTTATCTTGCTGAGAGCGTTTTGTTTCTTCTTATCCGTTTCTGCTGAATTATTTGTCTGTGTGCTATGGGTAGATGATACACAGACAAACGCTGCCGTCCTCTCACACGGAAACATAATATATGTCACAAATGGCCTGCGTCGAGAGTGATGCTGCCACACACGACTCTTCCTATACGAAGATATGTTTCTGTCGCATATACGTCTCCTCTGTGTATATGAAGACGTACGTTTATAACACATATGAAATATCCACAGTGAAACACTGTACATATAGTCAGTCATGTAGAAAATATCTGTATGATTCATTTTATTGTTTTCCCTCAACCAGGTACAATATGTGTGTATATATATATATATGTGTGTGTGTGTGTGTATATATGCAGACACACACACACATATATATATATATACACATATACATATATACATACATACACATACACACAGGCTGTAGAATGAGAAGTGAGTTCGTCAAAATATGAAATTATTCCAATTTCTAAATGGCACATATATAGTTTACACATGTACAATATCATTTATTTTCTAAAATTATATACATATATTTTTATATGTACGTGTGATGTGATGTTGCCACATATTTATGTCCTATAAGGAAACTATATCATATAAATATCATCACATAGATACAAAGTAAACTACTAAACTGAACTACTTTAAACTTCCAATAGAAGTACTATATATATATATATATATATATATATGTGTGTGTGTGTGTGTGTGTGTGTGTGTGTGTGTGAGAAATGTATTATATGGATATGTATGTATGTTCATCTTTGATTTATATGAGGAAAAACTAAAGGTGTTTTTTATATGTACATATATTAAATCAACATATATTGATTGGCTTGGGTTTGGTTTTATATAAATAATTCTTACACATATGTTTTTATTTAATATGTACATTTATTAATATATATTTTAGGTCCCTACTGGGCATTTTCAAGGTAGCAGCTCGATGTCCACACAATATAGTGGTACTGCTGAAATATACAGTATTAAATATATTTCATGTAATAGATAACATATGTTTTGATGATGTGACACATTTTCTAAAACATGATTTAGATTATTTTATGAACATAATAATCAGTTCATTTATTACCCAGATAATGACAGAGATAGTAAAGATACATTATGAACCACCTAGTGATATTATATATAAATATATACGTCAGTTGTCGGTGGATAAGAAGCTGTTAAACCATCAAACAGCATTAACGTCTTTCAGTTTGTCAGATTTCAGTCTCAGAGCAGCAGGAAGCTTTTACACGACTGTCAGCTGCACAGTCGCTGCACAGAACCAAATGCTTTTTGATTGTAATGAGTAAGAAGAAAATACAGTGGATATATGATATAAGACTATTTAGAGGAATAATTTCTGGACGGTCCCTCGAGAGCAGAAAAAATCCATCGTGATGAATATGGCGCCAGTGAAGGCCCTTCCATTTCCAGCTGTATTGGTCACACAGTGACGCTGCACACATTCCCAATCTATAGAGTGCAATGAATATGCTTCAAATGGCTGTAGAGTCTGAAAGTTTCAACCTCTATTTATTTTCACTGTTACTGGCAGAGGGTTTGAAAGGATTATCAACACCCACTTTCTATTGACTGTGCCAATAAGATAGATGCAATAATCAGCGAGGGATGGCTGCGATGACAAAAAATGAGGCAGAAAAAAAAACAAAAACAGGCTGAGTGTTGAAAAAAGCCGCCATGCAGAAGCCTGTCTGGCTCTTCCTTATAGAGCAGGTTACTGTCGTGTGTAATTACAGTGTGTGATTATGTGTGAATCAGACATGGTCCTGGATGTTCACACTCCATGATTTGATATTGATTATGTTGTGTTCACAGGCATCAGAGAGAAGCAACAACAACAACAACAACAACAACAAGAATAAAAACACACACACAAGTAGTCTGAAGATGCTGCTTCAACTGTGACGCCTAAAAAAAAAAAAAAAAAAACTTGACGTTTAAATTATGTACAACAGCGTCTCTAATCAAAGTGGCTCAAAGAAGATGAAACGTGAACATCATCAACCTGAACATCGATAGTAACTCAGAAGAAATGAAGGTGTTTATGGAAGCGGAGCAACACATGGACCCACAGGCGTTTGTGTCTGTATCACAACGTTCACACATCAGTGATGAACATCAAACCACTGCCGTTGTTGTTGTTGTTGTTGTTGCTGTTGACGTTCAGTGTGGTCAACCTGTAAACACCTCAACACGAGCGGCTCCTCATTGAACATTTAACGCTCACAACTCAAGACAAAGTCTTTATGTAAATACTCAACAAAACGAAACAAAACAAAACAACGTAAATGAAACTGAAACCAAAGACTTCTGTTACTTTTTGGCTGATATACAAGTAAATTATCCAGCTTCTTTCTTCTCTCTCTACCTCCTTCCACTAAATTGCCTTTAGTGCAACTAGTTTAAAGTATTTCTATTTAATTTGCTGTTTGAACTTTTTTTTTTCATAGAGAGCAGCAGCAGGGTGAAGATAATCATCCCACGTGGCTGCTACTTAAACCGACACTACCTTTAACTCGATACGATTCGTTGCTGCCTCTTACACTGTTTCATCTGGTTTTATTTCACACAGTCTGTAGTGAATATTTATGATCAACATCCTGTAATCAGGTCTGAATGAACCGAGATAAATTAACAGCTTTTAACTCTGATATTACACGTTATAGTAACACTACTGCTATTTTTATCTGATCGTATTTTAAAGAGCTGCTGCAACATTATGAAACAGTCTTTTCCATTGATGCCAAATGTAAAAACACAGTTAGTTATTATTGTCTTTCATGTTGTTGTTAATTAGTAACAAGAGGAGCAGCACCAGGCGCTGCCCCCTACAGGCCACGTTGTCACTAAATAACAAATAAAGTCACATGAGTTAAAATGTTTGTTGTGGGTTTGTTGAGCGTCACGGTATAATAATATAAAAATAACAAACCAGTGATTTTTAACAAACCTCCCAAAAATATTATTATTATTATACTGCAGGAACATCTTGTGACGGTGTTGAGGCAGGAGGAGACTAATGCAACAACAGTGCAACAACAATAAACTGATAAAGCAAAAAAAAAAAAAAACTTGTCAAAAATACCAAACCACGCATGGAAGTGTCGTTTATAGTCATGTTTAAGACGTCATCCATCGGCCAAAACAACCGTTTCTTACACATAAATTCAGATTAACTGCTCATCGTTGATCATTTGTAATAATAACTGGAGAAAGTCTTTCATTTCAGTTCCTCAGCAGCAACAGGAAACAGTAACGTTTAGTTTCTTGGTTCGACTTCACATCAACAGGAGGCGTTGACCCGTAACAGGCCTCTGCTGATTGGACTCGACTGTGACGTCCAATCACAGCTCGACGCCGTTTCACACGTTTCAGTTTTGTTCTTGTTAGTGAAGGTTCTGTCTCAACAAATACATTTAGTTTTTTTTTTTCCATTAGCGACATGTTTCAGGGTCCAGACATCACCGTCTCTGTGTTACCATGGTTACAGGTGTCATTTTAGTTGATGGTCTGATTGGTGGTAAAGGTGTTCACATGTTCACATCAAATGCTTTTACTAACTGGGAGGTTACAATGTGTCATTCTGGATGTTTTAGATCAAACTTTCACATCATTGTTGATTTTTTTTTTTTTTTTTACACTTTTTGTTTTAATGAACCAGTTTTAAATTCATTTTAGTTTAGTTTTAATTGTGAAAAATATAATTTCACAAATAAAATTTCTAAAGAAACTCAACTAAACTCAGTGAAGATCGAGTTAAACTAAGTCACGGACCAAAAACACAGACAACAAAAGGAAACAACCTCAAATATAATAAATGAAATTCAAATTATAATCCTCAAGCCTGGGGTCTGGTCTCACCACAGACCGAACATGACTGATTCCTTCATCACGCACATGAAGACAAACTTGACAGATTATCTCCTCTAATCTCAAACGTGCAAATGCTATGAGGTTTAAGAAACGATTTCACATGATGCTGTTATGAAGATTACATGGTGGCAGTTGGAGAAACTCACCAACTCACATGGAAACAAAATAAACAAAACGAGTTGTTGTGATGTTAGCGACGATTAGCAGAGAGAAAATAAACAAGTGTGTGATGAGATGTGATGTGTTCAAGTTATCTGCTCATCTGCATCACATTTTAAAGGTCAGTTTTAACTGTGGCATGCTAGCTAACGTTCGCCTCAAGGGCTAACGTTAGCAAGTTTGCTGTTGTTGCTTGGCAACAGCATCAGCAGCTCCAGCAGCTCCTAATTTTAAGAAGACGATGGCGACTCTGCTTCATTTATATCAACCAAACACTAACAAACCCAGATATAATAACATCTTCTACTTACAGAAGGTTTGTACATGTTACAGCAACAGTAACAGAAACATTATTATATTGATTTTTAATTAGATTCTAGGTGTTAGATCACTAAATAAAAGTCATCGTAGGAAGGAGTTTATTTGGACTTGTCTGCACGGCAGCGAAAAGTATGAAATAAATATTGAAAAGTGGAAATCTGAAATACTACATCAGTGAACTGTAAAGAAAATACTGCATCTGGGTCCTTTATCTTTATATCTTAACACAACTGAACCTCAACATTTGACACATAAATATCACATATCTGATATCATTTGAGTGGTTTAAGAGTTGGTTGGTTTTAAGACTTGAACTCTGAGTTTTAGTTTGACTTCAGTCCCTTAAGATGCCAAATCTGAGTCGGGTAAAACACCTTGAAGAGGTGGTAAAGGAGGAGATTCACAGCTGACAACTGTGTCGATACGAAGCAGAATCTCAGAGGAGAGTTACCAACATTTTGTGGAAACTGTGCCACTGAAGAACTGAGGCTGTTTTCAGAGCAAATGGAGGCTGTTGTCGACATTTGGCGCTCGCTGAGGGTCAGAAAGAGACCAAAATGTTGTTTCACTGCATCTGAACTGGGGGTTCCTGTGTAGCCAGTGATTTAGCAATTACTGTAAAGGCCATCCAAGCACTGTGCCAATTAACTCCTGCTGGGTGATGACACACTAAATGCTTACATACCCAACTAATGCCCTGGTCTCATTGAAAAGCAGAAGAAAGAGAAGCAGGACCTGAGAGAGAAAGTGCATCTGCCACCTGACAAAAGGCCACACGATGACACCCCCTCTCCGCCCGCTGCCGCCATCCGCCTCCTTCTGTTTCTCAGAGGTAAATATGAGAACAGCTTTTTGACCTCCAGGAGCATCTCACCATTTCATCCCAGCGCAGTGTGTCAGACCCGATCACAGCACACATTTGAGAACCACAGTACTGTCATAAATGAGTAATGCAGCTGTCAGTTTTGTTCAGTTCCTCACCTTAACATAAAAAGTGCTTAAATCCCCCCGACACGAGGGGCTGTGGTGTCACACTTCACCCTCAGAGAGCAAAGACAGACAAACAGATCAAGTGATGTCACGCTTCTGCTCTATTGATTTACAGAGGAATCCCTCTTTTATATTCTTGATGAGAAACAAAAAACGAAAAATGAAAAATGTTTCAGCAGCATTTGTAGTTTCTTCCTTAAAACACTTATCATCTCATAAGCAGGTAAAAACAAACTAAACCAAACATTTCAGGCTTATCAATAGATAATATATCTTGTTATTTTGACCATGAATTTGTGTATTTTGTGCAAAATATTTAGATTTAGGCACAAATATCTGCAAGAAAACTTGACGCGTAACTTGATGCAAAAGAAAAAAGTTGAGTCAGTCAGGATTTATTTTCTTTAGCAAAACAAACCAAAACATTAATATTATATGAAAATGGTAAAGAAGCATGAATTTCATAAATATGAATCATGACACATACAGGAGCAGAAATGTGTCAGAAAATGTCAAGGGGGTCTGAATATGTATATTTCTGAGGATGAATAATGGCACAGACGCCGGTCGTGTTGCTGTGATTTCATTAAGACTTCTTGAAATAGACATTGGTCTTATGAAATGTGACATTTACTGTAAAAGTCCAGAGTTTACAAGGTCCACCCAGCCGCCGTAAATCTGTAGCGGCCTAATGAAACACGGTGGCTGTAAATCGTCTCCTTCCTGAAGGTTATAATGTTCGGTTTTTGTTGAAACTGTCTCGAAGAGGTTTTGATATAAATTTACGACTCGTTCCGGAGGATGTGGTTTGTGATGCTGCTGCTGAAATGTGGTGCTTTACACAGAGAGGTTATATCCTATATATCACTGAGGACAGAGAGAACAGAGAAGCTCCTGGGTGCACCATTGTCTCTTCACTTCTGTGAAAATACTCATTTTTTTCCTGATTTATCCATAAATCATTTCATGTGTAATATGATTTTTAAACTGATTGTGTCTTTCAGTTAAATAAATGCAGAATTTATTGTAAATCCTGCTTTTAAAAAATCATCACAGCATAGTGATGGATGATCAGAACGATTGTAATCCCCACAAGTCAGTGCGCACATCATTGGCACCGCTCAGGCAATTGAACACAAGACTGCGTAGCTTGAAAATTCAAGTGGAGAGAAACGCAGACTGTGTGTGTGTGTGTGTGTGTGTGTGTGTGTGTGTGTGTGTGTGTGTTTTCACGTAGGAGTCGACCTATAACAGCAGCCGCCTGTGCTGTTCTGTACAGCTGTGGCCAGTCAGCACTTTCTATTCACCAACACGCATCAGCAAAACATGTCCAAACAGTGAGTCTCTCTCACACAGACGGAGCTTTGTGCGCCTCGATATGAAACCACGGAGCCGCGGGGCAGCGGCAGCAGCCTCCTCTCAGCTCCACTACACCGCAGCCTGGACTTGTGAATGAAGAGGAATGAACCTGTTTGCTTGACCTTCATCCAATTCCGCGCCAACAAACACCAATCATCACCACAGACACCACAACTTGTTCATCGTGAGCGCGACATTAACGCAAAGAAACGAGACGCGTCTTTGCGCGTAAACTTCAGCTGACCACGAACAGCTCGGCTTAAAATAGTCAGGATGTTCCCCCTCCTCCTCCTCCTGCAACAGTAGGAGGACAAAGGTACCAGCAAGGCGTAAAAAAAACAAAAAACTCCAGCGTCCATCTGTTTCTCTCCGACATCAGCCCCTTAACAACCATAGCCACCAGCGCCGGTCCCCCCTCCTCCTATCTGCCATCAGGCTTTCACTTCACAGACACAGAACCAGAGCAGAGAGGAGCTTACAGGTGAGCTTAGGTGAAATACTCACAGTGAGTGGCGGCGGACGCTCCGCTGGAGACGCTCAGAGTACAAAGGGTACAAACCATAAGAAAGCGCAGCTGAAAAACCATCTTTCCCAGTTCGTGGACGTGGTTTATCCGTGTGTCCGCAGAGAGAGATGGAGACATGAAGAGACAGGAGGGAGGAAAACAACCAGAGAGAGACACACAGAGAGACAGTAACACAGATAGAGAGAGGTTTTCCTCCTTGCTACCTCCAGCACGGAGGGATGGAAGGAGTCTGGTGTGGAGGAGCGAACCGCTTCCACACGACGACACTCCCTTACTGCGAGCATCAGCCTCTCTCTCCCTCCCTCCCTCTCCTCCTCTCTCTCTTCCTGGTCTTTATTGGTAGAGCAAGAGCAGTGTGATGCCCGAGCATCATCTTTGCGAAAAAAAAAAAAAAAAAAAAAGAAAGAAGAAAATCAGAACAATAGCAGGAAACAATCCAGAAAGAAAAAAAAATGAAGAAAAATTAAGAAATTGCTCCTTGTTTTATTGTAAATGTGTGTGAATCTTGATAACTTTACCGTAAAATAGCACTTGTGCTCTGAGCCCAGAGAAAAGTGCTGGCAGGTTGATAATGAATCCATTTTCACAACAACTGCAGCTTTTTTTCTCCTCATTCGTGCTGTTGGGATCAGTGAGAGGCAGCTGCTTGGAATGAGTTTTGTCATCTTGTCATGTTATTGTGCAAAGAGCAGAAAATATACTGGAGCTTCTCTTTGCAATTCAAATTCAGACTGGTTTTATTTGCATGATTTGATTTTTTTTAAACTAGCATTTTCTGGTGATGCATCTTTCACAGAAGCTGTAATTCATCACATCTAATTCTTCACAGATCACTTATACGCCATTAATAACAAGTTATGGTTTTTTGTCAGGTTGTGGAAAATCTTCCTGCAGCGTCATCCTCATCCATCACGTCTGTATAAATCTTAGTGAGCCATTATTACAGGATAATGGGTTTCCACCCGTCCATCCATCCATTTTCAGCCACTTATCTCAGGTCTTGGTGATGGCAGCAGACGGAGGCAGGTCGACCAGGTGTTTCTCTCTCTGCAGCTTCTCCTGGAGGATCCTGAGGTGTTCTCATATCGTCTCCATCATTTTAAAGGTCTTTGTCGAGGTCTTCTACCAGCTGGACGTGCTTGAAAACCTTCAAAATGAAGTTTCCAGGAAAAATCACGATCACCTCCGTTGGCTTCTTTAGATACGAAGGAGCAGCAGCAGGTTGTCCAGCTTCTCATGGAGGATTTTTAGTCTACTCTCCAACATGTTCCGACACCACCTGAAGTCTCCTGCTAGTTGGACGTGCTCCAACTGTTTGGAGTAAAGGGTTTCTCAGTTTGTGATGAACACAATGGTGTTCTCAGACAAAGTCAATGCAAAGTTGAGAATATTTCTAAAACTGAGGACAAGCTGGATCAGGCTACCAGGTTGTTAGGATCTATGATTGGATCAGCAGGTTGTTAGCACTAGCATTAGCTGCATTTCTCAGTTTACACAGCTGGTAGAGGACATATGAATATTTGCCATTGGATGTTACAAAACACTGAAATGATGTGAGCTGAAATTTTGTCTGAATATATTCTACAATAAACTGTCAAGTCCGTCTGTCCATCCATGTATAGTCACTTATCTCAGGTTGGGTTGAGCAGCAGATGGAGGCAGGTTGTCCAGGTGTTTCTCTCTTGCAGCTTCTCCTGGAGGATCCTGAAGTGTTCTCTGGCTGGATTAGATATATAATCTCTCCAACACGTTGTGGGTCTATGTCAAGTTCTTTTACCAGTTAGACTTGTGGGAAAACCTTCAATGGGAGGTTTCCAGCTGGCATCTTTTGATAAGAAGGAGTAGCTGCTCAACTCTGAGGCTGAGTCCAGTTTTTCCAGCTTCTTATGGAAGATCCTGAGTTGTATTCTCTTGCAAGATGAGATATGTTATCTCTCCAACATGTTCTGGGTTTGTCCTGATGCCTCCTGCTCAACAAAGTTAATGCAAAGACATATCCCAGCAAGATGAAAATATTTTAGTTTCAGCAAAAAAAAAAAAAAAAAAAAATCTCCCACAACTGTCGATGTCACTGAGAATTGGAGTTGGATGATGAGCTCAGAAGAAGCAGTGGGACTACCAGGTACCAGGCAAGATAGAAAAATATAGATCGACTACTGGATCTTGTTGCTGTTCTTTAGTTGGTTAACTCAGCTGGCAGAAGTCAGAAGAAAGATTCCCATTGGCTGTTAGTATCTGCATTTTATAAATACAGAGATGACGTGAGCTCTGTAGTTATGACTCCAAATAAGCTGCTTTTAATAAATAACACTTGGGTCAAAATGTCAAGCAGATGGTGGAGGAGTTTGGCAGATTATAAGCAGTGTGGTTTAGTGTGTTAGCAGGATAATTAGCACCAAACACATGTTCTGTGTCTCTGTTTGAGTGCTTCTTTACTTTCGCTTGCTATTTTGAGTGTTCACGTTAACAAGTACATCAACATGCAGTACAATGTGAACCCAGAGGTGGTGGACACATCTCGCTCTTAATTGACCTCATTTTCACCATGTAGCAGAAGAGGATGTAGCACCGACGTCGTCTCAAACTTGTGAAAATGACAACAAAAAGTCGACAGAAGCACAACAATGCAATAGGCAGAACAGTCTCCTTAGTAGATATTTTGACAGTCGTTATTTATGTTGATTGTTTGGTTTTTAGGACAAAATTAATCCTGTTGAAATTATGAAAAAGTAGCTAGAGTTTAAGTTAAAGTTGATGAGCATTACTGGAAAATATCTGTAAATCTTGACACGTTTTCTCCTGATGATGGCGCTAGATGGAAATATATGGGATTGTTAAATTCAGTGCGGTTCTTCCTTAGGGGAACATGACAGTTTGCACAAAATCACCCAGTAGATGGTACAGTTACTAGAAACAATAAATGATTTGTTCATTACTTAACTAAATAGACTATAAAGTGATGCACTTGAATACAGTATATCACTATATACTGTAATAAAAGATAAACAAATTGTTGCAACAAATCAATAAAATCAAACAAAAGCATATAAAATGTAATTCAGCAATTAAGTGTGATGTAATAGTGAAAACCATAGAAGAAGAGAGATAATAAAACTCCAGAGAGGAAGTAGAAATCAAAGCAGCTCATTACAGCTTTATGTGTTGCTCTGCTGGTTTTCTCCTCCGGCTATGACACATTTCCCCCGCAAGTAAATACTGAATTTATCTTTTCTTCTTCTTCCTGTTTTAGTTTTATTCTACTACAGAACTTCATCCTCGTCCGTTCAGGCTGCTGAGTGTCGTCGCTCCAGCTCATCTACATCTTGTCGTTGGCAGAAGTGACTCGAATCTGTGTCGGACACTTTGCCAGGACTCTCCGCTCATGTGGGCACTTGGTTCTGTTTTGGATTAATGTCTGATTGCTCACACATGCCCACATAATCTATGACTCTGTAGTGTCTGTTCAGTGCTGAATAGCCCTGCAGATTACTTTGAGTTAATGTAGATGCCCAAGGGCTGATGCGCTTTTATTTTATTTGGCTATAAATCTGTTTTTTTTCTGCTTTAAGGCAGGTCTGATCCTCAATAGTGGCTGATTAAGGGAACATCCTCTTGAAAATCACGTAATAAGATCAAGTTCGGGTTGGTGATGTTGTTCATTTAATTTGTTTGACCCCTTCCAGACGAGTTTTAAGACGTACATAAATACTCTGATAAGGCTATTTGATTAAAATGACATCTCCTCCTTCTCTCAATCTGAAGATATGGTTCATTTCCACAGTTTAACGACTGAAACGAAGATGTCTCACGCTTCACTGTGGGTGAATGTTTGCCAGAGGCTCCAGCGTCATATTGTGGACTATGAGCGGTGAATCATCTCATACGAACATGTTTTCAATGCTGGTTTAAGGTGAGGACGGAGGAAACCTTTCTCCTTCCCTCAGTGTTATAATGTGAAAAAAAAACAAGCTTTCCATGTTTTAACTCTGCACATGTTGCAGATCAATCTGTATGTTGAGGATCAAACATCTGTGCGAGGGATAAAAAAAAACTAACTAAATAAATCACATGCTTTCTGAGCGGAGCTCGACTTGAATCATAAACTCATCACTGCGTCAATACAACGTTACTCTTCCAGTTTACCTGTGCACATCTATTGAATTAATTTACATCACATAGTTTTCTTTGTTTGATGCAGTAGTAGCAAATAAATATTCAACATGTTTTAATTTTACTATACAATAAAAATTATTCAACAGCATCTGTATTAAAACTCAAAGATCATGTGTCATGTGGCTCCTCTAGAGTAAGAGTCATGGACAGACATCAAATAAAATGAAATAAAAAAAGAGAGTGGGCTGGTTTTAAAGAAGCTGGCTACAGTTTTATGTGTTTTTTTTTGTGTTAGTTTTCCCTCAGGCTCTGACACATATTGCAGCCTCTCCCAGCAATGTCAGTTTATTCCCCTGAGTAAATACTGAATGAATTTTGTTTTGGTGTGAGAATGTGTGTGTCCAAATCTGTGGGATTTCATTTATAATAATGAAAGAAAAACAAATTGTTGCAATGCACATATACAAAAAAAAAACCAAGACAAAAACAGAAGTCTAATGTATCGCCAAGATCAAACATCAAATAAAAGCAATAAAGAAAAGCTCAACCTCTGCAGCGACACACACTTCCTCCCTCTGACATGTTATCTTGTGTGTTTTGTCTGTGTGCAAATAAAGTAGTCCAGTGTCCTGTAATTGCCTCTAAACAAACACGATATTGAACTGTAAACCCATCGGAAGGTTCCTGGAAAAGACCATGTAATATGGTACAAACGTGGGGAAACTGAGATAATGCACTTCCAGGAAATTAGATCCAGTTAACTGCAGAGTAACCTTGAGTCATTAGCTGGAGCACTGCAGGTCCACACAGGCAAAACTCACCAGCACATTGAAATATATAGAGTTTTCGTTTTTTCTACATAAGAAATGAACAAACTCTACCACTGTTACTGTAGCTGCATTTTATTTAACATTTTATATACGTTTAAAAACACCCACTAAAGCCAGGTGGAAAGGTTAATATACAAAAGAAGCTAACATCTGCTGTGATTTTTGTTTTTCCTCAAACTTCTAGTCATTTATTATTTGTGTCACTTTTGGAGCAACTGATCTGCAAATAACATTATGAATAAACTGCTGCTGCTAAAACAACCCTGATTCATCAAGGCACAAACTCCACGAGAAGTGTGAAGGTGAAGCTGTGGTTTGTGAAAACAAGACGTTAACTAAAGATCCTTTAAGTCCTGAAGGTTGTGAGGTTGAGCCCCAATTAGATCAGACTTTTTTTTGTCCAGTTCATCCCACAGATGTTTGATCAGATTGAGTTTGGGGGAATGTGGAGGCTGAGTCAACACCTTGAATCTTTGCCGTGTTGCAGAAAGAAGTCACTGTTATTAGAGAATACTTAGATAGTTTAGGTAGACGCTACATCTCAAAGTAACACCAACATAAAAGGTAAAACTCAAAGTTTCCCAGCAGAACATTGTCTGAGGATCACCCCGCCTCAACAACCTCAAAGTCTTTTCATAAAGCAAGTAAATGATGCACATGGACACAATCGTCCACTTGATGTCTCTTGTAACAACTTCTGGACCTTTCTGACTTTTTCACCACATGCATCAACGAGCCTTGACCTCCTATGATGCTGTTTTTGATTCACTAGTTTTCTTTCCTCAAACACTTTTGTAACTGACCACTGTAAATTGGGGAAATCCTACTGGAGCTTTGAGTCGCCCACTTCATGTTACAGTCTGGCCCTTGTTAAAATTTCTCCCCGTCTTCCTTCAACTTTGAGAACAAAATGTTCACGTTGTCTAATTTTATTTCTCCCACTGACAGGAGCCACATCCACGAGATAATGTGGTCGTCGGAAGGTTTTTGCCGATTAGTGTGAACCTGATGCGTATTGTGTCGCTTTATAAAGTTGATATGACAAACGTGTGTGTATCTGACGTGTTTGTCCACCTGGTTGGATGTAAGAGTTACGTTCACTTTCCTTTTTAGCTCCTTTTTGATCCTCACCTCCTCCTCGGGGACTCTTAAACGCTCCGCTGTGTTCAGCAGCTTGTCGCAGCAGCTTCAAGCCGACGGTTTGGTGCCGTGGCTAAAAATATCACTAATGAGGACAACTGTTTTTTTTTTTTTTTTCCTCCAAAAATAAGAAATTTGTGGGCAGTAAAAACACAACGATGCCTTAAAAGATTCCAGAAGAGAAAAATCTCAAGGGAACTACACAACTGTAATTGTAAATAACATCTCACGCAGCATGCTGTTGCAAATTTCTTTACTCCCTCCTCCTTTAAGATACCATTTTTTATACCTTTGCCATTTTAATTAGGATCATGGAGCATCGGTACAGTTGAGCCTTCATCTACTGCAGCAAAGTGAGTCAGTGAAGCACCGAAACTCCACAACGGTCCCCTGAATTTATGCATCTTGATCTGATCTCACTCTCTGCTCCGTAGGAATACTCTAATGATATTATTATTTACTGTACAACCTGTGATATTTATGCCCACATGTCTCTGGCTGAACTGAGCCTTGTTACGATGCTGCAGCTGTAACATATTCCAGCTGACTCCTGCCTTGTTATTAAAGTTAAATGAAACTAACATTAGTAACTCGTCCAGGAGGATTTGGAGGTGAAATAAGGTGTTGAACTTATGAGATGTAAAACACAGACGTCCTCAAATGTACATTAACTTGATCTGACTAATATTATCAAGCTTTAAATAGATAATAGAGTGCAGATGATGTCACTGCATTCGTTTTCTGACTTTATGACCCTTCGCTAGTTGTGCTGCTTCAAAGCTGCTCTTTAGCTTTGTGCTGTTTTAGTAAATTCCATTATCCCATTACTGTGACTTCTGACCAAAGTGGCTTTTTTTTTCCTCTTAACACGCCCACTTGTTTCACTGTTTGATACCGTTTCCGTGTGTGCAATTGCTTTTCAGCTTCCCTAGCATCAAGTGTGTTCTATGGGTAGTAATTTTCTCTATATGATGTCTTTGATGTGGCGTACGCTGGTGTGTGTGGCACAGGAATGGAGGCGTACTTTCAAAGATAAGACCCATCCTTGAAATCAGGAAGATATTTCCATCACAAGTGTTGCACTGTAATTGTCTCAGCCTATACTTTGTTCCCTCAGAGAGCCTCAGCAGGACCATTTCACAGCTGACTGTTGGACAAAGGCCCAGTAATTCCATCACTGTGAGGGGAATTCAACTCAGACTGAATGGTCTTGATGTTTTTTCCCCCCTCGTATCTTTATGTGAGCTCTTCTGTCCACATTATGCAAACCTAGTTCTCATTCTCAATTCAAATTGTAGTACAACTTTTAGTCATTGAAACAAATGTTCCTAAATGTCCCTCTCCTCCGCATTGAGCTCCAGAGAGACGTGAAAAGGATCAAAGGAACATGTCGCCGTGAGGAGTCGAACATGAGGAATGCTACAATGGCACAACGGAAATGGCTAACTGACACTGTCAGCCACTTCATTTTAATTGCATGGATTATGGAGCTCATTTCCAAAGATAATGTTTCTTGTTTCATTGCCTTTCATAACTCCCTTCCTCTTTTTTTCTTTATTGCTCACTCTATTGCTTTTCTTTCTACTGAAAAGCCAATTAAGGGCCTTCATGCTTTCTTTTTGAATGGTGTTTCCTTTTAGTTCGTTTCAAGAAAAAGAAAACAGATAGAAAGACCAGTGAGGAAAGGTCGTCATTAGGGGTTAAAAATCTCAGAGTGGAGGTTAGCAGAGCAATCTCCACTCAATATAAAAAAATTAAATATAGATGAAATAATCAGCAAAAAGCAAAGTCCTTTGGAATCATATGCTGTAGCTCACTAATCACATTTCCTGTGAAAGAAGTTTCCTTCGTTCTTCTGTTGTAACCTGACAAAACTCCTGACTTCATTCTGCAGTGGAGACGGCGTCCATTGTCAAAACAGGAACAAAAAAAAAATCATCCATGAAAATGTTTGAAAAGAAAATCAAGACTTGTTCTACAGCCATGAAAGAAAATGTTGGAGAAAGCAAACTAATATGCAAATGCACAAAGAAAAACAAAAGAAAGTTGGGTTTGGAAAGATGGCGAAAAAAATCTGTCACATTTTCAACTGGATGGATTAAGTTGCAAATGAAATTCTCCACCTATTAACCATGTGTGCATCAGATCAGTGGTTCTGAATATTTTCTTGTGACTTTAAAACAAACGATGTCAACACCTTGTCAGAGACTGAATATGTTAAATCAAAGATTTTCACTTCTCTCAATGCTTAATTTGAATACTATTAGAGGCACAGAGAACTCAGGACATCCAATTACTTCAAAGTAAAACACGAAGACAGAGGGAAGCAACAAGAAATTTCTGGTGGCGGTTTAATGTGTTTGTTCTAGCAAACCGTTTAATCATGTCAGCTCGGTTGCAGCTTCTTTAGCTGATCTCCACGTCGGGAACGACTGCGGATGCCTTTAATAATAACACAACATAGCTGCTTGTGTCCTTCATGTTTCCTCAGACAATTAAAACACATGCAGGTTAATTGTTGTAACACGCCTCTTGTTCAGTTTAAGCTGGGATCGACTCCAGCCTCCTGAGACCCACGAAGGATAAGTGGCCTAGCTGAAGCATGAAATCTGATAAAAATCATTCTGGATAACAAATACACAACAAGAGCTGAACTATGTGTCAAATTAGTCAAAGTAGCACGACTGTGAAGTGATCGTAGTTTTTATGTGTAGTTTAATAAAACATGATTGAGGCAGTTTTATTGGATGACTAAGTAGTGAGTAGTGATCAAGTAAATGTGACCATTGTCTCATGATTAGTTTTTGTCAAAGTGAAATTTATAGTAAATTCTTCAAATTCAAGAAGCTAAAAATGTCCAAGTTTATGTTTCTACCAAAGTTGTTGTAATTCCTTCGAGTTGGTCTTGAGATATCACATTCAAGAAGCCAAAAACATGTTTTGTAAAGTCACAAAAAACCTACATCAGTTCCTGCTTGAGTCCAACTTCATGTTTCTACCAAACATGAGAAGATTGTCTCAAAGTCTTCAAAGATATCACATTGAGAAGAAGGCAACAGATGGATAGACGGTGTGAAAACATAACATGAGTTTTAAATGTGAAGTTAATATGATTTCTACCTTGAACAACCTTCCCTGATGTCTGTTTTATCCCTTTGTCTCCCGTTGGACACTCCACAATATTCTGCTGAACATGGTTGAAGAATGATATTAGGACAGGGATTTGCTGAGGTTAGTGGGTGCAAAGTTTTCATAACAGTGGGTTTACAGTTCATAAAAAAAAGAGTTTATTTAATTTAAGATATTGAATAATCTATGAGTGAATACGTGAATTTCTTTCCTCCTTGAGCTTCTCTTATCACCAAGCAGAAGGTTAGAGTTATTTTCCCGTCTTGCCATTAAAGTCTTTTGTCCGGCAAAAATGGACACAAGACATTTACACATTCCAATCTAACACACATAATGACTGCAGTGCCTTCACGTAGCAGCTAATTAAATGGACCTGCGGTGCACCTCGCTCTCATTCTGATGGAACAGATATTCTTCACCATTGTGATAATGATGTTTTTCATCTCTTGTTCACATGCACAGTGGGCACGTCTGCACCTCCCGGTAGAAAACTCATTGTCACTCATCAATGATTCTCCTTGTCTTCAGGAAAATAAAGAAAAATGTGTTCACAGGGTTTATACCATTTATTATTCTTTGATTATTTTATTGTTTGTTTTTGTTTATCATCTTTGCTTGACAATCAGCATGTTGGTTATTTTTTAAATCTGGCATTTGCAAAAAAAATGCAAGATTTAATACTTGCAAAGTTGTGACAGGAAAGAAAAAAAATAAACTTTTCTGGTTCTTTGGCCCAGAATTGTAGCAGTTTCACATACATGCATCACTTCCATATCTCATAAGCAGCAGTGAGCGGCTGTAACAGGCTGTAAGATAAGATCAGTTATTTTGCAGACTCACACCTGAATAAATGTTATCGCACTAAGAATAAGTGCCTGCTGTAAAGTCCTAATTTTGGCTGTGAAGAGAAACACATTGATACTTGGTAAATAGGGGCTCCAATTTATTCGAGGTTCAATTTATTCATTGATAAAATGATGGAAGTTTTCAGCACTCTCGTTCTAATCTACCAACACTGATTACAAAACGTAAGACGTAAATACATGGAAAATGAAATGAGAGACCAACAAGATATACAAAACAAACTTTTGTTGTTGTGTGGTATAATCCTCTGTGCTGATTCTGAGTTGAGTCATTTTCAGCCACCAATCAGCAGTCAGGTTGTGTCCCTCCTCCCAACAGAGCTTTCCAGTCCCTCCCCCAAGACCCTGACCCCAACCAGTTGGATACACCTCCAACAGTTTTTATCTCCAACGTGGTGGAAGAGTTTGTCACTCTGGTAACTAGCCACTGGTAGGATCTACGAAAGTAAATTGGTTCAAGGGGAAATGCCAGACTAAGGCTTGCACCACCTTGTCCCAAATATGGGAAACCAGGTCAACCCAGACTCAAGCTCATGTGGAATTTGGGCCTTTACCCATGGGATCTGATTAGGAACTGTCTGAACAAACCACATGGAGCCACCACCTGCAGGGTTGGGGTCACATTGGCAGCAGGTAGTGAAGTTGCTCCTTTGCCTGGCAACTCTTTTGAGTATTACCAGGATCTACCCTAATGTATTCCACCAGTTGGTTGCCCAGAGAGCATCCTCATCAGATGTCCAGACCACCTCAACCAGCTTCTTCCAACACTAACAGATGTCTGAACCCCTCATCTTTACTTCCACAGGTTTGTCCTCAATAAAGATGCATTCATGAATAGCTGGGTCAACGACAGGCTCTAGCTTATGTGGTCATTGGACCTGATCAGGAACAGTCTGAACAAACCACATGGATCCACCACCTGCAGGGTTGGGGTCACGGCTGCAGCAGGTCAAGCAAGGTAGTCCAGTTGTCCCTTTCTTAGGCAACTCTTTCAGGTGTCCTGGGATCCACACCAAGGTCTTCTACACGTCTTAAACCAGAGTTTCCGATCACACAACCAGCGTCTTCCAACTCAAACAAGCAGCAGGTTGAGCAGATATCGGATCTTCTGATCCTCACAAATTCCACAAATTTCACAAATTTGTCCTAAATAAAGATGGATTTATAATTACCAGGTGTGATCCAGTCATGAGCAGTGGTCTAGAAAAACTACCTCTTATGTAGTGTGTCAGAGAAGTAGCTTGCCACTATTGTCCCTATGCAGCAGATGTCTCTCATCCTCAATAATCCTATAAAACATCTTAGACAGATGATTATGATATACTGAGTCCACCGTCAGCCATCCTGGCTCTTCTGGGGATGTCGTTTATCCTGTCTTTGTCAGTTACACTGTACTCTCAGCCTCTCAATATACAGTGGTTACAAACACCACACGCAAAAAGACACAAAATCATCCTCAGCATCTGCCTGCGTTGACATTAAAAGCCCTCAACTTCCTTCAGCAGCGTAAAAACGTGGTTTCAGCTAACACATGATCCTTGGGATCACGCCATCTCAGCCTGTCACTGAAGATCACTCCCAAGTATTTATAGTGATGCACACTGAACCCTTTTATACACAAACAGCTCCCTCATCACTTCTACTAAAAACAACTGCCATCTCTTTAATACTACCAACATGCAACATTAAAGCTCTTTATGTCATGACGTTGTAAAACTAAGCTGATTTCAGATCGATAATCTCTCGAGGTGAGATTGTCACGATGTTTGACAACGTGTTTTGTGTCACACATGCAAATACAGATGTTCGTTACAACCAGACATGTGTGGAAGTTCTTTACATGTCACTTTGTGACATGGATAAGAGGCTTTGTTCAAAACAGACACATCAGTGTTACAGTTTTTACAGCATTTTCACCTATAAGACACAGATTTGGACCTGAATTGATGCCTGGATCACACTGCCTGTGTTGCATGTGCATAGTGTTTGTGGGACAATTTGGTTTTCATTTTGTCGTCCAGGAGTGTCAGCACCCGGTTGGTTGAGAGAGATTGATATGCAACGCTCATTTCCCAGAAAAGATAGACCAAACAGAGATGATGGTTGACGGTTATATCATCATCATCACACTAGCAACGTTATATAAAACTGACACTTTTGTTATAGTTTTGTCTGTCATTTTACAGATCTGTTTTTATCCTCTCTACTTTTCTCTGAGCAGTTGCTAATAAGGACCATTATCAAAAACAAACTCAAAATATAAAATCGCAGGACACAGTCACAGCGGTTTGGTGAAGAGATGGAGGCAGCTTTGCCCAGATGTTAAAACACTGTACTTCCTACATAATGAGTCTTAAACTGAAGGTTACCAAAAATTACCCTCATTTGTGATATTTTGTGCACACATTTGAATTTAATCTTTTTTTTTTTTTTTTACAAAACAGCAGGACTTGAGTTTTCACCAGTATTTGTATTGATGTTTCCAGGCAACACAAAGTTGTTGTATTGACAAGAAGCAAAAGCAAACGGCTCTGGTCTGTGTTGAATAGCCAAGGTCACGTTTCACTTCACCACCAGAAAGTGTAGACAAAGAACAAGGTGCAGGTCGGTCCCTCAATTAAAAACATATGCAAATCTTTTGAATGCCTGTACTTCAAATGATACTTTTTCACATCACTGCGTTATTGAATGCTTTTATATGCTTCCTACTTCTATTTTTATGTTGCTCAAAAAAACACAGATTACTCATTTAACATAATGTCATATTCATGTGACCTCTTCCATCCAGGAGAAAAATATCAGTTTCTCAAACACATAATGGAAAAAGCAGGTGGACGCAGCTGCTGGTATCATTCTGGACCACAAGGCTACCATCCTAGCACTGTAATATATTGCGAGCATACTCTCATTTTGAGGGAGATTTGTCATAATACCAAGTCGGCCAGATGTGTTCCCCTGGTAGGAGAAGCTTTCCCTCGCCCACTGGGTCACCCTGTCAAACACAGAGACATATACTCTTTGTCATACTTGGGCTCCCACCATCTCACATTTCACAGCATGAGGGAATGGAAAGAACTCGGCTGAAAGAAAAATCACAAAAGCTGAACATATCGGAGCTGCAGGTTTTTGTTTTGCTTATGCATCTAATTGTTCATTATGTGTGTGTGTGTGTGTGTGTGTCCCTCAGCTGTGTGGAGGAGGTAGAAAAAGAAGAGAAACACACACACACTGATTCAGGAGGTTTACATTCACAAAAATATCCCCTCTTCGTCTGAGAGGCACACACTGTTCTCTGCTGAAAGTCTCCTGTTTAAGCTTAAAACTGCAGGATGGAGAGCAGAGCACAGGCTGAGGGCTAAATTCACAGCCATAATAAATGTTCATCATTAGCAGCTACAGGAGTGGTACAGTAATTTGGCAGCTAAGAGACAGATATATGGATAGATGCAGCCGGCTTGATCTGATTTATTTGTTGACGAATACATACAGACCTGTGTCCTGTTCGATAATGGCTATAAAATAAGCTGTATTTATTGATTTTAGTTGGCAATTATGTAATGGAAAGAAATAAACCTTGAACAATGTTGGGGCTGGAGAGAATGTTTATGATTTGATGGATATTTCTACTAAGAAACCATTTTTATCCCCTCAGTAGCCAAGTAGTGGAGATTTGTGCAAACCTTGACATTCAGTATCCAGAACTGTGAAAGTCTCTTTTGTGATCAAGACAATATCTTTTTTGATAGTTCAATGTCACTGGTGCAGTAGCAGCCAGCTTGATCTGCAACGGTGTTCATGAGTCCAAAGTTAGAACAGACCTGCTCATTATTTTAGGGGCCTCCTCGTACCTGAACCAGCTACAAGCTGCTTTCAATCAGAGCATGTTTTGCCTCCACATCCTCTGATGTGTTCGTCTTAGAAGACACAACACTGCCAGGCACAGGATTGATGTATTCTCTGTGTTGTGCAGTCACACAGTTTCTGTATTGTACAAAGACGCAGGTGGCTTCTTTTGTGTTCAGGTTTATGTAGGTATTCTCTTGATTTCCTCTGCCGAGTTCGTCACTGTGTTATTGATGATAACTAATGCAACAACAAGTCTTAAATAAACAGTAAAACCTGATGTTTATCCCTCAATAGGTATTTTAATTTGCAATATACAAATAAACACGGACATCATGTCCATTTGGAAAAACCAAATGTGTCATGTCTGCAATGCATTTCTCCATATTAAAAATAAAACAATCAGGGACGGAAATACAGATATACATGTCTGATGGATGCACTCGCACTCTTTAATTTCCCTTTGGGATCAATAAAGTGTCTATCTATCTGATATATCTCCGTGAATTACAAAGCCAAACAAAAAATAACACCAGACAAAACTGATCAAAAACAACAAAGTTCGTCCCAAATTTAAAGAAAGATACTCTAATAAAGACACGACAACAAACACAGGACGAGGAACAACGAGGAGACGGAGGTTTATGTAACATCCACACAAGGAGGGAAGCAGCTGAGACACAGGTGCAGCACATTAGAGCACAGTCAGGTAATCAAAGCTGAGGGAAAATACAGGAAGTGAGACACAAGAAAAGAAGCCAGGAAAAACTATTTCAAAATAAAACAGGAAAACTGATCAAAAGCAGGAAATGATCAGGCTCCATCATATCTTAAGGAGCTCATAGTTCCTTACTATCCTAATAGATCACTTCGATCACAAACTGCTGGTTTACTTGTGGTTCCTAGAGTCTCTAAGACCAGAATGGGAGGTAGAGTCTTAGGTTATCAGGCTCCTCTCTTATGGAACTAGATCCAGTTTGGGTCCGGGAGGCAGACACCCTTTCTACATTTAAGGTTAGACTAAAAACTTTCCTTTATGATAAAGCCTATAGTTAAGGATGGTTCAGGTGGGACATGGACCTGAACCATCCTCTAGTTAATCTGCTATAGGATTAGACTGCTGGGGAACTCTGACAATACACTGCTTCTCTTCTCTCTGTCCCTCACTCCTCTAGTTTCTGTCTCTTCCTCACCCTTCATGTCTTTATATCAATATATTACATATTATTAAACTCATCTGTTCTCTCTCGCAGTTGTGTCCCCCCCACCCGCTTTCTATTTTTCAGGTTGTTTTGACTCCAAAGCAGTTGGATTCAGGTTCTTCGCTTCTGATGACATTATTATTATTATTATTATTATTATTATTATTGTAATATTAAGTGTAATGATAATTTTGTTTTAACAACTACTTGCAAACATGTATCTCTACTGTCTCTTCCTGGTCTCCCTCTTGTCCCCCCCAATGAAAATCATCATCCAAATGTTTAAACGTGAAGAGAATCTCAAGACGATTAGATCGAATCTTACATTTACCGCTGATGACTTTTCACTTGATTTTCCTTTCATCCATTTCTCTGTCCAGTTTCCAATGTGTTCAGTTATCTCAGCGTAATTATCTGTCTGTGTTGTACTGACAACAAATTACCAGACTGTCAAAACTCAAACCAACAAAGTACATTGTATTGAAAACTTTATTAATACCTCCTGTCACAGTGTTACAGTGATGCAGGCGAAAGTCAATGTGTAAAGAAAAAATCACCTTTACTATAATAAAGGTCACCTCTACTGCTGTATTATCCATCCTCATCGGGATACTTATGGATTTTTGCCTCCATAAAAGACAGTACAATCACTCTCTAGTCGCCAAGTAACAAAACTGGAGGATAAATGAGGTGTTTTGCAAGATTGAAAGACAAAAAGAAAAGTAATTGGCATCTTAAGAACATGCTAGTAGATGAGTTGTTGAGCAAATCTGTATTCCAGGAGCATTTTGAATGTATAAATAATGTGCAGACGCAGGAAATGTACCACAGTTAATCTGGCCATAAAGGTTGAGTGCCCTGGGACCTTATAATAGTAATTAAGAAAATTAAATACTAGTGTGCTTTAAAACCTACTTCATGATGACAACTTTTCAGATGGCAGTGTGACTTTATGCAACGTCCTATAATTTACTTCACTTTTACAGTCTTCTGTTATAGTGAGGTGTAATAAAACACTTTTTCAGTGACACTGCAGCCTTTTCATTATAATTTTCTCTGTCTCTGCGTGAGGAGAGGAAGAAAGGTCAGCGTGAGTGCACTCAGCCAGTGGCGAAGCTACAAAAGCTTCACATAGAGGCTAATTCACAGTGTAGCCCTCCACCATCAAAGTGCTCAGTTGTGGATTTAATTGAGAACAGCTAAGCTCCCAACTGGGGAACCCACACCACGGCCAGCTGACTCTGGCAAATCATACCACCTCTTCATAAATGAAACTCTCTTTTTGCTGAGACAAAAAAACCTGAGCTTACAGTCACAATTACATTCCTCCTCCTCTCATCACAAGATAATTATTCCCTTCTGAACATCTCAGAAACCACGAAATTGCTGTGCTGCTTCCAACTACGCTGGCATTGTGTTATTTCGAAATGGGTTCATTTTCTTTTTATCCTCCGGTCAGTTTTGACAGAAGTGTTGTTGTTACCGCTAATTGCTGCAGGCTGTAGGAGGTTTAACCCCCGCTGTAACTCAGATGGTACAAGCAGGTGACACAGTTAGAGAGATAACAAGTTGGATATAAAAATACTCATCAATATCCATGTGAATAAACTTTTGAAAGTTCCTCTAAACATCATTTGATTTTGGGTTTGGGAACGAAAAGTAAAACTTCAATACAGCATCCGTCACTTTACTAACTCAGACCTTCATCATGTAAAATTCATCAAACCCCACCGTATAAATAGCAGCATAGGTACAGTATATTGACAGCATGGTCTGACCTGGGAAATGCCACCAATCAGAGGACACCAGCTGTTCCTGCATATGAATTAAGGTCAATGAGCTCATTAAAATAAACAAGTATGAGTACAGAGCTTTCTCCAAAGTAAGCATGCATAGAAATGTAGCTAAACATAGTGACATCATAAAAATCTGTTTCTTAAGGACATTATATTATTATCATTGGTGACCAACAGTGAACAAACAAACAAACAATTATCATCAATTAATTAAAGATTGAAGTGTGTTGGGTTTTGTGACATCTAGTGGACAGGTTGCAGATTGCAGCCTCACATCAAACCTCAACAGATAAAAATGAATCACTGATGTAACAAACAAAGTCTTAATTTCATGAATATAAATTATAATTGTGAATATTATATTCAAATTTGATCAATACATCTGCTAAATCCTGCACACCAAACCTTTAAAGTCAAACATAATTTCCACAAGGATATTAACAAGAAATTTTACAGACCACAAATCTTCAGAGCTCCAAAAAATCTAATAATAAACCTCAGCACGTGTACGAGCCTACTGCAGGCTGCACAGGGAGGGGATTCAAATGTAGGCTAAGTGATCCATAACTACTGAAAGGGTCCTCACTTACAGTATACCAACATCAAAAAAAGGGGGCAAACAAATCGCGATGAGCCTGTGGTGCCCCCCCACCATTAATCATAACATCAGTACAAAGAGGGGAGTCCTCATTAAAGCCCTGTGGTTCCACTGTCTGTAATTTATGTATCCAAAATACTTCTCGTCTTTACAAGAGTAGGTCAAGGTTTCCTCCCTGATGTGGAGGAGAAACTTTTCTAAATGCCGTGAAATTTAAAAGCAAAGAACAACATATCTCACGTCACTGAAATGTGCCGTGACGGGACAGTCATGGACATTACGTCCTAATGGCACATTAACGTTCAACGATGTCTGTAGCAGTACAAACCACATGGACAGCGTACGAGGTGGGCCACATGTGTAGAGATAAATGTGATAAATGGATTAATAAACATGGTTTTCTTCCCAGTATGTGGATGTTAAATTAAAAGCAATTTTTAGGTGTTGTTCCTTTGTGAGCGTTTGGCACCAGGGAGGGGAGTGAGACATGTTTGAACAAGACAAGTGTTGGAGCTATTTTGAGAGAAATTTACATGGATTAATAAGCTGTTAGAATCCACTCCCTTTAAGAAAAAATGAAAAAATAACAAGAAAAAGGATAATAGAAGGTGGGAGGGAGGTTTTGGTTTGATGTTAGAAATTGCCAAAGCTTTTTAAAAAGGTTCATTTGCGATTAAAGCTGTTGGTTAACCAGTCGAGAAGAAACATCACAACAACTTTTCTTCTATTTCTATCACTAGTTAGCATGCTAACCAGCTAGCCCCAGCATCTAACATGAGAGAACGAGGGCGTAGCGCCACCAAGAGGTCAATCTCATCACCTCGTACGCTTGTGTCTTGAAACACTCTTGGTAACTAATGCTAACAATTAATGTGTAACAGAAAGTAATTATTCAAAAAATGTTTCTTGGTTTGTTCAGACTCAAAAAAGTTTGGTTCTAGATTTGTTTTAATGTTTGATTCCAAGTCTCATTGATCCAGTTGGAAGGACAACCATGTTGGGAAAATCTCCATTTCGTCTCTCTGTCCTTTTTTTTTTTTTTTTTTTAACAAAATCCTCTGTGACAAAGCCTTTTCAACCTCTAAAACTGTCTTATTGGAGGATCAATCCTGAGAGGGACAAGATGTGAGCTTGGGGGCAATGAAAACTTATTTCTATTTGTACATTTTCGATATATTGTAGTAATTAAATGCTTGTCTTTTTTTAATTTCTCCCACAAGTCTAAAAAGTGTGTGTTCTGTCCATTCCACTGTAAACATCATGGAGGGATAAAAACTATAAAGTGAATCATTAAGATGATCAATACTGCCCTCTAAAAGGCAAGACATTTAATTGATGGGTTTATTGGGAAAATGTGTATGTGTCATCTGTATTAAAAGGAAACTTCTCTTTGAACAAACAGACAAAAACATTCACTTTCTTTGGTGAATAGATGTGGCACTAGTAAAGCTGATGTAACTGTATTTCATAACTTAATTGGCCTTGTCAGAATCTGAAAAGCAGAAAGTGAAAGACACTTTCTGAGACACCTCCCAGGGGACTGAGATCTCATTAATGATGTCTTTTACATAAGAAAGTGACAATTTTAAAATATGGTTGAACCTGCCTGTGAGACGAGGTGTATTTGTTAATGATTTCTGCTTTTTCTCAAGTGGTATATTAAAACAAACAAACAAACAACAACAAAAAAAAAAAAAAAACAGGAAGTGCCTGATATATATTGGCAATACAAAAACTCAAATTATGAATGTGAAATCCAACCCCTTTTGTTTGGACCAAGATAAGAAAATCCAATCTGTTGCAAAGAGCTGGTTGGATCTGTGGTACGTAGGATTTTGATCAGATAACTGAGGGAGAATTTCTGCTTTATATTGGAGAGTATGTTACATGCAAATTGCCTCCTTGAATATCTGCAGGTTCTGTAATGATATCTTTGCCATTCATCAGCTCTTTTAACACTTGTCTTTCTTTTGGTTCACTGTGTTGGTAATCGCTTGGTCAACAACAACCCAGCAAGTGCTCATAGAAGCGGTGGAAACATTAGCTGTAGGATTTCTACATGAGGGAAAAGAGAAAATACCTCAGTTTTATTTATTCACAGTTGGGAACAAACAGTCCTTTAGAGAGCCTATCGCTGTTTTTCAGAAAGATCCGTTGGATTAATGACTAGTTTCTAGGTTTTAAAAAAATGTGTTTTGATTCAGTCATCAAGCAATAAAAGACCCAACTCAAAACTCAAATATATTTCTCTGCTGTGTTGATCGTGGTATTGTTTGGACTTGTGGAAAGGCACTGAGGGCCAGTTCATGGTCTCTCAGAAATAGCTGTTAAAACACGGTGTCTGACCAACAAATGTATTTATAGCCTTTCTAAAAGGCCACACTTGAAAGTGGAGTGAACAGCCCGCCATGATAGAAAGGGGGGGAAGTGCAATGTTGTATAAAAGTGGGTATAATGCTGCAGTCTTTCCGAAAAGACATTCATAAGGCTGCACTCGGTTGTTCACATTTAAAGTGCCACAAATAGTTGCCGAACAAATGAAAAAGAGAAGAAGGCAGTGGAGTACAAAGGCTTGCTCAGGTCTCACCTCTGCACGGCTGGATGGTCAGGGTGCGAAGCAGGTGTGAATGTCACATCCACGATTTTGGAAAGTCCATGAAAAAGTTCAGTAGTGGATCCAACACCACATATTTGACGTCGGAGGGATGTAGGGGGCGGGGGTTTCTGATGCTCTTCAATATGATATAAATCCTCTTTCAGATATTTATGACCTTGTTCAGAATTGGCATCTTGGGCTTAGAGTGAGCAAATCTTTTTTTCCTGCAAATGCAATGTTCTTCCTGTGCTGTAGTACCCAAGACATTTGTTAATATCTGACATAAACTACACCTATATGACTTACAAAGATTGATCTCTTGTAATGTAGAATCCTTCATAATGATATAGATCTCCTGCGTTTAAACCATTGTTTAATCATAACACTAACTGAACCTACCTTTGCCTAAATTGACCTAAATTTATTCCTTAGTGTTTTTTTACTTTTAATTTTTATTTCTTTCCCATCCTCTTAAGTCAGATCCAGTCATCGCTTATCTGACGCAAGGTTTACTCTCTCCTGCGATATTTTCCATCCCAAGATACTTTCCATCCAGAAGAGACATAAACTCTCTATCTTGTTGTGAGTTTAACCTGAGGTCTCCCTAACAGTTTAGCGTGCCTAGAAAACCTCAGGCGCTCAAGGCAACATCCCGATCAGACATAAGAACCACCTCCACCTTCTTCTTTCGGCGCAAAGTAGCAGCAGCTCTACTCTGCCTGGAAGTCTTAGCTCCTCACCGTATCTCTCAGGCTGAGCCCAGACACCCTGCTGAGGGAGCTAATTTTTGCTGATTGTATTCACAATCACATTCTTTCAGTCACTACTCAACGTTCATAACCGTAGGTGAGGGTTGGAGCGAAGGCTGACAGCTGACAGCTATGCCTTTCGAATGAGCTCCCTCTTCATCACAATGATTCGATACACCACCTATCTTACTACTCAAGCTTTCTGAAACCTGATACCTACAAACGGGCCACAGTGGCTCAATCATGCTGGCTAGCTTTCTGCAAAAATTTCAAGAAAGTCAGCAAAAGATTATCTTAATTGGTGAACCTGTCCATGCCTCACGGTTAATCAAATATCAGGAGATGTTCTGCTACTTCACCATCGTCTGTTCGGACTTTATCTAACGAAATAGACTTCAGGCTAAAGCAGCAACAAAAGGAAATGTGAGATGAGCAAGAAAGGTATGAACCACTGGGCCCTTTTTGGTCTGTGAGCTTTCCCTCGTCAACGCCAATTTACTGTGACAGTATTGACATCTGCTGTTTTCCACATATATATTACAGCATGAACAAAATATATTGGGTTGCAATCGATGTATAGATCCTGCACAGCTGCTCCCAGCAAATGTTCCTGTCAGTAGCTTTACCTCCACTAGATCTTAGTGATTAACACCATTTTGTTACATTTAATTGCATCTGTGTGTTGGTAGCCCAGGTGCACCTTTATTTTTATCTTCACAAGCAACTATCAGAAAAGTCTGAAGGACTACAGGCAACTTCTGTATCCACAGTAAAAACTTGGCTTCAGTTATTAATTACTTATTATTATTAATTACCTTTGTGTTGACGGCCAGATCAAAAGTCAAATTTTGGAAGGATTTTGATATTAGATGCATCCTGAGATAAAGTGCTAATTTGTTTTATTTTGCTCGATGCTGTTGTGAGGAACATCAGCAGGTGCCAAGTCGAGGGTGAACATGTTTAATTGGTGTGAAATGTTACACACCCAAAAACATTTTTGGGGCGTTATTGTGAATTTAGCATAAAATTCCTCACATTTTTGAATCCTCATGTCGCGATATAAAATATAAGTAAGATTCAAGTTCTGAGACTTTGTCAACTTTTTGCTCTGTGTCGCCTTAAAAAATCATGGCATTTGCTTTAGGAGACAGCAGGTCACTTCAGGATGAATGTGTGTTTTGGTCGCCTGAGGACATCTCTTAATCTGATACCTCACCTCCTCCACTTTGTTAATGCCAGAGAAAGTGAAAACTCATTCCCGCTAGGGATGCCGTGGAGTGTAGATGTCTAGAAGTGTGATTTTGCCAACCACAGCTCTGTGTGGAAAAACACTTTAAGCTTAAACGTGATTATACACCACCGACACAAATCAGTGACCTCCTGTCTCTGACTTTGTGCTGCTTTTTTGAACACGACAGATGCACAAGGAGCATCGGATCTGTACAACATGCTCAGATGGAGTCTGTCCTCATTACAGAAAATGCATTTCTATTTTCAGTGCTTGATTACCATAGACTGTGGCAAGACAAAGAAAATAGTCGACGAGTCAAGAACGAGGTCATGTTTACAGATGATAAAGCTTTTATTTAATTTACGGCCCAACATTTGACATAGTGCTATAGAAATGAATGTAGATGTTGGGGAAACAGAGAGAAAGTGATTCTAAAATCATTGTTGGTACCAATGTTGTAATTAATGTCATTCAATCTGGTGTCGTGCTGACTTCATTTGTCTGAGTCCAAATCAGTGTTTGATTGCTCCACTCTATCCTAAGCCCCCTTTTCTCTTGCTCACTCACCTATTGATCTTCCAGTCTGTGTTGTGTTTGCATAATGCTTTCCTCAGATGTTTACCCCATAACAAGAAAGAATGTCAGCACCTATTTGTATGTACACACACACACAAACACAAAACCAGAATGATTATAAACAGTTGGAACCGCACGCTTTTGCTTCAATTTAGAGTCCTGGAAATAAAACACTGTGTGGCATTACCTCAAGAAGCCCATGCACTAATTTCCAGCGATAAGCAGACTAAAGCTTAAAGTCCCTTAACTGCCCCAAGAGGCAGCAATGATAATTAAACACTGACTGTAAATGTGCTGAGTAAGTTTCATTGCAGTCAGCCCGTTAATCAGGAGGATTTCATCCTTCTTGTTTCTGGGAACTGCAATCCAAACCTGGAGCCGGTTTCACATGAGCGATTTGTGAGCGCAGCCTGCATGTCGATCCTGAGTGGTAGTAAACAAGACCGGTCTCCAGTCAAAGCAGCCTCACTGAGCCTGTACTCAGTATTTGCCTGCAGGCACTGCCGACTGCTGCCTAACTTCAGCATGATAACATGATCACAGTGACATGTTAATAGGCCAATGTTTTTTAATTAGCAATAGTCACAAAGCACCGCTGAGGCTGAAGGGAACGTCATTATTTTAGTTGATAGTCAGTCATTAAAAGAAGTAGCAGCCAAATTTAAATTTTAGCCTGATGATGGTGTTACCCGAACTGTCAGGAGACAATCATCCACCAAAGTCATTAAATATGATCCTCTGAGGACCACGAATATCTGCACAAAATTGTCAATCCACCTAATTATTGCCGAGACGTTTCACCCAAAGCCACAAATTTGAAACTCACATTGGTTCAGGGAAAATCAACAAGTCACTGAAGTCATTTGGATTCATCCTCTGGAGACCATGAAGGTCTGTGCATGAATTTCATGACAAGCTAATCACCATAAAGCTAGTTTGTTAAAAGCTGTGGCAATGAGATCACAAAGGTCACTAAGATTGATCCTGTGACGATGACAAATGTCTGTAGAAAACATAAAATGACAGACATGTTATAGAGGTGGGAACAGTCTCTAGATCACTGAAGTCACTAGGGTACATCCTCTGGAAATTATAAATGTCTTTACATTAACTTGATGGCAGCCCTTTTCTGAAGCTGAAGACATAAAGAGAAGATACATCAAGAGAATCTGTAAAGTTATTCAGATTGATCCTCTGGGGGCCATGAATGTGTTAAACCTGATGATAATATGACAAGTTTTTGTTGAGATATTTAACTCAAATGATCACGCTCAATTGAATCAATGTCAAGATATTTTTTTCTGAATCTGAAACTGTAAACCTGGTGGTGGTACAAGAAGATACATGAAGGGATCACCAATGTCAATGAGATTGATCCTCTGGGGAAAACGAAAAAGTCTGAAATTTTATCCATTAATAAAATAGTCAAGACATTTCTCACCAACTGACTGATGCTGTCTTTCTCCTAATCTATAGGCTTCAAGTTGAGGTCTAATATGTCTTTGTTGTTATGTAATATCTTCACCGTTCAATTTCATCCGTCCACAAATAGCTCCATCATATACCTTGTGCACTGTACTGTGAGAGAATAGCATCTCTGTGCAGGAATGTATCATTTCAGTTATTTTAATTGATTTAACATAACACACATCTGCTGCATAAAGCTGAACTGTGGTGGCTACTTTTTTTTTTGTTTAATTTATGCCCATCTTCTATTTTACCCCCACATGCTGCAGCACAAAAGGAATCAAAAGGAATCAAATGAAAGCAATTCCACACAGGGAAAGAAGAAGACAAATAAAGTTTCAGAGGAAGGGGGTCTTCAGGAGTCCCTCGTACTCAAGAGATAGGGCCAGCTTCCTCCAGAAGGCACACTCCAAAGAATCACAAGAATGCTCCATCCCCCTTTGATGTCTTTCTGTGATGAGATATAAACCCCGATGGCAATAATAGACCTCTTTGAACAATAAAAAATCGAATCACGGCGTAACAACACCAAAGGCACAGAGAGGCAGTGCTTTTGTAAACAAGCTGTTTCCCTAGAGTGGAAGAAGCCGCGTCTTCGGGGTTGTTGCTGCTGCTGCTTCTGAGCCAGCTCACACAGGACGCCCTCGCTGCCCTATAGGAAGACGATAATACCTTCTTTTTTTTCTTTATTGGCTTATCAGTACAAATATTTTACTAACAATGATATTGGGATTTCACCCTGATTTGTGCAACATGCAACGAGTAAAATAGCTGCAAAATAAAGTTATTTGTGAAAAGTAGGTGTAGCTCGACTTGAAGCTTATTCTGAAAAGGGATGGGTTGCCATGGCAACTTTGTGAATCTCAACAACATGGAAATACACCTGATACACTGACACACTGAGTCTTGCTTGACTGGGTTTATGCTTTGTGCACTGCTTTTCTGATATATAGAGAGAGTTGTGTGAACAGGAAGCATGCTGCAGGTGCTGCAGCAGAATTAGCACTTTAAATCCTAAAATGTTATTAGTTCAATTCGGTTGTTAATTAAATTGGTTAATGAATTAAATGTGTCTGGTAACACGTTATACTATACCCTGCCATTTGCAAAGTGATGCTGTTAAATGAATTAGATGCTAAAAACCAGTTGCAACTGATGAAATGTAGGTAGAGAGGAAACAAACAATGGAGGAGGAGCCGTGGGGAGCAAGGTGGGAACAACTGAAGCGCTAAATTTATTAACGCCAGCAGGTGGTTTGGGGTAGATGGCAGGTGTACAAAGCAGACAACTGTCACACCAGGGACTAGTGTTTGCATCCAGAGTCTTATCTGTGGTTTAGGCACAAATCGCACTTGAGGTCGAGTAAGGATGGCGAGTTGATTTTATTTTTTTCTGGATTAGATAACTTTGATAAAGCTGTTAATAATAAACTTAATCCAGTCACAAGGTTGTTTCATATATATATATATATATAACATAACATTTTTTTATACAGCAGGGTAGACATTATAGTCCTGTTGGGATCATCCAAGCTTTTACTTTAAATTATTCATTGCTGCTTTGACACCTTTTGCATCCTTTTGCTTTTTTTTTTTTATCCTGTGTTTCAGTGGCTGTGCTGTAGGTATTGTAATTATGAATGCAAATTTAATATTTGTGCTCGTGCTGGCGTGGTGCTGCTGACACCTTTAAAAGTCAGCACAAAAGAAAAAGCTGAACAAAATGAAAAAGTTATGAGCTCTCCCTACACGGACTCTCTGAGTTGACAATTTCAGCCCGTTTGTGCAGCGTTTCAGTGAAATGAAAAGGAAAGAATTCATTCCGATTCATGTTTTTAAAATGAAATTTTAAAAATGTATTCATTCAAAACTAATACATCAATGAACTAATTAACTTAATTCAGCTGTTTTTTTCCTCCGTTGATTAAAATATTAAATACAAGACCCTGGCTTTTTAATATAAAACAACATTAAAGTGGTTACATTTTATGCAGACATACATTTTAAATGTATTACATGTGTAGAAAATGCCTACACTGCAGCCACAGATAGGAATTGATTTTGATATGTGTTACTGCGATGGCTTGTTTCACTGCACAGCTCAGCACTCCCAACATTCAGCTAGAATGATGAGTGCCAAGAGTGCAGCTCTCCCCAGCTCGCTGCCAGCCGTAACTGTGTCACAGCCACTTGCTATGTCAACAGGCCTGCTTTCCGTCATCAATATTTATCAGAGTGACTGCACACACCGAGGGGAATACTGCATCGTCCGACTACTCTCAGCTCAGACATCTCAGACACACTGTAACTTTATTAGCTGACACTGCATGCTGGTCATACACAGGCCCTGTTCATGACTGTCATTAATATGCGTCGGGTGATTAGATCACAAGTGGGCAGCTTGAAGTGAAGGTGAATTGAGGACGCGTTCAGCAGCAGTATGGGTTGTATTGTGCAGCTACTCTAACGTCCAAGACCTGAAGGACCACCTGCTCCACTGACATCCTTTGTTTAATGGAAATACATTCAGGTTTTGACGTCCACAGTGTCTATGTTACGAATCACAAAACATTTTGGACAATGTGGATGTTGCCTAAAGCACAACAGGAAATACAACCAGCCTTTACTATTCTAACCCTGTCTTCTGCTATTAGTATCAGACAGACGAGGCATTGGTGGGAAGCACATTCAGCGGTGGTCTGGGTTGTTTTCTTTCCACAAGACTACAATGAAGGAAAATCTGCTCAACGGATCTCTTTTGTTTAGTGGAAGCACAGTCTAGTTTTGTCAGTAACATCCTACATTATGATTTCATCAAACATCTTGGACAATGTGGTTTATGCTTAAACATTAATAGAAGAAGACAGGATCAGAACAATACAGACTGATCTGGGTTCTACATGACCACGTTCAATTTGTTCTCCAACTGTGTATTCTGCTTTTGTCCACAACATCTGAAAATTTCAGAAAACCTCCAAAGAGATATTACAAGTTTTAAACAGTCTGTATTATATCCTCTTCTTTTAGTTTATGGCAAACTTGGTTTTTATTGTGTGTATCCAAACAAGTACCAGCCACAGTGAAGGACTGCCTACTCTACTGACATCCTCTACATACAGTAAGTGGAGCAACTATATCATCTGAACTGCTTCAGTTGGGTCCCGAATGGTGCATACTACCTTTGGGCTTATGAGTACATTATATTGAGCAATTTGGTTTCCTTGGAACAGAACAGGCAACAGACAAGCTGGTTTGTTTGGTTGAAGAACCCACAAAGATATATCATGTGCAATAGGACACACCAAGGAATAGACCCAGTATTGTTTCGATCCTTTCTTCTTTCTCTTCTAATTTACAGCAGGGCAGGTAAAGGAGGTGCATTGCTGCCAACAATGCATTTGGTCTTTCCAAACAGAAATGATGTGTTTATTTGCATCTAGAGCGGGAAAGCAAGATCCGACCCGAGTGGTCACTCGAGACAAACGTGGAGACGCATTCTGATGAAGAGCTGTCCTGTCGTGATCAGATCACCAAAGATGCTGTGGATAAACAGAGCTAAAGAGACTCTCCACTGTGCAAAGGAAGGAGGATTTTATTTACATGCCTCAAGTCACATGTCCAGGCAGACAAAGAACATGGGAACATGTCCAGAAAATGTCCATTTGTTCTGGTTCTGATGTGTTTAAGCATCGTACAGCTTTAATGAAGTGTTGAAACAAATTATAAATGTGATGTCTCACAAAAATTCTAATTCCATTAAAGAAAAGATGGAGGTTGAATTTGTTGGGTAAAATCCTGAACTTAAGGGTTAATTTCTTTCATTTTTATCTAGTCCATTACTTCAGCAAACTCCACTTTCCGGTGTCCTCCCTGACCTGGATTTGTGAATGCTATCAGGCTAAATTGAAGTCGCTCTGCTCATGTGCAAAGTGTCTTGGAAGAAACTGGCAGTGCTGTACCAATAGAGCAGATGTCTGGGAGAATAAATTGGCTAGAGAAAGTTTTTCAGGCACCTGTTCAATCCATCCTGTTGGGAGACATCAGACAAAGCTGTGTGGAGCCACATCCGCCACAGTGACAGACTTTCACAAACGGGATGGGATGATTTAGCAAATGGCGTGGGTGGAGGATTTGTGAATAGCGACTTGAAATTTTATCAAAGAAATGATTGACATTTGTTTGTCTTGATGGGAAATCTCCATTATTTTACAAGTGGGTAACAATTTATTTAGTGCAGCTGTTGTCTCAGTCTGACATCGCTTAGCAACACGAAGCGTCCTAGGATCATAACTTCTCTTAAAATGATAAAATTCACATTTTGTTGCAGCCATTTTTATGCCTTTCACAGCTCATTTTTAAACTCTGGCTGAACTCGTTAGTTATCACATCATTTACTCATGACTGGAGCGCTGTCAGTTTATTACCTCATGATCTCAGGATAGGTGTTAATCATCAAAATTTTAATTGTTGTGTAAAACCTTGTCTTTTTTTTATAATTCTCTCACATTCCTTTGCTTTGTTTCTATCCTTGATTGTCTCTTTTCTCTATTTGTGCAGAGGAATGTCTCCATTATGTGACTCGCTCAAATAGACCATGAAATACAGGAGCTCATTATCTCAATTAAAGGGCCAATCTGGCCTGAACGTAAACAAAGCTGAAATGCAAAGCACAAATCGGCTCCTGCTGTCTCTCTCTAAAGGTTTTATCTGTCTTGTCCTGAAAACAGGATATGACATTCAACTATATCTAATTAATCTCTCAATAATAATTCATGCAAATCCATCCGTCCATTTTCCATACCACTTATTCTGTTAAGGGTCACCAATCAAAGGACTATTCACCCCTGGACAGCTCACCACTTTCACATAAACAGCCAGTCACATTCACACCACCAATTCAGAGTAATCATTTAACCTAACCTGCATGTCTTTGTGGGAGGAAACCAGAGTAACGTAAAAATAAATCAAAAAAGAACAAATGCAAAGTTCATACAGAAAGTACAGACTGTAGAAAAATGAAATTACCCATTGAACTGGCAAGTGAAGCATTTCGATTAAAGAGTAAATAAATGTGATTGGCAGTTTCATACATAATAATGTGGACCCTCAAAAAAATCTATTAGTTTCTCTCCAGGCCTTTCCCATGTGCCTGTCATTCATGGTGCTCATGAGATCATGGTGTTGCTTGTTGACATGTGTAATCAACCCTTAGCAACTGCATTTCTAACACTGTGGACCACTAGATCACATCTCAAGCCACTGTATGACCATATTAATAACAAGTATATTCCTATTCACAAAGTCTGAACACAGGATTGAAAAGTCAATTGAATACATTTGTGAGACGTGACAAAAATGAATTAGAATCTCATCTCAAAAGACCCACTTACTTTCCAGAGTCTCAGCCTCATCTTAACCATGTTCATCACGAAGAAAGCTCTGGAAAAAAAAAAAAAAAAAACATTAATGTAGAACCACCACTTTCTACAGGAAGTCAGGTTGTTACTGAAGCAACCGTATGCACCGCACATTTGCTTAATGCTAAGGCAGAGTCAAAGAGTATGAGCAGTTCATTGTTTGTGTAGATCATCTGTTTTGCCATTTCTGTCATTTTGTCACAATCACCCTTGAGTCATTTCAGCAAAACCACAACAACAGCATCCTCCAGCAGCTGCTGTTCACCAGATGTTCAACAGTGTGACGTTGCTGTTACATCGTCATTTCACTTAGGTATTTCATAGATATTTTTATTTGCCTCTGGACCTTGAGTCACAAGGGGTATCCAAAAAAGACGGCGCTAACCTTTAGAAATGTAGATGCCACTTAAGTGTTCCCTGCCATCGAGAGATATTGACGTTTTAGCTGCTTCTCATTCCCCTGAATCATTCTTCAAATATTTCCACTTCTTTTCTTTACCAGCAAAAAAAAAAAAAAAAGCCAGCTGCTATTCATCTCTGTTACTGAGGCTTTGCAGCAGGGTGTGTTTGAATGTGTGTGTGTGTGTGTGTGTAGACCATGAATAATGCAAACCTGTCAGCGTTGCGTCTCCTCTGTATGCCTTAAATGGTTAGCCCAGTTTAAAAGTCAGCTTTGAGTAATCTATTATTTATTGTATTGCTCTGCCATTGTCCTGAACTCTGCTGAATGCTCTTGTCACTTTTTCGGGGGGGAGATGTTTTCTGGAATATGCAGCGTGGTTAATATGCTAATCCTGACAGCATGTGTTTTTCATTTTGACCACTGTGCTGTGAATACAAATTGCTGCTACACTTTAAATCATTGCTACGTCTTCTGATACAATTAAACCTGAAATCTATATTGAAAACAACTCGTGACCAGACGTAGTGTTGTCAGACTGTTGGTGCTCTTCCCTTTTTCTTGCTCTATGACGAGCTTTTAAATGGGCTCGTACTTGTCATCCACTAGTCTGGCACCCAGTGAATATAATGACCATTATGGCCACACAGATTATACAGGTATTTCTACTCAGTTGTGACATGTTTTCTGTCTGTATTGTGATCAAATTCATGTTTTTTTCATCATGGAAATTAGACTGTCAGAGCATGGTCGTGCTGAAAAACCTTACCACACAGTGACTGTCGTCTTCACCACAGCTGCTGAACAGCCTCATCACTATGAATGGTCTGAAATATAACCACGACGTGATGGTGGTGATGATAACATGCGTAGCCGGTATCCAGACATCTGAATCAATGACCACGTCTGACTTTTTGGCGCTGATGATGATTTATGTAATGAATAATTTAACAAATCAACAAATCTTAATCGATTGACAAGAGAATTTGTCTAATTCACAGGCTGGGGAGAACTCGAGTGTTGTTTTTGAAGGCAGTCCAATGAAAGAGAAACATGAGATGAACCAGATCAGTCGGGCTTGACCACATTCAATATGACATTCAAGCATCAGGTATAAAAAGCATAGTGCATGTTGTTATTTTAAAATTAGATTTCACCCCGGTGAACTGCGGTGGACAGCGACAGGTTGATGGGTCATTCAGACAGATGTTTGCTGTGTTTGAGCAGGAATAGAATATTACTGGTGACAGTAAAGTTGATATGTGATAAGACATGATATGTAAAGGTCTGACTAAAAAAAAACCTTGTGTATTTTCCTTATCTCCTGTCTTGGTTAATGTCTATATTTAAAGATGAACAACGTTCATGTCCACATCCTCCAACTATTTACGCACCTAGTCTATAATAACATCAAATAACTAGTTGAACCCACACATGAGATAAATGAAGATTTAACATAAATCAGTGATAATGACCTAAAATGACAGAATTCATTAACATCAACCAACCACTAGGGGGCGGCTGTGATGTTTGGGTTCTGCTTCAGACTGTAGATAAAGATGGAAACATAACAGCTTCTTATAGTTTTGTCTTGATAAGTGGAGACCTCACATTTGCTACTGAAACATAGAGAATAAATATGATGAATATGATTTTAAAGACAGAAGTAGACTTGTTCACAGTGACATTGTTAGCTTAGCTTCCTCTGCAATTGCATAGTTAGCTTGCTAGCTAGCTAGCTATAGATGGACATCATGATGGGTCAAAACATTTCCGTCCCAGCTGAGTGATTTCCCCCCAGGTGACTGGTGACAAGAGCCAACTAGACATCTGATCAGATTTTTGATGAACAGACTGATGCCAATAATAGAATTACAAATGAAATCCACAACCTGCAGATCCTGATGTAGAAACAGATACAATATACACACACACGCAAACATTAATCACTAATATATTGAAGGGCATCACATACTGTTCATTACACAATGCACAGAGTAAATTATCATAGACTATGTATACAGATATATTTATATTGCTTTGGTTGGTAGCCGCTTTTATCTAAGAGGAACAACACTTCAAAGTCTCTACTGTAATGAGGCACTATGGAGTGAACACTTCAACAAGAAAAACTACAAGGAGATCAGTGTACAATAAGAGTGAGTTAGGCATGTTGGGTGTCAGAGGTGTAAGGAAAGGAGGTGCTCTCTGAAGAGATGAGTCTTGATGTGAGAGATGAGTCGCCCTTGCTCTGACAGCGTTTGATACTGAACAGACTGTAGCGCGATCGCCTCGTGTGCAGGCATGGCGATGCCAGATGACGTTTCTTTCAAGGAACGCAGTGGCCGAGAAGGAGAATGAAGCTGCGTGACTGAGTTCAAGTAGACGGGTGCACGCCCAGAAGTCACTCTGTAGGCAAGCATTAGTGACTTGAATTTGATTCGGGTGACCATGGGTAGCCAGTCGTGCATCTTAATTTCATTCAGCTGGTTTGAATCATTTGATTTAGGAAGCTTCCGCATTGCATCTCAATTAGAGGAACCGTTGGCTAATCAGGTTCAATAATGTGACTGAGCTGCTTGTGAGCTCGTTTAATTTAATTTATCTGTCAACTAAATTCATTTGCAAGATGAAATGAAAATCATTCTCCCTGTCTGTTGTGTCTGACCTCAAAATCATGACAGCTTAATAGAACAGGACCTTTAGCCAGCGTCTCCAAGGATTAAAATTCAATTCAAGAGAGTGTGTTGTTGTTTGTTTTGCTGCTCACACATTTTAAAAGTAAATTTAATGAATTTACATTGGATTATTACTTCAGCAGTCATGTTTCTCAGCAGTCATCCTGTATGTTGCAATAGTTTTGCCTTAAGCTTTTTTTATTATTCCTCATCTGGTCTTTTATTGAGCAGGTTTGTCAGATTCAGTCTGGTCAAGATTCTGTAAATTAACAGTAGTAAATCCGTCCAACCGGTCTCACTATTAGAAAATATAGACTCTCAGTATAAGGACCAGCAGCTGTATTCACATAAAACAGCCTATCCTCTATAAAGTTATTAAATCTCAGCACTGGCCAAAAATATGATCCAAGAGAAGTATGACACATACTAATACACCAGCACAGAGCACACTAGCATCAATTCCATTGATTTCCTTATTTTATTTTTGAAAAGCTCACAGTGCAGGTACAGATAAAGTTCCTTTGTGAGTCCTATTGTTATATTTTAACAAAAGAGATGAAGAGAAACATGTTTCTTGTGCAATTTTATGACAGTTCGTCTTCTTCAGGCATCTTCCCCTTGTCCAGACCAAACCATAACCCAACGAGCCCCAATGGGACGAGGCCGGGATTATTTAAAAACTAACAAAATAATGTTTAACAGATGCAACCAGGGCTGGTACTTGTCATTTGTGTGCCCTGAGCACAGCAGCTTTTTGGTGCCCGACCAGCACCACCATCATCAAAAAGTTGATAAAATAATAAAGAAACACTAACACATTAAATAGCTAAAAATACCACCACAGCAATAAAACTGACCTGTACAATAACTCCTAACATCTTGAAATTTATACTACAGCAACATGTTTTGTCTTTCCTGATGCATTTGCGACACAACTCCGCCAGAATCACAAGATCTCGCAAAATTCATGCATAATCACGCGATATAGCAGGATGCAGAACGGCGTGAACATGCTGTGTTTTTATTTTGAAATTTAGCAGGAAGTTTTATTTTGTTTCTGTGCTCGACTGCTGAATTGCTGCGCTGTGATGTGACGTCCGACAAATAGACTTTTCCAAAAATCTATATGCTGCGTTCCCATTAGCTCAACTAATAAATAATTTCACTGTAAAACGAGAAGTTCAAGTTTGTGTCCCGATGTTGGCCGTCGCCGCTACAAAGTCATTTTTTTTAAGTCAGGACACCATTCTGTTGTTATTTGACATTTGGACCTTGTAAATTACAGGAGAAACCCAGAAAAAATGGGAGTGTTGGCAGCTGTGAAAATAGAAATCTGGTGAATCAGCTGCGGAGCGTCGGAGCAGTGACGGAGCTGGTGGAAACACAAACATTGTCTAGAACTGAAACGTAGAATTGATACGTGCTGTCAGAAACACATTAGTGGTGGCCAGTAGGCCTATTGGTTAATATTTTTCATTTTAAATATGTCATCACTGTGGTTATTATTGCGTGATGTGTGTTATTGGAGCGCCGACTCTGGATGCAACAATAGATTCAGACAATTTATTTCAATCAACCAAAGTTTCATTATGTGTTAACTAGAACAGAATAAAAGTTTTCTTTAGGTGATATGAAATCTTTCAGTCTTAGTTGTACCAGTTTTTCTAATGCTCTGTCAGCACCATTGCACAAGAAAGCAGTGCCACTGTGGATAAAACTGAATCAATCACAAATACATTGTCTTACTGGCAGATGTAGCCACCTGAACATGTTCTTCCACAGATAAAACAAACATACCCTGTTGAGTGATGTAAAACAATGCTCGGAATGTGTTTAAAGACATTAGATATGCTTCATGCTGAATTTATGACCCATTTTTAAAGGTTAATATCAGAGGAAACAAATAGACTTGTGACTAAATGCAGCACTGTTGGTTTTGATGTTTTTGTTGGATTTGCTGACAGTAAAAATATAGCAAATGACTTTCAACCTATTGCCCTCTCAGAACAACTATCTATACCTGGCCTTGATTTGAAGCAACCTCTGAAAAGCACACTGACCTTCTCTTTCTGTTGCCTCAGTCAGAGCTACTTCTTTGGCTTTCTATACCCTTTAAGAGCTCTCAGGAGTCAGCACTCACAGCTTGTCGTTTGTCGTGGCGAGGCTGACCTTACTCCATTTTTCTCAGCCCTTTGACAATAGGCACTACAGCTGGCCCTACCGAACCCTGCTTTCACCCACTCTTTTTGCAGTAAACAATATCCAGTCCTGTGGAAAAGTGGCAGCACCATTTTGTCAAGTTTGGGAAACAAATGTCACATCATCAAGTACACTCAACTTGTGCTGGGGAGAAAAATATGAATGCCTCTAGAGGTAATATTTGGAGCAGGTGACATTAAATTCTGCAGTTTCAAATCGACCTTTAAAAAAGCAAAATTCAACCAAACTACAGGTTTGAGAAGTTTTCTGAAATGTTACCAATACTTTGATTCTGTTCAGCTGCAACAACCAACGGAGCAGTGAAGGTGGGATGTTTTATTGAGTGTTCAAGGTTTCAGAAAACAAAAGATTCTGACTTGGAGAAGCTGGACATCTTCCCAACACTTGGTTGGAGATGATTTATGCTTCAAGTTAAGCAACCGTGTTTGAAATATCCAATACAGTTAAGGTACAAACCTAGAGAGATAAAAACTTAAGAAGTAACTTCACAATTTTACTGAGGACATTTTCTTTTTAAGTTATTTCAAATAAGAAAACAACAGCGGGAGGATAACAGCTCAGGATTTGCTAACTGGTCTTCTTGCCTCAAAGGTAGTAAAGTTTTTCTCACTTAGATTCCACTGAGACACGAGGTAGTGTAAATAAACTTTTGTAAGATTTTCCAGCTTTTCCTCACAACCCTTTCAATAAATGTCAGAGCTAACACTGGCCAGAGAAAGAACCACCTTCTAAAGGCCCATTTATCCTCTACGCAGGATACGAATACGGAGACAGACTGAGCATTTCATCCGTCATTATGTGTGTAATTTGGTCCGTTTTCAGGGAGCTAAGTGATCCATAGCAGTACGCCGCAAACAGAGTAATACCACCCGAAACCACCGGGGCAGTGTTGTACAGTATAGCTCACGTGATGGGCGAGAGGAGTAAAGAAGAAGAAAAGGGAGGACAACAGAAATCTCAGACTGCGATATATTTAACGACCACACAAACCACTGCCGTCTACAGCGCTGCCTCTTTTCTTATCGCTTTCTTACAATGTGCACAGTGATCGACTTCAACGTCACCATGTTCTTATTGTTTGAAATGTACATCGGAGTTCGAAATCTGCACTCGGCGCTGCCCTCTAGTGGATGTGTTTAACAACCACGGCAACATCAAATGCGCATGGTCCGACGCTAGGTACACACGTACCTTCTTATGTGCATAAAGGGAGCATGCATAGAGCGTAAATGGGCCTGAACACCTAAGAAACTGACATTTTGCTATAATGATGAAATGATTTGGCAGGAACACTGTTGCCTTCTGGGTTATCCCACCCTGGACCCCAGCAAGAAGATGAGGAGATAGAAATAATCTGTTTCACAAAAAACTCAGACTTAAACACAATAACCTTTTCAATTAAAATATGCATTTCTTCATAAAAACTGATATATTCTCTTTTGTCTAGATTACTCAACAGTTCTTCAACTAAACTTAAGAGGGTTATTCAGATAATGCTGAGATAGTGAAGTAGTTTAAGATGTAGTCTTATGTTTTCGGTCAAACAGACTGAGATACTTGAATTAAAAGCTTTAACTCCTGAAGTTCAAACTGATTGATTTTGTTTCTCTTTTTTCCTTCAATACAAGGTGCTGCCAGACAGACAAGTTACACTGAAAGTGTAGTAGTTCTGCTACACACTAGAAAGTAAATGTTTTTACTGCACTCTCTGCTTGAAGGTTTCCATTGAGGTTTCACCTGAAAGATGAGGTTCAATGAGGTGAACAGTTAAAGAGGTGGACTTTCAGAGGGTGTTGGGATAAGTTAAGTTTTTGTTGAAAATTTTAGCCAATTTGGGATTAATTTAGCAGTTAAGGTGTGTTTGCATGTTGTGAGCACCATTAACCAGACAGTGATGCCAAGGATTGGCCCACCCAGGCTCCTGACCTGGTCATGCAGTGCAACCTGATGTGTAACCCTGCAGATGGTGGGTGAACAGGGTGGAGGCTGCATGTAGCAACCCCTCAGATCTCCCTCCAGGGAAGTGCCCTGGTTCCCAATTTTGCTGGAAGTGGTGCAGTCCTTTGCGTGGGCCTCTGCTGAACTGCTATGAAGCCCTGAGGTCAGTTTGAGATAGTTCAGGGCACCTCCCAGTGGAGGACTTCCAGGCAAATGTAATTGGTAGTACACCTTGAGGTGGAGCCAGAACACCCTGGAGAGATCATACATATATCATCAGGTCTGGGAACATATCATGATTCTCTGGTAGGAACTGGGAAACCTTCACTGGAGCTGGGGACACTTTACTACTCTGCTCAACCTGCTGCTACTGCAAACTGACCTTGTGTTTGCAACTAAAAATGGATAGATGGGCCTTAATTTGTAAAATATTCCTCTGAAGTGGCTCAACCAGGCTCCTTTAAACAGTGGTAGTGTATCTAAAATTGATCAAAAAAAAAAAGGGGGGGGGGGGTGTTAACTTTACATTATAGTTTAAAAAATCTAGACAACAATGCACATAATGTCAACAGAAACATCACAGGGTACATTTAAAGCTAAAAAATATATATTTATTTCCGGCCACTGGGGGGCACTAAAACTCTTAAACCACCCACAGTCTGGATATCGTCGCAAATATATTAAACTGATGTTAGCGAGCAATTTCCCATTTTACTCACCCAGTGGACACTGAACAACGTAAACATTCATCTGAATGTTTCTCTCCAGTTGATGAAGTTGAACATTTACTCTCTTTAGAGCTCTTTCCATCAACAGCTTTGCTTATGTTTTCTTCCTTTGGGTTCTAACATTTTACCTACAAGCCAAGAAAAGTCACCTCAGTGACTCATTGTGAGTAAAACACACAAATAAGTTGCTAAATTAGAGCATTAGAAGTGATACAAGCAAGTAAATAACTTTTGCCTCAGAGAGAGAGCTGTGGTATGACATTAGTAGAGCATCAGCGAGGGGGGGAAATATGGTGAGACTGATTTGCTTCATCTCTGGATAAGACCTGAGCAGAGGAAATGTCCCTGACCCAGCGACAGTCAGACAAGGAGAGCGCCACAGCAGATGCTTCTGAGTCATTTATCTCACTTGCGCTTTGACACGGAAGCCGTTATTGTCTGGCTTCTGCACAGAGCAGCTCAAGCCTCTCGAATCAAAGCAGCTGCAGCAAACCACTCGTAAATGGAGCCATTTTAAAATCAGAGTATGAATTATGAATATCGGTTCCACTGAAGTGCAGAGGAAAGCTCAGGTTTTCATTTCACACAGAAAGGACAAGGGTGTCTGAGAAATTATACAAGTGAGGTAATGATCTATCTCATATGACACATTCAACACTTTTCTAGTGTGAACATGCTACATACAAACATACACACCTGTATAACAAATGATGTTTTTATGCTTTGGAACTGGGGCAGACTGGAAACCTGGAGGCCTTTGCAGACAGACGTGTCGTCTACATGACACATGAGGTGAAAGCCAATTCTGTTTTTATTTTCCATCATCATTTTTCATGATCTGTCATTCTCCCTTTCCAACCTGCATCATGGCTCCAAGGGAACATTTCTCATCAGTTTTTGCTTGTTGTCATTTCCATTCAGTTTGTGATGTGACAACTGAATCATCACGCATCAAACAACAAATCTTCACCAGAAACTAGTCCTGCTTTTCTTTTTGCTATTTTGGACATAAAAAGTAAAGGCTAAATATAATACTTACAACTGATGTTTTGAAGATTTAAATCAATTTTCTTGTTTTCGTGGGATTTGCTGACAGTAATATATATATATATATATTGAATGGTTCTCAGCTTTATCTTTGAACCTATGGCCTTCTTTGCACATTTATCTATACGTGGCCTTCAGCTGAAGCAACTGCTTAAAAAAACTGACTGACCTTCTCTGACTGTTGGCTCAGTTCAGCACAATGCAGCTGTTTCAGAGGCTACACAGAGCTGAGAAAGTAGCTCCAACAGAGACAACGCTAAACCCAGACCCCCGTCTTAAAAAAACAATAAATGGTATAAATCATAAACCATTTTTGTGCATTTTCTCATCTTCTTGCTTGTGAGACAGGGTAAGATTTGATTTTCCATATAAGTGAATGTCATATCAGATATTTAGCACCATTATTCCCCAGGCCTACCAACAACACTACAGCAATTTCTCAAATGAGAGTTTAAAATGGCCATCTAGTTGATATGAGCCCCTCTCCACACCTCTGTGCTAAGAGGTAGTAAAACATGAGAAGATTTTGTTACTTGTGGTAAAATGAAAACAAGTGAATTCTGACTTTTTCAAAATAACATTATTTGGTTAAATTTAGTCGACTTCACAGCTTGTTTTCTTGGCTCAGTGTGAAAAGATTTTTGTGCTTCAGCTTCACTCCCCCCTTACCAGTAAAAAGAAGAAAATCTTAACAATTCAGGCTCTGAATCCTTTCAGTAGTGTTCAGCAGAAAAATAAAAGGGGAACGCATTATCACGGGGGTCCAGGATTTTAGAAATAATAATCGTAATAAATAAAAGTCCACAGTTGGAAGCAGTTAGAAAAGTTTCATGTCCATCCAAGCATTGGAAGTTTTTCGTTTCAAGTGTAAAAACAGAAGATAAGCAAGCGTGTCAAAAAATCTGGTACAGCAAAAAAAAAAAAAAAAAAAAGTTCAAATCCTCATAAAGTAGAATTACAACTTTGGGACGGTGTAGTTGAACTTAATTGGTGTAAAACTTCTTGGTCAAAGATATTTTGTTCAGTCACTGTGACCGCGCTCTTTGACAATGAAAATGCAATTAGTTCATCCTTGAGTCCAAGTGAATGTGAGGCCAAAACATGCTGTGTTAGGTCACTTTAACTTCGACCTTTAACCAACTAATTCTAGTGACTTTGTTGTTGAGTCCATGTGAATATTTGTATTAAATCTCAAAGGGTTTGGTCAAGGATTTCTTAAGATATCACATTCAGAAGAATGGGACAGACAACCCGACAACGTAAGGCCTCCAGACAGTTTTGTCACTGACACACGGTGAAAAATAAGAGCACATAGTGTTTTGTCAAGTGCAGCAGGATGAGAAGTTTTATTACTGGACTTTTAAAGATGGGTTAAGTTACATTTTTGACCACACTGAAAATCTGTGGCAGTTGAAAATTTCCAATATTCGACTTCTGGAGGACTTGGAAATTAATTTGAAGCTTCCCTCCAAAAGAGATGGTTTAACCTTAACAACCAACCTCCTGATAATACCGTCATATTTACATTCAGAACAGGTTGGTTCAGTTTCAAATGGATCTTTTCCTTTCATCTATTGCCTAAAGACTTTCAATCTCTTAAGATTGTTTAGACTTCACAATGTGCTTGAAAATCTGTGTGTGTGTGATGTTGTGATTTGGTAAATGGTACAAAGGCTGTGTACGTGATAGTTTAAAGCATGTACTAAATAATACATATTAAAATATGGACCATATCTGACTGCTAATCTATATGTTCTACATACATAATCATAGCTAGTGTTTTATGCATCTACATGTCTTCATAAGTTCATAATCACACAGTCATCTTATCCCCTTAACTTCATAATGACATGTACTTGGATTAATTAATTAAATGGATACGTGTATTAGGATTAAGTACCAATTAATATACTTTATATTGACGGTCTTGCACACTTTCATGGGTAAAGTGTCAGTTTCTCCACAAAGTTGGATGGATTTTCCCTGAAAGTGGAAAGACAAGTAGGAACTAAGACTGAGTGGTGTTCCTTTGAACTTTTTCCAAATACTAAGACAGAAAATCTCGAGTCTGGAACACGTCAGTTCACACCTGGCAGCACAATGCATCTCTATACACGTCTTGAATGACTGCTTTTGATCATATCTCACTTCCCTGCTTTATATACAACACGTACATTAGTTCAATTTCCAAGGATGAAATAAGTTGTTTTTAAAGCCGAAAAGAGATCATCTTTGAATTCATTGTTGTGATCCAGGCAAACCAAATCAGCCAATGTGTTTGATGCAACCTCTATAGGCTTTTCCAAGCCAGCGTACATGACTTGAAAACCAATTAAACGAGTACAAACACACTGTTAAAAACCTCTGAATGTTAGGTGCATTCCACTTATAATGGATTCATCCAAGATGTATGTTAATGCTACGTATGAACACAACCTTTTCCTAAATTTGATGGGTTTAAAGCAGTTATAGTGTTTTTAAACAAGCCTGTAGAGAAATCTGTACCCACATCACAGGTTGTTAAAACAAACTAAAACACAAAGTTTTAGCAGTTATGGAACAACACTTTCATGACAGACTCCCTGCTTTGTTTGCTTTTGTGCTGAGATCTAATCCAGATATTATTGCCTTATTAAACAGATATGTCAGCAAGCAATTTTCCCCATTTACACACCAAGCAGACACTGAGCAGCTTTAGCATTCATCTGCAGTTGATGAAGTCTAACATTTACTTTATTTTGGTTTCTATCAGCATTTAAGAAAAAGGTGCATGTATCTCCTCAGCTGCTGCTTGTGGGTGTTTTTTTCCATTTCTTTTTTTCCCTTGTACTTGTTTTTTTCCCATTTCTTTTTTCTATGTTTTTTTCGTTGGTGATAGCAATTTGCCTACCAGCAAGAAAGGTCACCTCAGTGACTCTCTGCAAGTAACTGCACAAATAAGTTGCTAAATGAGAGCATTAAAAGTGATTTAAGCCAGTAAATAACTTGTCTTGGAGAAAGCTTGTGGTATGTTGTTAGTGCAGCATAAAAAAAAAAAGTGGTAAAACCAATTTGCCTCATCTCTGGATAAGACCTGAGCTGAGGAAATGTCCCTGACCCAGCGACAGTCAGACAAGGAGAGCGCCACAGCAGATGCTTCTGAGTCATTTATCTCACTTGCACTTTGACACTGAAGCCGTTATTGTCTGGCTTCTGCACAGAGCAGCTCAAGCCTCTCGAATCAAAGCAGCTGCATGAAACTGCTCATAAATGGAGCCATTTTAAAGTCAGTGTAAGATTCATGAATATTGGTTCCACTCAGCTGCACAAGAAGGTTTAGGTTCTTTTATTTTATTTTAGATGGAAAAAAAAAAATCAGTAAAGAGAGAGAAAGCAAAAGTGACCCAAGAAATGACAGAATTGGAATAAAAAAAAAAAAATTAGTAGTATAACTGATCAAACTGCTGTTTAATTAAGGTGATGCTCAGACTACTGCAAATGTGACTTATCCCACTTACATTGATGGTATAATCACGAGACGTCACTTCTCCAGCATGAAAAATGATTGCCTCTTCTTTGAATTCCACTGAAATGAATTAGCAGGTTTGAATAGACGCTTTGAGAAATCTTTCAGGATCCTCTAAATAGCCTCTCACCTCTCTCAATATAGTCAGAATCAGAATTAACACTGACAAGACAAAGAACCACTGGCTTGAATAATGTTGAATTCACTGTGCAAATGTCCAGTGAGCCAGTAATTACTCAGCATGTCCTCAAATAAAAAAAAAAAGAAAAAGATTCAACTTCCATGTGTATTTGATGATGTGAAATGCAGGATTCAATGCATGACGTCCACAACACCTGCCTCACTGCTGCTGTGTCCAAAAAAAAGCCTCAATTGAACAAATCCAGCGCTGCTTCAACACCTTCATCCAAACCTGTAGGGAGGAATCCACCATCACCCCAAACCTTTTCTCCAGTCTTTTCATTTCCTAGACCGACATCGCTGTATATTTCTCTTTTCTACATTAAGCCAAATTGAATGAGGCGAAGTCCTTATATACATTTTGTACTTCAATATCAGTTCTCAGGTTTTATCTTTCAACAAATGAAATTACTTTCAAAGCTCTTCGATGAAGAAAGTAAGCTCTAAAGCACTGTAGCTGTTCCAACCTCCATGAAGTAACTCACACAATAGATCTTAACCTTCTTGGTTGTTATAATAATAATCACATCAAACTTATGAAACATCATATTTTAGTTATGTTTTGGAACAAAAGTTACTTGGTTAAGTTCAGTTTGCAGTTACGGATCTCTGAAAAGGATTTTCACCTTCGTCCTTCGCTTTCGTTCTAATTACAACGGCTGCCAGAGATCGCCTGACAATAAAACGTAACTATGGGTCATAACGAGGTGCTGCGCAAAAGACCTGCAGTCGTTTTTTTATAGGACGACAGCCTCAAAGTGAGTGTCAGACTTCTATACAACTACAACCAAGATGAACCAAGAAACGAGCAAAAGCTGAATCATCATCAGTCTTAAACTCTGCTCCATCAACTATTTCAGTATAAAAAAGGATTTTAGGGATTTATAAAAACTATTTGATATCAACTTTAAGTCCTAGAGGTCGACTACCCTCCTACTGTTGATCTTGATCAAACTTAATATTACTTCAATCATTTGAATGACCAGCTGTTTTTGTCATTCAGAGGATTAATCATCACTAGACGTAATGTTCTTTATTAGCCTCTCATGTATTCAGTTGGTTACTCAAATATCCACAGTTACTGCCAAGTCAAGTTCTTGTGTTTTTCTTCAAAACAGAGGAAAGTTCAACAATTCTTATTAATTTTGACCATTTATTTTTCTTCAAGTGAAAGTGGTGCACCAAGTTCAGTGAATACAAATTTAAACTCAAACACTACGACGAAATTATAGAAATCTGCCAAAAAAAAAAAAACCACCACTCGGTAACAATTTGTTCAGAAAGATTTGCTGTGACAAACGAGGTGAACACCAGTTCCATTATTCAGTTCATCTGAAGTCTTTGTTAGCATTTCGCAACACTTTTGCTTGTTGTCTATCAGGACAACACACACACACACACACACACACACACACACACACTTTAATTGCCCATTCGTGTCGTTTCCATTCAGGATGAGATGTGGTAACAAAATTGTTATGTGCCAGACAGAAACCACACTGATGTGAACAACATCATTTCCATTTGTTCTCCAAAACTGCATAATAATGACCTGAATTGTTGAGTAATTAATTTACAACAACGGTTGTAATTTTCTAAAAATAAAGGGATAGGATTCAGAAACTTATATTAATATCATTGATATGAAATAACATTAATTCAAACACAATAGCAATGTCAAATAATGTGTAGCCCTATTATTATGAGAACATTACTTTTTATAAGCAAATACAAAATAAATTAAACCGATAGATGATGCAGCTGTGCAAACTAATCACAAACTGCAACAAAATGTCCCCAATCACCTTTTTTTTTTTTTTTATTAATTTATATCCCACAAAGTCCGTTGTTATCCTTAATGATCCAATTTGATAATGCTCACCATAATGCATTAACTTGTAAACGTGTTTCACCCGTGTTTCATTGTTAGAAATAAAACCTTTGACCAGTCACTTCTGCTTGTGCTTGAAACATTAGTTCACAAACCATGTGTTGGTCATGAGCTAATTCAACAGACTGATGAAAGTCTGAGTCTGTGCATGCAGCTTTTTTAAGTTCAAACATTTGGTATTTTAGAAAAAAAAAAAAAAAAAAAAAGGAAAAAAAAAAAAAAAAAAAAAAGATATTTCAACTCACACAAGCCTTTGAAGACAGTTGTAGTACATATGTTTCTAAGAGATGACATCAAATCTCTCTCAACAGCGTCTGTTGTGTTGTATCGACTGGGAATGTTATTGTTAGATGTAAAATGCAGAAGGATACCTGACACAAAGACAAGCAATAAACAAACTGGATGCAGTTTGCACTTTGGGGCTTCAGTGATGGAACAAAGATTCACAAAAAGTTCTTGGAAATCATCAATCAATCATCAGACTGGCTTCAATAGAACTTTGAGATACTTGTGAATTCACAACGAGTCCCCAACTTTCACTGCAGAGCATCGATTCTCTGACTGTGATACTGAGCAATGACCTCACAAATATTAAGAGACAAAACCAGAAACCACAAATAAACATCAATGACCTGTAGGTGCAAGTGTCAACCAGCAGCGAAGAGTGGATGCTGCCACAGCACTGTGCAGTGTATAATCACTGTATAACTCTATTCAAAACATCCAACTCTCTCCCACTATAAAAAGAACCTTAAGCTACCAGACCAACAGATCAATCTGCCAGTTTCTGACCTAGTGCCATGGCATCATTTGAGTGCAAACTGAAGGTCATGATCTGTGGAAGAAAACAGAACCACATGATCTGGAAAAAAAAGCATGGATGTTTGATCTGGAGACTGTGTCCATGTAGACACTGCACCACACTGGACTGTTGTGGTTTGAAGCTTTTGTTGAGGTCTGAAAATTGCAGGTACAACAGGTCAAAATGAGTTTCCTTCCTCAGGAGATTGGCTTGCTGTCCTGGATACCTGACTGTGGAGGTGATTCCCTAACATCCGTCTGAAGAGGACTCTCCAAAGATGCTGAGCGGATTAGATATCCCATCTGATTTAAGAATTCCTCATGATGCCACAGGAGGACACTGCCAAGATGAAGGATGAATGGGCTTACTGCCCAACCTCCCGCCACCTGGATGTGGATAAGTCTTGGGAAATGGATGGATTAATGAAAGGGTGGACATTTAGCTGTTCTTGTTACCAGGCGATGGTCCACTGTATTTTTCTTGAAAACAAACTGAATTGACCAAGGTTACATCTGTTAATTTGACTCAAACTGATGTTTTCAGGACTGTGTGGACACACAGACCAGATGTTTTCTAACCAGATGTGACTCCCTTTTATATGTGGTTGTAGATGAGAATCATATCCATGTCTTTGCCTCAAATATGACATTTTCTGTTGTTGCTCACATCGTTTCATGTGAACAAAAATCTGCAATATGTGCACGCATATTGTTTGAAAGGACAGATGGAAGTCACTTATAATTATGACTGAGAACCATCAGGGCGAATCCCATTTGAGTAGAATAAAAAAGAAAAAAAAAATAAGAATTAGAAAAATCAGAAATAGCCGAAAAGAAATAAGGACAAGGATCATGTATAGACCCAGAAATAAGCAGCGCTCGGAGCCAAGATGTCGACAGTCCAACTGGTGACTCAGGACCTTGTTCCAATGTCACCTCTTTGTGCTCCGAGCCGTCCCACTGTGAAACTGTTCGAGGGCTCTGTCACAGACTCTTTGAGCCCTTTATGCACACTTTCTCTGTAAGTTTGCAACTCTGCAGATTTTACAGAAAGAGAAAAAAAAAAAAATCATGTGCATCATAAAAAAAAAAAATAAACAAAACATGGAGTGAGTCAGCAAGATTGAGTTTTCCTGTGTAATTATAATCACACATTTTGTGAATCAGCAATGTGTACTGATGCATATTGTGACTCCAAATGTGATGATTTACTCTGACAAAATGGGTTTTTTTTTTTTTTTTTTTTTATGATTCATTCTTGCTCTCATGTTCAGAGTCTTTCCTCACACCCTCCTCCACATATACACTCATGCACATTGATGTCAGTTGCCTTCATGTCTTTGAGGACTCAGCGTTTGGTGCTTACATCATCTCCATCCACGTCACCACAGATATGTGTGGTCTAGTGAAGAACTAGAAACTTCAGACACGTGTCAAACAACTCACTGCCCCCATCAAACCTGGAAAAAAAAAAGACGTCCAAAGCTTGAAGGACGCCCTCAGACATGTAATTTACCCGTAATTGGAATACTTGAAGAGGAAGCGACTGAACCCTACTTACTGTCTATGAAAGTGCACTTTTAAAAGGGGAGTTTTGAGCATCAGCACAAAAAGGCGTTGATAAAAGAATGACCTAGATCGTTTCTGGTTAAATGCCACTCCGTCATGAATGCAAGGACGTGCTAAGAAAAAAAAAAAAAAAAAAAAGAGCCAACTCATACATATGGGACAACGGATGCTCATATTTGCATTTGTCACTTTCAACCAAGCTGCATTCAGTGATTTGCAGTGGCATATGTCTGATGGAGCATTTCAGCTCTGTCTTTTCTTTATTCATAAGCCACATTATGTGTTAGTCTGCAATTAAAGCTGCTCTGAACATGGCGACACTGACACTACTGCTTTTTTCTTGAGAAAGTTAAGGTCATAGTTATTAGTGCGACTTTTCAACATGTTCTGTTGCAGCGAGGTTGTTCGGACGATAAGGTCCGTCTCCATCTGTCTGTCTGAAGTCCAGACTGAAATATCCCAACATCCTCTAAATAGACTGGGACCTTTCATGGGTCTTAGACAATGTGTCCTAATGACTTTGCTTCTCCCCTGAATGTTCCTCTAACAGCATCATGATGGCAACACTTTGGATTTTGAGTGAAATGTCATGTCAATTATTGGATGAGCTGCTTTTCCTCTGGTGCCATCATGATGTAAACAATATTTTAGTTTATGGATGAATATAAATACCAAATTAAAAGAAAAACTCCTGCAGCCACAGCTCTACTTAGCGCTCTGTTCTAATTTTGTACTAAAGATGGTGACAGTTATATTATATCTGCTAAACATCAGTGTGTTAGCGCCAACTTGGCACGCACCAACATGACAATAATAGCATGTAGCACCATGACACAGTGTCGCTGAACTGCTAGCATGACTACAGACGTCTTAATTAACAAGAATAGGGATGAAGTAACTGGAGATGGTTAAATTATCATTTATTTCAAAAAGCTTTGTTAATGGATGATGGTGAGTTGGGAGGGGGATAAAGGTTCTTGCCAGTAAACGTGAGGGGAGAAAGGCTGATGGCAAAGCTGAGCAGAGCGGGAAATGAAGGCACAGCGGGGGCCGGAGGCCGGGGGGCAGGAGGAAAGGGCAGCTGGCAGAGCTGAGCTGAGCGGGGAATGCAGACAGAGGAGCTGGCAAGCAAAGCAGAGGATGGAGGGAAGCTGGAGGCCGGTGGAGACGAGCAGGCGGTGGGGGGTGAACAGGCAGCAGTGGAGGCTCCAGAGCCACAAACAGTTTGTAAGCAACAAACATAGACAGAGGAACAAGGTAAAAGTGAGACTGCGATGCTGCTCTGAATAGAAACGCTTGATACCGCAACTGTCTGAGGCAACAACCTGGCAAAGAGTAGAAGAGTGAAGGAGCAGGGTTTAAATACTGCAGCGCTGATGAGCTGATGGATTTTAGGTGTGCAGACAGATTGGCAATCAGGCAGCCAGGAGAGCGTGAGGAGCATCACGCCCACAACACCGACACACACACACACACACACACCCCTGACACACACACACTAACAGAGAAACAGATTGGAGACACAAAGGAAGGACGAAAAGGAGTCATGGTGTTTAGACGATGATTTCAAGCTTCATCTTGTTTGTGTTTCTGGACTTTGGTCATATCGGATTTACTCAGAGACAAAAAGACAATAAAGCTTGTTTTGATCTGATTTGACAATGAACTTTTAAATTCAGGAACATTTTGTACATAAAGTGGCTTGATAAACAGTTTTTATTGTTATCTATATACATAGATAAGATGTTTTATTTTATATTTTGCTTCAGTTGAAAATGTTACTTTTAGTCGTTTGACTAAAAAACTTGGGTCTGTAAAGAATTCAGGAAAAAAACCAAAACCACTGCATTTATTCAGGTTTTAAAGAACTTTTTTTTTCATAGCAACCATTTAGAAATAGCTGGTAATCACCCTAATTAAAGCTCTGCGCCTAAATAGACCAGAACCCTCATTAACGTCAAAGGTAACACCTGTGTTTACCTGCAATTTCAGGTTAAAATGGCTGCAGATGCTGATGGAGGTGGAGGAAATTAATGGAGCATGTTTGTGTAACTAATGCAAACTGTTGCTGGTTGCATTTGCTGTTTAGAGCATTAGCATAGAAGCTAGCTTTAACTGAGTTTAGCTTCCTACAGCAGCTGATAATGAAACCACACCTGTTGTTTTCTGTGCCCACGTAAGTGGCAGTGTCTTGAGAGGATTTATCACATTTGCTCTCTCTTTCTCCCACATCCTGGCTACTGCACCTCTGACAGCTACTCCTGTCAGGGCGGTGTGTCAGGTATGTGCTGCCTGCCAACCGTCAAGTGGAGCAGAGAGGTGAGGAAGAGATGAGGTACATGGCTATGCAAAAACACTGAGCACTTGAAGTCAAAAACAGAGGGAAAAAAAAAGGTTAAGGCTGCAGAATCCTTATGTCAATTTCAAAATGTCAGCGCATATGAAAAATATAGTCCATAACTTCCCAGAGCCCAAGGTGATGTCTGCAAATGATTGTAGATAATTAAACTATGATGAAAAAATAATTTCATTACATTAGAAATGAGCAGTGAGGAAGTAAGTAGGGTTGTAGAGTTAAATGCAACAAAACACAAAACGCAGGGAAAGAGTAGAAAGAAAACTGTGGCAACAACTTCAACGTAGTAACAACGTTACCTTGAATTGCGTCAACTCACCAGGTCAACGTGACATTTTTCTCCTCCAGTGATTTCACTGAGTGCACTAAAATGCTGGGGGAGGCTTTGTGCACGTTCAAAAAGATTTGTTCATAACTGTGGTTACTGTTCAGAGCGGATTCACATTATCACCAGGACATCACAGAATTACTGTGTAGTCTTTAAAGCAGAGACTCAATTGATTTGGATGAAAATCCCCCCAAAAACATGCCAAACCAGCAGGGGGCGACGTAACTGTAAAGCTAAGTTGGCTGACAGGAAGTCTGACGCATGAGAGTCCAACTATTGACTTCTGAACACACTCTAATCCACAGAGTGGTCCTTGATCTTCCTAACTTTCATTAAGAGCTGAGATTGAATTCTCTTGGACTTTGAAATATGATTCTTGTATAATATTTACACCAGCGCTATCACACAGCCTTAATGTTGATCTTTATTGTAGAGGTTGACTGAGCTGCTCTGAGTTTCAGTCTGACAGGGTATAAATGAGAAATGTTCAACGCTAGTTCAATGTCAGTGAGTGAGTCAGTGCTATGTGAGCTGGGGATTTTAACACAAGTCTGGATAAGAATTTAAATAGACGTTAAAAAGAGAACTAAAAAGATTATTCTTGGCAGTGACGATATATAAAGACGGACGACGCACTTTCTCCACACACGCCGACATGCTGCTGTCTCACACCGGTGACAGTCGCATTGTTAAGGCATCAAATAAGTAATTAAACCCAAACTCATCAGAAAAACAGAGTCGAACATACATCAATGTTGAAATGCCTAAACTGACAGAAAACATCTTTGAGAGAAGTTAATTGGATGTGAACTTTCATGTTTTATTTTCTGCTAATATGACAGGGTTTATGACCTCTACTGCAGCTGGCCACCAGGGGGCAATTGAGATGTTTTAGGTCAATGAAAAGCCAAGTGTTGTTTTGAGAAAGATTTGAGCTGTAATGTCCACAACTGGAAATATTTGTATTTTACTGTGTAGTGAGGCTCATCACCACTGTCTTCCTGGCACCATGTTTTTTTCTTCTTGTGTGGATTGAGAAGTAAAAACTACACAAACATAGACATGTACATGTGGACTTGGGAAAATTATGCGCTCGCTCTTCAAAAGTTGGAAACTTTCAATGCAAAATCCATCACGTGAACACGGCGCAGAGCTCCACTTCTAGCTTGTGCTTCAAACACAATCACAACCGAGGGGCTATATTCATTATTTATATACTGTTCTTCCTCTTGGGTAACTTGCACGTTGATGTAGAAATCTACTTTGCATCTTAACAAGTCTTAAGAACAATACTTCATTCCAACTGTCCTGACCTCGTTTCTAGTTTTACAAACAGAAATATGGGAATGGGCCTAATGCAACATTGAACAGATACTGTACTGATTGCACTGTGGTGTCGCTGTCGTGTTGAGTGCAAACCAAAATGAAGGCAGAGGCATTGTGGGTCGTTGCCTGTTCGTGCATCATCTACATGACACATCTTCACACCAAACATTACGCAAATGTGTATTCGAACTGCACACGGTCGTTTTGGGTTGATGGTGAATCTGTAGGTGTAATGATAATTAAACCCTCTCGACCCCATAACACATCAGACGTCCTCTGATGCTCTTTGTCCTCGGTGGCTGAAATGACATATGTGTAAAGGTCAGGCCCTAATTCAAACCTCTGAAACTCATCTTTAACCGGATATAAAATTGATGGGTTCAAATACAGTAATTCCTCAAAGGTTACATATGAAAAAAGTAGTAGTTTTTTTTCCTTTTATATGGCAGTAATTTTAAGTCAAGCATAAAGAAACTGTCCAGAGTTGGATAAAAGGTTCATCCTGAGCTATATAATTTTTCCCATTATGTGACAGTCTGAAGGAGAACTATGCACTTAGCTATGTCAAAATGTATACTGTATGAACTCGGCTGTGGTAAGAGGAGAAACCCAGCGAGCAGAAGCTTTGACTTTTTCTGTAGTAATATTACAGCAAATGTTATGACAAGTCCAGTAAATATACTTTACATGTTGTGTAGCTGCAAGTAACTTCCTGGGAGATTTTTCACTGATCGTGGCGTCCGGGAGGCGCCAATGATCAAACCCAACAGCTTCCTCCAAGGATCCGAGCTCCTCAGGAAACTCATCTCAGCCACTTGTATCCATGATCTTGTTCTTTCTGTCTCTACACAATGTTGAAGACATAGCTGAGCTTCAGAACGGAGATCGATCCAACTTTGTAAAGCCCGGTACAACGGCTGCCTCGCTACTGACGTGACACCGATCCATCTATCAATGAAGTAACGGGGTCAAAATCAGAGCCGCTCGCACGACTGTCGGGATGTTTTTACCATGTTTGACACCAACGATCAAAACAATTGGGAGCATGTCATGAGGTGACTTTTGGAGAATGTATGCAGCGTTTTTTTGGCAGCTTCTCTAAAACAACTCAAAACCGTCAAATTAATTGACAGATCTTTGGGAGCGATACCTCGATGACAAAATAAAACAGACTGTGTTTTTTCACTTATCACCAAATGGGAAAAATGTTTTGTTTTGTTTTTTCATTTCACCTTTTCTATTAAAATGTGAATGTACCTGGTGTGAAAAAAACAGCATTCATTAAAAGAAACATAAAACTTGATCCAAGAAGAAGCCTCCCACCGCTTTGAGTGTGTCTGCAAGAAATTACATTTATATACGACTAATTTAATCTAATCAAATGTGTCTGGAGAGAAAAGTAATGCAGCGAGAAAACTTTCTAATAAACAAAGTGAAGAAATATTTCAAATGACTCTACAAAGTTGTGAAAAGTTTGTTTAAAGAATATCAGCTCTGTCTTCTCTGAACCTGTCTACACTCAGGACGCCCGTCTCTACCCGTCATCCTCCCTCTGTGCAATTCACATGATAAAACCGAGGCAAGTGATCATAGTCCAGGCAACAATTACGTCTGCTTCAAAATGAATTTAGCAAGACAAATTAACAGCAAATAAATGTAATCACTGGCAGAGAGGTTATTAGTTTTCGCAGCACAATGAGGTTTGAGGCTACGCACTTTGATGTGGTCGTGACAGCCTCTGAAAAATTATCCATCAACATAAAACGGAGCAAATTTTCCCTCTGACTGAAGGATTTAAAAGTGGCCGAGTGTAGTGAAAAGGTTTGGCTCTGCTAGTCTGGTCTAATTGCATAAGCTTTGGCCTTTCTCCAGGGGCACTCCCTCCACTTTATAAATCATATGAATGTCTGTTTTATACCACAGCGCCGCAGTCATTGGTCATTTCTGCTGCGGGTCTTCAATCCCGAGTCCTCCAATATTACGTTCCACTCCACCTAATAATTCATAACTTCCATCAATCCTGCAGGCCGATAGTGTTGCGCTCTTGATCGATTTGGACGACGCAGCCACTGAATCATAATCACGGAACAAGCTTCTCTGAGTTGTGTACAAAGTTTAATTTGTTGTTGAGTGTGGCTCGTAAAGGTAAAGGGGGTGAAAAAAAAACCATAGTGAGCGAAGCCATTCTTTGTTAGAAAAGTTGCAGTGACGGCTATTTGTCGAGAGCCGTGAGGTTGACATTGGTCAGCGGAAGGGATGGGATGTCTCCTTTAATCAGCCGTCTCTTTCCCGCGCCTTTCACTGGGTGCCAGATCAATTTCACAGCTCTCTTGAGAAGAATTCCTCAGCCTAGATTTCTAACAACGAAAACACTACATCAACAGATTTAAATTAGGTTTCAACAGAACAATTGTCAAAATGAACAATGGCTAAAACGTCTAATCAGCTCCGTAAATACGTGTTGACTAACAAAACGTCGTCCGCGTGATGAAATTTTCAAATAGGTCCAAGTCGCGGACCGTGGGTTCGCAGGCTCGTTTGTTTGGATAAATGTTATAAATCTAGAAAGCGAGGACCATCTTCCTCCTTGTGATCCGCCCGACCGAGTGAATCCAAATCCTCCAAATGAAGAGATATGAGGGGCTGAGTGAGAAGTGACCTTCACAGGTCACCCTGCCCACTGAGGCTTTCTGTCTCTTCTACACTGAAGAAAACCAAAGTAAAAAAAGTGTGTCACATTATGCACAGTACCATGAATCACTGTGTGTTTGTGTTGTTGTGCATCCATAAATAACGACGGATGCATCACACTCAGCTCGCTAATAAACATGGCTTTTGAGAATCTATATCCTATAACTGAACTTGCAGCCTTATTATAACACAGTATTATGCAGAGTTTTGCATCCTCACTTGTTTGTGAGTGCCTCTCTCTCTGGAGTTCTCTTCCTAGTGCATGGTAAATTGGTTTCACAAACCTTTGATTAGACAATCCCCCCACTTCCATTATGTATGCTGTCGATGAGTGATTGCCCGCATGCTGAGATAAAAGACGGGTCCGGGGACTGAGGCGACGAGGCGAAAGGGACATGATAATGAAATGAAATGAGGCGTGAACATTGTCTGTTGCTGTTATCACTTAAGAACATGGTGGAGAAAAAAAAAAGGGGTAAAGGGACCTGAGAGATCTCGGCTCTGCCTAATTCTTGACAGAGCCCTGTGCTCCCCGCTGCAGTTGCTGGAGTTCATCTGTATGCCCAATACATCTCAACACATTTGATTCAGAGTCTCTAGAGAGAACGAAAAACCAAAAGAGGAAAACAGTTAGTCTAGCCTCAGTCCAGCGTGTATGTAAATGCCTCGGTGTAGTTAACAGTGTATAAATTTAAATATCAAATGTTTGAATTTGCTTGCTTCATGTTATGTCACAGGGTTAAGAGAAGTCGAGTCACGTTTCAGCTTCGCATCTCACTGGTCAGTTCAGAAGCTCGACCTCAAGACAAAATGTTCAATTCACTTTGTAGTTTATTGATCGTTTTACTCCATTTTACTGCTTTTAGGCTGAATTATAAAACAGAATTTAAACATTATTATTATTATTATTATTTTTTCTTTTACTTCTGTTGGAGAGGATCATACTTTAACTTTTAGCTCTGTTACATCTGTGGTCGACACCAACCACCTGTGCTGTGTTACTTAGTGATAGTAGATTATGATGTGTGTGTTATCATTTGTTAACAGTTTGGATACATGTACATGTAAACTGTGGTGTGTGTTGCTCATCCTACAAACCCAGAAAAGTGAACAGTTCATCAGTGTTTCCTGATCTGGACTAATTGTTAATTATCCCTCATGTGCACTTTACATTTCTTATACTTGTGAGATATTTGTGCCACCGACACACACACACACACACACACACACACTAAATGTTTAGCTCCATTAGTCGTAGAGGTGTTTCTCCCAGCTGTGTTGTTTTAGTTTGATTAGATTGATGATAGTTTTTTTTTTTTTTTTTGTCATTTCTTTTATTAGATTAAATGTTAGAACCAACCAGCTCCTTTTGTTACATTAGTTTTCTTTTTTTTTTTTTTCAGCAACAACCCGCGACCCTTTCTGTTCTCTGTAAATTGTTTGATTGTTATTTTGTTGTGAAATCTTTCTTCAATAAATCATTAACTCTGCTTTGAACCCTACCAGTCGCTTTTCATGTTACTTCCCCTGTCCCCTCACTGAGACGGGGTCATAACAAGTACAATTCCCAGAATGCTTTGGGGGATGTAAACAGGAAGTGAAACATTTGAAAAAAATGCAGGATTGTCCTGATGCTCTGAGGTGATTTATCATGTGTTGTTTTGTAAACACAACAATGACTGAAGTTCTAGAGTAAATTTACATATAAACGTGAAGTCGTCAGTGATATCTCAGATAAAAACAAGAGGAATGTTTCAGTCACTTGAAAACAACACTGACACAACGACAGACAACAGCCTGACTTCACTGTTTAATTACACATCGAACAACTTCCCTAAGATAAAGGTAAAAACAATAGATCAGTCTTAACCATAACCAGTTATGTTAAAGTTAAATTTATCTTTTTTTTCTCCTTCTGTCACCACGTCGCCTCAAACCTCGGTCCTTCCTCCCTGGAACACGTTCGGTCCCAAGGTGTGGATCTGAAATGAGTTTTCTCAAACGTATTAGAGCAGCTTGTGTTGTACATGTTGGACTCTCTGGAGCCACATGATTAAAACACACCGACGCTGTGGCTTCACACTGTTGTTGGCACCGTTCCATATAATTACATTTACTCTGATTAGAAGAAGCTAATTAAATACTGCAACTGCAACCGTCCGACAGCAGATGTATATGCAATTCATATCTACTCTCAGATACAGTAATAAATGTGTTTACATGTCACAAACAACCGCAGCTTGTTTTGTTTTAGAAAAACATCATAGGTGGAGTTAAAATAAGCTAGAGGAATAAAACCTAAGTAAGGTTGGTAAAAAGAGCTGGAGGGCACAGACGCTTCAGGCTCCGAGGCTCATCCTGACAGTCTCTGGTCAGTGTAAAAAGACCCCAGAGTTTTAACCAGGCCTGCAGCTATAACGAGCAGTCAGCTTCGGCTTTGACTCACTGCAATGTGACAAGTCGACAATTTGAAGAATGTACTGAATTAAAAACACACACACACACTGAAGAGCCGCGGGACAATGTCGTCAGGATCACAGCCCGACATCAACGTTCCAATGAATACCAGTTGATTCCAACACTGAAATATGAAATTAAAGAAAGTTTCTAAGATTTAAACTCATTCACATGATACATTATGTAGAGCGCGGTGTTAACAGTGGGACGTCGACAGCAGCAGGAGGTCAACATCAGCATCATCAACACAGATGAGATTTCAGTTGCTTCCATTTGACGCTGTATTATTGTTAATGTTCGAAGGTATCATTTGTCATTCGTCAGTGGAAGTGGCGTCGTTGTTCAGTTAAAATTTACATCTTTTAATGTTGAATTAGAGAAACAAACAGGAAGCACAGAACAAACTACAAATCTTTTTTACTGACGTCTGTGTTAAACTGTTCAACTGTTTAATGTCAAACCTCATCACCTAGAAATGACATTTATACACAACTAAACTGTTTACGACTACAAACATGTTTTAACAGCTCTGGAGGCGCCAGGGTTGTCTCAACAGACACTGAGGGCGAGTTCATCCTGCAGGAAACGAAGCAAAACGATGAATTCAACAGAAACACAGGAGCTGAACGACGTGTTGCAGGATGTCAACTTTACACCAGTGTCAGACAAGACGTTATTCAATAATCCCTAATCCATGAACAGAAACTCAAACAGTTCCTTGTTTTCTCGTCAAACTCTGCATAAACACCACAAATGTGTCTTATTACATCCTCCACCGAGACGAAGAGAAACCAACACATTTACACTGATTGGTTAACTCCTTGATTACACCAACCAAACGGGAGGAAACTACCTGGAAAACCTGTTGCACACGGTTGCACCGAACAAGTAATTAAATCAGGAAAAACATGGCAACACGTAGCAAAACGCTGCGCCACTGAACTCATCCTCATCAACCAGCTCTGGCTGTGCTGAGGCAGCAAACACGAGCGTCGTTTCATCATGGTTTTGTTAATTATATGTAAATGTGATAGTGTAGCCGCGTCACGGACCGCGGGTCCCGCGCGCGCGCACACACATGCGCACACACCCAGTCACCCTCCGCGCATATAAACATCATTCACTGTTCATCTTGTATTTAACTAATTTTTCACTCGTTCATCACGCGTCGTCTTTATAATCACTTCATTTCCCATAAACCAGCTGTTTAACTCACCACTCTGCTCCAGGTTTCACCGTCATCTGTCCCGCGTCCATTCAAACATTGTTCACGTCATCAACGCCGCGCTGACGAGTGACGTCAGCGCCGTCCTGTAGTTTTTAATTATTTATTCATTTATTTTTATTAGTTTCACTGAGTGAATTAAAAACTGGACCGAAGTCGGGAACTGTTTATTAGATTTTTCTCTATTTTTTCTTATTTTTGTTTTTATGATCAAACACGTCTTTGTTAAGTTATTGTTGATGTTGTAGATTATAATTATTGTGGGAGGAGTCGAGGCCTAGAAAAGGAGGTGAACTTCCTCCAGGTCAGAGTCATTGTTATAATATTCAAACTAGGAAAGTTGGATGGAGAAGTAGCATAAATAAGTGTGAAGAACATATAGTTTGAATAATATATGTTGATGGATCTTATCTTATTTTGTTAATCACTGTCACTGGGTTCTTTTTCAATCACAATAATCATAAGTGAAATTATTAAGATTCATCATTTAGTTACAATCAAATCTTTGGCTGTGAAAGATTGATCTGGACGTTTTTTCACGTCTTCAACCAGCAGGAAACTTTACTGCTTCTGCTTCATTCTGGGCTGATGCTGATTTTTAAAATAGGAACATTTCCACAGAGAAACAAAGATCATTATGAGAAAAATCACTGACTTATTTCAGAGTAATTCAGCTCGTCATTACACTTCAATCTTATTACACAATAATGTTACATCTGAGAACATGTAACAGTGTTCAGACGGGTTTAATGATTACTCAAAAGAAAAATGAACACAACATAACTTAAATCGCTGGAGAGCTAAATAGAAAAATGACAAAACAAAACAAAACAATAAGAACAAAGGACTAGAAAAATACCAACAGGAACATAAAGTGAAGGAACTCAGAGAGAAACCAAAACAACAAATTCAAATAAACAATTTCAGAGGTGACCTGATGTGGTTTTCCTACGTCATGTTACACCATACTGCATCATATTACATCCTACTACATTATGCTACATCCATGTGCAGACACTTAAATCTGTGTATGTTTGTCCATTGACATCGGAGAGTTCGTTCTCATTTACCTGCTGGAGTCAACAGGGGGAATATGAGATCATGTATTGGTGCATTGCTACAAGCGTTGTTACCCCCCACTGACTTTATGCACTTAAGATGCTGAACAGACCATAACTGCTTCTATTGATTTTTTTCAAGATGCAAAGCTGCTGCTCTTAACGTTACAGAGATGCTTTTATTATTGACGTGTGTCTTTAAAATCTGCAAGAAATTTAATTATATATTTTTATGTAATGACAATAAATTCCTAAATTAATGGAGCATTAAATCGTCATTGAATACTTCTAAAGTAACATTTAATAAAGCTGTTGTCTCTGCTACTGGACATGATCTGATATTTTAATTTAAAAACATTCAGTAGCACAGTTACTGTTAGCCAGATACACAAATGAGCCATATAGATCAAGTTTCGCTTGCAATTATGTTTCCTACAAACTTAATTGTTTTTCCTAATTAGTTTTCTATGAAGCTAATTTCCGGGATAACAGGATTGTTCCCGTCATGTTCAACCTCATGCTGCTGTTGTCTCCAATAATCACAGGTGACGTGTTCATTTAGTTTAAATCAAGTCTGAATATGAAAGTGTATCTTCACTAGAGCACGGTGCATGTTTGAACTGTGACATCTGATACACATTGTTACTAAAATTACAAATCTGTCACATTAACACTTTTATTCACATACGTTTCTTTTTCTACAACATCTTCCAATGTAATTATCTCAAACTTTCACACGGAAAGAAACCTGATGAAACTTTTATCAAGTTCTATATTTAGCTCTACACTGTTTTATACGTTGATATATATTCCCGTTCACATTCTTATTGTGTTTTAATGTGGAATATTGTGGATTATACAGCACCTACTGCTAATGTGTGTCTTTTGAGCGGCTTCATTCTATTTGTGATTCGAGCAGTGATGTATGGTGTCACCGTCCGATTTGAATAATAGCACATTGAAAACTACATTACTGTCCACCTAACCATAAGTATTGTAATTTAGTCCTTGAATAATTCCCCTTGATTATCAGCGGTGCAGAGATCCTGCTATGATTTATTAGAGGCTACAATGATAACTGGAGTTAACAGAGCATGAATGCATAGAGGAGGCGGCGACTGCTTCAATCCATTGGAAATAAACTGTGTTCACTAGTTTCAAAGAATAAATCAGACCATAGGGAGAAAAACTTAAAGATATTAAATGTGCAAATAATCATATTAATAATGTTAAGTATTGATTCTCAGCTCCCACATGACTCCACCAGCCACTAGTGTGTTTGATGCTAATCCCAGAAGCAGGAGCAGAGTTTCACAGTCAGAGGATAAACTCCAAACCTGACTGTGTGGTTTTATCATCAGATGACTGGCTGGTTGGTATTAATACCCAGTATACAAACATTTTGGGGCTATTTATAATCCATGTGGGAATTTAAGCGTCCTTCACTCACATCTCCAGAGCTTCAGTTCAAATGTCAGATGGATGCCAAACCCACAGACGACTGTAAAGCACATCAAGACGTGCTGTCATAAATCTGCAGGACCATCAGACAGGCGGCATCAGTCAGCTGCTGAATATAAACATGATGGGATTGAATACTGTACAGTATATGTTCAGCTCTGCCACTGATATGTCACTTGGGGTTATCGAGCGCTCACCTCTTGTCACAAATGTCACAGTGAATCAGGTCAGTGAAGTCAACGGTAGTTTCTCGCGTTAAAAACAACAACAACAGTGTGAGTCTTGACGGTGTCACAGATATAAAACGATACTTTCCTCCATCCGGGACGCGCCGCTTGTCTCGTGCAGCCAAAGCTCAACACTCTCAAGGTGATTTTAAAGTGGTCAACAGCAGACTGCAGCTCTTACAGATGAATTAATAATGGTGAATTAATTATTAAGAAATACTTTATACTCGCAGTAAATGGGGCAGGTGGTGTTTTGCAATATGAACCTTTTACACGTTCAGTTGTAAAGAGAGTTTCATCAGTTTAGTGCAATTCTGGGTGTTGTATGTTCAATCAGCCCTTCAGCTGTCCCTGAACCGACCAGAGAGGTCAGATAGGAACCCAATGGTCCTTTACATCACGAAGTTCATGTTAAACAAAGAAATATTGATACAGAGACCAGAAATTTTTATTAAAACATGGACTAAGTTAAAGATAAAACATTTGTCTGGAGAACACGTTGTCATGTTTAAAGATTAAAACATGAGTCACCATTACGTGAATAAACACACACAGAAAGTTGTTGTTCATTTCATATGTAGGTAGATGATGAAGTTTAACAAACCCAGATAAGGATCCTCTCTCACTGATGAGCTCATTGATTGATTGGTTTTATTTATGGGTCAACACACAAACGGCTGCAGGTTTTAGTCCCAATCGGTCCAGTTTCACACAGTTTGACCAATCAACTACAATCAACTACAAATAAACAGTAATAATAGTACTTTGTATTAAGATATTTCCAGATTTTGTTCACATTTAAAAAGTGACAGAACGATTGATTGATGTTTTCATCATCTAATCATAACATTAACCAATTTATGGCTTTTATAGGTTTAGTGTGAAGTTACATATTTACATGTCCAACAAAATGATGATGTGATGGGGCCATTGAATCCATATGACTACATTATTTTTCTGTTGCTGTTGATAAAAAAGGAGCAGATTTTCAAACATTTTCACCGAGGACAGTGTGCTGCTGCGTAGGTGAAGTGTTGAAGATATTCAGAAGATGTTCTGTGAAACAAATACAGTCTCTCCTGACTGTTCTCTCACCTCCTCCTTGGACATCAGCTCAGGGTCAGCGATCCACTAAATAACTGTCAAACTCAACATATAAAAAGAATTACACCTCCTCAGGTTTTATTGAAGGAGTTATTTTTCCAGTGTGAGTCGTATTCATGAGGCAGTGAGGTTTCATGTCACAAGGTTTCTCCTCTAGACGTTTCCCACAATGTTTAGTTACTCAGTTTAGGTCGTATGAGTCATTGATTTTATTTTTTTTTTAACGGGAGAAAGTAAAGAGTTGGAAGAGGTTTTTTTTCCACCAGCACATGCGATGGGTCACCTCTTTCCTTTAAACTAAGTAATTATTGACTGAAGGAGCTGAGGGGCCGGAGAATAGTGGATCTGGACCAATTTAAGGAGGAGCTGTTCCAGGGGAAGGACCTGCTTGATGTTTGAGATTGGTGACTGACTTTGTTGTTGTTGCTCCCCATTAACCTTTCCATTATTTTCAAGTTGTAATCGATTCGAAGTGGCCCATCCCCAAAAAAACAGAGGCGATGCTAAAACATCCTGCTGTGGTCAAAACCTTCTACTACACACATTGTTGTTGTTTTTATCTGCATTACTCAGCCTGTCCTCTGGAAATTACAGTCATGTTTTACAATTTTTGTTTTTAGTTTTTCCAGATTTAAAATTGCTTTTTAACAATACCCAGTTGAAAAGGAAATAGGGCTGGTGTGGAACCGAGGCGTCGATGGAGCGACCTGAAGCTGCAGTAAATTCTCCATGAACATTAAATCAGAAAAGGAAAGGTTGAAAATGAAGTTGAAATTGGATGCAGCAATTGTGAAAAACAGGCCTTATCCTTGGGAGCTAGCGGGTGATTACAGTGTGGGATGATATACACGAGTGGTTGAGGACTGAGGTGAGCGGAGCAGCGAGCTCGGTGTGAGAGCAACTCAGGACATCCGCCGCTCTAATCTCCTCCGAGAGCTGCACAGGCTCAATCTGAGAGCTTTAAGAAGTGCGGAGGAGGCGGACACTAGATTATCTCCAGCAAACAAGAAAATAAACTGCAAATATAATTTAACAACTTTCTTAAATGAAGCTGAATCCATCTGTTGCTCTTTGAGTGAACGGTGTTAAACCGTCAAGCTTCCCTCACTCTGAAACAAGACAAAGGGGGTGATGTGATGCATTGCGGTTCCATTTTCTCACAAACAAGAGCCAGTGACAAATGTCGCTTGAAGCACATGATTAAAGCCAAACTCAAATGATGATGCTCAAGAAAGCACTTGAAAGTATTAAAATGGATTTCAGTCCACTCTTGATGTAGAAGGTAAGGTAATTCATCCTGACAGATGCTAAATTGGCTTGTCTTCATTATGTGGTGCATCTACAAAGCAATACAATTGATTAATTGTGTAATTACAGATGCTATTATCTTGCAGCCATGGCTCTGCTCAAAGCATACAAAGATGCTCCCGAAAGGAAAACCCCAACTCTTCATCTCAGACTGGACGAATGTAGAGAAATGATGTGACATAGCTGCATCTGTTTCCGCTACAAAATCATGAACAAAAGCAAAAAGAGTTATTACACATCTGATAAACAAACAGCATCATTTTATCTCTGCCTCTCTCTCCTTTCTCTCAACATGTGACCTGCAAAGAGTCTGGACCTGTTTCATATTTGCTTCTCTACCATCACTTCAATCACCGGCTCAGGGGGAAAGAATTGACACTTTTCTCTGCCCAGACATGATGGATGCAATCTGTCCTGATCATCAATCAGTCACAGCGCAGCCTGTAAAAAATAAATAAAAGCACGAAATAAGCAGCAGTGACACACAAACAGCGAGAGGAGGCCCTGAAACGACTCCTCATGTTTCACACACGAGTCCACACAACTCACATGAAGGGACAAAATTAATGTTTTGTTTTTCAAGATCAAATCGAGGTCACGGCTGCACATCTGTAACTTAACAGTGATTAAAATATATGTGGCTGAAATTAATTTTTTCTCTCTGAATGTCAGGATCAGACTCTCAAAGACACGAGTCCTTGTTCTGAGACAAAAACATTAAAAAAAACTGTGCTCCAGTTTCCAAAACACAAAAGCTGTGTGTGAAATAACATCCTGTAGTGATTGTGTGTGGGAAAAGCAGCAGACAACGCAATATATCAAATAAAGCTCTTGCCTACAGTCATTTAGAGATAATAAAAGAAGTCTGACTGACAATGTAATTTAGGCATCTGTTGCCTCTGATTTATTATGGTTTTTTTTTTTTTTTTTGCAGAATAGAATCACTGCTTTGTGGTTGTGTTCATCTGAAAACCAGTCAAATCATCACGTGTTTGACCAGAATCCAATCAGTTCATTGTTGAGTGAAAATGAATATTTGAACCTGTTTAAGAAAAGAAACCATGTGATTTCTTATTCATGAGGTCAGACATGTTGAATGAGGTCGTTGTGACCTTTTACCATTGAATCCAAATGGAAACATTCAAGAGGTCAAACGTATGTTTTAGGAAGTTTGAATGACCTTTAACCTTAAAAAAACAAACTAACAAACACTTCATCTCTGAGTCTAAATGACCTGTTGTATCAGATATGAGAGGATTTCTTCAACACCTTCCTCAATATATTAAAAAAAAATCCTGTTTCCAAGAACAAGAGCGACGACGTGACAAGGTGTCGCCTCCGGTCATGTCTGTCGTTGGTGCCAAGACATAAAAATATGGAAAATATTTCCAACGAAATTACATATCTTACCTTGTCATTTTATATCAGGATTTGGCAACACTTTAATTAGCTTTTTTTTATATGCATTTAATTAATAATTCATAACTCTATAATGTAGTGGGTGAGACAATTACTCATTAACAGCTATAATTCCTCCTTTGGGCTTCACAGAATAATGAATAAAACAGTAATAATGATAGTGACAATATAGTAAAACGCTGATGTGATAATAAAAAATGTGTCTTTATTACAAATACTGCACATTAATAAGCACTTAAATGTTCTTATATTTCAGAACAACTACATTATGGACTTTAATAAACTTTGAAAACTGGTTGTAATTGTTAAACAGGAGGTTTAAAGTCAAACAAAACATGTCTGGATCAATAAAACAGTGTTTCAGAAAACATGACGTTAAATTCCCAATTCTCCAATTTAAACTCATTTATTCACTCTGATCACTTCTCATCTTTGTGGCTTCCACTTTCATATTGTTGTTAATGTATTTCTTTTCAGTCTAGTGAATATTGTATTCTGTCTTTATTCTGTCTATTTTGTTTACATAAAGTGACCTTGTGGATCTTGAAAGGCTCCTGTAATTAAATTGTTGGAGTAGATTTAGATGCATAATTTAATTTTGATCGTTCATATTATTCAGTCGTGTTGTATTTGATGCGTTTGTGTTGTTGATGCAACATTGTGGTTGTGGCTTTTTTCCAATTAAAGGTTGAAGTGCAGTTGTGATGCACATGCTGTATTTCTCAAGGGTTCGTCGCAGCAGCAGCAGCGTTCGTGCCTCCAGTGGCTTCATCTGTTACATAATCCCTGTTTTACTATTCAGCTCGACGTGTGTGTTATTGTTATTCCTCGTAGGGGAATGACGAACCCCAACAGAAGTAGTGTTGTAAACCACTCGTTGATCTGATCATAAACTTCACCAAGTTTGTCCATCAGTGTAACCAAACTGTGACACTTTACACTTTGAGTGGTGACTCATGGCGACATGATGTGGGTGTTGGGGAGTGGAGGGAGGTTGTTGGGGCTCGTTCCTCCCTACTCATGTGGCGAATGAATGTGCCTCAGGAGGTGGATCTGGTTTGTCCATTAGTTGCAAGGTTCACTTCCTCCTGCTCCTTCTGTCAAGTGTCCTTGAACACAACACTGAATCACAAAGTGTTCCCAGTTGGTGAAACCAGCGCCTTGCAGGGCACATCTGCCAACCCGTGTGTTTGTGTGTGTGTGTGTGTGTGGGGGGGCGGGCCAGTGAACAAGAGGTACAGTAAATTGCACACAGTTTTGTCCGTTAAGTATCCACTCGAAAAATCACTGGGTCAAATTTGGCTCCATGAAGCTGCGGTTCAATGGTGGGTTAACTCCAGTGCTCATTAGTGCTCATGCAGCCGGTTATTTCGACCCAGCGTTAGTGTTATTTTTCACAATATTGTTGAGGCATTTAAAGAAAATTACAGTTTGATTTGATTGTTATTGTTACTGATTATGAAGAATTTAGATACTTTGTGCATAAAGATCCAGAGCAGCTCTTTTTGTTTTCACCATTTAATTTATACTGACTGTTGAATTAAAGGTTTTGCACCTCTGCATATCTTAGCAGATTTTTACTATTCATTAAGATATTATTAGCAGCGGAGGATTCTCAGTTATTAATGAAGAATGTGTTGTTTCAATTAAAATACATTACATTAATTAAATGTGGTATGCACATAAACAACGTAAGAGCAAAGGTGGATACAATAACCTTAACATTCCTCCCAAGTATTTCTTTCTTCCCTTTCATGTTTTCATGATTAAAGGGCATCATGAAAAAAAGAACCCACCTGGGAGATTGATGTGAAAAGCCTTTCTGTGAATTTGGATGAACTCCAGGGAGAGTTCAGCTGTTCTCTGAAGTTTGCCAGTTTTAAAGGTCAGTGGCTCCTGTGCTTCTTCTTTGTTTTCGTCTGGTTTCACTATCAGAACCGGAAGCCATTTTTTTACATAATGGACAGCTGTAGGACACTCACAGCAGCGCACTGCCACTAGGACTTGGACTCTGATAAAGCGCATGATGGATGGCGGTGTCAGTCAGGCATGAGCAGACCCTGCGGTATGCACCTCAGCACACCTTTTACAGTGAAGCCTGAAACTGACATCAGCAGATCTAATCCACAGTGTGCAGCGTCCCTCCCCTGTCGGTTCACTGCGCCTCAGGTCACAGATTTTACACTATAAGTGAACGTGTATTAATCCAGTGATGCTGTCACGCTCTTACTTTCTCTCTAATTCTCACTCACAAGATAAATCGTTTAAGAAATAATTGTTTAAGATGTATTTTTTTGGTAATGACAGTGTCAGTCTGAAAATAATTGTGCAGAAAGTTCTTCTCCAGCGATGCTCCGTGTGAGGCAGTGTGTTGGGTGTCCTCGCTGTGAGAACGGTACTTTTTGTGCCTCTTAACACATCCTAACTCCACTAAGTGCACCGTCTTTATGTGAACTTGACAGCGGAGAAAACAATTTCGGTCCATGTTTTGTCATTTTAGTGACTCACTGTGCCATAATTTACCAATTCAGCTGCATTTTTTTGTTTGTTTTATTTTGTTTTTATGGTTTATTCCCAGAAGAGTAGATAAACTACAGGCTCGTGTGCATCTACCAAACAAATACTCACATATTCATGTTTGATGGCTGATAGAAGCAATGCTTTTTTTTTTTGCCCCACAAGCAACAGGAATATTACATCTATTGTGTCTGATAGATGGACATTTGCCCAAACACAGAACAAAAATGATTTTCCACACCCAACTGGGCAGGTTGACAAAGAGACTTCCTCTGGTGCTACACTCAGGCCAAGATCTCAACTTTGTACACAGAATCCCATAATGAGATGAATCTTTTACTTAATGACTCATTATCTTCACATTAACACCTCCCTCAGAACGACCTTGCAGTTTGAATTAACAAGAGATGCAGGTGGATGCCGGTAAATTAGATGATAAAGCTGCATATGTTTGCTTAATGTTACTGCTGCAGCTTCTTACTACAAACAGCTAATACTTTCTACAATATCACACATTTATGTACAACAACTGCTGATGATGTAACATCATCAGCACCACAGAAGGTGCAGAGGATTTTTTTTTCCCTCTGTATCTTTCAGAGAGATTAATAATGACTTTGGGCCAATTCCATTTCTACCCCTTGGCCCTCACCCTTAGCCCTACCCCTCTCCTTCGTGCGTTCATGTGAGGGGAAGGGTCGTCTCAATTCTCTTTTAGATGAAGGGGGAGGGCTAAGGGCTAGAGCCACATGGCCTATTCCTCGAAGCTATTCCAGGACCAGCACTTCAAACAAAGGGATGTGAGAAATTTCTCAGTATGCACCAGGACAAGGATGCAGTTGTGAACAAAAATAACAATTTAATTAATAAACTATCAATCTATAATCAATACATTTAACTTATTAAGTGAACTCCTCACTGACTAATCAGTAACGTCCGTTAACATTAGCTAGCAATCGCTAGTTGTCACTTTGCTAATGTTTATCATTCATCTGATAACAGGACTCAGGAGATTAATGTAAAAGAATAGGTTGTCAGTTTTTAGTTTATCACCAACTGTCATGGAGACTTGTTGCCATGTCTTGGGTAGCAACTCATTACGACTTATGACGTGTAATGGTAAAGTAGTGGTGTCTCGTTTCCTAGGGGAATGTCTCCACTTCGTTTCAAGGGGTAGGAGAAGGGGTAAAAAAGAGAAATGGGATTGGTCCTAAGTCTCATTGTCAGCTGTAACCTCAGTCCCGTCTCATTCAGCTTGTACAAGTTTCCACTCAGTCATAATAATCTAGTTAAACAACATTATGCAGATGATGCTCAGCTTCATAATTTCAGTCTAGAAGTGGTCAAGAAGTGGTTTAAATGTTTTTTTTTTTTAAAAAGTTGGAAGAACTGGGTAGGGAAAAGGAAAAGGGAAAACAAAATTTAACAGCTCTGTTTTCACAGGCCAAAATTGTTTAGTGAAAGCCAGAGCTGAATCTGAGCAGAGACTGTGAGAGAAAGGGAGAGGTGTATGGCAACAGTCATTTGGAGTGGGCAGACAGTCAAGAGACCAGGCTGAATCCTGGGAGCCAAACAAACTGGACTGAGGTAGACATCAGACCAAAACTGGGTGTTTAAGGACCTAATGTGGCTGCAGCAGCGGAGACGCCGATGCCAAGTCTGTGAAAGAAAAGCAGTGTAGAAAAGAACAGGTCCACGAGGCAGGTTATGAAAAAAGAAAAACATGAGTGATGAATGAAACAGGCAAAAAAGACACAGTGGACTTAAGACAGATATAGAAAAAAAACTGAAAAAACAGAAAAAAACCAAAACAAAACTAGACTTAATCACACGTGTGAGTGGCCTGATGTGGCGTCGGTGGGGAGTCGGAGCCACAGTCGCCTCAAATGCTGCATTGATTTTAAGATGGAAAACGGCTGAGCTGATTGCAGCGGCACCCAGGTGAGTGAGAGACTCCACCAGACTCCACCCCGTGACCTAGATTCTGACAAACAGGTGGAGAAAACACGGACACGCTGACAAAGACCGGAGAGAATACAACGGCTTCATAACACTAATGAGCTGTTTTACATCACTGCCTCAACGCTGTCAAAAACAAAACAAAATAAAAAAAATAAAAAAAAAAAAAACTGAATGGCAAAGACAAATTCAGACAAAACCAGGATTCTGGTCTTTGGCCCAGATCAAGTCTTGTCTTGCAGACACTGAACAGGGCATGTAGACAAAAACGTATCAGCCATATTCTGCTCTAATTAGTCTGGTTTCCTCAACACTTTAAAACTCCACAGATCACATTTAAAACTTTTTCTGCACCTGTGGCATTCATAAACAGCCAAACCTGCCTCGTAGAAATTACAACTAATTTACAACTCTAAATATGTTTTGTTGAGAATGTAATGGCCCTCCCAGGTCTTACGGGTAAAAGTAGAAGAAGATCCTAATTTGTTTGGTTTTTGGTAAAAACGTAAATGAGCCACCGTGGACACTCTCTGTTTTAGACCATTTTCAATCAACATGCTTTTATTGGACTTTTATAAACAATTCAAAACAGGAAATAATAGCAGTAAAGATAGAAAGCTTTAAAGTGTGTTGATGGTCCTCTCAAGCAAAGCTGGTGAGTTTTAGTAGTTTTTAATCATCTTCTGTATAATTAAATTTGATAATATTCTGTTGGATAACAAACATTTTGCATTTCTTCTGAGGATTTACATCTTGTCAGGATGAAGAAGCTGCTGAAACAGCACGTTTCCCATGACAATTTTTCACTGTCTAATATATCAGCAGCAGAGTTATTCAGGCTTATTGCAGTTTTTCTTTCTCAGTGGCACATCTGTGATGCCTTGGCCTCACACCTCTAAAATAAAATGGTGCATTTTCAAATCTGTCATGCATGATGCAGTTAATTAACACTTATCTGTTAGACACCGTACAAGCATTACTGAATAAAATACACTTATTTTAAAACTTCAACAAATTAATTTACTCTGTAAAGATGCTATACGTAAGATTTTTACTACATAGCCACATTAGCCATTAACATTGAGCATTAACATTCCTTAACCTGAACCAGCTAGCTGTCTTGTTGCTTTCTGGTATTGAATCTCTTCAGCTGTTTTTGCAACAGTCACACAGCCCAACATTGTAAGAAATAGTCCAAGTTCAACATCAACCTACATTCCTTTACTCACTCAGACAACGGTGGAAAACAATGACAATGTTAACTCTTGGTTTGCTCCTATTTTTATCTTGTTTTCTTCTAATGAAGGTCATCAGCTAACCCCAGTTGTCTTAGTAGATGTTTATTTACCAGAGCTGCAGAAATATTGAGTGTTAGTGTTAAACTTTATCCCTTTTCTCACCAAGAGCTGAAAACCAATGCTAGTGGTATGTTACAAACTTCACTACTTTACTCAAACAAAACTAGTGGAAAACAGCGATGTTGACTCTGGTTTTGCTCATATTTCTATCATCTTTACTAATGATGATATTGAATGCTATTAATGAAGTTAGCATGCTAATCAGCTAGCCTCAGACTAGCTGGTTATTGTGGTGCCAGTCTGTCCAGAGGAAGTAGGTTAGAAGCTGTTTATTCATTTATACGTTCGTATGACGATGCAACAAAAGATCCTGATTCTGGAGGAAACTCAGTTATAAAACAGGACTTAATTAGCTCTTCATGTTCTGGCCTCACAACCAGCACTTACTGACCCTGAAGTGAACGACGCCGCTGAAGGTTTTTCATTATTACTGAAGAAAGTTGATTTGATATCATCAAAAGCAAATTGATGCAGAGAATCTTTCTTGTTTGTGTTGTTTACTGACAAGATTATTTGCTTTCAGTGACCTCTGTCACTTTGCCAATTACACCTCTGACGTACATTTTCTGATCCAGAGAATCAACCCACTGTGTTAGGTACAAGAAAAAGGATGCTGTTAAAGTTTCCTTTTTCTTCACAAACAGCTTGAATTAACCGAAATGCCAGCTGAAGTCCTGCAAGCTTTTAAAGTAAGAGTAGCTACAGTTATAATGTTTGGCAGTCAGTCTGTTTTTATCTGCCAAAATGTCACAAAAATCCAATTTCCCTCTCTCCACCTTGTTTCCATGTTTACTCAAAAACCACTGACAATTTGAGGGCAGCAGCTTAAAGATGGAAATGTCTGGCTGCTAAACACTGAGATATGTCAACTACAACAGCAAAGAGAATTTCTTTTCAAAGGATTGGCTAAATGAAGCAGCGTGGAAACACTGCCAATTGTGGAAACTAGGGCAGAACTTATTGAGCCTGAGAACTTAAGCTCTGATAAAAGGTTTCCAAATGACTTGGTTTGTTTTGCCGTCTTTCCTGTCTACGGAATTAACTTCTGATGATAGTGTCATCCAATTACCCGAATCGTTTACGTGCGGGGCATTTCCGGCGTATTGTTTAACAAACTTGTTCATAATGAAGACCAACGGCTGTTTGGATGCAGCCTTTGAGATGACCAATCGGCTACGTGATTCGGATACAACAGCGTCCTCGGAGACACACAGAGAAACTGTTTATGTAATTAATTTCCTACAGCTGCAGAAAGAGGTGTGAAATCAGCCCTCTGGAGCAGAGGATCAGTATTCTCCTGTAGCTCTTCAACGCCTTGTGGGGCTATTCCAGTGTCGATATCATTGCCAAGGAACGGCCGAGGCTTTGAGTGAGGGTTTGAGCCTCTGGGGGGAGATAATCGTCCCCTCTTGTATCAAGCCAAACTCAGCCAGAGCTGGTCATTGGATACTATTTGGTTCTCTCCTCCTCCTCCTCCTCTTCATCCTCCTCCTCCTCCTCGTCTTATTTTATTTTCTACCTCCACTCCCCAACCAGAAAACGCAGATGGCATGAAAAAGGAAAATAAACTAACAGCTTTTTGCCTGATGAAACGAGGTGCAAGGATGTGTCAGGACGACTCAACAGGTCCACACCTCATGTTTACATCCAGCAGGACGAGCATGTGGAGCTGCACTCAACACTAAACACTAAAAGTTGAGGTGCAAAGGTTCGAGTTGTTGATTTGCAAATATTTTTGCAACAACAAATTCTGTTTTGAAGGGACTATAAACATGACCAGCGCTGCATTGTTATACTTTCTATTACCACGATGAGGGAAAGTGGTTTACTCTCAAATGTTTATTCCATCAGCTTCCATCTTGCAGCACAATATCAACCTTTTCAAGATTATATTTAAGGACTTGTGCACAATACGGAGAAGGCCATAATAACTCTGACACAACATGAAATAAGAGCTTTTAAATATCTTCAGGAAATAAACCCCAAGTTTTATTCATTAGTTCCACAATTTATGTAACTAAAACATGAAACATTGATCCAGACGTCGGTGAATCACATCCTTGTTTCTTTTAGAAGATGCAGAAAACATGTGAGATAAAAGTCTCACATTAACCTTCAACATCACTGCTAAGGACCAAGAGAAACGGTATCTGGGCAGAATTCAAAGAGGAAGAAAACTATTTTATTAGTTTTACCAACTATTACTTAATGTTAATCTGCTGTGAAATCAGATAAATGAAGCCTCAACGACCTGGAATCTTGGACGGACTAATGTTTCATCACTATGTGTATGAACCAGAAGTGACGTGATGGTCTCCTGACATGATTGTACTGTTTGTTGCTTTAATTTGTTGATAAATGTTGTTGTCGCTCAGATGATTTAAAATAATTCACGTACTGATGCCTTTATCTGCAAAAACACTCACAGGTGATATTTTGTTCATGACCAAAGCTTAACCTGTAAAACTATTGTACAACAACAAATAAAAGAGACACGGTGAGGATCCAAACAACTTCTGTAGAGCCCTCGAGTCTTTGAGTCGCAGGAACATGAGCAATGCTGTTGAGAGGCTGGAGAGAGGGAGGGCATGCTGCGCCGGGTTAAGATGAAGAGGACAGCGAGACACACACACACACACACACACAGCGTCGGGAGGGGAGGGCTGCTTGAAAAGGTCAGGTCGTGATTGTGGGGAGAGACTCGCTGAAACACACAGGTGTAAGAAACGAGAGCTGCCCGGCATGTAAACTGACTGTGCGGAGATAAGTGCTCTCCACAGGAGGAGGTGAGATGACCGCTGGGCCAGGATGTGTTGTAAATGACAGAGCTGGTAAACTGCTCACACTGTAATAAAGGATGCTGTAATTACCACTAAAATCTCTGAGCCTACATTAGCATGGTCCTGCTAACGGGAAGAAACTTGCCACGTTAAATTTAATAGCATATAATTTTATAGCGAGGGGTCAGCCTGAGGCTTCACAAAGAAAGTTCAGGTGACACAGGTGATGAGTTTTGGAGCCGTCCGCCTGAAAAATAATCTCTCTAGTGAAAGTCTGACAGATTAAACCATTTCTAAATTAGTTCAATAACGACAAGAGCAGCTGGAAATCTATATATAGTAATTATTGATGTGACAAGTAAAAGTTTAGGCAATTAAACTAATTGAAGATGCAGCGTCCTGTAAACTGTCGACCCTCTCAGATTCACCGAGTCCACGGCGACCTTAAAGCTTCACAACGTTGAGTCTGTTCACTGAATTTCAATGTGACGACGGAAAAATGTAACAGTTTCATTTAAACAAGTTGCTGCAGGCAAATCTGTTGTTTTTTAATGCAGCGGACACTTTGTTTTCTTCCATAACACATCGTTCTTTAACACAACTTGACACTTTTAGCTGTTTATTTCTCTACCTTTCATCTATGGGCTCCTACAGATTTCAGTTAGAATACTTATATTTAAAGACAGAGTATTTTCTTCACTGTCTCTTACATCCAAACCAAACTTTCCAGTTTTATCCCCGTCTATATTCTGAAGGATTTTCACAGAGGCGTTTGTTCATGTATCATTCATAACCTGATTTATAGAACATCTTATTCCTGAAAATGTGTTTTTTTTTTTCTTTTTTTTTATGGCCGTTGACAGTATTTTCTTGTTTATGGAGAAATGAATCCAGATGCACGAAATCTCCTTCTGTAACAATCTTTGTTTGTGATACGACAACGAAATATAGCAAGAAGTCTGAAACCACAACACAGAAGTTTCTGTTACGGAAAATGTGTGAAAAGTTGAAACATCAAACTTTAGAAAACTTGTAAGACAAAATGTAAATGTAAATAATTAAGTGAATGAGGAAGTTTCATGGGGATTAAAAACTTATAGAAACAAATATATGTATCTATTATATCTATATATTTTCACGCACATTGTTTATTTACATAAACTTCACTTCATATATTGAATAATTCAGTCATGTAATATGTTTTTCAAAGCATCTTTGTTGTGTTAATGTTTATAATAAAGTCATAAATATCAACAAATGAGCAGAGAAGTGAAGCTGTGGCTCCAGTTTAAAGATGAAAACTTTAAAATTAGACGCCTGAAGAAGCTAACCTGAATGTCAGACGTAACCAGACACACTCCCGACACTCTCGCAAAATCAATTAACGAGGTCATCTATAATTTAAAAGCGTTGACCTGCAACAGGAGCTCAGCTGCTCGTTAAAAGACTTGGCTTGTTTTCTTTCTTTGTGTTTGTGTTCAGTTGTTTCTTCAGCTTCACTGTTTGAATCATAGTTGATGATGATGACGATGATGAAGAGTACTCCAGTAACTTGATGACACCTCTAAGAGATTTAAAATTGTGTTTTTTGAAACATAATTGATCCAACAGACAGAAAAAAAAGCTGCAGGTAAATTTTCTGCAGTGCAATAAAAAATGGATCAATTTCCACATTCGAACATAATCAGTTCAATCTTTAAAGTATAATAGACAAACTGATTTTCTGGGACACTGTGCGCGTGGTACACGACGTTCCTCTATCTCACAGTGTCGTGGTGTTACTGATGCTGCTGCTGCGGCTCCAGCACATCGACTTATTTCTGCTGTCACTGAAAACTTCTGCTAAGAATATAACAGCAGCAGCAGCAGTCAGCGCCTTATTCTGGCTCGGCTCAGTCGAGCCGGATGAGGTGGAGATGGAAATGTTTGCTGAAGTAGCAAAATTCTTCCTGCATAGACACAGTGAGTGTCGCTGTGTGTGTGGCGGCTTCACATGAATAATACGGTGATAATGGCGAAGGTGAACATGACAACGGTGAGGAGCTTCCCCTCTCAGCCCCGACGATGCACCGTCTGTCAGAGATGCACCGTGTTTGTATTTCTGCTGAAATGTAGATCACAAAATCATAAAATCCTCTGTTACTGAGTCGTACGCGGCACTTTACAGCATTGAGCTCCGCGCTGGAAGTTACGTTTCTTTCAAAGATACAAATAAACTCTGAATGAACTCACTGCAGGTGACGCACAAACCAAGACGAGCTCAACTCACTGATCGAAACTTTGACCTCGAGAAAATTCATTTGTTTGTGAGGCTACGGTGGCCCTGAGGGTCAAAACACAATGACAACTGATGAAACATAACAAGAACTCACAAAACAAAACAACAATTCCCAGAACAAATCTGTACAACAACAAAATAAAGGTCTCTGAAAACAAACCAACTCAGAAAATCAGCAATAATTCAAGAAACAAAATGACATTTTACTAAATGAAACAACAATTCACAAGACAAAATAACAAATAAGGAAACGAAACATTTCACAAAATACAATCCCCAGTACAGGGAATTATCATACTGTAGTAAAACACGGCAAAATGTAGAAACACACACACTGTTTCACTGTTTTTGAATCTTCTAACAAGTTGTAAAGACAAAGAAATGTCAGAGGACAAAGTCACGTTTACACAGGAACAAGTAACGACAGTAAATATGGTTTCGACCAACGATGTCATGAGTCTGAAGGAGAGAAGACGTCACATCTAAAGACATATTGATGCCTGTCAACACTCTCAAAATAACCAGATGTGTGTGTGTGACACTGAACCATATTTACTCACATCTATGTTCTTCTGTGTGTTTCACTGATACATGTATTCATGTCATTTTGACACAAATATACTGAGGATGAAATTGGCTTCATCTCACCAAAAAACAGGCGCGCGGGGGAGAAATGTAATTGGACAGAGGACCATTAGTAATGTCTCTGGACAGTGTGTGTGTGTGTGTGTGTGTGTGTGTGTGTGTGTGTGCAGGGGGAATGTGACCATGTGTGCTGCCATCATGCAGACTGGTGTCCTCCATCACCACCACACTGCCCATATGCTCACTGGTCTATTCACAACACGCTTGTTCCAGATTAACACAGAAATGTGGTGACGTGGGATAATGTATATTTTAAGCTTCCACAGACCATGTTTCTTAAATCCTATTGAAGATTTTCTCTCCATGTGCTATTGGACAATATATAATCATCAGCTTTATTCCTGCATGCTGCTTCTTCAGGCATTAAAGGAGCCATGACACGTGAGGACATGGACGCTGCCTCTGCCCGGGGTTTGGACGCAGGAAGAGTCTTCCCACGCTGTTTGGCAAAGGTAAATAAAACATGTGATGTAGATGAAGAACTGTGGCCAGATCCAGTCTGCAGGAGAGATGCAGCTTAGTAAAGGTGATGCTAAAAAAATCCATTTTTTGTTAACATATGTTTATGGTTTCTATACAAAGTCCCATCTGGTGTCTGATTTTGTTTTCTTGTCTCCTGAACAACACGGTACTACAGTTATCTGTTGGGAAAATAAATATTTTCTGTTTCACCATTGCATTGGTATTTTCTGTGTACAATCCACTGCACTCTCAGGAGATTACTTCCACTCTAGTACATTGTATAAGTTTATGAAAGACACAGCAGCTTCAGATTTGGGAAAAAAAATAAAACAAAAAAACAATGTGAACAAGGAAAGTCAGAAAATATACGACTGGGACAAATGTGTTTAGAGATGGGATTTTGAAGGATTCTGTTTTCTAATTGAGAGTCTGGACCAGATTCTTTTCTCATCACCACACAGTTGTGATGAAGCCAAACACCAATCAACCAACCAGAACAAAGGTTTACCTCCTGTTTGGCCACTGAGCTGACAGTGGAGTGGTTCGTTGGTGGGATGCAGCCCTGCTGGTCCTGTTATCTGAACAATTTAGTCCACAACTCAGTCACTGTGTGACTCATATTTACTCCATGAATAGTTGTACTTTTGTCAGAAGGACTGAAGGATGATGACGTAACGATGAGTTTCTGCACATATTTCTGTGGATTTGAGAGGACTGTGACCTCAAGCCCATCAAAGACTAAAGTGATTTGTGTGTTGCAGTTTGAGACATGTTTTTCAAACTGCTGCTGAAGAAATCTTCAAAAAACGGTGATAACACCAGTCATTGGTCCATATGGTGAGTCTTCATCGCTTTCTCTTGGACCCAAATTTCATGATAAACTATGAAGTTATAATCTCTCTCCACATGTCTCTCTAGAAATTGTTTTCTTTAATTTAACTTTGCAAAACAACTTTGGAAAATCAAGTCCTTTGAATTGCTCGTCTTGTCTAACGCAGGAATCAGGAGTTTACAAGCCTCCATAGTTGCATCTTCCACTAGTTATTTCTACCTTGGCACGTCCATGAGAGAAGAGTTGTACAAGTGAACCATATTGTCGTATATTGATTGACAGGGGTGACTTCCCATCCCTGACTCTGTCCTTCTCTAACCGGTTAGAAAAGAACAGTCTTGCTCAGAAACTGTAGCTGTCGACTGTTCAATATGTCTGGTTCCTAGAAACGTATCCACGTACATCCTGTAGCTTTAAGAGAAGATATATATATATATATATATATATATATATAAATAAATTGTGATAATTATTAGATTATCTCTCTGTCTCTCTAAGAATCATTTGTCAAATGTCAGCTTCACCCCACAGTGGATATACACAACATGGCCATTGCATGCACCCAAACATTACACCCATTCACTCAGTGATTCTTTAACATATGATTCCAAAACCCAGTGGGAATTAATCTGCTGCTCTCACAGCCTCCACTCTTCTGGGAAAGCTTTCAACAAGATTTTTTGGAACCTGGCTGAAAAGATTTGCTCCAATTCAACCCCAAGAGCACAACCACAAGAGCATTAGCGAGGTTGGGCCCTGGTGTTGGGTGATAAGACCTGTTTTTGAATGGGCTTTAGATTAGGGCTCTTTCAGGCCATTTCAGTTCTTCCAAACCAGACTCAGAAAAACCCATTTATGACCTTGCTTTCGGGCCATTGTCATGTTGAAATAGGGAGGAGCCTTTCCCGCCCCCCGCCCCCCTGAACCTCTACCACATACTCAACTGTCTAAAATATCATAGCGGTGCTATAGCGTGATGATTTCTCTTAGAGAAAAGCAAAACGGCTTAACTCAAAACCATGAAAAACAGACTCAGGACAAAAATACACAAAAGTAAAAGACATGAATGTCCACATGCTTTAATCTACAAACACCTAAAAAAAAACACCAGCGCTGCAATGCATTACTGCACGTGTGAATAACTGCAGCTTGCTCATAGCAGCACGCCGGATGCCATGCAGCCCGCCGAGGTCCTCGCTCCGCCTGTAAGTGGATTTTCTGTGTGCTCCATTTTTGTGAGGTTTGTTTATTGGCAGCTCTCACTGTCTCAGCAGTTCCAGCTGTGATAGATGAGCCAGGTGGCACACTCCATCCCCCGGTCGAGGAGAGACAGGGAGAGGGAGAATTGCTGCTCCATCATTTCTCATGACCTTACACGGCTGATTATGCTGCTGCAGATCCCTGCCTGCCATTCCTCTAACAAAGCAGCTTCATTTGCATAAACGCACTTAATGATCACATTTTCTCATGAAGGTATAGTAACATATAGCAGCTTTTTTTTTTTTTTTTTGCAACGCTGATTTGACCAGTGGTCTGATCTTTGTGTGCGAGTGTGTTTTGGGTGTAGACTAAATGGCTTTAAGTGCATTCAGAATCTTTAATGTGATATCAAAAATGCAAACGCCAGCTACAAGATGTGATTAAGATGAAGAACTTGAGAGAAGCGTCTTCGGTGACTAAGTGGTTGTTTTTTTTTTTTGTCGATTCCCCCCTCTGCTGCTGCTGCTGCTGCTGCTGACTGGCTGTCGGTTGCAGCGTGGCCTCGTTGAGATCGGATATCTGCTGGGAGGAGAGAGTCTGCCAATCAACAGCAGCACTTTGTTCTGCAGGGCTGTGATACTATAGAGAAGGAGACAGTATAGAAGTAACAGCAATAATTAAGCCAAGTGTTCCTTACACAGCGCCTATGTCATGAACGTATACCCTCGTAGAGGTTTAGATTTACACCATGGCAACACATAATACTAGATTGTGATTGGCTGAAAGTCTGCTTTTGTTTTGGACGACCTCACAGCTGTGACTTTGCTTCATTATCAGTGATGTAATTTAATGCTCATAGCTGCCGATGCTCACGATTTAAGGTTTTGCTCGACTGTAGTTCAGACTAATTGAAAGAGTGTTTATGAAAATCTGTTTCCTGAAGATTAAAGGTCACATATTATGAAAAAAAACAAAAAACACTTTTGATGGTTTTTGAATGTCTTTTTGGGTCTATACTGCCTCTACACACACCTAGAGTTTAAAAAAGCCTTAGTTGTTTAAATCTACGTCACAGACCAAGATATTTGACCAACACCACCCTCCACCATAATGGAATACCTCTGCCTACTCCCAATGCTACAATCGGTATGGTTGTTAACAGCACATCCACTAGAGGGCAGTGATGAGTGCACTGTTCAGAGCTACGACGTAAGTTTCAGACAATAACAAACATGGTGGTGGTGAAGGAGATCACAGCTTCATTCTAAGAAAGAGATAAAAAGATGCAGCACTGTAGACGGTGGTGGTTTGTGCAGCAATTAAACACGTTGCAGCATGTGGACGAAGATTTCTTCTTCTTTGTTCTTACTTCGTTTGCTGCGTACTGCTACGCATCAGTAAGCTCCTGAAAACGGACCAAATTCTGCACATAATGACAGACGAAAGGCTCCGTCTATCTCCGTATCCTGCATAGAGAATAAATGAACCTCGACAGGTAGAAGTGACCAGAGAGGGTCAGGGGGGCAGGGAAGCCACGCCCCCTTGTGGCGTGGCCAGAAGCAGCTAATTTACATGTAGGAATTCCAATGAGAGAAAATGTCAAATCTGAGAGGTATTTTCAACAAACTGCTTCGGAGACAAGTTCAGTGGAGCTCACAGAGCAATGTTAACTTATTGTAGAAAGGGTATAATAAAGGACCTTTAAGTTTACATTTACTGTGTCAGATAAATTAACATTACATTCAAGCCCTTTACCAAATTAGTTCACACAGCGCTGAAGACTTTCAGCACCAGGTAAATGTCTCAGTACGTGTCAGTTTATCAGAGTTTTACATCCGGTGTCTGTGCTACAGTTACTGATTGTTCTGGACCAAAATGAAGGAAGTGATGAAGGACGTAGCTGAGCAGTGCACAGAAAGTGACAAATACACAAAACAAAAAACAGCCTTCCTGAAGATACAAAAACAACGACCAAAACTGAACTAAACGTCCATCAAAGTGAGGTGAAGACAGAATGAACAAATGCAGGACTGGAGATGTTTGCAGACGATCAAACGAGGAACAGTGAAGCAGGAGGAGGTTTATATTCACACAAGGAGGAAAAGAAATGAGACACAGGTGCAACATTAGGGTGAGGTCAGGTGATCAAACAGGAGGGAAAAATACAGGAAGTAAAACAAGCAACAAGATGCAAGGAAAAACATTTCAAAATAAAACAGGAAATTGCACTAAATACTAAACCAGCCAAAGACAGACCATAACAATCTGACATTTTCACAATTATCCAGCGAAATGGTGGAAAAAAACAGAAAGTGACTGATTTCTAAGACAAACACAGATAAACAGATTTATTTCACAGTTGATTTCAGCTGCACTGGGTGAAGCTTTTAATACAAACATACACTGCAAAGAAATCAGCTAAAGATTCAGATATTTCCATCCAGAGTTGGTAGAGCCAAAAGATACCGAACATTAAACTTTCATTCATTAAGTAGACACAGATATAACTCAGTGTTCACAACCAAGAGACTTAAAAATACAATTTACAGTGACTTGAAGTGACTCATAGGATTTGAGCTGCAGTTGAATAAGTTGAGTGAAATGTGTGATATTGCACAAAATATAAAACTGAAACATCTGTCTCAAAAGAAAACTGTAAATTTAATCATCTCTAGACTGGATAGTGTGGTCCTTTATTATCAGCATGTCCCTATAACTGTCCAAAACAGAGAAACAGGAAGTAGCCAAAGAGATCATTGTTGTCATATTAATGTAATGTAATGTCATAATGTAAGGAGACATAATTTATAAGCCCATAATAGTTGTTCATAACCCTCTATAACCACAACAGAACGTTTTGATGACAAACTGCAGGTTTAGTTGTGGTTCCTAGAGTTTCTAGAATTAGTATTATTATTATTAATTGGTGCTGATATTAAAAACAACAACATTATACTTTAATGACTGAACAGATCCAGTCTGGCAGAGCTTTGAAATAACAATATAAAACATCTGCATCTGGTCTGACTGAACTGAATTAATGTATTTGATAAAATCTGGTTGAAATTTTTAACTGATAAAGAAAAGTGCTTCAGTTCTGCCTTTCTTAGCTCCTACTGCATGTGGTACACTGGACCATCCATTACCAAAGGAAAGGGGATAATGCATTTATTGAACCATGTCAATAACATCCACCATCATATAAGTATGTGGCCTAATGTAACTATACCACACTGCAGCCATCTTTCTTATCTCAGTCCCAATAAAAAATCTTTTTTTTTTTTTTTTCCATCACCTCACATGACATTTTCCGTCAACATCAAGGGGAAGTGGTTAAAGTCACCTGTCTGTAACAGAGCAGATATCCTTACATTGTCTATTTTCCTGATTAACTGTACAGTGGTCAGAAGGTTTTCACAGCCTCTCTAAGACCTTTCAGTTTATTGGCAGAAAGCTTTGAGGGTTTGCAATCAATGAATAAAAAAGCTACCCATGTTCTCTTCCTGTGTGCTCATGTAGCGTTCTTGAAGACTGTGATGTCCAGTCCACCGATCAATAATTTTGATGACATGTCTGACATCACCCCGGCAGAGACAGTGTGGCTGACGCAGCTGCTGTCTTTTTTAACAGCCTGATGTAACCGTGCTGCTACGCCTGAAAAACAGAGGACGGTGGACGGATGAACGCAGTGACGGTCAAACTGCAGGCTGGAAACAAACTGACAAAACCATTTGTAACTCAATCAGAAAGATGTGGCCAGCTTTCATCAGGGTAATCAAACCCAGTGGAGAGCAGCTTATCTGACAAAGTGCTGGCATTGATTAACAAAGCTGATATTTGCTTATTAGCATTCAAAGTGTAAAATACGTTAATGAAATGAAATGTTGCAAATAGAGGTTTGACAGTGAGTTAGAGGCTGTTTTACCAGATCTCAAAACCATCACAGTCAAGACAAGTTCAAAGATGATTGATAAACAGTGAGAGGTAAAAGCATCTGAGTCCAAAGAGACAAGGTCTTGACCGTACAAATGTGGAGATTTGCACTTGCAACATTCGTCTGACATGACATGAATTTCTTGCCTTTATCGCGTCATTAAACAGATGTTTTTCACAGCCGGTGCTTTGGCGGTCGTAGCAGGTGAACACCTGTGCTGTTCCTGACCCCACGTTAACCCTTGAGCAAGCAGTTGGCAATCCTGGTAAAATCTCCCCAAGGCGGAAAAAGCCTTTAGCAGAAATAGGTTCAGGCAGCATCTACCTCAGTTCAATGAGGATTTAAATGTCTCCAGTAAGAAAAATCTGTTTCCTCGTGGTGGTCGAAGGAGGGAAAGTCAGCTCAGATTCTTCCTCATGCTCCAAAAGTGGTAAACTGTTTTCTAGACTGAAGTCTTTTTGATGACCGGTCTGCAGGTTGGAAACAAACAGACACAGTCATTTGTAGCTCCATCAGAAAGACGTGGCCAGCTTTCATCAGGGTAATCAAACCCAGTGAAGAGCAGCTTCTCTGACAAAGTGCTTGTTTGTTTGAACTCAAAGTCTAAATCAAATGAAAAGTTGTAAATAGAGGTTTGACAGAGCGGTTGTGGTTTTGATAAAAATGAAAGGTAAGAACCAGTCCAAAGAAACAAGGTTTTAACTGTACAAATGTTACAAGAAGTTCATGAATTTCTCTCCTTTATCGCGTCATTAAACAGATGTTTTTTACAGCAGGTGGTTTGGCGGTTGTAGCAGGTGAACACCTGGTAAACACCTGGTGCTGTTCTTGACCCCACGTTAACCTCAGATAAAGCTGTTGGTGACTGTGGTGAAAATTCCCCAAAGTGGAAGAAACCTTTAGCAGAAAAGTGTAGTAGGTAGTTCTTCCTCAGCTGGACGGGGATCTAAATATCTCTTGTGAGAACGATCTGTTTCCTCGTTGGTGTTTCACACACTTCAGTCCCCAATTCTTCATCGATCACAGTGGTCCTGTTCCTGTTCAGTCTCGAGTGGCTGTGAGAGCTCCAGGTTGTGAGGGAGCAGGTCATTGATCATTTTAAGACGAGCGTTTTGGACGACGAGCTCATCCTTTGACATCTTCTCTTTGTGAGACTTGAGGTTCCTCTTAAGGTCACGGTGGAGATGGTGAAGTCGTGGCTTTGAGAAAATCACCTTTGTATTTTCTGTCGAGGAGCTTTTAACAGCTTCACATCTTCAACTAACTTCACTGTCAGTAAAAGCTTCAATTTAAGCTGAATTAAAAGCATCAAATCATTACATACAATTCAATCTAGTGCACTTTGTGTTCAGTTAAAAATCTGAGAGTCTCGGAGCAAGATGATTCTTCTTTTTTTTTTTTTTTTTACCATAAAGAACAAACGAGCACTTCAGTGGAAAATATTTAAAAGCACAGAAGAGAATTTTAAATGAATTCCTTAATAAAACTGAAACAAATTGATTTATTTAATACAAAATCTCCCACAATGTTTCTACATTTTTGTCAGATAATTGTATGATGACTTGGAGTTTAAACAGCTTTAAATCATAATTGTAACTGCTAACTGCAAAACTATGTCCTTAGTGAAATTAAATACTGCATCAAACTTTTAATTTATTATAGTCATTAAATTTTACTTGATTATATTGTGTTTTTGTTTCTTTTTTCCAACATATTCTTTTATTTAATAATAATATCTAATTGATTTTGAGGATGCTGAGTTTGTAAGTTCAAGGACTTTAATATCAGCTACTAATTTTAATTTATTTTTTCAAAATGTATTATCAGAGACCCTCAGGCCATAGACCGTTATGTTACCTAAACTCACAGTGTGTTGGAGGTAGTGCTCACCTCACGGGACCTTCTTTCTTCCTGAACTGTGCTGATTTGATTTGGCAGTGAATATTAAGGTCATGTGACTCCATCATTGACTTCCTGCAACACAACACATTGCCATTTTCTCCCACAATAAGTAAACAAAGACTGATTTGGTGTGGTGATATTTTGGGATCATGGGAGATGTTGAAATCATTGCAATCATCTTCTCCTGGTTAAAATTCCTCCAGCGTCAACATGCAGGAGGTTTTAACCAGGAACTGAATTATCCTCAGAGGTCTCCTCCACTGCAACAACAACAACAACAACAACAATAACAAATTTCCTCAGACAGGATTAATAACATCTGTTATTATTGTTATTATCGTCATTACAAACAGGATGTCTTGGATGTAGACAGACAGCCGTTTAATCACGGGAGTAATTTCCATTGAGGGTTGAAGAGGACGTGCCCTCCTTGCTTCCTGAAATCCTATTTTTATTCTCCCTACTTTTATAGTTTCAAGTTCATTTTCTTACATAAATCACCTGGAACATTATTTTCTTACTGTCCAGGCAGCACAGTCCAGAGGAGAAAAGAAATGAGCTGATATGCTGATCTGATTTGCCTTCAGCTTATTACTGTGTGCTCCAGAGCAATAAGCTGAAAAGTTCTCAGTGGAGTTTCTGACCTCTAGTAGCACCATATGATAGTTTTTTTCTTTCTATGAGTTGATTCTGTGTTTTGTTTATTTTGTGCATGAGAATGCACAAAAACAAACCTATAAGACAGAGAATGGAAATAAAACTTTGCAAGATCAATTACAAACTAAAAGAAACTAGTTTGAGTTTTGTCTTAAAAATGTTAGTTAGGAGGAATAGTTGACTGAAAGGAGAAAGCTATTTCAAAAACTTTGTTACAATATCCGTTACCCACAAGCCTCGATGGTTGAACACTTAAAAACAATTGTTCAGACGCTCTAAAGAGCCTTGAGGCAGAGTAAAGGGCAGAGCGGTTGTGAAACGAAACCGACCTATGTACGTTTAAAACAAACAGAAGAACCTTGAAATCAATCGTGTATTTGACAGCGAGCCGGTGCAGCGATGCTGCATCTGTTTTCTACACCAGCTGCCAGCGAGACAAAGACGACCAGCCGGAGTTTCCAGCTACAGAAAGTTACACTGAATCCAGCCTTGAGGAGATTAATGTGGTGGCTTCGGTATTCATGTCACTGAGAGAGAGAGAGAGGACGGACTTCAGGTTTGTGATGTTCCTCATCCAAAAATAGAAAACTTTCACCCAACACTGACTGTAAACACAACTTTTGTTTGTTTACAGGAAAACTCCACACCTTTATTGAACAGCGAGTACTCTGCAGAGTCTCTTTGACCCGGGTGTTGCCTCTCCAGCTGCACAGCGGCTGCTCTGACTTATTGGAGGAGGAAATATGCAACTCGAAATGAACCTGCAGCTTCGACTCACAGCTGAAGACAAGAATCTGTCAATCTTCAGTGCATTTTCAGTAATAGAGCTGAACGTCAGTCAAAAAATTAGACCACGAAGCAGCACTGATCTCTCTCTAACTAAATTATGTATCAGAAAATGCAGGTGTCTGTTTTAAAGGTTAGTATGTCAGTTTATATTTATATATTTAAAAACAGTTAAAAAAGAATAAAGATTATTTACAGAATTTGAATAAAAAAACAGTTTGGAACCGGTACATTATTCTACTCTGTACATTTCCATCTTTTTTACATTTTTATCTCTTGTGAACCAAATCAACCCGCGAGGATAAATAAAGTATTTCTGGATCTTAACATGCTAACCAGATAAACTGGGTCAGTCCAGTCTCATAACCACTTTGTACTTAAAGTACCTTTTGTCTGCATTTCTAATCAATCCCATTAGAAACACGTGGTCTGGTGGCAGTGGAGGCAGATGATCCTGCTTCATAATCCTGTAACTGGATATAGTTTGTTTTGGATGTAGTCGGTAGTTTTTAAGGGGAATCCCTAACCCCAACTAACCTCCTCCACTGTTGCTTTGGTCCACTAAGATTTTTTTTTTTCCTGGTGGCCTGTGTCCATTTCTTTGTTTCCTATTATAGAAGAGACCAATTTTGACACATTAACTTCACAACAAAGATGTTTTCATAATGATTTCTGTTAATTAACCAAGTTAAAAGTTGTAGAAGTGATAAAATAGCAGTAGTAGTAGAGTCTCAGTGGGAATGTGTCCCCACCGGGAGACTTGTTTATCAGTATTTTATTTACTGTACCGGTAAGTGTGTATCATATCTGTGAGTGAAAATGTGCTATTGTGTCTGGGCGGAGGACAAGAAAGACAGTGTGATGACAATGTGATACTGGAGTGCATAGATAAGCTGTCAAACAGTCCTGTCTTCAACCGTATCACATTTAGTCAATAACAGGAGAGTTTTTGTGTGTTGGGAGCTGGTGGGAGCTGGTGGGAGCAGCGAACAACAACGACATGAACGGTAACAATGTGGTTCCATTAGCTTCATGTTTACACACAGATGATAGGTAATAGTCAGGATTTTCTTCCTTTGTCAAGGTGATGACACGCTTCTTCTGCCGTCATAAAGGTTGTTATTGTGTGTTTGAGCCAGGAGCTTCAGCAGTAAACTGAACCACGGTTTTTATTTCTTTAACAAATGGTGACTGCAGGTTTACGACACGAAGCAGAAATTTGATCTATTTTTTTATTCAAAAGATTATATTAGGAAAATAGTGTGGTGCTGAATGTGGGTCATGGATAGAACATGTTTTACCAAAAGAGAGTCATGAATCACTGAAGATGTCCTTTTGTTTCAGAATTAAATTATTGTTTTTTATTAGATATTGATGGATTTGTGTCTTTTCATATGAGAAAGGATCATCAATCATCATATTTAAGTACAAAATTTTAGAAATATCATTTTTATTTCATGGGAACGCAAATACAACACAACTATACTACAGCAACTATACAGACAAATATTCACAAATTATTAGCTGCTTTATCTTTCCTGTGCAGTACATCAGATGTTTAGGTCCTCTGACTCCTTTACAGGTAATGGACGGATAGATACATAGATAGATAGATAGATAGATAGATAGATAGATAGATAGATAGATAGATAGATAGATAGATAGATAGATAGATAGATAGATAGACAGACAGACAGACAGACAGACAGACAGACAGACAGACAGACAGACAGACAGACAGACAGACAGACAGACAGACAGACAGAAAACACAGACTGTGCTTCAGCTCACATTAACAGCATCAGACATAAAAGCTCATACTCTCTGACTCGGCTCAGGTTCGGACATAAATATGCATCATGAGTTTTGTTCTACTATCATTTGATCTATTCATTATTTTCTCTGTCTACTGTTCTGTACATCTGTCATACTATAGTTCAGCTTTTACAGGAACGAATAAGAGTCAAGTGGAGATACAATAAACCAGTTCTTGACATATATTGACACGTAATCTGTTGTAAATGGATTTTATCCAGTTAAAGCTTCGTCATTCTGAACCTGGTTGTAGACGAAGCAGACAGGTCGTTAAGTTAATTAAGTTCAATTCATTTCATTTATTTTATATTTTTGTTTTAAAGTTACAAAAACATTGTCCAAAACTCTTCACACAGTCAGCAGCAGCCAAAAATAAATCAAAATTAATGAATTGTTTTCACACTCAGACTCTGTGTATATAAAGTCCACATTAAACCAAACAAAAACCCGAAACAACTGTTAATTACGCTGACATTTGCTCCTCTCTGCTGCATCTAGATTTTAAAATGAATTTAAAAAAATAGACTCCTAATTGGGCTCGAGCGTCTATTTTTATACCTCTGGGATTTCTATGAAAGACCTGGTGCCTGGAGAGGAAGAAAATAAAAAAAGAGGAGGAGGGCAAGGTGAGGCTGAATCCAGAACAGTCTGTAATCATATGGGATGATGTAGTGTTGCACCATTCTCTTCCAGTCATCGAGTGGTTTACAGCTCGTCCCAGGATGGTGTCACTTTTCCCTCCACCTTGCTCTCTATTCCTCAAACCCCAGAGAGAGGAATTATTTTCCTGATGGAGGTGGAAACTTTATGACCATCAGGCACATGATCAGGTGTCTCCGCTGGATGCAGTGAAATGCTGGATGTCTGGACAAATCTGCAGAGGATTGCCAGGATGGATCAGGCTGCAAAAAAAAAAAAAAAAAAAAAAGACTGTTTCCCAGGTGGACTGAGGAGAGGAAACAAGGTGTGATGTGTTTGAGACGACAGGGTAGACTACCACTGATGAATTTCTGTAACTGTAGATGTGGTGTAGCTGCAGTGACTATGTATAGTTTTGTATTGCAGCGCTTGAATTACCGATACTTTCGGCTGCTTTCCCGACTTATTCCTGTGACATTTACTGTGAAGGTGGAACAATTTACGCTGCAAATAAAACTCTGCTCTTTTCTTTATAATGTAAGATGGAATTTATTTTAAATACTGTAAATAAATGGGATAATAGTGCTCCTTTTTTTTTGTAGGTCACTGTGTTCAGAGTGACAACTTTTCTTGCTGGAAGACGAATGTTGTCAATGTTGTGGTATGAGAGTTGATCCTGAAATATAGATGAAGTGTTTGGTACATTTTTGTGTTGGAAGACCAGAGGTTTTTTTCAATATAGAGAAGAGGGAGTTAGCAATTCTTAACAATGTTTATTTCTGTATTCTGTATTATATTCTGTATTCATTCCTTCACTTCTTTGAGTGAAGAAGTTCATGTATAAAAGGATCTTTGTCTGTAGGATGATGAGGTGTTACGGTTGGGGTTAAGTCACCTGTGATCATGGGGTTTGGATACTGACCACAGATATAAATGGATGAAATTAGTTTCTTTCCACAGGTTTGTTTCAGAGGAGCTTAGACGCCTGGAGGGAGATCACAGTAGAGCATCAAAAGGATCCAGGTGAGCTGCTATGGACATCTGATCAGGACGTCTCCTGGGTGCCTCCAGTTGGAGATTTTTCAGGCATGTCGAATCCAACTGGTAGGAGACGTCGGTGTAAATGCAGAACAAGCCAGAGTGATTATATATCTCATCTAGAAACATCTCAGGATCCCTAAGTAGGAGCTGGAAAACACTGATGAGGACAGAAACACCTGGACCAGCTCGTTGACCCCTGAAGCATCATCATTGTTACACAAGCGATTTAATGATGCATCTCTCTGCAAATCTGCACAAATCATGAAGCAAGGGTTAAAAATCCTACATGCTGTTAAACAGGAGCTGAGAAAGGATATGGGAAATGTTTGAGCGGACGAGTGCCAATATATCCACCATTATCTTGTCTTAACTGTGAGGTGAGCCGTGTGAAGCACCATCTGTCCTGGTGAAGAAATGGTAATGAGTGTTAATAGGTGTTAAAGCAGAATATGGCAGCGGTCTGGTTCTTCCCTCTGACAAACCTGACAGCGAGAAAACACCTACACTTCTTCTGTTAATATTATACTTGTTCCTTTTTTAGAACATCTTTTCAAACTAGACATAGTTAGACACAACTTCCTTAAAAATAGAACTTTACTGATGTCCCCTTTTTTTTTTTTTTTTTCTTTTCATTTGTTCATTCATAGCTTCGCAGCTTTAATCAGATCTAGGTGGGCTTGTTCTCTCCACAGTCCTTTGAGATGTGCCTTGTGACGAAGGCCACTACATTATAAATAAATCTCCACTTGACAGCTTTGTTTCTTTGTTCTTGTTTTCATTTTCCTTGATGCTAACCCCCCCACCCCCACCCCCTCAGGGTTTGGGGCCATTTTCCAAACCTGCTGTAAATTAATCAGAGTGACACGCAGAAACAATTTTGATGTGAACTGTAATTTCACCATTTTTCCCTTTTCCTCAAAAAATCATTAGACTAATCATAATCTTAATGCAAGTGTTAACAAATAGACAGAGAATGGATTTTTTCTTTTCACATCCAGTGAAAATGGCTCAGAAATTTAGATTCGAGACACTGGTGAACATTTATAAATTACGGTCGGACTAATTTGTGCTGTATCTGAATACAGGTTTTATTTTAGGAGACGATGTGCAGAGAATATAAATAAAAAATGGTGGATTGTTTTCACACCTCGCAGTTGCTTTGTTGTTAAATGTTCAGGAGCCAAAAAAAAACCAAACAAAACAAAAAAAAAAAAAAAAAAAACAACAGTCAGTTCTTTGCTAAAAACGTAAGTATTTCCAAGATTTCACCAAGATCTGTTCACTCTTCTTTTGGCTCATGATTAGAAGTCGTCACTTCCTTGTGATGGTGGAGCCACCTGCTTTTAAAAGCCTCCAACAAAGTGTGACTGCAAGCGTTTATGTGTTGAAATGATGCCTTTTGAGCCTTTACATCATAGGTCTCAGTTATGTTAATGGTGAATAATGGCTGTATAGGACCATTACACGCTGCGATACTCCCACTATATTTGGCATCTGGTGCCCAAGAGGGAGCAGTGTTGTTGTTCTTGTTTTGTGTGTGTATAACTAAGTGGTAAACCATGAATGCCTTAGAGGATAGACTGTCCAAACGTGTGCAGCAATTATCCAAATGTGTATGATTTATAGTCTCTCGCCAATTTTCATAACGACAGGCGATTTCCCCTTTATTTTAAGCGAGGCCTCTCAGAACAGATTTAAGCCCCAGTGCTATTAGATGTGGTCGGATGCTAACGCACTGATGACCGATGCGCACCGATGCCTTAAAATAAAGACAAACGGGCCACGATGAAAGGCAGCATCATAATGTGGTGATGTTTTTTTTCTCTGCTGTAAAACCCCCAGAGGGAGTGTGAAGGTTGTTGAGCAGCAAAAGCAGTGAAATACCAAAAAAAAACCTGCTGCAGTCTGACAGACAGACAGACATCTACCACTCGGGAGAGGATTTATTTTTATAGCATGACAACCAGCCGCTGACATAAAGCCACGCAGAAGTGGTTCCAAAATAACTACATCAATGTCTGTGAGCGGCCGAGATGGAGCTCAAACCTCGATTTGACTGAGAAACTGTGGACTGATTTAAATTGTTCAATCACATTCTTCATTATATTTGACTTAAAAGAATAACAGAGGGAAACTGTGAAGTCTTTACAGGCTTAACCCAATAACTCTGAGGCTGTAACAGCTGCCAGAGATACTTCTGAGAAACACCAAACACTGATTTGAACCTGGAACAGATTATTTATTAAATCATTGTCATTACACAGAGTCCTGAATATTTACATATGTTCTGTCATACGTCAGTAACTGATTAATATTATATTCATATATTGTGTCTGATTGGTATAATCTGATCAGTCAATGTGCAAATTATTCAGTTTTTCTGAAACATACTGAACTGGATGGATGAATTAATGTGAAAAACTGTTCACAACAATAATAAATAAACAAATAAAATTACAGTTCTATGTAAAAGTTATAGGGACTCCCAAACATGTTGTGTTTCATCAGTGCTGTAAAGACCATACATATTTATCCTTCACTTTTTTCATGCAGATATAATAAGAAAATACAGGAAATGTGTACAAAGTATTTAGGACATAAAATGTTCTAATGATTCTGGATTCAGACTCTGGCCACCTCAAGATTTGTTGCCCCAGCAGAGCTTCAGTGACCAACAACCACAAGGAATAAGCTGATAACAAAGTCACTGCTCCACACTCAGATCACTGACAGACATGTCTGGTTTGACATTAGCTGTTGGCAGATCCAGATGTGACAGGAGTCTCCACATCAGCTGCTGACTTCACTTTGTTCTCACCCAAAACAGATGCTGCACTGATGAGCATGTTGACAAGTCATTACGAGTTGGGGCCCGAAACATGCTTTAGGTCTGTTGTGACATTTGCCTCATCAGGACTCTTTGGATTCTTTGGCCATTGGGTTTTCTAATTTTGACCAAGGTGAGATCAGCAGCTGATGTGGAGACGTCTGTCACATCTGGATCTGCCAACAGCTGATGTCAGACTGGACGTGTCTATCAGTGATCTGAGAGATGAACAGTGACTCAGCCAACAGCTTTTATCCTTTTGTGGTTGTTGGTCACTGAAGCACTGCTGGGGCAATAAATCTGGGGGTGGCTAGAGTCTGAATCCAGAATCATTAGAACATTTTATGTGTCTTAAATACTTTGTACACATTTCCTGTCTTTTCTTATTATATCTGCATAAAGAAAGTGGGAGATAAATATATATGGAACACAACATGCGTGGGATGCCTATAACTTTTACACAATACATGTATTATACTATATACTATCGCTGCTGTTATGTTGTAAATGTGTCCTCCTGTCTCCTGCTGTCAGACGTCACTTTAAGTTTGACCCCAGTTCACCACTGGTCTTCATGTCTAGAGGCCAACTCAAACCTGTCAGAGTCCGGTCCCTTAACACGTCCACTTCTCTCCATCCTGCAGCATCTGAACCCAGGAAGGATTTACTCTATTCACATCTGTGGCTCAGAAGGCAGAGCAGGTCATCGACTAATGAGGAGGTCGCTGGTTTGATCCACTCCACATGTCAAAGTGTCCTTGGGCGAGATACTGAACCCTAAATTGCCTCTGATGGCTGCTCCATCAGTGTGTGAGGTGCCGTTTGAATGTGCATGTGAATGGATAAATATGATGAGGGAAGTAAAGTGCTGTGCTTGTGTGAATACAACACATTTACTTCAGCTCTTTTCAAATACGACAACATCACACCGACGTCTAATCACATCTCACTACTTTCTCTTCTTGTTTGTCCACTTCCATCCATTCGTCCATTATGTTTACTTTTTCCAGCCACTTATCATGTAGTTGGGTTGTAGCAGCAGCAGGTCAAGGCAGGTCTCCTTCACCCTGGCCAAGCTTCCAATCTCCTCACTCTACATCACTAATGGTGTGTTCAGGCCAAACTAATAATTGTGCAGTGCAGTTGCATACAGTGTCAAGGTGAAGATGAGAATAGCTGCCAACTTGTGTTGGGCGTCTGGCTGCACATCTCGTCTCTGGTTGGTATGATCTGCTCCGAAAATGAACAAATTATTTAGTTTTTCTGAAACATACTGAGCTGGATGACTGAATTCATTTGAATAACTTTGTCCAAAATGATTCACAATTACAAGATCACCACAATTATCACAAGGCTTGACTTTACGAGAATTATGTCTCATATTTAAGTATGAAATTTTAGAAATATCATTTTTATTTCATGGGAACGCAACTAAAATACAACTATACTACAGCAACTATACAGACAAATATTCACAAATTATTAGCTTCTTTATCTTAGCACTTCAACGTTATGGCTTCTCAGGTTTCCTGTGCAGTACATCAGATGTTTAGGTCCTCTGACTCCTTTACAGGTAATGGACGGATAGATAGATAGATAGATAGATAGATAGATAGATAGATAGATAGATAGATAGATAGATAGATAGATAGATAGATAGATAGATAGATAGATAGATAGATAGATAGATAGATAGATAGATAGATAGATAGATAGATAGATAGATAGATAGATAGATAGATAGATAGATAGACAGACAAATAGATAGACAGACAGATAGATGTACTTCACTGATCCCAAGCTGGGAAATTCCAGTTAATGTTACATGTATTAAATGTAGCTTGTTTACAGTGATGGAGGTGATGATTGGTTTGTTGGCGTCGTCTTTATGCACCATAGAGATGAAGACGTATGCCAGCATTGTTAGCCAGTCAACATTAGCTGGTCTATCACAGCTCCCCCATCAGTTCCTGAGCAGTTGAAAACACGAAGTGTAGAAGTTTGAAACCCAAGCCCCAGTTTCACCAATTCACATTAACAATAGATGCTTTCATGTCAAAATATTGCATAACATTAACATTCATGTGCTCTCTCTTGTAGTTGTGTAGACACAGATGCTACACTACTGCTACTACTGCTAACTAACTATTATTGTTGTGGTTGTTATGGTGATGATAATGATAATAATATCTCTGAACCTGGTTCTGATGAACATTTCTTCCTGTTCAAAAGAGTTTTTCTTCTCCACTTGTGAACTTTTGTTGCTTTGAGATAAATGTATTTTGTTTATTCTGAAGGAACAATGAACAAAGAGTCAGAGAAGCAGCAGGACGAGCAGTTCAACTCTAAAATGATGGATCTATCTCTTGATTTCAGGTTTTACTTTATTAAGAAACAAGTTAGCAGGAAGTTTTTTGGCTCAGCCATTCACACAGCTGGTTTCTTGAAGGAGTATCATCATTAGCTTGATCCAGTGTAATGAGGATGGGACCTCCTGACAGAGATCTAACTGGGAAAACTGGTTTTGATACAACGTCTTTGAGCAGAGCAGCTGAAGTTAGAATATACGTAGGTGTATACATACGGTGGCTCACAGTGCTTTAATTATGCATTGCTGTTTTTCTGTGTGTGTGTGACGAACTTAATATGTCACATGAGGATTATAGTCCCAGTATGAACATCTGCCCGCACAGCTGTGTCCCATCAGGTCGGAGCACGTAATGCGACACATTGCGAAGGCGAAGCACAACAATGAATCTGCTTCTTCATCCGCAGGGACAGAAGTACCTCATTTTCAATAACGGGTCCCGTGAATTTAGAACCTGCCGCTCTGATTAGTTTTAGTCGCCACGCGTCAATAAGGACACGAGTATTATACAATTACAGTGAAGCTGTTACTCAGGCGTGTAAAAAGGTCACAGTCAGCAGAAGCTTCTTTTACAGTCAAATACTGACAACATGACTCGTTCACGTTAACGTTGCGGCTCCGTTTCATCGGTCGTGTCCTTCTGGACAGAGCAGGCGACCGTGGTTAAAGATGTGAACGACGTCCTTGACCTTGTACTTTTTCTCAATGCTGCAGATATTTGCCTCTTTCTTTAAATCCTTTTTTTACACCTGGGAGTCGTGGATGTGGCACAGTGCTCTTTTTAAATCCTCTACAGTTTAAAGAAAAAATAAATTATAATTTCAAAACAGGCCCTGGTTGAATTGTGTGGGATTACTGAGTGATTACAGAGAAGTGTGGACCTGCATTGTTCAGATATGCCCCGTCCTGAGCACCAGAAGCATGATTTAATTTATAACTTGTGGCACATTTTTACCCCCATGGCTTTTTTTTTTCTTCTTTTTAGTGCAGAAAATAAAGCACTTTGTCTTTGTTCTTTGTGTTACAGTAAAAGACAGAAACATTGTCTCAGAGCTGCAGAGCGTGGAGGCCGCGGTGAAGGACGCCATTTTCTTGGCTGTAAAGGTGGCGGCGGCAGGAAGGAGCAGCTGTTAATGACACATCATCTCAGGGACACGGTGCAACCTCCACACAAACGACTCCCAGACACAAACCCATTCTGCTGCTTTCACATGACGCCGCCGTCTCGTGTGTTTTATAATCTGATCACAGTTCAGATCAAGACCAGATCAATGAAAACATGTAAACATTGATTTATTCTCTCTTTTCCAATTTTTCTATTTGTCGACGATAAGCCTGCATGTTTTTTGTTGTTGTTGTTGTTGTTGTTGTTGCTTTGTTTTGGCTGATAAGCGTCTATGTTTTAGTAATGAATCACTAACTTGGCGCTTCGTCTGCTATCTGATTCTGTTCTGTTGTGAAAACAATAATGTCGCTGTCCTCGTCCCGGCATCGGACCCAGATCCACCCGCTGCTTGAAAAGCTCCAACGATAAAACGGGGTGAGGTGATGTATCAGCAGCTGGTTTGTGTGTGTCAGGTGACAAAGATAAGAGCAGCCACATCCTCTCAGAGGACATTGTCCTCATGCTCAGAGATAACAATAAGGGATGCTGTCTTCAGCCTCTCCGGCCCATTATAGCAACCTGATCTGTCCTGCTGCCTTCCTTCCTTCCTTCCTTCCTTTCTTTCTTCCTCCCTTCCTCAGCTCTCTGGAGGCAGCGCCGCTTCTCAAAGGCAACTTTTAAAAAGGCGTGTTTGCTTTTAGAAAAATAGAGGAAGATGAGTGCATGCTGGGACACTGAGTAATAGCATTAATTCCATTCCAACGCTCCATTAGGCTGCCAGATAACACGTTTCACACCCTCAAGTAGTAAACAATCTTCACTGGCTGGGCATCAGCAGCCTGAAAACTGACGATAAAGGACATGAAATAACCATCCTTCAAATCTTTCCTGAGCTCCACCGGGGGTTTGGAACTGATCTCCCTCCTCCTCTGTCTGAGAGCGACGTCACGTCATGGTGAGGAAACACTGCTTTAAAGACACGCTGTGGGAGACCTCATTGCAAATGCAAAAAAAAAAAAAGAAGGGAAATTCAGCATCACTGTTACTAATGCTGCCACATTTTGCCAACTGATAGAAGCCTGTGGATATCTCAACATCAAATTGATTCAAACAACGGCTGAGAAAGAATTATAGGCAGCTCATTTACTCATAGAGTTTGGACTCTATACTATGTTTGATGTGTGATGTGATGTGATGTGATGGAGATTTGAGGGAATACTTTAGATTTCTGAAGATTATTGTGCAGCAACATTTTTTTTTCCCAGTAGTGGAAGGTGCACTTTTTTTTCTGTCAAAGCTCCTTTAAAGTTCCTGCACATTATGCTAATACTATCTTTCTATGAATTCAAATGACAGTGGTGAAGCCAGGAAATGGCTGATGGATTCATCACAGAGCGGATGAGGCAGAACTTCACACTGGGAGACCAGAATTTCATCCTGTACATTAAATCCCAGTCTGCGTGTCAAGATCCCTGTCGTTGTTGGGAGGCGGTATTACCGGAGAAACAATCTGCAATTTCACCATCTGTCTCCCCCCTTTCACCGGATGAAGCTTTATTTATTCATATATTCAAGTTAGACATGTTGTTTACATCGTGTTGTTTGTATTTTTGTTGCAGAACGTCTTCGTTTTAATGTCGATCAACCGGGTAATGTTCACATTGATGAGTTCTCCTCCTCTCCATAACTTTTTTTTATGACTATTCATCAACACGATTCACATAAAGTGTTTCAAAGTTACTTGAAATGTCAGATCTAATTCTGCAGAGCAACACGTTTATAGGAACTTCTCCTTTATGTGCAACACAAGGGTAAATGACTGATCGCTCTTCTCAGAGAAAGAAAGTTGTCAGCTTCCATTTCATCTGACATATTTACCACTTAATCCACTGAGGGCACTTTGAGAGGGTATTAGAAACTCAGCGCTGTCATGTACTTTTCCCACAAGAGTGAAAGTGGCAATTACTAATCCAATTTAGCAGCGGAGAAGTCATGTGCTGTTCTATGTGTTAATCTGGTTGCTGCAGCTGTTTGGTCTCCCGCCACCTCCCACTATGAAGGGTTACTCCCCTTCATCACCAGACAGCACTTTTTGTTACTGGTGGTGATAGAAACAGAGCAGGCAGTTTGATCTGCTCAGGTTTTGTCTCAATAAAATGGGACTTTAAAAGAAATTTGTTTGCCTCAGTTAATCCTCAAACGTTGCTTTCATCAAAGTATGTCAAGAGTCTCTCTTCACTTTAACATCCTGTGTGAGCTGATTTAGGTGCATTTATTCATTTACATTTCACTTTTATTACTGAAAAAGGTAATTAAATCATAGATTAATTATAAGTATCAGCACCAGTCTCACATAAAGAGACACTGCCCTCTCTATTGGAATCTGAGCCCGATAGCTCTCCTACTCACTCAACACGCAAAATACCTGTTTGACTAAGAATTCCAGCTGACAGTAATCCTCACTGAATTGCAGTGAAAAAAAAAAAAACATCTTAATGGATTTAAAGCCTTCGGTTCAAACCATAAAACTGTAAAAAAAAAAAAAACAAACAGCAACTTCTGCAGCTGCTCGATGTGACATATTGTAACATATTGTAACATGTTTTAATGTGTTGTAACATTTTGTAACACGTTGTAACACATTGTAACGTGTTGTAACACATTGTAACATGTTGTAACGTGTTGTAACACATTGTAACATGTTGTAACATGTTGTAATGTGTTGTAACATATTGTTACATGTAACATGTTTGTCGTGTTGTAACGGTCGTTGGCTCATCAGTAACATTCTGACAAATATCTGGTAACTTTCAGAAAATGTACTGTTGTCAGGCTGTGATTTGACAGATCGAACTGAACAGATTATAACTATTGTGTCTGTGTAGTCGCCTGAGTTATGAGCTTCTCCTTCTTCTTTTCTTAGACTAAATGTTTTTTTTTTTAAAAAACAAAACTGTTAATCCAGTTATTTCAGATTAATCATCACCTCTGTGGTTGAAGTCACTCAGTGCTTCACATGTGTCTGATTAGTACATTTGTAGGATGAAAACAAGAACAGGAGTTTAAGAAACTGTAACAAACACACAGTATCAGATAAAACACAACAAATTAAATACGAGTAGTTACATATCAGGAAACGTGAAGATCTGTTTGTTGTTTGTTGGAGTCCAGCGGCTCAGATGAGATGACCTCAGGTCAACCATCTTATCTCTGCAAAGGCCTTTGGCAATTTACTGATATCACTGTTACATTTTGATATAATATACTGTATATATGTGTGTGTTCTGCGGAAACATTCCCTTGAGCTTCGGCTCCATGTTGACATGACTGCATGACATCATTCCTGCAGGTTTGTTCATTCAGCCGAAGTCTTGTTTTAGTAAATCCCACAGGTGTTGAGCTGGACTCAGACTTACAGACGAGAGGAAGCCACTGAAATTCACTGAACTGTGTTAATGTTCATCACTTCAGCTTTGAGACACGAGGCGTTATCCTGCAGAAAGTAGCCACTGGAAGATGGGAAACTTTTACAATGAAGGGATACACCATCAGTTATTAATGAACCTGGACTGTTTTTGATTTGGACTAATTTCTGATTTTAAGAGTTGAAATCCAGACTCCAGCTACAGCAGGTCTTCAGCTGTTCCAGGTCTGCTAAACATTGTTGTGTCAACTGCAGCCTCACATCTGTGCTCTGGACATGTTGTTTATCCTGAGAAGTTTTTCTGTCACTCTCTTGTAAACAGTGTTTATCAGAGTTAGCATGGTGTTTCTGTCAGCTCCGACCAGCCTGGCGTTTCTCCTCTGACCTCCTTCATCTGCTCACTGGATGTTGTTTTGTTTATGTTTTATTCTCACCAATCTGAAACTGAGACTGTTGTGTGTGAAAATCCCCAGAGATCATCCTGTCTGACACCAACGATCACATCACTGAGATCACATTTCTTCCCACATTCTGTTGTTTGATATGAATAAAAATGAACAAGTTGTGTTTTTTGTCGTATATCTATGAAAACAGAACATATGTAGAAATATTTGAGATCAGTTGATCTTGACTTTAATCATTTATTTTTTTAGTGACTTGCAGCAAGAACATGTTGATCAGGCTGAAAATCAGCTGAAGTCATTTGTGTGTTTATCATCCATTAGCTGATTACACACGGAGCAACAGTCGCCGCTGAAGGATCTTGTTTACTGTACTGAACACTTTCCTTTGAAAAGCTGTAAATGCTTGATGAAGAGCAAAATTATTTAGACGCTGAAGTGCACACCTTCAGCTTTCAAACGAAGCAAACTCGAACAGCCGCATTCAAAAGAGGCCTTGAAAACAAAAGCACTTTCCATCACTTCATCCTTTTCAGGATGATCAGAATATAATAACAGCTGCAGTGTGTGGGAGCATCTTCACCACGTCTTCATCACACCACTTTTGTTAGCAAACACTCTCAACTATTGGCCCTCTGTTTGAATCACAGCACAGCCAAAACTGAAAAAAGAAAAAAACTCCCAGTGCTCTGTTTGCATGCTGTTGGGCGCAGCCACTTGGCGATACACATAAGTTCCTGGGCTGTCAGACAGAAAACAGCATTAAATCAACAAAAGGCGCTATGATGCTGCACTGTAGGGAGCAGTGAGGAGATGAAATACGATCGAGAAAAGCCTGTTTGAGTGATAGATGCACAAGTTTTACAGCTTTCATACGTCAAAACGCCGGACTGAGGTTTAACACATCTCTGCAGCAACAGTTGAACCAGACATTTGATTGGTTATGTTTTTTTTTGTTGTTGTTGTTGTTTTTTTTTTTGTTTTTTTTGAGAATTTTAAAAACAAGTATTTGTCCTTAGAAAACCACCAAAAACCAAAAGCTTGTTCATTCCTGAACATCTCATTTCTTCTTTATGTTGAGGGTTTGAAATCCTCTTGGCTCCTCCATCATGTTCTCAACAGTTGCAGCCGACTCCATTGATATGTTTGCTCCACTCTACAGGTTTAATCAGCTTTGTGTGAACTCATTTGTCAAGAGTTTGAATGTTACAGATGTTGGTTGGTTTGATTGCTGCAAAATCAATCCTGCTATACGTTCTGCTGCAGTTCATTATTCCTGATTCGTAACAACTTCAACACAGAAACTCCATTTGCACTTCAAAATGCTTCAGCTTCATTACCTCATTATGGGATGCATTCAGCTTATTTGATATTTTTCATACTTTTTTAAATATTCATCTTTTTATGAACATGTTTCTTACACAGTTGATCACAACCTCAAAAACACTGATCTTTTGAAGTGCAGCTACTTTCACCGAGGGACTTCATCTGAGCTTTAAACTTTCACAAGACTTTCAGCTGCTCAGAAGGAAGATTTCTGTTATTGTAGTTAAACTTCTATTTAACTACAATACTATGGAAGTTCATAAAGGGTGTGAACAGAAACAAAGCTCAACTCTTCATCTGTCACTTCTACTATAGACGTAACTAACTTGTACCAACTCAACAGTCAAACACTTTCTTTTTTTTTTAAGTCTACAAACAATATTAAAACATTAAATTGTTGGAACATTCAGTTATATCTGATTTGTCTTTAAATATAAACTGCTCTTTTTCTGTAAACAATGTAATAAAAAACTAACATTTCCAATCTACCTCAACCTCTGTGTCTCTGCTGATATCAAAGTAATGTATTTTTTCTTTAAAAAAACAAAAACAATAGAAAGACAGAAAGAAAGAAAATGTGTCTGGTGCTCAATAAACCTTCTATGACTATAAATCCACTTTTTCATATGTTTTCAGCCTCGTTAGTCTTATGGACCCGAGTGTACCTGTATCAAAGATTCAATACCCTCTCTGGCATAAAAGCAGTGATGTCATTTTTTTGTATTGATATGGAGATCACCTCTCTTTTCAGTGTATTTCCGAATATCATATGTGAGACACACTTGGGCTCTTGGGAGTGAAAAGACTGACTGTAGTGGTTTCAGCTGGATAGTTTCAATCATGGTAAATGGATTTTCTAAATGCCAAAGTAGCTGCTTTATAGATTTGGCTTCTCAGTGAGGAGAGCAAACTCATTTACTGGAATATTGCTGACTGCCAAGACACCTCCGTGCATTCACAAACCAAACCGGGGAGGAAATGTGGCTTTTTTCGCCGTGTCCCTTTTGTGATACGTATACCTCCATATCCAATCTCTGACAGATCATTTACGGAGCCATCCTGATGCATCTCAATTACAGTCAGCATCAGTGTTTACTGTAGTTATCCACCTGGGGTGCTGACAGCCTCTCATGTTATCTTTGATTTGGTTTTGCGTTCAATCTTTCCTCCCCCTGCTCCTGGTTATATTCTTTCACACACATTTATGCACATTGTATGCATTTGTACTCATTACTGTATCATCATATTTTCATCTTAAGCAGGGCTGTCTTTGTGCAGCGGGAGGTGTGATAAAGAGGAAGAAAATCTTTGTAATTAAATTCAGATATCCAATTCACTTATGCAAGTCTATCACACACTATTTGCCCCAGCATCCGCCCCGACCACCTCCTGGCACCGGCGTTGCTGTTTAGAAATGTGCCGCTTCTGAACAGAATCCAACTGGCAATTATGTTTCCTTCAAAACGTATTTGCTGTTGCAGTTTATTCATGTATGAAGATAAATTCTAATCGACAGGGTTGAACATAAACATGCTCGATGCAGCGGAGGGCGGACTGCATGACAGAGTCGGCCTCACGCATCGCCTGACGTTTGGAGGTCTGTCGGTGTCAGGAGCCTTGTGGCTCAGTGGATGGTGTATCTACTCACCATGTTTGCTCCTGCTTCCTTTCTCTTCCTGTTATGTGTCGCTCCTTGTGGCTGATCCACTTCCTGATTCCCAAACCCACCACCTGCAGCGTTGTAACCTAAGCGGTAACGTCGGCCATTTTATCTCGCCTCAGGATCTCCTGTTTGTCTGAACCACTGGTCTCACCAACATCCGACCAACCACACGTTTGATCCCCATCTCCTGACGTTTTTTGTTTGAACCCTCCAGACCTTCGTTCTCTGAACAACTGGTTTTCCCTCTTCTGCATCTGAATCTGCCTGTTTTTGTTCTTGTTTTCTTTAAAACTGTAAACACTGGTCTCAAGTTCTGCTTTTTGGATCTGACTTAACAGTCACTGCTACATTTTGCTTATAGTCTATACACACTCCCTATGGTCTTAACTTATATTTCAATTGTCTTTCGTATAATCCTAAATTATTCTCCATTGTCTGTGTGATATATCATTGTACTTTATTTCTTATTGCTTACTGATCCTTATTCTTATTCTATATGTTGTTATATTTTTCTGCTGCTGTGAACAGTGTGAATTTTCCTGCTGTGGGATGACTAAAGAATTATCTTATTTTCAAACAAAGTAGTATTTGTTAAACCACCAGTGTACAACCTACAATATCTTTCAGGTTTGTCCATCATGGGCTCCTGTAGAAAGATGGTAGAGGACTTTCTTCTTCTGATGTGGAAATAAAAAAAATGATTCATACGATTAATAATATTTTCTGATCTGTAACAACTGATTACCTCAAATCTCATAAACTTGATCGTTTCTGTGCTGTTTTGTTGTTGCGACGCTGTCAACATGTGTGTTGCATGATTTTTATTTTGCATAAAAATTTAACTGAGTGCGTCTGTGATGCTGCGGGTTTTATGAGCTAAATTACAAATACGACTGCGTTGGCTTAACGAGGAAAATCACATTGAAAAAAATATTGTGAAACTCATGAGGATCATAAAACAACAGGTGGAAATGTGAGCGTGAACGTATTTGATAGCAAATGTATTGTCATTATCGTTTGTAATTATCTGAATGGAAAAAATGATGGTGCGTGAAACGACACGCGGCGATAACAAAAGAAATGACTTCAGGAAACCGCCGTGTTGTTCATTCATACGCCATCGGTTGATAGCAGGTCAGTTTGGGAGAAGAGCTGCTGTTTGGATACTGAAAACAGACGCAGGCGTCAGAGAAGCACTGAATGACAGTGATTACATGCAGAACGCAGCGTCGCTGTGAAGGGCATTGGCTTCACGCTTTGTTGATTGTAGCTGATTCTGAGAGCAACAGTGATTTTCAGTGCACTGTTTAAATTTCATAGCTTCCATTTCTACATCTATTTTGTATTTTAGATAACAAAATGTGAGTTTTTTCCACACCCTTTACACATGAGATTGTTTTTTCTGTATGAAATCCTTTCAGAGAGAGGGTGAGAGAGAAACATTTCTTTGTAAACTATGGTTGAGTGCTTTATGGACGTGAATGCTGAGACATTCCAATTTTGACCAAATTGAGTGTGTGGATCAACACAAACATTCGAGTTCACTATATCCATCTGTTCACAGTGGTATTGAGCACTGATTCACTGGTGTGTTGTGTTTTTTTTCCATTTCTCTACTGATTGGGAACAAGCTTCCAGCACACATGTATCCCACAGCTTGAAATAACCCCATTCTGGATGAACAGGCCTCCTATATTAAAAAATGCCACCAGAATCTGTTGGCACAATCCTGTTGCGAAAAGAAAATGATTCTCTGGTTCTCCCAGGACAAACTCAGATATTGTAGTGGGAAATACAGCCATTTCTCAAAAGGCAATTTCCTCACAATAGCGTCAGCCATTCTGATTCCTGGGGAAAGGCTAACATCATTTGAGGATAGCTCAGCTATACTTGATTAATTGTTATGGGAAGAGGTAGCGATATGACAGTCTCATATTCACAGTGCGGGAACAAGCAGGGCTTATTTTTAGAGCAGGCAGCTGCCAGGAGTCACATTTAACTGAGGCTCCTGAGCTAGGTGGCACGAGTCGGCTCTGTCGGCTGTTTTCTGATCAGAGTGAAGTTAATCTACTGCAGTCCAACCAGCCTTAGGGGTCGAATGAATCAAGGGAGAAAAGGTTGATGTCGCAATGATACTGTAATTAATAGGCAGTTAAACATATGAAGCTGTATAGTTTCCAATTATTCTTGCAGTTTACTGAGATATAAATATAAATGAAAATGACACGATTTCTCCTTTTCCTCTTCTGTTTCTCAAAAGGTGAAATGGGTCTTTTATGATCATGAACAACTATTAAAGTCAAAACAACACTGAGAGACTATTAACACAGGCTATAAATTAGGACTGATGACAAAGTGAAGCCAAAACATCCTAATTTTGAAGAGAAGTCATGACTGACAGATGAGATTGGCTCGTGATTGGTCACGACGGGACTGTGTGAAAATGGTGATATTTTGGCTTCATGTTCATACGGTGGGAGGTAGAAACACATCATCCAGCTTTAGAAAATACCATTACCAACACATCAGCTAGTTTAGCAAAATTACACCAAAATCATTTCCCTTTTAAAAATGAAGCAAGAAAAACCAATGTGAGTAAAAGGTTTTTCCACTTCAACAATGTGACTTAGGTTGAGGAACATGCCAAAGGAGGTTTTTGTCAATTTTTCTCATAAGTCTGGTTTTAGTTAGTTATTTGATGATATAAAACAGGGTGAGAGGTCATGATTAACAGGTGAGATTGTTTTTCTATTGGTCAGGATGGGTCTTTGATACTGAGGCTCCGAATTTGCCAAATAGCAGCACTTTTTGTAGTTGGTAGAAAATGGAGGCAGGTCGTTCATCTTTGTAAATAGTCATTGACGTCCACCAATTATTCTAGAAAAAATACATTCCCATTTGTTGCCACTTCCCTTTTAAAAAGGAAGCAAGAAAAACGACAGTGAAAGGTTTTTCTCTTTCAAGAATTTGTCACAATGTGACTTGGGTCGAGGAACATGCCAAATAAATTTCTCTTTCTGTCAGTTCAGTTAGAACTTTTCATTCTTCTGATAAGTCTGGTTTTTAATTAGTAATTTGATGATTTAAAAACAGGGTCAGAGGTCATGATTAACAGGTGAGACTGGTTTGTGATTGGTCAGGATGGGACTTTGAGACTGAGGCTCCAAATGTGCAAAATGGCAGCAATTTTTATACAGATGGAGAAAATGGAGGTGGGTCATCCATCTTTGTAAAGAGTCACTGACGTCCTCCAACTGATCTCGCAGAATACACCCCCTCATCATTACAACTTTCCTTTTTATAAAGGAAGGAAGAAAAAGCAACATGAGTAAAAGGTTTTTCTCCTTCAACACAAATTGAAAAAATCAAAATCTTCCCTTTTCTGATAAATCTCATGTTAATTAGTTATTTGATGACATAAAAAGAGGGTGAGAAGTCATGACATGTCATGGGTTCACCATTGGTCAGGATGGGTCTTAGATACTGAGACTCTAAATATACAAAATGACAGCAGATTTTATCTGGTGATATTTTCATACAGTGGGAGGAAGTGGAGGCATGTCATCCATCTTTATAAAGAGTCACTGGGGTCCACCAACTATTCTAGCAAATTACACCCCCAGCTGTTGCCATTTCCCTTTTAAAAAGGAAGCAAGAAAAACCAACGCGGGTAAAAGGTTTTTCTAACATGTCAAATACATTTGTCTTTCTGTCAGTTTAGACAGAAATCTTCATTTTAATTAGTTATTTGATGTTGTAACAACACTGTGAGATGTGATGATTAACAGATGAGATTTACTTGTGATGTTTGTGATCACAGTAGGATCCAAATATGTGAGTGGGAGGAAGTCACCAATCTTCATATCTAGTCACTGGAGGAATTGATATTTGGACCTGATGACGGTGCTAAACCTCAGTGATCGGTCACACACACCTGCTCCAAACAGCTTAGTAAATAAACATCTGTAGTTGAGACGTCTCACTTTGTACCACCCACGTCAAACTGCTGGTGCCGCCAGAGGAAAAGGTCAGAAGATCGGAAAAGACATGAAGATTAATCCTCTGGGAACCATGAACGTCTGCACCAATTTTAACAGCAATCCATCCTTGCGCCCACTTTGAATAGTTAGTCCAGACTGCTGTTGGCTGGTGCATCTCTACAGGCTTGACACTGGCTACCCACAAAACCTCACATCCGCTGGGTCACCTGCTTAATAATTTAATGTTTTCTTGAGCCAGCCCTGGTTTCCACATGAGCTAAAGGCATCTGGCTCAGTCAGAGATCTTTATGATTATTCTTATCTGCTTGGTGGAAGCTGGTAATGTAATTAAGATCGAGACACTGATGCTAATTAACCTTGGTAGAGGTGAAGGAGCTGGGAGCTGCTGTTGTTTTAACTAGTGAACTAGTGTGTCTCAGCAGTGATTAATCATCTGAGGCCTCCGGTCTCTCCGTAAACAGGGAGAAGGACACCTTGGGGGGGTGTGCACTGATACAGGTACAGTAACGGAAAAAGGCACATATGAGCCTGTGGAAAGGAAAAAAAAAAAAAAAAAAAAATCAGCTTTGGGCTCGTTCTGCCCCATGAGAGAGGTTTCAACAGTGCGGGCTTGATGGGGTTCCAGCCTCCTCACAGAAATGTCAAGCAGAGGGCATCTGAGGAATTAATTTAAACACAAGTGCAGGGTGCATCCCAAGGCGCCTCGGTGATGTAATTACATGTTTTCTCATTATTCATATGGAGACAGACATGCATATGCTGTTCTTCACAACAAGGTTCGCAACGGCCGAGGTCTGCCGCAAACTACAAAACACCTCCTCGCTCCCGATGCTGTAAATAGAACATGAATGGGCCTCCTGTGTTTCAGCAGAAGTGTATAATTGCATTGTGGTTACTGTTAAACCTTTGTCAGCTCGTGGCATCCTTTTGAACACTTTTTCCCTTACAGTGCAACTGTGGTTAATTCTGATGCTGAAATGCAGCCAGGAATTTGAGTTTCAATATTACAGTGTGTGTAGTTAATGTTGCACGAAAGCCTGAAGGCAGAGAACGCCGCTTCATTTATCATTGTTTTGACAAAATCATTCTTTTCCACTGCAACAAGTGTAAGTGCACATAAAATAGAAAAAAACTGATCGCCGTTTGTATTTGTCCTCCAGAGCAACACGTTCATGCTTCAGTCAGTTCATTCGCGTGTAGGTTGTAGTCTACTCGCTGGTGTAGTGTGTAAATTTCCAACAGTGAAATTAAACTCTGCCTATGTGACTGTGACTGTCGTCCAACAAAATATCTGCTGCCTGTTTGTTTTTTGTTTTAATGAGAAACATATTGTCGATGTTAAATGATGTATGTGTTGACCATGTCTCTGTGTTAATGTTCCAGTGGAAGATTATTTTGGGGAACTTTTATTTTGTTGACTTTATTGTTTTGTATTACTTCCTGTGCTGTGTCCCCTACTTTTGTTTCTGCTCTTGATATAAAAATATCTGTCTTGGTCACACATGTCCATATAAACTGTTTTATTGAATGTTCATACATGTTTTAATGTGCACAACACTTCTGTAAAACTTGAAAATGTTGCTAAGCTAAGCTAAAGAGCATGGAGATGGTTTAACTGAAGCTTCCACATACATTTCTTTTTTTTGTGAAAAACATCAGGGTTCTTCATTACGTCACAAAGGAAACCAACATTTACACTTTACTCACTTTACTTGACAATTAATGTTTTATTTTGTTGTGTGTCTGAGCTCTTTCTCCTTCCTTGAGTCAAGATGTTTGTTGTCTGATAGTTTCATATTTTTCAGTGAACACACCCATGGTGTTTTCTGATCCAATGCCTCAGTTGGCAGGAAGACTGTGTTTGTCAGTGCCTTTCAAAATAAATGCAAACTGGAGCTACAGCCCTGTGGCTGTTTGCCTCCACCAACGAGTCCAGATGAGGATAATCGGAGCCTAAATTCACGACCTTGACCTTCAAGCAGCAAAATCTAATCAGTTCATCTTTGAGTTCGGTACATTTGTAGGAATTCCTGCAGATATTAACTTCCAGAAGCCAGACACGTGATTTTCAAGGTCACAATAACCTTTGACCTTTAACCTTTAGTGTTTGAGTCCAAGTCAACATTATTGCCAACTTCGAAACGACATCCTCAGGGTGTTTCTGAGACAGACACAAAGCTGTAATGTCAGTGTCTCTGAGGCATAAAAACAAAAATAGTTTTATGATCTTTGTTACCTGTGGTTCAGGGTTTGTGGACAAAATTTAAGTCTGGTAGAGACAGTTTGGATATAAACGTTAAAGATAAAATAATAACCACTTTTGCTCATTTTACCCTGAGGAGGATTCAGTGTTGAGTGTTGGTAGAAAACAAGAAGGAAGCAGCTGTTGTTCCAGTTCAAAGTCCAAGGTTTTGTTGATCCGTCCAATTACCTAGAGGTTTGTTATCGTTTCAAAACAACAGAAAAACTGATGCTGCATTTTCTTCCCGCTGAGACGACAGTTATATTAGTATCTAAACAAATGTTGATTTTATTTTTCCAGAAATATCCATTATAATCACCACATGCTCCGGAAAACACTCGTAAGAGCTCAGTGTGTCATCTGCAAACCACAAAAAAGACGCTGCAGAAAAAACACATATTTTTCTCAGTTTTAATTAATTACTTCTACATTTCCTTTTTCTTCTTAGATAAGTGTCTTGGATGATTCATGGTAACTGGAGATTGTTTGCAATAAGTCATATGATCTCTGATGAAGTTAATAAGTGGAAGATAATCAGAACTGATGAGAAAATAAAAATAAGACTGAAGGTTTAGTTTGAAAAATAATTTCGAAAGAGTTATTTTTTTTTGCAAAATTGACTTGATTAAGTGTGATCTCTCAACACGTGTCATTTTTAAATGTTTCAGATAAACAACAGCTCTCAGGACTCATTATGTCCCAATGACTCTCCTGTCTATTAAACTGTAGATGTTTCTCTCCACGCTGCAGTCGCTGTTCACAAACACGTCTCTATTTACCTTCAAACCTCAATTGAAGTTTTCCCTTGACGCTTTCTCCCATTTTCCTCAGCGATTCCTCTCTGTGCAGATAAATAAATAGCTTCAAAAAGGATTCAGACCTTTATATTATAGTGCAAGCATGCAAACTAAATGGTGTGCTCAGACTCCTGGAGCTTGGGACCATCAGAGGCCCTGCAGCACAATCTCATTATAAACATCCCTCTGTTTATTCCCTAAGCTGCGGGAGCTATTATCAAGCATGTGGCACGCTGTCATCCTCATCCGTCGCCACGAGATGAGCTTGTTTCCTCCCAGCCCGAAGCCGTCCCCGAGTCATATGCCGAGAGTCCGAGTGACAGGCCATCACTCTTCATCTCCAGCGACCCAGAGCCAGACAGGAGTTTGGAACGCGGTGTCGCCGTTCCCAGTTTTGTCAATCATGACAGCCTTATACGGCACCGTAATGCAGCACAGATGGCCCGTTGGTGCGTGTCCCCGTTTGTCACGGAAATAGAAGAGTGGCAGAGCGTCTTTCGCCTGCGTGAGGCGACAGGAGCTTCAGCTTGTTACAAAAAAAGCAGGATGTTGGAAGTTAAGTGCATTTCACTCTGACAGTGTACGACACCCTGCAGAATAAGTGGCAGAGATGAATCACACATAATTGCATATTAGAAGTTGTCCTCTTTTCTCTTTTTTTTTTTTTACACTGGTAAATTTAGCTCCAACTTCGACCTATGTGTGAATCATAAACTGGGACTTTCACATTTTCTATACGTCCAGAAACATGAGGTCAATGCGCACATCCCAGATTAGAGGAGGACACATCACAACCCGGTGTCCTAACCCTTAAACCCCGGAGCGACCAGAGGGCATCGTCGTGCCCTTGGAGCGTCGGACGCAGCTCGACAAAAATAGCAGCAGCTCGGTTGTGATCTCTGGTTTCTCTCAGGTGCTTCACTGACCACAGCAGCTTCACTGAGCAAGAGATTCTTCTACAAACTAAGTCTTGACGTTATATATTTTTCAACACATGATGTAAAAAAAAAAAAAAAAAAAAAAAATGACTCAAATAGAATCATCATGAAGACATAAACAGACTGACTCATGGACTTGGTTTCATTTTTATTTAAATCTCTATTAACCATTGCAGGAGCGAAGCATAGTTAAAAAAAAAAAAAAATCATCAATTAATTAACAGCTAATTACAGCAGTCCTCCATGCATTATGGTTATAATCTCATTTCAGATTGATGCTCCTCTGTGGTTTAATTAAGTCTGGAGCAGAAGAAAACCACCTCAACGTGTTTGCTTCCACTGTTTTTTTTTTTTTTTTTTAATTTTTTATAGGTTTGCTTTTTATATACTAATATTAATTATTAAATGATTATTTATAGCCGTCAGGATGTGAAACCATTTCAACTGTTAAGCTGTATGTTAATATCTTGTTAAAATTAGCCCGTGTGTGTTAACGTGCTGGTGAAAGTGGGTCTTCACCACGGTGCAGGAGGACGCTCTGACTTCTGCTGTGAAGCAGCTCATGGGACCATGAACAGTAAAAGTGTAATAAGCTTTTATTCACGTGGGTTTCCTCACAGTTTCACTCTGTGGCGTATGTATGTGCTCATATTTTTTAATGTGTCCTTTTTTTTTTTTTCCTCACTCCCCTTTTCATCTTGTTAATTCACATGTTTTATTAATGAACCGAACAAGTTATTTCACAGATTACTGAAGTTTAATTCTCTCATTAATCAAAAACAAAGTTGCCTGTTTTTTGAGGCTCTTTGTTCTCTTTTCATCTCATAACAATGAAACAATGAACCCTCCTCCTCTCTGCAGCTCGGCCTCCTGCTTGTCTGTCTTTAAAAAGCTTCAGTTCAGGTTTTGCTGCTTCCTGATGTAAAACATCGTCTCAGTTTAGCTCGTTACCGTAATAAACCTGCTCACTTTAACGATTTCTCTTCTAAACATGAACATTAAACACGGCTGCAGGTGGTTGTGGCTCAGGAAAAGACTGAGACCAGAGACAAATATAACAGAGATAAACCAGGTGAACTGAATCTTCCTAACGACTGAACTCCTCCCATCAGAGAGAACGAGGGTCATCTCATCATCATCATTATTTCCTGTGTTCACTTCACGCTCATAAATTACCATAACGATGAGGTGATGCTCTCCAGCTACAAAAACAGCTGATGGAGCAGCCCAGTGCAGGTATTTTAATTGTTGGTTAGTGGAGGATATGTTAGTGTCAAGTTGCGCCACCTTTATTTAAAGTGCCTTCTTTGCATATTTCTAGTTTTATAACACTTAAAATATCCCTCGTTCCTGGTTTAAAACACAAAAGAGGGACAGAGGAACGATGTCTCCTCTCGCTGTCAGGTCGACTAAATCTGTAACACTTTAAAAAAAGCTTGTAATTAGGCTCAGCCTCCCTCTTTTCCTTTGTTTCCCATGTGTTTCCCTCCCTGTTGTGTCCTGTTTGTCCCCAGTTTGTCTCTGCTCCTGCATGTGTGTGTGTGTGTGTGGTGGAGGTGGGTGTGGTTCACCTACACACCTGGAGCCTGCTCCTCGTTACAACTCGTCAGTGAAACATTCTTGTTCCTGAGAAGTTTCTGAGAAAACAGATTTAAAAGAAAAGATTAAATCAACATGTCTATATTTATTGAAACCTGTGTTAAATATTACCCTCTATTTCTTTTTTCTGGTTTTAGCTGTAGTGACTCTCTTCACCTCAACCATCTGGACCTCAGAGCAGAATCAAGCTGCTGTACATAAACCTCATCGAGCTTCTTTAACTCTGTCATGCAGAAACAGTGTTATTCAGATATATCAGCGCTGACGCTTCCTTCTATATTTTATGACTTGTACGAGTTTGTTGAAGAAAACCACAACTGCACTGATGCACACTGGTCTTCTCTGCAGATATTAGACTTTAGCTGACGTGCTAACCAGGTGGAAATCTTTCCATTATAAACCAATCCGGACAGTTTAGACATTATATTATATCGTAAAGAACGTATCAAGAAGTTAATGCACCTTAAAAACGTAGTTGTTGACAAAACTGTGAAGAAAAGAAGCTTCATCATTTGTGGCATTTAGCTCCGACAGCTGTAGGTAAACCGGGTCAACATGGAGGTTTTGTGCCATGTAAGTGTCAGTGTGTCTGACTGTCCTGATCCATCCATCCATCCTGTCTCAGCCTCTTATCCAGGGTTGGGTCTCGGTGGCTACAGGTCAAACAAGGTAATCCAGATGTTTCCCTCCACATCGATGTTTCCCTGCTCCTCCTGGTGGATCTAGATGATCTGAGATGAGAAATATAATAGAAGAAATAATAACAATAAAAAAAACAATAATAAACATGATATTTACCAGATGATATAATGAAAAAAAATCTCATTACTAAGGAAACAGTTTTTTATATTTACCTCCACTATTCCCCATAAAACATTTGCAAAATTTATATATTTTATATAATTTATTCATGTTCATCTTTCAAGCATTCTTTTTCTCTTTGCACATTACCCATGGTTCTCTGCTTCAAAGAGGGAGGATGAGGAAGAGTTTAAACATCTGGTTCAGTGAAGCGTCAACGCTGACTGACGTTTCCTCAGATACGGTTCATGAGATCTAAGGTTGTGAAGGAGCTGCTGCTCCTTCTCCAGGTGCTGGTTCATGCATCTGATCCGGATGTATCCTGGTTTACCGGACACATTTAACTGGTAGAAGACCTTGGAGGTAAAATATACTGGAGAGAGTATGTATCTGTGGCAGGTTGGGGACAAATCAACATCCCTGAGGAGGATCTGGAAAGTGTCGCTGGGGAGAAGGACACCTGGAAAAACCTGCTGCTGCTGCAAACTGACCTTGGATTAGAGGTTGAAAATGAATGTTTCAATGACGACATTCAAATGTAAATTCCTTTATATGTCTCACAGTGGAGGCATTTCAACATCGCAGAGGACTAAACATAAAAAAAATATATTGATTAGTGGCAACAGAAATGCAGTTTACATGCACAAAAAATATATTTATATATGATATGTTTCATTTTTAACATCACCAGTTAATTAATTCAAAGGGAGAACAGCGACTCTCAGCAGGAGCAGTCGAATCTAACTTCAACAGCAACAACAGCGAACATCAATCTTAACAAGCGCCACAACTGAACACATTGAAGGGCTTCTACTCTAAAAATGCCGTGTATATACTTTTCTTTTTTCTTGTTTTTTTTTTCTTTTTTTTTTTTTTTGAAGTCTTGCTCCAGAAATTGTGACACAAATTAAAGATTCTTGATGCAAAACAGGCGACGCGGAGGCCGAAAACAGAAAGGTGCTATTTCCAGCGACGCTGCTGTGAAGCCACGTGGGATTTGAAAACCCCACGTGAGACACACCAGTCAGTAATTTAACACTGAGACACCCACGCACACACACACAAACACACACACACACACACACAACCGCTCTGTCAGCTTCATGCCACACATGCTAACTTTCATCTGCACACTGACAAACCCAGTTTTTGTTGTTGTTTTTTTTTTTTTGACTGGTAACCTTTCGACAGAAAACTTACAGCAACACTGAGATCACTCCAAACATTCACAAAAAAATAAATAAATAAATAAATCGTTGTTTGGTTACTCATCGAGATAATGAAGAAACATTGATTTTATTCTTTGCATTACAGTCCAATCAGAGAGAAGGGGAAAAAAATCAATTTAAATGACATGCGTATACAGAGCAGTCGTACCCACAAGGACGACTCCAGCGGTTGTGTGTGTGGATGTGAACATGGTAATTGATTTCCCCTTGAGTGTGGACCTTGTAGCAGTGACAGGATTTATGGCTACGTGTTTGTGTTTGTGTTGGGATGGAAGCTCTTCTGTGTTTTCAACCCATGAAATGCAATTACTTTCATCTGTGGGGATGTTACATGCGGCTCCAACACTTTGCATGTGGACACTAAATTAACAGCCAATCCCGTCGCTTCTTCTTATTCTTTTGTGTTTCCAAGGACAAAACCCCCCCTTCACCCACCACCACCACCACCACCACCACCATAAAAAAAGCCTATTCAACGCCTCTTTACCATTTAAACTGTGTGAACTTCTGTGTGTGTTCGAGCAGCCACAGCAGCTATAACATGCACAATAACAGTTCAGTGATCTGATATAGGGTGACTAACTGTGGGATTAAAAATAGAAGACCATAATTAATTTATTGCTATTAATCATTCATGGATTTACTGTAACAAGCTCAGGCACAGCATGTCTAAAGAAATGTAGCTGAATAATTAAAATCTACAGGAATAAAAAAAAAAAAGAGAGAAAAAAAGTGTTCTGCAGGAGAACAAAACAGTGCTGGTGTAGATATTCTCCCCCCGATGGCCGGTGTCTATACTGTGTTTGTTTCTGCTGCAGGTGATGTAAACAGTGGAGTATTATAGCTTAGTGCACCTGATAATGGTGGTGTTTGACAGCAGCAGCTGTGAGGCTGCGATTATAACAACAGTTTATTTGAGTTGTACTAATCTGACTTTGTGAACAGAAGCAAAAATAAAAAAAAAAAAATAATAATAATAATTTGTTCACTGATGAAATCTTCTGCATCCTGTCAGATTAATAATAATGATGACACAAGTGAATATCTCTTCATCTGAGATGGGACAGCGTGAGCTTAAGGTTAAATGAAAAGAACAAGTACAAAATAAAATAGTAACTTGACTTAAAGTGCAGGTGATAAATAAACCTGTGTTATAGCACCGCTATGAATGAATGAATGAATGAATGAATGATGCAGCCAGAGCCAGAGAGGTCCATGAAGAAAACCCGCCCACGAGCTGATCTGCCAGAAAGAACAGGATAAACTGTCCAAATCCAGCTGTGCGAAGCTTGTACAGACTTAACCCGAGAAGACGAGGAGCTGTAATTGCTGCCAGAGGGGCTTCGACAAAGTCTTGAATCAAAGCTCTGAATACGTATGAGCGAATCCAGGTTTCGGTTTTTATTAAAGTTGCAAAATAGAATAAATAAATAATCTAAAAACATGCTTTTACTTTGTCATTATAAGTTATCGAATAAATGTTAATAGGATTTTTTTTTTATCCAAGCACAGTAATTGCACTTTGCTTAAATATTCTCATTGTCGACCTCGTACTAATAATCCATTACAGCAAATAGTGAAATATGACATTTTCTACTTTTTTCTATTTCTGATACAATATAAAGACAATGAAGATTAAATTCTGATGATAATTGTTGTTGTAATTATTATATTTATAATTGAATTCTATATATTTGTTCTGTCTCCATCACAGACTGTATATTAACAATTAAACTAACATAACAACATCTCTATTGCCCCCTGGTGGCTGCCTGCAGTACAGGTCATAAACCCCACCCCCATGTCTGCAGATGGGACAAACCAAGTGTCTCAACTCAGACTTCCATACTTATGTTTACTATTCAGTGTGTCAGTGTGTTGACACTGACCAGTCTGTTAAACACAGTGAAGTGTTAACACCCGGATGGTTTCATCATAACCACGACACTTCTCACCCTCAATGACGCCATCTTGGCTACGTAGCAGAAGAGGAGGGACGGTGGCGGCGTAATCTCCACCTCACATGAAACATGGAGCCACACAAGCAAACATCAGCACTAGTAAGACTTTGATTATTGATTTAAATTAAAAACAAGTCGGCAGATATGTTGGTGGAGACGATCACGGTCCAGATCCATGATTAATGTTCTGTCCAGTGATGATTCACTGTTAAAAAGGAGAAGAAGAAGAAGACGTTGATCCTAATTGGCTTAAATTCCTGATCACTACAGTGCAGATGAATGACATCATCAGGGCAAAATGGCGGCACTCGAGTGTATAACATTTGTTGCCTTTAATTTTATACAAAACAAGAAAGAATAGAAACATGTCAACTAAATAAAATATTATCTACAACTACAGAATCTTAAAAGTCAAGAAAAAAACAATGTGCATTTATATTTTACCACTAAAACAATGGTTCAGCTTGATGTTTGCATGTTTGTAACAGCTGCAACAATAGATTTACTGACCACACATGTGAACACTGTTCTTCTTCTACTGTTTATTTGTGGCTGTGAAACAGCTTCCTGGTGTGTTACTGCCACCTTCTGTTGAGTACTGAGTAATATAATCTCCACATTCATTATGTTCTGTTGACCACCAACACATCGCTCTGTAACCTCTGACCAAACTTTCCACCACACGGAGATAGAGACGCTCCTCAGTTTGAATCAACCCCATCACCAGACTAAATGTTATTTGCAGCTACAGTAAAGTAAAGGGTAGAGAAAGATCATGGTTATGCTTGTAAAACCCAACATTAATCGTTGGTGTGAGATGGGAGACGAACTGTGGAAAAGTCATTACACTACACACATTTATAATCCACTACTGCTCTATTTCAAACCTCACTCATAAAGGGCACACCACTTCCCACTCTGGCTCCGACGCCAGCACCAGATGTAAATCACAAGCTGCAAAATCCAATAAGAATTAATGTTAACGGATATCTGCACTTTGAGACAAGTTTTCTTGTCTTTTGTTGTGATGCAATGATGCAGGATAAAATGGACATACAAAGCTGTATTTTTACTTGCATGACTAACAACTGCAGCATCATTGCACCGCATCTGAGGACAATATTTCATAACATCCTTGTCGGCCTGAGCTATTCTTCAGTTTGACAAATCTGCCTCTTTTACGTCCAGTCTGGTCCGATCTCGCTATTTTTGTTATTCCGCTAGAGATCAGCCATTGTTCAATTCCATTTTGAAGCTGCAGATGAAAAGCTGTGATGAATGGTATGAATGGTGCGACCTTTGAACAAGACTGAAGGCAAAAAAAAAACTGATTTGAAGCCACAATCCCTTCCACACAACAAATAGTGATATTCTCTCGGACAGCACTGGGCAGCGGTGGTATCATCAAGTGGAAAATGCTTTCTTCTTTCCTCTTGTGCGCTGGTGATGATTTTATAATGATACTGTTTTGTTATGAATTTGGTTCAATGAAAAAAAATGGAAGAAAAAAACAACTATAAACGCTGTCTTGTGTGCTGCTTCCACAGAGTTCAAGAGCCTTTATATTCTGATATTCCTTTTATTATTTAGAATAAATATTTCTCCTCCTTTATTTGCTGATTTGAAACAAATATTACAACTTGTAGTAAAACAGCACCTGTTGACAAACCTCTCTGTGTTTCTTGTCGTTTCTCTTTTGGTAGTGTGTTTGAGCGCATTATCCTCTGATAAAACAAAGGCAAAGCCAAAGCAAATCCAAAGCTTTCATAGAGCAAAGGCTTCTTTCTTCAGTTGCCATCTTGCATCACTGCTCAATCACACAGGCAGAGATCTGCAGTCAAAGCAGCACAGTTGCCAATCTCTGCACCAGCAGCTGGCTTAATAGTCGAATGTATTGAAGCCACAGGCTGAATGTTTGTGAATTTTTCATCAGTGGAGGAACCAGCCTCCCCCACCCGCTCTTTCAAACGCTCTCTGTAGTTTAAACAAGCGTGGCCTTGGTGGTCCGCCTGATGGACCGCTGCTCTCTGGACACATTCAGCCAATGTGTGGACACAAAGATCCTCACGAACACCACTGACACCAAACGTTGTGCTGTTAAACATTGTTTTAAGCACATTTAAGCACATTCATGGTACTGTGAGGACAATTTAATAAATTATTTCCTCATTACACGTTGAGAAAAACATATTAATGGTGTAAAATGACAGTATGTAAATCAATATGTTTTAACGGCTCCAGCTAATTAAATGTTTAAATCCAGTATTTGCCGCCACTCAACTATGGTTAGCGTGGGTTTAATTTTGTGAAAGTTTAGTTTCCCGTATGAAAAGAAGAGGCATGTTTGGTGCCTACACAGGTGTTTTACCACATTAGTTGTTATTTGAGGTGGCATCGTGATACCTGCATGTAGCACCGCTAATGCTACAAACACTTGCACAGCGCTGGTTACTTCTTGATACAATGAGCTGAATCTTTTGCACATTTGACTTGAGTAACAGGAACCCAGAGTCTATTTCACCATGAATACAAAACACCCCCTCAAGAGATATTTTACGTTGGTTGAAGTAATATCCAGTTTGACCGTCTTTTGTTTTCACAACCAAATAGTTAACAATGAAAGTAAATGGGGCAGTCAGCCAAACGTATCTAAATTGTCATTTTTTAACCACTAATAAAGCTCAAAATATCACTTCAGCAGTAGCATGAATAGGGTCCCTACACATAAACTGAAGTACTGATAACTTAGTAAGTGAACCCAGAGTTTATTAAAAACACTGTTTTACAAGACTTACCCAACGTCTGGTTTTATAACAACTGGTGATGAAGGTTGTTCCTCATTTTCCTGAACAACAGGTCGATGTATGAGCGAGGAAAATGAAGAACCTGCTGATCTGGAACACCCCTCATCACCAGTTGTTATCTAAACAAGATGTGTGCTACTTGCTAATGCTACTAGTTGTATCAGCTCCTTTTTTAGACACCTGGTCACAACACAGAAGGTAAAGTTACACTGAAAATAATAGAGAACCAACAATTCTGCTTTAGATTTCAAAGGCTGAAGTCAATATGTCATTTTGGCCCATTTTCTATTCAGAATCAAAACTGTCACCCCCCCACTGGGCTACTGAACATGTGGAGCCGGCCTTAAACAACCTATTGAATTAGATTAATTGAATTCAGCGTTGCATCTTGGAACAACATCTGCAACAAAGAAAAGGAAGAAAAAACCACAAGCATGCAACCAAAATCACCAGCACCATTCACAGCCCAACTCTTAGACCTTTAAACTCATACAATGAAAAGAAAATAAAAGCAGTCAGGCTCAGTGAGGGTCCTTCACAAGCCCTTTATGTCTTCTTTCAGCTGCTCCCATCATGATGACTCTTCACAGCCTCTGGCTAAAAATGACAACTTTTCATATCCATTTTGAACCAAATCAACTGTTACCACTTGTCGACGCAGCTTTTGCACGTGTTGTTCTTATTCACTGTTGTATAATAATGCAACTTATGTGAGACTCGAATCACAGCTGTCCACTTTCATGTTTGATTGAAAATAAAATATATTCAGCCGTTGCTATGAGCGATGGAAAAAAAAAAAAAAAAAGCACCAAAGACCAAAAGAGAGAGACATGATGAAGCAGGAAATAAATAAAAAGTGAAATTCAAAAGAGCTGCCTGGACCCATTTAACATGACAAATTAAATGTTACAGATGTTTTACTGTTTTGCATATTTTACACTTTACTACTGTGTCATGAATGTCAATTGAGACTAGAAGGATCCCTGTAACTTACACCATTTTCAAGGTGTTTCCAAGGTGTGTGCTCACACTGGATGTGTATGGTCACACTAACAAATTGGGGATATGTAACATATTGCATGTTGCTGTGTAAGACGTCACACCACACACAATAAATACCTGTAATGCTCAGTGGCTGCCACCCAGGGATTGGGGTGAAAATGGTGGTTAAGTATGGAGGATGTGATGCCAAGATCATTACAAACCTGCAGTGTTTGATTAGATGCTACCTTGTCCAACCTGAAGAAACATCTGAAGTGTTGGCGGTGCCTTTGTATTTTCCAGACAGTCACAGATTCCCAAATATTATACTTTTTATGTCACTTCATATTCATATTTCACATTTTTGACACACTGACAGCGATAAGAGCAGATGGGGCTTTTCTACTTTAAGCTAAAAAATTGTGCAAATTTTTCTACAGATGTGATTTTTTTTTTTTTTTTTTTGGATTTCAGGCGTAAACAGTGACTTTGCTCTTTCCACACTCCTTTAGTAGAGAGACAGCTGCTTGTTAATGTAGTTATGATGAAATATTGGACGTTGTTTCATCGTTCTTTGCCAGGTTTGGCTGCTGTCGGTGCGCACATATACCACTGTGTATTCTAATGAAGAGAGAAATAAACAGTAAAAGCTGCAAGGATTTGAACAAATCTTATGTGGATGAGCAGCCTGGGTTTAGAAGCAGAGATACAGGGGTTGAATGTTGTCTTTTGCTTGTAAAACAGTATCTTGAACATCTCTTAAACATGGTGCTGAATTGTTGACATCATAAAAACAATTTGATGGCATGAATCAAGTGATGTGATGACACCGTGAATAACTGCCAGGCGGGGGGTGTATTATGTAAAACACTGAGCAGCTCCAGCTCTGCACAGTCATGAAGCCCCCTCATCAAATGAAGATTCATCGCGTGGCTCCGTGATATCCGGGGACATAAATCATTGGTGCAGGAGTTGTGGCAAGTCATTTCCTGCCGACAACAGCGTTTTTTTTTCCCTCCTCCATCCTACGTGTTTATATCAACCTTCTTTCCGCTGGACTGTCAGCCAGCTCAGATAAAAATACACTCTTCAAGTATTTTTTTTTTCCAATTAATATCAGTTGTTGTTGTGTTGGACATTTCCAGTCAGTGACTATCAACATCATCCAACTGTTAATTTTTATCAGGATCAAGATTGTTGGCAGTGTTTTGGCACATTCATTGATATAAACTCAACACAGTAGGGATTTGTAATAAATAGACTAAAACTTGAATATATTTCGTTGGTTGTGATCTTGAAAAATGTGCCTTGGTTTCTGTAATTTACTTAATGCTCAAATCTCTGACCAACAAGTCCACAATTTCAATGTGAACAATCATATTTGTTGCTTTTCCCAAACCTCTGATACAACTCAAATGTCTCCTGATATATTGCCCTAATGGTGGCCAGTTTACCATGATTACATTATTAAACCCCATGTTAAACCAACAGAATTGTCAAGATTTGGATTGGTTCAGAAAAGATCACGTGGTTAAAATAAGATGCTCCTTAAGATTAAAGGCTCTTCATTGTCATGGTTGTTGTCACCAACAATAACAAAAAGGGCCTTGGATGCATTTCAAATAAATGAAACAAATATAACTAAACGAGGTCTCTAACAGAGCTAGATGAGAAGAAGTGATCTAATAAAAACAACAGAAACAGCTAGACTCACTCTCCTGAGTCCGGGGTAGCACCCCTACTTAGTGCCATCTAAACAATCAATTTCTACTTCAAAATGTCGTGAGTGTGTGATCTAAACAGCACAGGTGTTTTAGACACAACAAAAACAACCCAAACTATGTGGAACCAATGAGATTTCAGTATGTTGACTCGTCCGTCCATCTGTCCACCAACGCTCCATAACATGGACTTTTTTTTATTGCTCTCATGCTTCATCACCTGACTTCATTCTTCGCCCCTGATGTTGCTCAGCAATGAAACATAACTATGTCTTGGAATAAGCTGCCATACAGACGACCTTTGAGCTAATTTTTATACAAGGGGACAGTCTCCCTGCCCTTCGTCTCTGCATAGAAACAATGGTACAATTTAATCAGCAGGTATCTGAATGTGATGAGAACCAAAAATAAAACACCTCAGAGGGACCGTGATGGTGACGAGGGAGCTGAGCCAGAAGGCAAAACTGTTAATTTACCAGTCGATTTATGTTCCAACCCTCACCCACGGTCATGAGCTTTGGGCAGTGACCGAAAGAATGAGATCACGGACACGAGCAATTGAAATGAGTTTCCTATGCCGGTTGTCTGCAGGTGAGGAGCTCAAAGCAGAGCCACTGCTCCTTTGCATGGAAAAGAGCCAGTTGAGGTGGTTTGGGCGTCTGATCACGTTGATCTCCTGGGACATTTCTGCTGGAGGTTTTCCAGCCACGTCAAACTGGTTGGAGACCGCAGGGAAGACCCAGAACACACTGCACAGATTATATATGTCATTTAGCCTGGGAACACATTAAGATGACCAGGAAGAGCTGGAAGGCATCACTAGAAAAAAAGAGACGAGTGGATTGTTTGGCTTCACCTGAAAATGGATGGACAAATAAAATAAAACTGGACCTTTGAAAACAATTGAAAATTACAACTGAAAATAAAAGAAAATCTCATTTTGATTCAGGAAAACAGTGATTTGAGTTAAAATTACCACTTCATTAGGATTAAAGAATATGTGTCATGGTTACTGTAATACTGAATCAATTTCATGGCATAGATTAGTTCTTTATTGATTCCTCCAGGAAAATTATTGATAACACGGTTTAACTTGCATCTGTGGTAAAGTTTAGGTGAGAAATGCAGTTTGTTTTGGTTTAGGTAAAGATTTTCATTTTTCGTTTCGATGTTCTTGTCAACAACTACATGTAAGTCTATTATATTCATGTATTTATATAAAGTTATACCTGCTTTAACGTCACAGTACAGAACAATCATGGTCAAGAGCTGTTGGATGATTAGAAATGAAAAAACCATAAAGTTAAAGACACAGTCTTGTGTATTGTTTAGGTGCAGAGAAACAGTGATTTGATTTAAACTGATCAGACTGAAACAGACTTCACAAGGGTTAAAGGATCTTTATCATAGTCACACACTGAATCAATAGATACGTCATTGATCCCACCAGGGAAATGATTGTAAACTGTGATTCAACTGTGGTTATGTTTAGGCAAGAAATCCATTTTGTTTTGGTTTAGATAAAGTTTTTGGTTGGATGCTCTTGATGATGACTACATGTATGTCCATTACATACATGTGTATGTCTGAAATTATATCTGTTTTAAGGTTGTGGTACCGAACAGTCATGGTCATGTCTACAAAACAAAAGAAAATAAGAACTGTTGGACAATTAGAATGGAAAAACGATAAAGTTAGAGGCACAGAAATGTCTTGTTTAGGTTCAGGGAAACAGTGATTTGAGTTACAATGATCACTTCATTAAGGTTAAAGGATCTTCATCATGGTCACTGTCACGTACTGAATCAATATCATGGCGTGGACAGATAGAAACCTCATTGATCCCACCAGGGAAATTACTGATAACCTGGGTTCAACCTGAATGCATTTAGTTTAAGTTTAGAGATTTTTTGGGGGCGTTTTGTTTTAGGGTCAAGGTACAGAACAATCACGATTACAGGTTAAAAAAGAAAGAAAGAACGAAATGAAAACAAAGGCTGTTGGATGATTGGAAATGGAAAAATGGGAAAATGAATAACATTCTCAATGATAAGTGTCATTTATTTAAAAAAAAAAAAAAAAGAAAAGAAAATGATTACAATTTATTCAAGTTTACACTGTGGTGAAATATGAGCCGAGGTTCAGGCTGTGAACTGTCCCAGCAGTCAGAGACAAATGGCTCTACTCCATCACTGCCCTGAGCATCACAGCTGCTCAAATGTCAGTCTTTATGGCAGCGGCCGTGGTGGAAAATGACAAAATGCAAATGTCATCGCCATAAAAAAAAAGATAGCCCACATTACACCAGATTAATTATGTAGGAAATCTTAATGACCCACATCTTAAGCAAATATTGCCTGAACCCAGACTAATAGAGCCTTTCTCTCTCACAGCAGCCATTTTAACAGGAAATACAGATGAAATACAACTGGTACCAATAGCGTCGCTAATCAGCTAAATAGAACAAAACCTTTATTAATGTTGTTAGCATTCACCTGCTATCTCATGTTAGAGTTAATGTTGTGAAAAAGACGTCATATCAGTCGACTAATTAACGCTGTGAAAAAACAAAACAAAAAAACCCAAAGTGAATCTACTTAACTGTTTAAAATGATTCTCACGTTGTGATCACACTACATTCCACCGCCACTTAAACCAACACATCTGTCCTAAAACAGGTGATACTTTAATTCAGGAGAGAGGATAATTGATTTTCGGAAAGCAAGTAAGGCATGTCAATGAACTAATCTGGTCTTACTACACTCCATTAAGAAATTGCCCACCCATGCTAACAGCAGCCGTCCCTGAAGACTTGTGGGACCAGCGTCAGATTTATTAGATGTTAAAGGTTCAACTTATATTCCAGTCAAGAAAAATTAAATGAATGTTTACGAATCAAAATCTATTGACCCTGTTGACACACAGTTATGAGAAGCTCCTTTTTATTCCCATGCTGATGATGTTTGCAGCGAAATTATTGTAACTGTTGCTAATAAATTGATATTAATTGCAGATTCTGCGCAGGTGTCACATTAATTTCTGTCAGACGACTTTGCCAGAAACCACCTCCCCAGCTGCATTGCGAGGTTATAAAGCGATATTTTCTGCATTGGATATCTTCCAAAAGAGAGAAAAAAATGTGGGAAGTGAGAATTAGAGAAGGCAGACAGAGTGACAGCATGGTTGATGTTATCTCAGGCAGGGAATAAATACACAGCAGTACAGAGGATAAGACCTTCACAGCTCTGTTCACACACACACGCACGCACACACACACACACACACACACACACACACACACACACACACACACACACACACACACACGCACACGCACACACACACACGCACTTCCTCTGACTGCATCCTGCCTACATTTTTATTGATCCTCTCTTTTAGCAAAGAGGTCGCACCCTCACTCTACCATGTTGCTTTACATCAGGGATACAGCCGTAATGTTCAGCTCATAGGTCGTCTGCTTTCATTTAAAAAGGTGTTTCTGTTGAAATGTAAAACTGTTACGAAACCTACTGTGACACAATTTATATAAAGATTAAAGGTACAGTATGTGCGATGGTTATTATGGTTATTAATGATGAAAATGATCCTAATACGTCCCCAAAGATCCAGGGATCATGTAAATATAAATCCTGATATCACTGACAACAATAGTAATAGTCCATAATATTCACATTTTAATATTTAATTTACATAAATCGTGTGTTGTCCTGTTGCTCCACCCACCACTGTCTCCCTGTCACCATGTCAGTAGCATTTCTTCAGTTACCACTGAGCTGCAGCTACAAACATTGTGGATTATAAATGTCTGATGTTACTGAAACTAAAAGGCCTCGATACGACTCTCAACAACGTCTGGACTAAAGTGGAAACTGTCTTTAAAAAATACATAGGACATGGACGGTTTAGGAGCTGTGCTTAACATACGCTCCAGCCCATTAGCATTAGCATTAGCATTAGCATGCTAGCTACCAAGTGTCAGAATGCGTGGAGGACAATTTTGAAACTATGGTGGAGCAAATTAGGGTGTTTTCACACTTGGTCCCCTAAAAGTGGACCAACAGAAACCAGACTCAGTTCTGTTTGTGTTCACATTGTGAAAGAGGACTGGGTTCTCTTTCTGGTCCACTTCAGCTGTGATGGGGTCTCAGTCCTCTTTACGTTCACACTTGCTTCTTGTAAAAGTTGCTGTGACATTATAGTCTTGGATTCACAATATCATGAATGAAATGTGTTTTATTTGGAAGCAACTACTGGTGTGATTTACTTACCAACTTATGGTGTTAGTTGCTCTATTAGATGCCTGTAGCTGCTGAATCCCTCTTCCCCCACAAGTCCCCGCTGCCGCAAATGGGCATTAGAAAACCAATCAGTGCACATGTTATAAAAAAAAGCCCTGGCTCCCACGATGTTCCCTTTGGCAATGGCAGCCCACATCGCTTCTACCAGAAACCACTCCTGCATAAAACTGTGCAAATAAGGTGAAGAGGACCCAGAGAGCTTTGTGTTCACACTGCTCAGTTTAGGCGAAACATACTGCGGATTAAAGCGAATCCAACTTCAGTTCGCTTTAAGTCCACGGGGTCGGAGTGAGCTTAGAGTGTTCACATATGAGCCAAAAATGATCGGTTATTGATCTGAGTTTGCTTTAAAGGCTGAAAGGAGCCGAGTGTGAAAACACTCTTAGACACATTAACTGAGCAGGACTGGACTTTAACATGGTAGCTCCTTGTAGAGCGGATCTTGTACGATCCATGTACGCCTCAGTATTGTTGAATTTGACTGCAGAACTAGTTTTTGCCACAATCTGTCATACTGCTCCTTTAAGAAATACACAGACTATACACAAATACATCACAGAACGGTGCATAGATCTTTCCATAGGATGTGAAAAACAGTGAAGGTCTGTGTCTGGAAAGTGAAGGAAACACTGAAAGACTCAAAATACAAACCACTGACGGCCTGTAGGGTCACCTCAAGAAAACACTGCTTAGATTCAAAATATGTCGATTTGTCCTCAGGTTGTTAAAGTGTCACTCATCATTTAAACAGGTCGTGTTTCCAACCTGCTGTTTTGTTGTTCGTTGGTTATTTTCAGTCTATTTTTAGTTGTTTATCGTATTTATTGCTTGTTTTTCAGCAAGAAGATTAACATTAATTTTAACATGAAAAATATTCTGATATCCAAAGATAAACATAAACTGCCCGGAGGCAGAGCTGCAGAATAAATCCTGTCAAACTGAATATGAGCGACACAAACATCCATCTCTGACATTTCACTGAAAAACTACAACTTATTATTTAAAACAACAGATCAGCATTTTTATTATAGACTGGCAGACGCCTGAATCCTCCACCGTCTTTATGTTAAACTATGTTAATCTGCCGCTAGCTGTAGCATCATCGCTAACGCTAACAATAGAGAAGCACAGACACAAAAATATCAAACTAGATGCAGCTCAGAGCTGGACGTTCGAGTCCTTTTCAGCAGTTAACTTTATTTTCTGTTTTGTTTGTGTCAAATAAAACATTGGCAATGAAAGTAAAGAGTCAGTGTTGACTCAGTCATCACATGAGCGTGTAACTGATCATTTTGATTCATTTGTTTACATTGTTTATTTTCAGATCGATCTTCACATCGACACAACGCACATACATCGTGCATACGATTTATTTATTTTATTTATTTATTTTAGCAGAGCAGCAGGAACATGTGCTGACCGCTGAGAGAGAATAAGAGGAGCCGAGCTGAATGTCTCATATCGACTCAGAAACTAAATCAATATCTTTTAGATTGTGCATGTGTGAGATGAGGTGTGCAGCAAACACTCGAGTATCTTTGGGGTCTTAGGGCTCCTGTGGAGGAGGGAGTGTTTTCTTAAGCATCTCGCAGCCCTTTGTGCATCATTTCCTATAATATTTCTGAAGTGTTTTTTTTTTTTTTTTTTTTTTTGCACTGACAGCAAGTGGGAGTCTGCTGCAGAACAAAGCTCTTGACTTACCGGTGGGTGTTCAGTATGCCTGAATACACGCTGGAGAAAGCTACTGTTGACTTTTCAATCATTTTCACTTTGTCCTTCAGAGCAGAAAGTGGTTGTCAAGGGGACAAAGAGAAAGAGGAGGATGAAAGAGACAGAAGAAGCAGGAACAAATTGAGATAAGAACCAACTTAGGGCTATTTCACTGAAGTAAAAATACAACTAAATAAATTGTCTATAATTTAATCAGAGTAAAAAAAAATCAGCATACATACAAAAAATGAATAAGAAATACATGCAAGAAAAGCAGAGAATAGATCCATAAACTTCAATTTAATGAAACAGAGAGGGTAGATTGGCCATTAGAAAATCAATTCCCACCACAATTTCATTATAAGTGATGAGGGACAAAGTCCACAGCCCTTGTTCTGTGTGAAAACATATTTTAAAGTTAATATCAGACTTCAGCTGAGTCATACATATCAGGTGGATATCTGCTTTCAGTGCAAAAAAATAAAATAAAAACTCCTTGGCGTCACTGTCCCTCCGCTGCAGCTCTGCCGGGAGATATTTTCAGGAGAAATCACAAAGCAAAGAAGCTCAAACTAAAACGGACACAACTTTGGAAGAAATCCAGACAACTTTATTATATTACAGAGAATTCTTGTCCTTAATAACAGAAGCAAAGAAAGAAAAGGATCTTTTCACGGCCGATATGTAGAGGACGAGTAAACAGACCAATAAAAGATGAAGACATGAGGATCATTTAAAGACAAACTTGAGTAAAGAGAAGTTGTGTTCAAGTTGTCTCTTCAATCTGAGGATGAAAAACATTTTACTTTTTAAAAGTTTGAACTTTCACTGTAAACTGTTTCACTGAAAACAAAGTGTTTGTATTTTCCACTTTTGTCCTTGTTCCTTTACTTTTTATTATTGTTTTTTTTTTGTTTTTTTTTGTTACATGTTTTTATATATTGATTTATTTTTCTGCTGGATTCATATTGTATATTTATATTCATTGCTTTTTAGACCTTTCATGAATTTCTTAGATACAAATGGAAAAACCGATGACGCACGCTGATGTTAAATGTTTTAATCCCTCTTTTTTTCTTCCATTTTCAACCTTTTACTGAAAATAAATAAACAACGATACATAAATAAGCAAACGCACATTCGTCCAACCTTTTATTTTTTAAAGATCCACATATTATGATGAATGTGAATTTTAAAATAATGTCTCTTAGGAACTTTTAGTTCAATAAACCAGGTGCTCATGATACCTTTTTCATGATTGAAGTTTTATTATTTATTATACATTCATGTTTGATGACGAGTGGAACAGATTCATCACAGGTATTTTACAGCTTTTATTCAAAACTATAAACCTTCCCTATAGAAACTTGATGAACATTGCTTACTATACTTTCTTGTCTCTAACTTTCTGTTTTATTTTGAAAAGTGCTGCAGTCATCTAATAATGGTGGTCTCTTCACCTTCTGAAGAAAATATTACATAAATTATTTTAATCATATACAAAGAGAAACTTGTTGCCAGAAAACTACCCTGGGACCTAAAACCCCAAACCCCAACTGTTTTATCCCAACACATGATCTTTCCTCAACCTCCTAAACCCAGTGGTTTTGAGGCTAAATCCAAAGCTCATGGGAAGGATTGGTGTACGCACAACCCACAGGTCTTATTGGACACCGCTCACTCAGTCTGCTCTAATATATCCAGCATTAGATGCTCTGAGGGTTCATGACAGGGCTTGAAAAATAATCTTTGAATATGAGTCTATGAATATGAATCTGTCTAATGCTGGAATTTTGTCCAAATTTTAAACTTTCATATTCGAAAAAAAAAGTTTTAATATTAATCGTTGTAGATACTTAGTCAAAACCGCTCTGACATCTTCCCTTTTTTGTTGCAATTAGCATTTCGAATCAACTGAAGTCTGTCCAGAGTTTTTCAGAGGGTCTGTGGATTAATAATGTATCGTGATAGTCAAGTCTGCTTGAAATGAACGCGAAATGGATTTGCTTTGCTGCATCATGGCCGATCAAGAGGAGCTGACCTTTGGGTATGTTTCTTAAATAAAATGATACAGTTTTCACCAACACTGTTCATGTGGGTCAAACTCTAAAATGACCCATAAACTGTTCAGTTTGGGTTTGATTGCTCGACTTATGGGAGACTGCTTCATACTTGGGTTTGGGACCAAATAAAAGAATTATCTTCTTGTTTCCATTTTGCTTTAAATGCATCTTCACAATAACGGTGCTATAACTCGCTTCAAATATCAATAATAATTTGTCCGTTGGCAATTCCCAGTATAGTAGCAGCTTGCTGTTTGTAAGTGAAAATAAATCAGCTGGACTATACATCTCAATTAGTCAGGAAAATGAGTTGCAGATGTTTAAGAGCTTCCTGAATTAAAAGCCTGAGATGTTGGAGCTGAGCATTGACGACTTACAGCCACATTGGGCTGAAGCTGATGGGAATGTCAGAGAACCTATAACACAAATTAAAACAATTACCACACGCCAGAGCTACAGGAATACAACTGAATATATTACTTAGTAGTAATTCCCTGCGAGCAGCATTACTTCCTCAAGGCAGAGTTGACACCAGCTGGGCTGCATCTAGCTGATTAGCAAGTTAACTTCAGTAAGCAGTAATAATCGAAGCAAAACAACAGTTAAGACTGGTGTTGCTTTCCACCAATGGAGATAACGAGGTTGATAATGGTAATGTTTCTTTCTAGCAGCTGTTAATACTAACGTTAGCTAAACTGGCAAACAGTTTCATGCAAAATGGAGTTAGTTACATTCATGAGCCAAAGACAAAGACAAAGCTGACAGAGCTTTAAGAATACAACTGAATATAGTCCTAATTACCAATTCCCTCTAAACAGCGGAACTTCCTCAAGGCAACATGGATGCCAGCTGGGCTGCAGCTAACTGATTAGCAAGCTAACTTCATTAGCTGTGAAGAAATAGTATTAATGGCAGCAAAACAGCACTTAACATGGGTGTTGCTTTCCACCAATGGAGACAGGAAGTTTGACAATTTGACAATGTTTCTGCAAACAACTGCTAATACCAACATTAGCTATGTAGCAATAGCAAAAAAACTGAGAAAACGCTGCACACAAAAAGCAGTCATTTGTATATATGGGCAGAAGAAAAGAGAATAAACAAATGAAAAATATTGCTACACAACAGAGCTTCAAGAACACAATTGAATATATTACTATTTACTAATTCCCTCCAAGCAGTGACACTAGTGTGGACACCAGCTGGGACACAGCTAAAGCATTAGCAAACTTCAAGCTTCAGTGGTATCAGAGAAATAATATTAATGGCAGCAAAACAAAAGTTAACATTCGTGTTTTTTTCCACCACTGGATCCAAGTCTGATGATCTGATGTGTCGGTTAGAAGCTGTTAATGCTAACATTATATATGTAGCGACACTAAAGATGGAAACTATTGACACAAACTTTCTGGTTTTTCTGTGTTTCTCATGACTTCATGCCTGGTTTTACTGTCTATATAATTTGATTCCTTTTCCTGGTTATTGGTCATTTCACTCTTGGCTGCACAGAATTGAAAGGACATATGGTTTCTTTGTGACCATTGAGCTCAGAGATACACACTTTAAAGTCCTCATGGCAAACATTGTTTTTGTGGCACCCAGAAGAAGTGATTTTTGGATGTCCAGCACAAATGGAGCAGAATATACCGCAGCAGCAGCAGCCCATGCTATTCCCAAACCTGCACTTCAACTGAGAGTTGATGACCAAGGCCAAGAGTGAGCTTGTGGATGTCAGCCAGAGAGGTCATACCAGTCCCAGTGTATCTATCATAGCTGCCAGGCAGGTCAGTCTGTCAGATCCCCATGGTGAGCCGGCTTTCTGGATCAGAGGGGACGCTCCACTGCCTCTCTGACCCCTGGAAACCTCAAGGGGAACCAGCAGGATCTGACACTGTTTCAATGATCTCAACTCACAGAATATAATAAGTCAAACCCGATGAAACCCCCACAAAGCAGGGAGGAGTAATTGGAGGTTGAGCGGAAATCACATGGTTTTTAACTTGCAACTTTAGACCATTTTCACAAAATAAGATGAGTTTGAATCTAGACTCAGTTTGATCCTCTTCCTGGTTAACGACCCAACCACAAGAACAGAGGTTCAACTTTTACATAAAACACCATCTTTACCCAACTTCCTGTCAGAAAAACAAAAAACGAAGGTCATTTAGCCAAGATAAATATATCTAAACCTGGTTTATACAAGCTATTGTTTTCTATTAAAGTCTATAAATTTAGGTGAAGAACTAAAACAACCCAAGTCTCTTCCACAAAACTGATGTTATCAACAACTGTAAAACAAAGTGAATGATCCGTGTGTTTCTCTTCATAATCAGACAAGACAGTTTTGCGCTGTACAAACTACAGTGGCTCCTAAACACCATAATTCACCACTTTTCAGTTGAACTTGCTCACCAGTGAAGCAGAGTTCTCCAGAGAGAGCATGTCTCCTAAATAATGGATGTTAAGACCAAGTGGCAAGAAAAGTAGTATGTTTTCCACCCACGGCCAAAACTGACAGTAGCATCTCAATTATTGTGTCCACAGGTATTTCAGCAGTGCCTCTCTACACTATTGTTCTCACTTCAGACCTAGTTTTCCGTTACCTGCCAGCTACAGACTGTGACATGCTGTAAGAGCAGCGGTTGGAGTTCAGCCCAGCGAAGCAGGGATGCAAACACTTTCATAGTTTCTGGCACCGTTTGCACTGATACTCCAGTTTTACTTACCATAATATAAGATATAACTATATACTGCATGCAAAATTACCTCTTATGAGAAGCGCTGCAGCGCTGGTTAGAGCAGCACACATAGCTCACATAAATTGTATAGAAATACATGACAACTCTCGTATTATAATTAAAACATTTACACTCACATCAAAATACAGGATCTGATTCAACTCAGACACCCACATGACTGAGAAATATTACAATAACATATGTACATAAAGTTATTGAAAAAACTACCTAAAGCAGTTTAGAAAAAAACTTGCAATGTTGTTGCATTTTTAAAGCGTACAGACATAAATCAAAATTCAGCATAGCAAAAAATACCGGTGTGTTGAAAACTGATAAATGTAAAAAAGAGAAAGTGTTGAAGTTTGTCCTCCAGTTTGCTTCATGAGCTGAACGTCTGAGCTCAGAGAGAAACACTCCAGCAGTCCTGGACTATATTACTACATAAATAGCTGTAAGCAGACGAACGAGCTCCATCAAATTTTCTCCCTTTACAAGAATAATCTCATCAAGCATTGCACATTAATTTTATGTTCGTATTATATCTACAAACAAAGCCCAGGGTTCCCACGCATCCTTGCATTTCTTCAATGCTGGTGAATTTCAGAAAAAAAAAAAAAAAAAAAAAAATCACAGCCTTGAACATTTTTGAAAATAAATGAAGGGCATTGAAAGTGCTTCAAATTTTGATTTCTCTATTTTCTACAAAGTTCTTTGATTTATTTGCTTAATAGACTTTGTGCTGCGTCTTCGCTCATGTCTCTCCCCGTCTCTGTTCTTCAATTCATAAATAAGTCTCTGTCTGTGTCGCTCTACTCGCACAATATATCATTATGCCTCTGTGTTAGAGAAGGCAACAGACCACACACACACACACACACACACACACACACACACACACAGTAACACAGCACAGTGTAGAAGAGTTCACACAGTCGAGCCCTTCGCTTTTTAATTATCTGCAATGTGAGACTCTGTAAAGCCTGCTAGTTCTCATTATAAAATTCTTAGTGTTGTAACAGTAATTAACCTTGAGCAGTGTCTCACGCTATGCCTTGTTGGGTCCTTGAATTTGAGATAATTGGGCCTGGAAAAATCCATGGAAAGTCCTTAAGTTTGATGTTTTATTAAGGAGTGTTGGGAAACCTGAGGTCATGATGGTCAGAGTGGAACGATTGGGATTTAAAGATGAGACAAAGAGACGGAAAGTTTCTACCACAGTGTCCGACTGTCTCCTGTGTGTATTTCCCAACGTGTCCTTGGTTTTTCTTGTCCTATTTTTTTCTACCTCAACACTGCAGAGGGGGATTTTAAGCAGGTTTTCACCAAAATCCTCCAACTTTCCTGGTTTCAACTAACAAAACAACAGACATCATTTCTCCTTTTGCCCTATGAAATGAGGCCCAGCTACTTATTAAAAGTGGGAGGTTTTGTCAGTTTTGATGAAGAAACCAACAATATTAGTTGACTCTAAGAGCAAACTCAGACTCTGGAACAGATTTATAAAGAAAGAAGATTTAATTTCCCAAAGAAAAACAGGTGGTTGTGTTATTCAGGAACACAACGTGATGCTGTAGCTGGACTCGTGCAGAAAACAAGATTTATTCAGGAAAGTTAACATGAAGAAGTAACTGCGAATGGTGAATGAGCTGAGCGGCTCTGAGAGGATCCAGCAGGAACAGCTGAAGTGGAAGTAGAAGTGAAGCAGCTGCTTTAAAAGTGAGGATGATGAATGATGGAGAGCAGATGCGTCTGAGGAACCAGGCAGCTTCACACAAACGACACAGCAGGAAGTGTGACAGGTTTTTCCTCCTACGTTCTTAAAAAAAATATCTATATCCGTACGAATGTGCAACAAACAAACAACAAAACCAACACGTAGCGATACAACTCTGATTATAAATCCTTGTTGGCCAATTAGAGGCTTAAAAGAAAAGACAAAGACTTCATGTGAACATCTGAAAAACAAACTTCAAGATAAGATGAGTTTATTTATGTGTCAGATATCTTAAGAAGTAAGTTTAAGAACAACAAATATCAGCTTCACTGTGTTTGGTTTAAATCCTGGGACACTGAGCAGACTGGTCCCTGACGAGCTCAGATGTTGGAAAGGTTCAGATGTAGTTTGGTCTGAAACCATGAAGTGATTCATAAAAGGGTCATTCTTGGAGATGTTGGTATAATATTTCCTTCTTTGTCTTAAAACTTAAAAAGCAGAAGTTTTCTGAACACGTTGGAGCCAAAAGACAAACTTGTAGCAGATTAGACAGAAAAAAAAAATCAACCTATCAGACTAGTTTTTTTTTTTTTTTTGGTTTTATAATAAGTTTAACATATGAGTAAATCCATTATAAAACAAAAACCACAAGTAATTCTTTCTGGTTTGGATCATAATTACAACAATAACATCTGGACAAAATCCTGCAACAGTTCACTTATCACTGGACTTCTGCTGCTGACACAACTGTTTATTCTGTAGAAAACAACAACAACAACAACAGCAACATGAGGAGAAAACAGTTCAATGTTTTAATTAAAATCACAGACGCAGCCTGAATACAAAGAGAAACTTGGCTTCCCCTTGACTCCTTCGAAAAACCATCAGCGCTGACTAATGGGCAGCGTCTCAGGCTCAAGCTGGGTCATTTGAGTTTTGTTGGCTCTCTGGACTGTTGTAATTCCAGTGGCTATTCTACACCACCGACAGAATGTCTTTATCATCAGTCTTCCTCTGCTGCCTGCCTTTCACCATTTACAAAAAAAAAAAAGGGACAATCTGCGGCCATGATGGCAGCGGAGGGATGAAGGGCTATTGCCTCCGAGGCAAAAAAATAGTTATGTTCCATAAACCTTGTCTGTGCTCACCTCAGCACATCACTGGTACAAATGGACCATTAAGCTAATGGAGCCAAGCAGATAAAGCACATGTTCAGCTACCATCTTTACAAAACTCACAGAGAGACAATTAAGAGCTGAATATCCCCCCTTTTTCGCTTTGAAAGAGGAAGTTGCAAGAGGCGGCGGCGGCGTAATTAACAGAAGCAACAGGTAAACAAAGTGTTTTCTGTCTAAACGCTCCCTCATTTTTCTTTTGCAACTGATTTTACGAGCAGGATATTTGGGTAACGGTGCAGAAGCTCACTGTTCCTCACTTAGGTGTCGAATTGAACCGTTAAAAAAAAAGTGAAGATAAGACTTGACTTTTTCATTTTCCTTGTATTTACTGTGGGTTTATAAGCCAGCCAAGGCTTATAAACAAAAGTCACAAGGGCTCAAAAGTAGGTTTCTTATTGAGGAGAGCTCCTGTTATCAGAGGTCAACAGCTCAATTCCAATATCTGCTTTAAAGCCCAAAGCACTGAACCTTCACAGACTTAGAATAACACCGCATACACAATCAGTGGGTAAGTCTGAGCAGTCAAGGATTTGGATGGAGGATGTGGTCAGTCTGGATCAGCGTAGCAGCGTTTTACCTCCCTCTGGGTTTGAATTACTCATATGTGACATATATGAAGTATTGTTAACTTTATATTAAAAGTCACACACCAGAGGCAACGTGACGTCCGTCTACGAACCCAGATGATTTTTTTTTTTTTAAGATTTAACCTGATTAGATTTAACAGTGAGGGAGGTGACGACTCAACCGACCATTTCATCTCACACATGATCTCAGACACTTGGCTCCAGTGGGAGCTCAGGAGTCAACAGAGCATCAATACAATCTGGCGACAAGTGACGGCGCCAGTCTCCTTCTCACCATCTAAATGATGATAATCAATCCTCCCTGATTAGACAACACCATCTCATATTAACATATGTTATGATGCAGCAGTGTGGGATCCAACATATGCTCTTAACTACATAATAAAACTAACAGATGTCAAGTCATGGATGTATAAACACTTGTGTGACACGGCAGCGAGCAGTGGTGCGATCTGATTTTAGCCTCGCTTGCTAACGATGTCCCTCCGGGGGGCGCCGCTGCCGCTGCCACCACCCCCACCACAGTTTGGGTCAGTCGGTCAGTCAGTCAGCCGCTTCACCTGTTTCTGTCAGGACTTTGGGTCCAGACAGAAATAATCTCGACAGCTCTCGGATCTGTTGCCATGACATTTGGCTCCCAGATGATGTGGGTCAACATCTCAGTTTGTTGGTTTGTGACCGAGCACCTGCCAAATAAAACATCACCATCTGCCTCAGCTGTGCTCTGTGTTTATTTGGAAATATAGCAAATGGCTAGCATGCTAACACTCTAAAAAAATAAGATGGAAACTGTTATCTGCTGCACATCAGCTTGGTAACACCCTCACACTGGAAGGGAAATTAGCTGGAAATGTTCGGTGACTCTAGCTTTGTATTCCTTTAATCAATACAGACGTCTCACAGGCTCCATAATGGCCTGTCCTTTTTACACACAAGCACCACCAGCGCCGTCCTTTTAAGCCTCAAATCTATTTTTCTCTGTTCTGTTAATTTACCTACAGTGATTGTGAGCTTAGCTCTGAGAGCTGCCAGGATGTGGGCGACAACACAGCAGCGACATGGAAAAAAAAACAAAAGTACAATCTGAACACGAACGGCACATGTGCAAAATGTGGGCTCTGGCAAAACGTCTCAACACCCAAACGCTAACGTACGAGCCAAAATATACAAATTTAGCAGCATTATATTATGATGCCTTGCTACTTAGCTTCCTCCACCTCATCATTCGCCCTCAGATATGTTTTTCACTTCCGACTCTTCCTCATATCATTTTATGTTGCTACATAACTGATGTTAGCTTCAACTGCTGCATGTGCTTGTCAAGTCTCATTTTGCTTCAACTGTGAATTTAGCATAAAAAGGAAAGATTGAAAGACCAGTTCAAAAAGGTGAAACACTGTTTCAGGTTTGTTTCAGTGAAAATATTTCAACAGTCGACATGATAAAAAGGTAAATTGTGAAATATGAAAATGCTGATGATTGGCGTAAGAATTACAGACTCATGTTTAGAAGCAGCGTCGATGTTTAGATTTTAAATCCATCATTTCTTTGATTTGTTACCTGGTTAATTACTTCAGTAGATGCAGCGTCAAGTCAAGTCTGATCAGACTACAAACAAACATGAAGCTGCTAAATGTCGCTGCTTAGCCAACGCTAGCATTAGCGCAACCAGACTTCATTCCTTCACTCATCAGGTGATGTTTCCAAAAAATGGAAACAACATCTGTGTTTTGCTCCTATTTCTCTCATGTCATTACTTCTACTGAAGTTTCCATACTAACTGCTTTCATATCAGCAATATGAAAAAAGCATATTTTTTTTCATCTAAAGTTTAAATACATCCAGAAATCAAAAACATGATGGAAATAAGAAAAACTGATTCATGTCTTCATCTCAAGCCAATGAAGATTACAGCTCATCTTCAAACCAGAACCAGGAGAACACGTCAGTCCAGTTTCAGCTGAAACGATGTTAAACTCTGGACAAAACATGATAACGAGTTGTTATGTTTGCTGAGGAGAAGAACTGTGCTAGCCTGTTTCATTACAAACATTAATGGTTGTAATAAACAATAAGGGTAGCATGAAAAATAGGAGGACAGATTAATTCATCTGTACTATCTCTGCTCCTGTTGGTTCGTGTTTGTCAATCAACTTGTCTGATTTACTTTCAACATGGTGGCGACCGATAACTACCGCTAGGTCCTACCTGTAAAAAAAGTCATTTTAATAAACAATGTGTTCACTTACAAAATTGTCAACACCTTGTTTTAAAGGTCAGGACCCTTGTTATACCTGCAAGGAAGTGTTGAGCTGCTTTGATCTGTTTTAATGGTTTAAAATAGCGACATCTTCAGGCTACATTGGTGCCTTAATCACTAGCGTTGTGAGTGTTTAACAAAAACGATGAAAATAACAATGTTCCTAATGTAACATGCTAGCAGAGTTTTACTCCTCAGAAAACATAACAACTGGTTAATATGTTTTAACAAACCCAAAGTTCATCGACACCAAAGTTCTTCTTTAAGTTCCTCCTGATTCACAAAGTCTTTAATGGACAAAGACCAAGTTACATCTGCAGCTTCTTCAACAGACTCTGGTCATCTGCTGCAAATCTACTGAAGTTTCACAGTAACATCTCCATCTTCGAAAGGAAACTACAACATAATTATCTTTCATATCAACATTTTTTTGTGTCTTACTGTAAATCGCTGTGTATTGTCTTTATTCATATTATATATTGATCTTTAAAGTTTAAATTCCTTTTTTAATAATATGATTTTATAACTTTTTTCTGTATTGTTCTGCTCTAATTGTTTTATAACCGTTTTTATTTTTGTTATAAAGCTCTTTGTGCTGTTTTTATGATGAAAGATGTTTTATATAAGTAACAATAACCTCAAACTTAACCAGCTAGCTCAAGGTCGTAGCGTCTGGTCTGGTTTAAGCTCCAGACAGAGAAAATTCACGTTGCACCTCAATAATCACTGCAACTTTAACTTCATAGTTTGAATATTTTTTTATTTTTTTAAACAATATGTTGCACCTGGAGCTAATCTCAGTGGTTCTGCTTGTCATGGCTCAGACAGACACGGACACTGATCAGTATTTAGGTCAGCAGCTGAAACCTGCCTGAGCTCAGGCTCCGCAGGTCTGTGTCCGCTCCACTGCTCGGTCTGGACTTTGACAGAAAGTCCAAATTATGGCTCTGCCTCTGGCTGAATGAATCCTCTGCACACAAACATCCCTCTCCTAGAAAGTATTTTTATATAAAACTAATTGGCAACAGATAATACAGTTTTTGGGGGCGGAAATTGTCCTAATTGCTATATTTGGAAAGTCACGGTTTGTTTTTGTTTTTCCACCAAAAAATGTTGCAATAATAGAACCACACCAGCTTCATTAACCTCTCTGCAGGAGCTTGTTTAAAGATCATGATCTCTGCAGCGACAGGGGGACAAAGTGTGTATTAAAATGTAATCAAAGCAACTGTTCTAACTGTTATTACAACGTAGAAATGTTATAAATGTAATTTTAGGACAGGATTAGTAAAGGACGACATCAGCTGCAGCTAAATAACACGTCTCTCTCTGATTGGTCCCTTTGTTTAATACAAGATATTTCTTTAATTAAAGGAAAAAGGAGGAGAGTGATTTCATCAAGTAATAAGTGAAAGCTTGTCCCTCAGCTCTTATCTCAACACACTACGACAGCGCTGTTTTTCTTCTTTTGCATTTAGCTGTGACGTTTAATTATCACATTCTTGGTGTGAAGGAGACAGCCAGTGTTTCTGACCCTGATCTCCATCCTCTCTCATCACCTGAGGATGTACTTAATATTATCATCTTCACTTATAACCTGTAAAGCTTTGATATCAGTTGTATTCTTATATCTAGAGAGAATAATAGACTGTTTTCTCTCCACCTGCACCAGTGATCATTAATGATAAAGACAGACAGGGTTGTTTCAGTTGCTTGTTTTAAACATGACCTCTGCCTCGAGGTAATAACTCACACATGCGTTGTTGTCGTTCTGCAGCTTGTAAATCCTGCATCTGTTTTATCAGCCCTGTGAGACTGCTGCAAATTTACAAGAAGATGGGACTTGTGAGAGGACGACTATCTGCATCTGTAGGGTCTGTTTCCTATCTGTCCCTCAGGAAGCCATTACCAAGAACTAGCTCTGTTTACAGGGGGATAGAGAGCGTGTGGATGTGAACACGGCTGAACTCACTAAGGAAGGAGATCGCGTTGAAATATGGTTCGTCTGGTCTCAAAAGATAAAGAGCAAATTTTCAAAATTCATACCTCCTGCCACCCCCACCCCTCGCTCTGAGGAGCAACTCGCTTTACATCAGCTGTTTGTTTAAAGAGGTATTGTGAGGATAACTCGCATCATAACAAAGAGAAGAAAAACACAATGCAAACACAGAAAACAATATACACATACATGTTAACATCTACTCCCATCAGCCACTGGGGCTCTGCACTTTCAGTCCAATCATTACTGGAAAAAAAGGAGCTTTTATCTTGAATATTATCTGACAATAGAAGGAGACAATTAAGTTATGAAAGACAGTAGTTACTAAACATCAGCGTAAACACACTTGTCAAAGCTTCAAGTTTCAGATGCATCAAACATCCAGTACAAATTTCTTCCCTGTTGTCTGGACCCAGTCCTGATCCAGATAAGGTCTCAGATCTGGTTTGGTTATATTTAAGTGCAGCTTTTGACATCAACCGCTTTGATAACTGGGTTGTCTCTGAACACACACACACACACACACACACACACACTACAGGGGAGAGTTTTATGTTCGTCTTGGGAACATGTGGCACAGAAATGTGACATAACAAGGAAGCGTCCTCATCCCTCTGCTCTCCTCATGATACTCTCTTCCTCTGGGTGATATCACGAGGGAGCCGAGTGTTTCCGTTGCTATGCCGATGATGCAGTTATATGTATGAGTGTAGAGGGATGTAAATAAAAGAAAGAAAGAGCTTTAAATAAGTTGTTAATCTGACTTCATGGAGGAAGAGAAGTGACTGAGGTGCTGCGTTCGATCTCAGAAACGTTTCCAAGGAGTAGTCCTTCCTGATCCACCAAGATGTTTAAAAATTAATTGAACACTTTCATCTCCAGTCGACTGGATTACGGCACATTTTACTGGTCTTCCTAAAAAGTCCACTGACAGGTTACAACACATCACTCCCGTCGTGGCTTCACTCCTCTGGCTGCCTGTATTTATTAGGATTGATTTTAAATTCCTGCTACTCGTTTATTAAACACTCAGCAGCAGCTTAGGTTCAGCCCTCACCACAGACACACTTACTGTATTTTATGTTCCTTCATGAGCCCATAGATCCTCCACTGCTGGATTTACAGAAACACGACCACTGAAAGGTGTCTCTGCTGAATATCTTGAATATTTGAGCTCTTGTTGTCGTTTGATGCCTTTAAATTGCTTTTTTAATTAATTGATCTCTTCATAATCTTGCCGCATGTTTGCATCATGAATTTTATATCTTGTTTCATGTGAAACATCCTCATCAGTTTTCTCACAGTCAGGTTCTGGGTTTGAGTCCAGGACTCAATGGTTGTATGTTTTCTCTTCCAAACCTAAATTAACTCTGGAAATCCTCTGCCAAATAAATTTCACAAAACAAAATGTTTTTCCCTCCTAAATGTAATACTGTAATAATGTTTGTTTTCCAAAGTCTCTCAGCAGGTGACGTGCCGCCATCTGCAATTCATCCCAATTTGTTTCAACTGCGAGAAGCCCCTCTGTTCTTTAATGCATCACATTGTGGAACAATGAAAACCATTACTAGCAGCCTCCACAACACAATGCTTATCGGTCTCCATAATGACTTGTTTTATTTCGTCACTTCCCTCCGTTATTGCGTGATATGGATTTGTGACACAGCCGGCGTGAGTGCGACACATCCAGTGTTTGTGGAGACGATATCGTTCATTTTGAACTGGGATCGACTCCAGCTCGGTCGGAGACGATGTGAAGAACCGACTGGTATCGCACATTAACACACCTGCAACCGCACAAGATCACACTGCTCAAAAACTACGCACCAGACATTTGATTCTCACATTTTTAACAATGGACATGTGTAAATGTCTCCCTCAGACAACAGATGGACGTCCATCATTGTTCTTTTGTTGGAGAAGATGAACTGAAATAAATAAAGAAATACAACACCAAAGGTCTTGACACAGCTTTTCATCATTAGAAACCTAATCTGGCATTTTTATCAAAGGCTCATCGGTAAAGCATGGTAAGCTGTCAGGGCTCTTTGAGCGACGTTACTTCGTGCAGCACCAGAGATCGATATACTGATGAAAGGAAGGTCAGGATGTGTAGACACCATGTTTAAAGGCTTGACCTTCAGGAGCTAATGGTGCTAATGATGTCCTCCTGCATCGCCTTGTTCTCATCTCAGCTTCGCTAATCACATCATTGCAGAATATATTTTTGACAATTGATAGATGATAGATGGGAAGGTCACCTATCATATATATATATATATATATATATATATATATATACACACACACAGTGACTGGCTAATGCTATCAGCGCCTCACAGTAGAGTTTAATCATCCTCTTATGGATAAAAGCTCCTGGTACATCATCCAGCGCTGCACATCTGGCAGGAAAGGGAAATGTTATTAAAAAAAAAGTTGCAAAGCTTGTAGATTGTGAGACTCGCTAACTCGCAGAAGAGCTCTCGGTTTCAATCTCTTAGTGCCACATATCTAAAAGCACAATGAGAAGTGGGGAAAACTCCAATAACCTCTGAAATCAGCCGGGCTTCCAGGATCATTTATTATATCATATAGCACAGTGAACCTGAGCTTAGCACTAAAAGTTAAATCACCTGAGGGCAAAATGTAAGAGCATTTTTAGCAAGAAACAGCAATCCTATGGTTCTGGTAAACAGAGAGGCAAATTCTGCAGAAACTCCTCCTGCATTTGCTTTGAGTCATTCATCGGATTAAAGGTTGGTTTTGACTTTGACATGCTGTAGATTGTCTGAACCTGTGGGACCTCAGGTCTAATGCAGGAATGTTTTATTCTGTATCTTATAATTGGTTCATAAAAGAGAGAAGAAAAAAGAAAAAAAGAAAAAAAATCAGAAATCCCCTGCGTCTCCTGCACAAAAACAGGTGGAGATCAATCCCAGACTCAACCGGGTTTTTACACTGAAACGGCGCCGGAGAAGAAAAGAAAGAAACGCTGCAGATGTAAAAAGGGAACCTGCGCATATAGTTAATGCAAAGTGCAGCTTACAGCAAACAAAATGAAAATTAATGACGACCGCCACCACTTGTGTTACCCTGGAGTGTTGGGACGAAAATGTATTTTCTGATTAAAGGGTTGCACGCACACAAATGAGCAGAAGCAAGCAGGTCATACATCATGACTCAGGCAACCTATTATACTGTAAATACTGTAGAGTCCCACACTGCCTCTTTTAAGGCTTTCTAATGTATTATTGGTCTCATTTTGTGGCTGCAGGCAGGTGTTAAAGGTCCCATATTTTACACTTTTATACTGTTTTAGTTGAGGTTTCCATCTATGAAAAGGTCTAATTGTGGTTTAAAGAACAAAAAAAAAAAATCTCCTCTATATCCACTAATGGGTTGTAGCCGGCTGTTGTAGTTTGATAAAACTTGGTGCTGGAGCTCAGTTGGTGCTGATATGAGCTGAATAGAAGGTCAAAGTTGCACTAATTCAGAAAAAACTAACTTTGGCCTCTGGTTCTTGGAGTCAGAGGTCAGTTACGGTGGATTAAGCAGCATAATCCAGGTGTTTCTCTCCACAGCGACGTTCGCCAGATCCTACTGAAGGATCCTGAGATGTTCCCAGGTTTGGTGAGATATTAAATTTCTGCAGCATGTTCTGGGTTTATTTCAACGTCTCCCACCAGTTAGACAAAAGTTGAGAAAACCTCCAGTTGCTCAGTTGCCCGAAAAACCTCAACTTTCTTCTTTTCATACAAACAAGCAACAGCTTTACTCCAGAGCTGCAGAGAAAACTCATTTCAGCCTTTTGATTCTACAATGTCTGTCTCTCTGTCACCTCCCAAAGCTCATGACCACAGGTGAAAGTCGGAACATCGTCTGGTACAGTGGCGTCTGTCGTTTATGAATGTTGTCTTTGTTCGCATCTTTGTAAATTGAGTGTTTTGATTCAGTCTATAATCTCATTTTCCACAATGCATGACCTTTAAACTCATATGTTGTGTTTATATCACACTTTTACTCAATGTTTATTCACAGAGTAAATACTTCTTCACTTGTCAAAACACTGAAACTCAGTTGAGCGTGGCTGATCAGTTCGAGAGAAATTAAGTTTCCACAGAAACAAACAGACAACGGAAAGACAAACAGATGTTAGACGCTAGTAAAACCCTCGAAAAGAGCCGTTTTCATTCAGGTGCGTTTACAGTTGTAGCATAAGAGCATTTCACTCATTTGGTAATCTCCATACAACACTTCTTGGTTGGGTGAAGAGCGGTAAGTGAGGCTGCGCTTGTGCAGATCAGGTGGCAACGTTCAGCTTTGGTGCTCGTTTTGGCATGAAATGACACTCATGTCTCGGTGTGTTTAGACTACTTGTCATCACAGACGTGGAAAAAAAATCAAAAGACTTGAGCTGATGAAACTGCAGCAGGTCTGAGAGCTCAGCTGCAACTTAAACACTTTCAAACAAACGGAGAAAGCTCATCCTCAGAGCTCATAAATATTAAAGTGATACACTCTCATTGAGCCATCAAGTTACTGTCATGTCATGTCACTGCTGGCAGCATAAATCAAACAAACAAAAAGCCGTTGCTAAACAAAAGTAATAAGAGACACAGGTAGCGTTAAAGAGAATGAAGGAGGCCATCAGTCATGATCACTGCAGCAGCTTAAACCAACAGACACACGTCTGTCACAGTCTTATAGATTCACCACGAGCTCAGTGATGTATGTGTCCAATAATGAGCATGGCTGAATTTCTACAGTCACTTTGTTCCTATGAAGAAAAATCTTTGCTTGTTTCTGTCAATGCAGGTCTGAGACCAGCTCTGCTTCCAAGTTAGAGTCAGAACAACATCAGATATTTCAATTAATGCACTGACATGCAGCTCATTGTGTACACAACACATCACTGTGTGAATTTAGATTGTTGTTTGCCACAATATCTCAGGCTTGTTTGTATCATTACTGGTTCATGCACCAGGAAACGTGCAGAGTTTTAAAACACGTTGGTTCAAGACGACATCCAACATTTCACACTTGAGTTTTGGAGCATGAGGAGTGCACCACGCAGTGAGTTTATGTACTTTCTGAGATTCTGTGGGTTTCTATGCATGCTGCCTTTTCTCTCTTCTCCCTCTTCTTCCACCAGCTCCTGCAGGTGATTTGATTGTTTGATGCAGGCAGGTGATCAGCAGCAGCTGAGACTGATTGGCAATCAGCAGTACATACCATACGTTTCCATAGTGATCAGTGTGAATGTGTGTTTGCATTTAAAATAGTAAGTGCAGGTCACACTAAATGTATCAATACAAACCTTAAATTAACTAAATTAACAAAAGAGTAAATGGCTAATGGGGATTTATGTAACAGCAGTAGAAGCTGAATAAATAAATAAAAATGTACCAGATATTTGTACAAAATGTACAGAATCCAAAGAAACGTTATCGCATTGTTTGTGGTGGAGGAGTGAAATTAAAAAGTTCTACAATTTTATTGAATCCCAAACTTTTCCTGTTGGGTTCATATCCAAGGAAACTTCTATAGAAAAAAAAAAAAAGTAATGTTCTGTTCTGGAAATTATCTCACAAACACAAACACAAAATTATAGATGAAACAAATATCATTAACTTTACCATTAGAACAGATAACTGACAGCAAATGAATGACCTGTCATTAGTTAGTTTAAGGATTTAGATTGAACAGAAGAAGAGAATCATTGATTTTGTGTCGGTTTTGACTGTAACGCTGCAGATCTGAGCTCATAAATTTTTTATTTATTCCCTTATTTCACATTCTCATTTGATACAGATTGCAACGTTATAGAACAAGAAGCATTTTGTTGTTTATGTTTGTTGTGATGCAGCTACTGTAATATAGTTTATATGATCTGAAGATGTATAGATGGACCATATGTGAAAATTACAACCAGACAAGTGTGAAAAATAAACTAGCAAATGTAGAAGATGCAAACTGAGACCTAGCTTGCATTCACACCTTTTATATTGTCTCAACTCTGCTTTAAGGTGTAAGACTTATGATTGAGATTGAGTCTCCAGGAAATCAGTTCAAGTCAATAAAATGTTGTTGGGCATGTAGTGGGTGTGGTTTCCTGGTCTCCAACACCCCTGATTGTAATTCATCAGCTCCTGCACATGGAGCCTGACTCTCCCTCCACTCATCACCATGTTGTTCTGCTACTCATGTGATAAATATTTTCAGGTTATTTGTTCCTTTCTTTGAAAGCCTCCCAAAACAATTGACTTTCAACATGACGACAACTGCCAAGAACTACCAGCACCAACAACCAACAACAACCAACAACTACCAACAAGTTGACACGTGTCTAACTCCTAAAACATTTATCTTAAACGTAACATGAACAGACTGACCAGGTGGTATAACAATGAAATATTCCCATCTTGAACAGGCTTATGTATCTGTTTTTTGCACATTTGTCTGTGTATGTGTGTGAGTGCAAAACCCATAATCCGACGTGTGCAGCTTATCTGGCTGACAATGATTCTATGAGGTTGCTGCTTCGGTTTCCCAGAAGGCGCAGTGCCAGTCAATTGTTTGTGTTCTCTGGTGTTGCTACGTGCAAGCCACTTCTAAGACATCTGATGGACAATTTCATGTGTCGCTTGGATGAGTCAGAGAGCAGCATCAGAAGCTTTAACCAGCCTTAGGAAGAAAGGCTACACTCTTTACTCAGCCAGGCTCTGAAAACACTGGAGAGATAGTCCACATATGAGGATACTGAATGATGAATTGTAGTAGTTTTATCTTTTACTCTTCCTTTAAACAAAGTCTGAATTGAATTAATCATGGAAACAACTTAATTCACTTAAGCTTTAAGTGAAAAAACAAATTCTCATATATATATATAGCAATGCTGTGCCACATAAATCACATTTTTATAATAAAAAACTAATTCAGGTGATGTTTTACTAAAGTATACAGTTACAACTCTGCCTTTATCTATGCTTACTGGATTCTACAGGTATTTTCATTAAAATTTGGGGCCTATAATTTGTCATTTATTCAGTATTGATTAAAGCATGGCAGAGTCATAAAGGACCAGATTAATATTTCCATGTATCCTCAGGCTCAACGTTAAATCTGGGAACTCAGTTTTCCCTGAATGAGACACTAAGCTCCCTCAAAGGCGCCGTTTGTGCACATTTTTGATTGGATCTTACGCAGTAATTGGCACTTTGCACCAGTCTTTCTGGCCACATGAATTATTTTATAATGTATTTTTAATAGAAATTAAGAGCTGTTATGTAGAACCTCTCTGACTCTTTTCTCACACGTACACTCTCTCTTCTCTATCACATTTCTGTGTTTCCCTAAAAAGCTGCACTGTAATTCTCAGTGGTTATGGACTAAATCCATCACTTGTAGATTCTGACGTAACCGTGAGGTCGATCGGTTTTATTCTGCAGTGCTGCGGGGGAATGTTGTGAGTAGAGGAGAGGAGAGGGGGGGAAATGCTCAGTTAAAATTATTTTTCCCAGCAGTGACCATTAACATCTTCAGTGATTTTGCAAGAGGGAGTTTTAAAAACAGTCTCAAGCTGTTACTAAAAGTTCTCACCAATAAACTCATCCAAAATGTGTGAAAATGGAGAGAGGGCGAGAGAAAAAAAAACTCAGCCTGGGAAGTAAACCTTTGCTTTGCATGCCAGACAAATAGGATGAGATGTGTCCTGCCAATTCTCTTGGCGCAAAAGCATGAATCTCAGGTTGGTTGAGGATTGAGACCACACTGTGGAATTTCAAGCAGCAACTGAGCAAGATAAGCACACTCCACTTTTTTGGGGGGTGATTTCCTCTTTTTCAAGACGGCTTCAGGAGAGCTGTGCAATCTGCTATAGCGCTTAAAGCTTTAGAAGACAAGTTTGCATGTTGGTGGCTTGAAATGGCAGAAAAATTAATACTGGATTTTTTTTTCTCAAGGCTGCATGAACACTTTGGTTGAGAGTGAGATATCTCAACCACCGCTATTGCGTAGATAGTCATTTAATGTGCTGTGAAAAACTCATGGACCCCAGAGTGAACTCTTATGGTTTTGGTAACTTTTTGACTTTTCCTTGCACATGTCAGAGTTTCATCTTCACTACGCCAGAGGAAGTGCTCAGATCTTTTATTTAAGTAAAAGTAGTAAAACCACAGTGTAGAAATAAAGTCATGCATTAAAGTTTTATCCAAGTCTAAAACTGCTGGCATCAAAAAATAGTTGAGGTAAATAACATGAAAACTTGATGTAGACTGAGATGAATTACATCATTATATTAGTTTCTAACATAGAGAATGAACCTTAATGATGGTGGTGATTCCTCAAACACAATAAAGATTCATCCATCTGGTGCCAGCAGGTTAAACAAGTGAGTCTAGATGATCTACTACCAGTTGAATGTGTCTGGAAATCCTCCAATTGGAAGAAGCGTCTGGATCAGATGTTTGAGACTCCAACTAGTTCTGTCTGACAGGAAGAAGATGTTCACAGTCACGTCCGAGACTGAGTCCAGACGCCCTGTAGAGAAAACTCACTTATATCTGTGACCTCATTCTCTTAGACACTATCCAAAACACATGACCAACAAAGACCAACTGGTACATCGAGCCTTTCAGCTCAGCTTCCTCTTCACCATGACAGACTGATACAACAGCAATAAATGAACCTCTTGCTCCATCACCTATCATCATGAACGAGACCCCAAGACACTTGAATGCATCTCGAACCCAAAAGGACCAAGCTCCTCCTTTCCAACAGAGACCATAACATCACTACAAAAACATTTGCATTATTCTTCACGATCATGCTCACAACAGGATGAAATCTCTACATTCCTTTGAAGTTTGTACTCATTCAATGAGATAAAAACAGTGCTTAGAATTATTCATGAACTTCATTTACAGTGTTTTACCTCTAATGGTTTTAATTGATCAGAAAGTGCACACATCACAACTGGCTAAAGAGGCCACAAGACCAACAGGTGAGATCTTCTCAAGTTCACTGTTCATTTCCTTTGTTCCTGTTCATAAATAGAATGAATCCATGGTGGTGAAGAGTATGACAGGGTGATTACATGAGATTCTGATTGAAAGAGCACTCACACTTTCTTTCTAATTTAAAATCTTGCTGAAGAAAACCTGGTGCCAGACGCATAAAGAAGAAGAAGTCTGAGAAAATTTGGTAAAAAAAAAAAAAAGGTGATTCAGTGATGCATATTCCACTTCACCACAACTCAGTGTGAAATGAGGAGGAACATTTTGGTTTGGCAAAGACACAAACGGTTATGGATCCAGTTTGGGTGATGCAAAGACACGTTTGTGCAAGTTGAAAATATCTTGTAATGTTTGTTGTTGTGAATTCTCCCAGCAAAGAGGAATATTTGTAGATTATGAAACACACCGTGAACAGTTTCTGTAGCATACAATGCTTCACACTTTTCATATTGTCTGAGCACACCAGCTGAGAAACATACAAGTCTATAATATTATAGCACTGAACAATTGAGGCTCATGAGTCAATATAAAATCACATGCTGGTAAGTGTTCTCATTATTTCTGTTGGGTTACTGCATTCGCAGCATGAATTGCTATGGCATTTGTTGACATGTTCTGATGGAATAAGCTGACGGCTGCGTTGTTGTTGTGAACTATATATTAAGTACATATTCTCTATATGTATACAGTACACAGGCTAACACACACCACCGCCACAGCTGCCATTATTACACAACCATCACACACTTGCAGCCAACACATCAACATCATAAAGGAATTACTCATTTACCAGAACTCCTCTGGTAATCATTTTCTTTGTGTTGCCACTTTGTGCAGCCCCTACTGATGGTCAACCGTGATTATCGCCATTCATCATTTTCCACCTTACGGAGCTCGAGCCACATTCATCACTTTTACACCTGCCTTGGCAGAGCCGGGCGACGGAATCACAGAGAGCACGAGTGGGAAACAGAAAATCAGAATGATTGAACGTCAAGGGAAGCAGATGTCAAACTGGTATTCGCCCTGAGTGGCACGCAGACCCCTCACTTTCCACCTGTCACTTTAAACTGTTAAGTGACCTTCAAAATAGAAACGCCACACCATTACTACCATGCTGCCACAGTCTGATGGTGAATGCTGACAGACGTGCAGTGAGGTGTCGAGGCCTTCGGAAAGCACTCAGCTCATTAAGGTGTGACCACCACCAGTTATACTGTGACGCTGACTCCAGTGACCATTAAGGTCTTGATGAATTACTTATACCGAAGAAACTCCACTAGGGACCAAGGATGTTCCAAGACATCACTGTTGTACTTTTAATCTGTATTTATTGAACCAAACAAACAGAAAGCACCACTAATTTACTAATCCTGATGCAATTAAAATTTTTGTACTGAATAATCACCCATGAAAGCAATGAAATATCACAACAACCATTTCACTGACAAGCTACTTTATCTTGTGAGGAACGAGAGCCCGTCAGCACAGCACTGTTCAGCAGCTAACTCTCAAACCTCATTATTAAAGAATTCAGATGAGTTTTAAAAAAAATTATTCAAGGGAATTTAAAAAAAAATTCACTGTGATGTATTTTTTATCTGTAGAGTATTTAAAGCTGCTGTAAGAAGATTCTCGGTGAAATTATCACCAACTCCAATAAGGTGAAGCTGTCAAAAATAAAGCAAATTGAGCATATAAGAAAGCTACTTCTGCATTTATCCTACAGTATAATATTTAAGTCTGGTTTTAAATGCCGTATTTACTGAAATGTTTGTGGAAAAAATGGTGGACAAAAGGAAAAGTGCACTGGAAAGTATTCAACTCATACTGGACTTTTGGGGCTGATGCTAGTGCCAATTTTATGGTTAGTTGAATTTTGGTATGGTTGGTCACCTGCTTTAATCTCAATCAAAACTTACCCCTAGAAATTGAGTTTTTTTCTTACAGCTACTACATTTCCATGAATACATTTTGACCAACTTTTCTGACCTTTTCTGACCCCAACCAATGAGACCATAGATATGAGTGAGCAACTCTACATCAAAAACAGTCAATATCATTGGTTCAAGCATCTGATCATGATGTCTGCTGGGCGCTTCTCCATGGAGGTTTTTCTGGGAACCTCAATCTTGTAGGAGACCTTGTGGTGAACCCTGAACACACTGGATGTCTTATGTTGTGGTGGCATCACCCAGAAGGGATGCATGCACTACCTCGCTCTACCTGCTGCCACTTAAACATGATCCTGGATAAGTGTTTAAAAATGAATGGATGGATATAAATATGTCAGGAAAAACATACAGGATACGTTGCTGGTGAATCTTTACGAGATGCATTTAGAGAGATTTAGGAGATATTTTCAGGTTGAATTATGCTTATTGAAAATATAATTTACTGTTACAAATCAGTTACAAATGAATAGAATATCTAAGAGACAGTGTTAAATATAAGACCTTTTAAAAATCCCATAGATATGAACAATAGGCCAAGGACCAACCAAGAAATGAGCTAAAACTCTGATAATGATGGAATTTAAATCTGCTCCATTTATTGCCGTCACCATCTGACCTCAGCCCACACACTACAGGTCTTGTCTAGTTAGGCAGAGATATAATATGGAAATACCTAGACACCCTGAGATGCTGCGAAGTTTGGCTGTCACCATCCAATTAAATCAGATAAGTGAGTGCATGTGAACCATGCAATTTCTCCAGAATCCTTGACACCTTTGATTTGAGCAAGGTGACCACTGGCCCTCTGTCTAAATTGTCTTTCATTCTTGTATGTAAATCAGATGAACCAGACTTTAATCCACTTTTCCATACTTTTAATTCTTCACACAGTAATCTCCTGTCATAGAAGCACCATCATATCCTAGAGTATTCAGTATTCCCCACCATGATGACCTATCTCTGCTGTTATCGTGTCACTTGTGATGTGATGTAACTGCCCCTGCTGTCACTGATCTTCAGTCCTTCGGAGTAATGATGATGATGTATGGGTGTTTGTGCAGCCAGGGCCTCTGAAGCCTGTGAACTGTGCTCTTCAGTCTCTGTCCTTCTTGTTGTTATTTAACAGCACCTCAGAGAGATCGTATGCTTGTTAGACAGGAGGTCAGTGCTGTGATATTAACTACATCACAGGTCCACGGACGGGCGTCAAGAAAATGTGCCCCTGGGCTCAGACAAGTGAAAAGCCCCCCCACCTCCAAACCCTCTTATATAAAAACACCAAACACTTTCATTACGAACATGTGATGCAGATATAAAACAGGAGGTTCAGTTACACATCAATCATCCGAAAAATGCTCTCAGTGACTTTGACTGTGACATAAGTGTTGGTGCCAGATTTCTGAAACTCATGATCCCCCTAGGACTTTCACAGAACAACACTTTCTAGAGTTTCATCAGTTTAAAAGCAGAAGAAAAAAACATCCAGTGAGCAACTGTTTTGCAAACAGAAATGTCTAGTTGATGAGGGAGGTCAGAGGAGAATGGACAGAGGTTTTGGAGCTGACAGAAAAGCTACAGTCACTCAGATAACTGCTCTTGTCATCTGTGGTGAGGAGAAAAGCTTCTCAGAATTCAAAGCATGTCAAGAACAGAAATGTGAAGCTGTAACGGGTGCAGCCTGCACCAGAACTGGACAGTTGAGGACTGGAAAATGTAGCCTGGTATGATGGATATGGATTTGTGCTGAAGAAGCAGATGGTCGGGTCAAAATTCAACATCAGCAGCATGAATCACTGGACTCGACTTGATTCATGTAAACAGTCCAGCCCGGTGGTCATATAATAGTGTGGGGAATGTTTCCTTGGCTCACTGGACCAATCGGCTATTGTTCAATCAGTTATTGCAACAAAACGTCTGAGTATTATCACTGACAATGTTTATCCCTTTACGGCCACAGTTTACCATCTTCACATGGCTGCTTCCAGCAGGATAACACTCAATGTCACAAAACAAAAGGTCGTTTCCTGAACGTGGTCTCCCCCCAGTCACCAGAACTGAATCTATGAGAACACCTTTGGGATGTGGTAGAACAGGAGATTGGCAGCTTGAACGTGCAGCTGTCAAATCTGCAGAAATGATGTGATGCAGTCATGTCAACATGGAGAAGAGCATCAGAGTCAAATTTACAACATCTTATTGAATCAATGTATTGAAGAACTGAGACTCTTTTTTGAGAAAAAAGGAAGAAACTCTCTCTTTTAGGTTCTTTGGGATCATCTTTGCATCTCTGGGCTCTGTGTCTTTTGAACAAGAAATATTAACAGTCATTTCATGTGGAGGCTCTTGAGCCCCTGAGCCTGTGCCTGCAAGGCTCCATTCAGTAATCCATCCACACAATGGACAGATTGAACAATATTTGTTCTGTGGAAATGGGGGAAACTAATAGGCCTTTTTCTTTTTTCCTCATTCGAGATGAACTGCACTTCGTCTGAAAAGTGGACAAGAGCAGGCGGCGGCAGCTGCAGGAGGCAGTGACAGAAAACACCAGTCAGGGACAAGCAGTTTCTAGCAGCTCCTTTGACTCTACATGAGGTCAAAGAAATGTTTACATCCTGATCACTGACCACAGTTTAATGAAAAGTTATCGGACCAATCTATTCAGCTTGTATTCAATTTCCAATCATTGCTGTTTTAATTACATTCTTCTGTATGACAGGATATCTTATTAAAGTGCTATACAGGCAATCTGTGATCATCATGTCAGCTCTTATGGTTTAACCTCTGTAATACTCAAATGTGTTACATGAAAAAATTAGATGGAATTTCTCATGTGAATTTCTTACGATCGTATCGGTTCAACGTTCGCCAGGCTATCGTTTTCCTTATTGATATTTTAGATCTTTATGGTAACTATTTGCATTTTAATGCACTTGTTCATTCATGTAACGTTCAAACAGAATAATTATTATCTAATATTAAACAGGTTAAACTACCAAGCAAATAATAAAGGTGTTCAAATAAACACCACCTTTACCAGCTGCAACAATAAAGTGACATACACACTAATATGTTAATAACATTGTAGCTTAATATACATCACAAGAAATGGATGATTCTGCATATTAACTCATTATAACTATATTGGATACTTCACTTTTAATAAACAATTTGTGCACTGTGGTTTTAATAGTTTAGAATGAGTAAAAAATCTGAGTTCTGCTTCTAATGTTGCTTTTTAGCAAATGTTTTGTGTTGCTTCATGATATTTACAAATGTCAGACTGTAGATAAGAATTAACAGATGGTCTGTAACAACTACAGTGTCTGTATTATAAACTGGATGAACCTGTCTTTATGCCAGCAGCTTATTATAACCCATATACCTACCCTTACTTTTATTGCTAGGAAACCTCTGGTGGTTATAGTAATTGCAATGGGAACAAGGGATAAAGTTAGGTGATACAGTATGAGAACCATAAAGTCTGTGTCCATAATGGGGTGGTTGGATGGGTCAGCTTTCATACTGGTACAGTGGTCTTATTAATGAATAGGCTGATTATTGTTACAATTCAGTTCAAATATGTCCTGTTTTATTTTGTAGTTTTCTTTCTGTTTTGACTGTTGTTCTACTTCCTGTTCAATTACCTGACCATGTCCTGATGTGCTTCACCTGTGTCTTGTTGTCTCCCCTTCCCTTGTGTATATATATCACCCTTTCCTCAGTGTTCATTGTTGGGTCGTCTGTGTTTTCCACTGTATTTGTGGATTTACCTCTGTTTCAGTTTTCTGGTCTTTGGTTTTTCCCTGCATTTTCAGTATTTGTTTTATGTTAATAAACCATGTTTTCCCTGCACCACTACACTATGAAGAGCTACATGCTCCATTATTTACTGGTTTTGGGTCCAGAACTATCAGAAATCATGACGTCAACATCAACTACATGACTTTCTATTTTCAATTTCCTTTGTACAAAATCCAAGAAATAGAATCAAAACGTCTCTGATTAAATAAATGTTTCTAAATGATAATAATGTGGTGTTGCCGGTCCAAAATCCAACATCCAGTAGCTCAAGACGGACAAGAATCTAATCAACATGCATCGTGTGACAATCACCAGTGATTGGTTAGGTCTACTGGACATTGTGCAAGTGGTAGATATGTAGTACGATGTGGATAAGAAACAAAAGATTGATCAGTCAATCTATACCATTTTGTTAACATGATTGCACAGTCGGCTAAAATGCTCTGCACAAGGTAGATCTCATATAATTCAGCTGTGTCAGAAGTGGATGTAGTTTAGTGTCTATCAATCACTAATGTATGTTGTTCTCAGCCAAAGGTTTGGAATTAAATCACATGACTTCACCCTCAGTCTGTCAAAGCTGGAGGGGGAGTTTGTGTATGTAGGTGATTTACTCAGCAGTTATGGTTAATCTGTGTGTTCACTTGATTATCCTGCCTGACTGATTGATTCTTAGTGTGTACTGTACCTTGTTACTTTATTGCAATATCAAGAAAGACCTGGAGAGCAGACATGAGGCCATAACAAGGTTAATGATGAGATTATTATCATAGTTGTAGCGGGGCTAAAATAGCTCAATTTCTTTGCCTTACAGTTTCACATACTCATTTATTGTCTTTACTTTGATAGATTTCTGTGATAAAGTTCATTGACATGAACAACGTCCTGTTCACTCACAGTTTTCATCAGGAGAAGGCAGAATACTATGACATAAAATTGCCCTTGTGGTCAAACAAGCTCTTATAGCGGCATGTATCAAGTTTACACCTAAAAAGAAAGTGGCACTAAAGCGACACTAAATCTGGCCGTCAGTCAGTCGGTGGCTGTGCGATGACCTTGACTCCTGAAAACATCAAGTATCCGTGGCAGAGATGTTGGAGCACGAGGAGCCGTTACACAACAAACCAGAGTGATGATGCTTCCATACACTCAGCCTTGTACTTCCCAAAGCCTTTTCTTTGTCTGAGCTTCAGGGCTTTGCGAATAGATTGACTGCTGAGGCTGCTGCTGACAGACCCGGCTACAATCTCCCCACAGCAGCAGGGAAAGCACTGAAGAAGTAATGTGACACTCTCCTCTGGCTGCTGGAAGATGCTGGAACTGCAGAAACTTTTTCATCTGTTACTCTGTAACCAATATCAAGTCCCTGCAGCGTCCCTCGTCCCGATGTACGTGCTCCAGCTCCACACTTTGATCATTTCTTATGTTTGTCCAGCCTTTTCACCAGTAACTAATTGTTTTTTGCTTCCGTGGGCTAACCTTGTTTTTCACATATCAGGAGGTTGTTTTCTTGGAGTTCACACAAGTTGTATCCAGATTTTTGTTGATGTGCAAGCCATGGTTGCTGTCATACAAGGGTTACTTGCAGCAGAAGAGCCATTCAGCTGGATTAAAATGCTTTTCTGCAGAACAAAATGCAGCAGAATTGGTGTTTAAATGGTGAATGAGACATACAGAGAGATGTGAAGCACTTTTAGATGTTGACAGACAAGAAAAGTGCAATATATGTGCAATCCATTCACATAGTTGTGTCCCCAAACTGACCCCAGGGATGCGCCTCACAATAATATCCCACAGGAACACTGACTCAGGCGTAGGCGACTTACAATACCACAAATAGCAGTGTCAGTCAGTGGTGGTTGTTACTGCTGGTAACTTCAACTACAGTAGCTATCTGGAGCTCAGTGACACCATTACAGAGCTCATACTCTAGCTCCAAGATGTACCCATTCTTATTTATTTACCTGTAAATAATTCTGAATAATTTTAAGGCATTTTTTTTTCTTTTGCCCTCCTTCTCCAACAAACACTTGTTTCAGACATCTGTTAAAGGTTTTAAGTGGTGATCTGTGCGTGACCATGTTTCACAACAAGCTCAGCATTGATTGGATTGGATTTGAATACTTCCAACAAAACATTATAACAGGTTTGTCCTGTAAGCTCAAACACATGTTGGCACAACTACAACATTTATCCATTTACTGGCATGGAAAGAAATTATACTGCATTGAACTGTGTTGTATTTAAAAAAAAAAGTAAATCAAACACACTAAAATGACAAAACATTTATTGTCATTTCATTTGTTTGACTTGTTTCCTCCTCCCACAGTGAGGATTTGGGGTTGGATTATTTGGATTATTTGGACCCACCCTTTAAAATATGTTAAGCTTTTTTTTTTTTTTTTTTTTTTTCTACAGCAGAACAATATTCTGCTGTTTACCTTGCAATCTGCACAACAGGAGAGAGATTTATTCCTGCTGGATCATTTTCCAGAGTGCAGTGTTTTGGCATGTTAAGCCTCCACACTTATGGATGTATTACCCCAACTGTAGTTCCTCGCTGGCTCTAGTAACAAAGCAAACACACAGGCAGCATTGGCAATTTTTCACACTCCCAAAATATAGAGAGTGTGTGTAATTGCATGCTATGTCATTCTGTACTTTTCATCTGCAGTCATGTGACTGACATGTCAAACAAATGGAAGCTACAACTGGAGATAATGAGTCATTGTGGTTTTCTGTCGCTGATGATGTTGTTCATCCACAAATAAAAAAATCATGAGGCTCCAATTTAATGATTGATGACTCAGTTTCTCCACACAGCTGTTTACTTATCTTTACTTGTCATGAAACATAGAAAACACTTGTTTTCATTATTTCTTAAGGTTGCTATTTCGCCGTTTACTTTATTTTCTCTTCTGCCAAACATGTTGAGAGCAGGTGGTGGTGATGGTCACTCTCCAAAATCTTCAGCTAGTGTTGCATTTAGTGACAAGATGTTATAGTACACCACCTGATGAGAGGTAATTCTTAAAGGCACACTGGACTCGTTAGCTCAGGGCTAGCACGTTAGCATGCTAGCTTCAGTGGTGGCAAAGAAATCATAGGACTAGAGGCAAGACAACAGATGACATTGGTGTTGTTTTCCCATATTAAAGAAGTTTGATACCAAACTGTGAATGTTTCTGTCTTGAGCTGCTGATGTTTATGTTGGCTATGTAGCAACAGCAAAAATGCAGAATTATATCAAAATGTAAGAAGAAAGACTGTATCCTGCCATGATTTGCTATCACAATATGACAAACTGGGCAAGCTCAGCCCAGGGCTAGCTGGTTAGCATGCTAATTCTAGTAGATGCAAAGCAAAACTCTAAAGTTGATTTTCACTGCTGGAGACAACTCTCAGCAAATAAAGGAAAGAAGTTTGATGCTGATCTTGCAAAGTTTCTAAATTGGTACCTTTAATGCTAACATTGGATAACGTAAGACAAATAGCACCTTTAATTCTTAACCCAATATAAGATAAATTGTAAACAAATAAGCTGCACAACATAATTCACAGCTTACTTTTGCATTGTTTTGATTGTTGGCCAAGTGCAAAGAGATACTGTTCAACTCAGCAGAGCTGAAATATCACTATCAGTGATTTAAAAGTTGCCTAACTTTATCCGTTTTCTTTTCTTTATCATCTCATAGTTAAATGTTTTAATGTGTGACTTGTTGTAAGCTCTGTGGGCCTCAGTTGTCCACGCTGTTGGTTGGACCTAATAGAAGTGACAGCATCTGTCACGTCAGCAAATCCTACCAAAGTCCATACGACTGTGTTCGACTGATGAACACCTCTAGTTACTACAGGATTTATGGCTTGGGACAGTTGGACCAGATTTGCCTCAGTTCTCTTACATTGGCCAAGAAGTTATTATTGCAACAAAAATGAAGTGATAAAGTTTAAAATATGCTTTGTTGTTTTTTTTTTTTTTTTTTTTTTTTATTGACTGAACCAAACTATGGGCGTCAGCACCAAAATCTGTACAAACTTTAACTTAACCTTAACCAGATTTATTTATTTTGCAAGGATTGTGCAAGATGTTGAAGAATGATGTCGCCCTGTGGGAACATAAGGGCATCAGATCCGAAAAAGCTGATGTGTGTGATTTTTGGAGAGATAAACAGTGTAATTTGTCATTCAATTTAGAGGACTCATTGGACTTGCGAGCAATCACAGACTATCTCAGAGCAAGGCTGAAGAGTTGTTCTTCTGGGTCAATTGGCCATTTTCTGGTGCCTGCTTACACCTCAAGTGTATATTGTATGTGCAATAAACTGTTTGTGTTGGGGCTGGTGAAATGCTGTTGCTCTCTTGGGTATATTGTTGAAAGCTTGATGTCTGGGAGACAGCGTTTCTGTGGTTTAAAGTCACTTTATCAGTTAATTTATTGAAACTGATCTTTCTTTTAGGAAATAGATTAGACCTGCATTTTATTTATAGGTAGTTTGTTATAGTGGTTTTACATTTGGTAAAGTCTTGTTAATTTGTCTCTAAATCTACTCAAGGTCTTCTTTTATTCTTTCATCAAAGGAAAAACCAACTTCATCCGATAAAAAAAAATGATATGGGGGAACCAGACGGGACCAAATCATTCAATAGAAATCCAAACCAGCCAAGATGTGATTGATCATATTACAGCAGCTATAGTCTTTTGGTTTGTCGATATGCTGTCGACCGACCAAATTATCGTTGGTGGGACAGTCGGTGGTGTTGCTTTCATATGGGGAAAATGCGCCACATCAATAAACTTCCTGGATGAATTTATTGACAACTTTGAACTTGGCCAGCTTTATGTAGACTGCTCATTTTAAACGATTCAGAGTTGGCTCCAAACTTATTGACACCATGTCAAAGTTGTCGGTGTGGCATGAGTCAAGTGTAAACTCTGCAAACAGCAGTTTTTAATATTGCAGCTCAACAAACAACATCTATTATGACCGATCTATAAAGAGTCAACTAACTTCTTTGTGTTCCGATGCTACGTCAACTTTTGTGTTTAATACTTGAGGAATATTGTCACATTTTAATATGTTTGTTCTAATATTTAGGTTAAAATGATTGAATATGCTGCAAATACCAGTTTTTTATGTTCATTTATAATTTATTGAGGCTAATAACCAAGCACAGTGCAGTCAATGCACCATGGCTGCAACTAATCAATAGGATGAAGAGTAGATAAGATCTGAAGCGACTAGTATTGTTTATATATATATATATATATATATATATATATATATATATATATATATATATATATATATATATATTAAATTATGAATTATATTAGAATTAATATTAAAGTCTTTGAACAAGAAAGAGTCTCACACGAATTAGAGTAATTTGTGGCTGCAGTGTGCAGCAGTACATTAGCCATTTAAACTACAAGTAAGTAAAGTATATAAACCAAAGACTTGTATTTTTTGCTCTTTTAATAATTCAAAGCACAACTAAGACTCTATTTTATTTTTCAGGAAAAAATGAAAGTGTGGAATTCTTTCCCTTTGTGGATAAATTAAAAGACTTGAGCCTGACTCACTGTATTGCCACTCGCACCATAATTATTCTTCTGAGTCTGTAAACAAAGTCATTAGAGGGCTGTTGTAGACCACTGTAGTCTCTGTAATAGGGCCACTGATTACTTGTTTTGGTGTTAGCAAAGACATCAGCCTTGGGAGAGTATTGGCATCAGTGCTGGATAGAACCAGACCTGATCAATTCTCTGTTAATGAGCTCTCCGCCTTTCTCTCTGCACTGTCTGCTGAAATTGCTCTTCTGCATCTTTGGAGGAAAAAGAGGACGGAGAACAGAGAAGTGCCACGCTGGTTCATCCTCAAGCCTTTAAAGGTCACGTAGTATCTTGGCAAACTACCACGCAACATTAACCCAGAGCCGCATTGCACTTTTTCCATTTGTTGTGTCAGTTTGATATAGTGAGGAGGAGAGCTTTAGGAATAATATTTCACTGAATGATCGTCATTTGAAACAGTGTTCACAGTGAATTATGTCTCCTCAAATTCATGATACAAAACATGAGTCATAGCTCTGTTTTTTTCCAGTTGTATAATTCTCACATGTTGACTGGTTATTTTCTGTGAGGAGAGAAAAATTAGTATTCGCCTCTGACAAGACACATACAGAAAGCGTAGAGGCAAGTGTAATCTATGACTATAAAATCACCACACTACATGTTTACTATTCACCCTGTCAAGACTTTAATAAAAATAAAATCCCAGCTACACTTTAACTACAAGGGTTCTGCTTTTTTCCCCATTAGTTTCTTATCAGCATCAGCTCAAGTCTCAGCGTATCTTACAGCTGTACATGACACAGCGGCCTCTCGCCGAGCCTCCCTGCTTACAGTGTGATATGTGGGATTGCAGAATTTATGATTGTGATACATGAACAGCGCCTCCTCACCCTGAGCTCCTCCAGTGTTCGCCCGCGGGGGGGCAGGTGGAGGACAGATGAGGTTGACTCTGGGGTCATCGTCTCCTCCTGGGCGGGATGTGGCCGATCATCCTCATCCTCCTCTGCTCAGCAATCGAAGCACAAGACCAAAACAAAGAGGTTAAGAAAAAACAACAAAAACACAGTAGCTGTTAACCACCAGCTGGTCCTCCACCCTGCAGGATGGCAACAGTATGTACTTTCCTCAAGTATCATGTGCTAAGAAAACATGTAATACATTTATTGAAAGATCGGGCTTCAAAAAGACCACCCTGTAGTAACGATAATCAGAGTACAATGTGTAGAAAATTGTTAAATGAATGCAGCTTTTATTCATTTTCCTTCACTTTCCTTAAAGTGATTTTTTGCTCCAGTAAGAGAAAAAAGCTTTATCCTCCAGTGACTGTACGCTGCTGCCAAAACGCTGCCACGGGTCAGGAAGGGTTAACTTTCTTTTAACTGTGAACACTTCAACGTTATATCACTTTAACCTGCTTCAGAAAGACGCGAGTTAACTGGATGTCAGACTTGTGTAAAAGGGTAAATGAGGTAAATTCACTGAAAATGAGAAAATAAGTTGAATATATTTCAGAAATGAGTCTGAATGAACTGATCAACCACACTGACACACAACAGTCAGGTTTCCTCACGTTAAAGAGCTGCAACACCAGAAATAATCCAACATATGAACATATGAAGCTGTGAAGTAAAGCAGGAACCTAATTCAATAGAATTATTTTCATTTTTAAAAGATAGAACCATCACTTAAGATGCAATAAAAACAAAGTGTCTTCGATAATGACCATGTTTCATTAGAAACATAAAGGTGTAGTAGGATGTAGGAATATCTGTTGGCAGATACTGAATTTAATAATCTGACACTATGATTCATTGTGTTTTCATTATTTTAGAATGAACCAAGGAAGCGATGTTTCTATGATAGCCTGGAACGGACAAACTAAACACCGCCTCTTCTTTTCATTTTACCTGTTCTTTTAACATCAATTAGATTAGAAAAATTAGTTAGAGTAAGAGGCTAGGTGTAGCTGCAACCTGCAACTCCACCACTAGATGTTGACAATTCACACTGGCACGTTTACATGGATCAACACTGTAAGTTGTAACAAACAACATTCATAATTATGTTTCTTACGGTGGCCTTGAGTGGACAAACACAACAAAGACGCTAAAGACAGAAGGATGGTTACTTCTTCTGACAGACTGGTTGGTTGCAATCTGCAACGTTACCACTAGATGACACTAAATAATGCATACTGAGCCTTTAACGTGTATTAAAAACACACTGAGTAACAAACACTTCCTGTTCCCTCTGAAACAATTCATGCTGGAAAGTCTGTTAACACACCAATGATGTTTTTTAAACTTAATCAAAAGAGTTCAGAGCATTAAATTCATATATTTCATCATTTCAAAGTAAAAGACTTCAAGTCAGAACAACTGATGTGATCATTTCTGCAATCTGAACATAAAAAGTAGAATATTTCATTTGAATTAACTTAACTTAATAAAACTTGTGAGTTATATTCATGAGAAACTAAATACTTGTGTGATATTTTACAGTTTGTTCTGTAATATTCTTCTCACATCCCAACTACATAAAACACAATGTACAAGACATGTTGTGTCAAACCAGCCTATGATCACTTCATTCATGCAGATTTGTCCCTGCACCACATGAATGGGTCAATTGACCATTTTACTGCATGAATCTTTCACCGACTACAAGGAGACATTAAGTCTTGACTCTCGTTTCTGTGTCGATAACTGTGAGCAAATCATTTTACTACATTTTCATCCTGTAATCGAGCATCAATGAAAATTAAAAATGTAGGAGGACAGGGCTGATTAATGGGATTTTCCACTGTGATTTTTTTTCCCCTCATCTGTACCACAAGAAGAACCTCGTTCTGACCAGGTTTTTTATAGACACACTCAATACTAGCGCACCTCTGCAGCTTTAAATAATTCACAGTAATTCTTTAGTAAACAGTTTTCTTACCTCTTACTTCTCTTGCCTGCACAATAGAAATTATCTTTATGAGACATGTAATTAGTTTGCTAAGATAGAACTCACATGTATTGTGCATGTGCTTGTTGATGCGAATGATTTCAGTAAAAATTCAGATGCATCAAAAACATTATGTAAATTATTATGTGCCTCTGTTTTGTCAATGTGTCACTGTGACCTTGACAGAAAAATCTAATCTGGATCCTTTTAAAACTCAAAGACAATACGTCCAATTGCCAGGAGCCGGTCTGAGTGCTATTCAACTGAACACAAAGCTTCTTACTATTCTTACTGTGAATCCTCTTATGAGGAAAAATTTCACAACTTGAATCATCAACAACATTTTTCTTCTGACAAGAAAAATGTTCTTTAACGTCTCTGTTGCAAACATCTGTTCCTGGTGAGTTCACTGTGCATAAAATGATTAAAGAAAAGTTTCCGTAGCTTGATGAATAGTACTTGGGAAAGTTTTATGCAGAAGAAGTGAAATGAGGACAGTGTCATGAATATTATTTATCAATTAACTTCATTTAAAGTGCAGGGAGTAGGCTCTCTGCTTTGGATAGCTCTTCTTGTATCTTCAGGGCTCTTACTGAATGAATGATTTTTGCAACAATTAGATGCCTCTGATGCTATTGTGTTATGTGATGATAGCTATGTCCTAAATCAAGGGCTACAAGTCTGGCCGACGCCATCTACACACTACTCCTCTCTGCCTGTTTGCCATAAATTTTACATATTGCAGATAAAATATTATATAAATCAATCTTGGGATTTGTTGTGCTGTAGAGTTAACCATTGTAGCTGTTACATGTCAGAAAAAGAAAACTGGATTTGTCAGCTGCGATTTAAGGAACCTTTAAAACAGGACAGCCAAGTTGTGAACCTTTGAGGTATGTGGCCACGAGGGATGCAGCCCTCGAATTGAGACACAGTTAAAGTCAGTTTTACTCTCTCCAGTTTAAGGCCTGCAGCTCGACACCTTATTTCTGCGACACATGCTGTCGTCAGCCACTTCTTTTCACAAGTTGGCTTTGAGCTTCACACCAGACACAAGACATCAGTTGTGTTCGCATCCGCTGACTCCACACTCTCACCTCACCGTCCTGAGAACCAGCTGTCCTGTCAGCAGCACGGCAGCAGGCAGCACAGCCTGCAGTTTTCTGTCTAAACCCAACCTGAGCCTGAGAGGGGACAGTAACCACGCCTGACCCCGATCCAGGTATTGTTCTTTTTTTTTTTTTATGTCCACACCCAACCATGTCGGCTGCAGCAGTAAGTTTGTGTTACCCTGTCATGTAGTTGTTGCCAGCAGGTAGAGAAAGTGTCTAAACATTTTAGCAACCTGGCTGTTAACAGAAACACAAACAGTGAAAATAGCTTTTAAGTGGGTGTGATGTTGAGTTTGGAGAGGAAGTGTCCATTTCCTGCACACTTGAACTTTTTAAAAGGTTTCTTTCTTTCATGGAAACAAAAATGTTCATTCATCTGCAAATTAAGACAGCCACAACTTAATCATTACATCTGGCTTTTATGTTTATATAATAATGTTTAGTTGCCCAAGACGGGTATGATAATATTTACCACCTGTGAGTTCTATATGTCCAACAGTTTTGAAAATCTTTCTAGTTGAAGTTTGTTGGCACAAACCTACACTCGTCAAACACTTTATCAGGAACAGCTGTGCACCTGCTCATTCATGCAATTATCCAATCAGCCATCCATGTGGCAGCAGTACAGTGCACAAAATCCTGCAGACACAGGTCAGGAGCTTCAGTTAATGTTCACATCAAACATCATCACCAGGGAAAACGTGATGGCAGTGAATTTCACTCTGATGTTGTTGTTGTTGGTGTGTCAGATGGGCTGCTTTTTCGAGTATTTCTAAACCTGCTGATCTCCTGGGATTTTTGGTTCAAAAAAACAAACCAAAAATTTTCCAGTGAGTGGTTTCTGCAAACAGAAAGACCTTGTTGACGAGAAAGGTCAGAAGAGAACGGCCAGACTGTTCAGAGCAGACGGAAAAGCTACAGTACCTCAGATAAACTCTCTTTACAACCATAGTGAGCAGAAAGAAGTCTAAGGCTGCACTGTCTGGACAGTTGAAGTCTGGGAAAACATAACCTGGTGTGATGCATTTGGATTTGAGATGGTAAGGTCAGAATTTGGCATCAACAGCACAGATCAATAAACCTTACCTGCCTCCTTGTGTGAACAGTCCAGGCTGCTGCTGCTGCTGCTGCTGCTGCCGGTGGTGGTGGTGTAATGGTTTGAGAAATGTTTTCTTGGCTCACTTTAGATCCCTTAATACCAATCAATCATTGGTTTGAATCCCACAGCCTATCTCAGTATAGGTGCTGACCGTGTTCATGTCTTTATGGCCACAATTTACCATCTTCTAATGGCTGCTACCAGCATCATAATGCATCATGTGACAAAGTAAAGGCATCTCAAACTGGGTTCATGAACACGACAATGAGTTCAGTGAAATCCAGTGACCTCTCCTCTCAATGTGGTTCCAACAGTAAGATGCAACCTTATCACGTTACAGACTCGCATGAGGTGACAAAGTGAATATTCTTAATAACAGCAGGAGTAATCTTTTCAGCGCATGTTGTATCATTAACACCCATGCATTATTCAGATGATGAGTGAAGAAATCCATTTAATCTGGGCTTGTTTTTGATCATATTAGTCTCATGTTTGTCAAGCCCAATGAAATTAAAGAACAAATTAATTCTACTTTCAAAACAATTCTACTTCCTTTAAAATTCTGCTTTGCTTTTATCAGTATTGTTTTCATCAGTTCTCCTTTTCTGTTTTCCCAGCACACACTAAATGTTTCTGCGCAGCCTTTGAGCATCACAGATTCAGACAGTCGTGATTATAAACGGTATTAGGATTCTGAAGGGGAATTGTGAAAAATTACACTACAACTCACCCAGAGTTTCAGAGTTATTCACTCAGTGAAATGAGTTTGAGTAAGAGTTTGAATAATAATAGGGAGAAGCCTTCCTCCATGGACAAACCAGAGGTCAATTGGAGTTATGATTGCCATCAATCTTTATTATGGTTTTGCAAGTGAACCAGTTTCTCATGATTTAACTAAGATGGAAACAAAGGAAAGCCCAAACAAGTTTAATGTGATTACACACTGCATACTGCAGTGACAAATACTAAACAACAGTACAACTAACACACGAAATGAAAACAGGAACAGAAATACAAAACAAGGAATCTATTATAATCTTTTGAATATCTTTCACCTTTTATGATCTAAAATCAATCACTTGTGAAATGAAAACTGTGGGGATTAAAGGCTGTTTTACAGGTTATATATATACAAGGTTTATTTTAAAGATTTATTTTACATTTTTTGGACCAAATGTCCAAATCTTGATATATTTGTGTACAACTTTGTCAGAGTTGTTACTGATGACCGCATCATTTCAAATGTTGCATTTCCAGCTGATTTATGACAAAAAAATCTTCAAATTAAGTGTGTGTACCCTTGTCTACCTATGTAACAGCCAAGCTCGTTAGAGATTCACCAGTTTGAGACCAACAATCCATCAGGACATTTTGAAGATCCCCTCTGGTGGTCATACTAAAAATAACTAAGATCAGATCAAAAACCCATTGGTGAAGTTATTTTTAATTATAGCCAAGAGGGGCCCTGCAGGTCCCATGCAGATATTACCCAGCACTGCCCCTAGAGGCCGGAGCTGGAAGTTTAACGACTCATTTAAACCCAGAGTGAAGCTTTTAGAAATCAAAGGGGCTATTTAACAGGCTATGCACTCAACGAAAATGTTTTTATTATCTTTTAAGACATAATTTTAATGGACGCCCTAATTAGTTTCAAAACTTCACGGTGTACTAAAATGAAGGGCGACCAAGTAGGTGAAAGAATAAAAAGTATTTGAAAATCTAACAAAAATAAAAGAGTTGAAAGTTGAAATACATGAGTCAGCAGAAAGATCATTTACTACATTCAAATTAACCAGTCAAAACACATCTAAATCAGACTTTTATTACACCTCTAAAATGAGCAGTTTTCACAAGCAAAGGGTTTCAGTCAATTTAAAAACATACTTCTATCCTCAGTCTGCTCTTAGAGGAATCCAATTTCTGTGGTGACACACATAACAAGAAAGAAGGTCCTCACTTCTACAGCACAGATTGATATGATTCCCCTGTTCATGGTACACTGTGACACAGGTGCCCTTCGTAGATAGCAGGGAGTTATATCAGAAATAAGCAAAATGCGTTTTGGTAGTGACCTCCACAACACATGCAGTCAGAAATATAGACTCCACAGAAACATCCAAACCCAAAGTCTGAAAACAAAAACTTAGACACTATAGATCTGTTCATTTGAAATACAACTGAATATTAGACTGTAAAAATAAGCACAGCATTGGTTAGATGTACTTTCCTTTTTATTTTTATTTTTTTTTAATTTTGAATATTTATTTGTTGTGTTGTGGGTTTTTATGTGTAATGCTGCATTGTGATTGAGCAAAAAAAAGTATTACAAAGTAAATTGAGTAAAATGATAATAGAAAATTGTTTTTGTAGGATCAGCATCTACAACTGCAAAAATCTCATTATATTCTAGGACATATAACCCATATATATATATATAAAATACTATCTACAATCTGAGCTACAACACCTAGCAGTAACTCTGGGAGCTTCTCTCTAAATGCTTTTCTGCTTTCATTTTGGGTGTTGGGTTTAAAAAATCCCATCCCCAAACCTTCATCCTTAAGAACTTCTGAGGGTCATTTATTTTAGCCCTTCATGTGTTGGACTTCAAAATTCACCAACCTCAACCCTCAAAACCTCAGAGTAGTCTTGTAGCACCTCAGGCATTTGGTCAGGTACTGCCAAGATGCATTTCTTGATTCTTTGACTGTAGGTTTTCATAATTCAGTGAGCCTATTAGGGATCGAACCCACCCCACTAAAACTTCCAAGTGCTTCTCTAACACCTCGAGCTTGTTATAAAAAGACACTTGACCAGTATTTGTTAGAGCCTCTGATTCTTTGCTTTAGGTGTTGAACTTCAAGAGGTGCAGAATCTGAGGATTGAACCAAGATACAGGAACTTTCTTGTTTCTTTTGTCCTCAAACATCCTCTGTGATATGTGGACATGGTCTGTTTCACGTGTTAAACTCTGAAAAAAAAAAGACCTTGGATCCTTGAATTAAAAAATATGCTGCTGCAAAAAAAAAACTTTTTATAACCTCTTATTCTCTTTTAGCAATTTAATAGCAACTCACACTTGAAAGCAGAGGGTTATGTCGTAATGTGTATATATAGACAGCTGGACATCTCTATTCCCATGAAATTTATTGAATCCTTGCTGGTGCAGTACATTCAAAGGAAGCGTCATAATGACCTCCCTCTGTTAACCTCTGCAATGTCAATTTGCCAATTCTCTTAAATACACACGACATCCAGAAGCTATTACCGACTGCTGAACTGACTGAATATTTCCACTTGAAATGCATCGCCCTTGTTTGGAAAAAAGCCATCCTAATATTCCACAAAGAGTCACATAATATGGACAAAGTGATGAGCAAAGTGTTCCCAAAAGCCTCAAGGTCAACTTAACTCTCTGGAGTGTTGACATTTTGCGCTAATTAAAATGTAGCACCCACAACACCGCTCAACAGTACTGTCAGGTACCGTTACACCCACAAGGGTAAAAGGTAAAGATAATGTCTGCATACACTGAGCAGTTTGTTAGGAACACCATATCAATACAGGCCTCCCTTTGCTTTCAAAACATGTCGTCTGTGCAGCAGTAGATCTACTTAATGTTGACATTTCAGCAGCTGCCAATCTCCCATTGTTCAAGATTTATCATGAAACCAGTTTGAGCTCACATTTGCTTTGTGACACGGTGTGTTACCATGCTGGAGGTAGCCATTAGAAGATAGTAAATTACAGACCTAAAGTTATGCACATGGTCTTCAACGATACTCAGACCAGCTGTGGCATTTAAACCATGATTGATTAGTAATATGTTTTGTAAAATGTGCCAAAAAATATACACCACCACCAGCAGCAGCAGCAGCACCTGCAGAAACAGCCTCGTCTATTCACACAAGGCAGGTTGGATTCACATATTCATGTTGTTGATGCCAAATTCCTGCCTATCATCCTGCATGCCTCAGCACAAATCCACATTCATCCGATCAGGCTGCATTTTCCCACTTTTAATCTGTCCAGGTTTGGTGAATCTGCTATTTTTAAAATCCTCACAACAGCTCAAATGAAATGTAGTGTATTAGTCTACATCTGAACGTAGTGTCCCCCTCCCAACATTGCAGTATATACCCATGTAAAGTCAATTTCAGGACTTTATTAAATATTTTTAAAAACTGAAAGTAACATTCTTGTGATGTGTTTTTCCTTCACATTGGGAATCAGTGCCAGAGAGCAGCTCACGGTCTTAACTGCTGAGAGCAAAATTAGAGTTTCTGCAGCAGTGATGTTTTTCAGCCAATCAGATGTATAATTGGAGCACTGACACCTGCTGATAAGTAAGACCATAACGTGCAATTTAACAAATAGAAAAATAAACTAGGAGGTAGCCAATATTACTACTGCTGCAACCAACAAGGACTCGATTGATGTATGATGAGACAATGATGTTGCAGCCTCCAATTTCATGAGACTTTGTCTGAAAATTTATTTTGCAGCTTTTATTTGTTGGTGGTTAAACACCACAAATAGCTAACGACATAAATCTTTCAGTGTTTACCACCAGTGACATCATTTTAATTGGCAGAAAATGATTAACATGATTAACAAGAAAGGAAATAAATCATTCTTCAAGAACTATGCACCATTTTCTAGAAGTATCACTGCTACTCATTCACTCATTGACTCACTCGGACAGAAGCTTCTGCCCTGAAATTAGTTACACTGGTGATAATATCATCTTCCTGAAGCCTAATAATCCACATTTCTCTTGTTTAGGAAGAGTTAAAATGACCCTGAGAACAACCGGGAGCAGATCAAAATAACTAATATCAAAAGAAGACTATTATTACAAGAACTCCGTCAATATATTTCAAACATAATAAAATGATATGATGTTTCATAAGATACCAGAAGACAAACACCACCAGGCATCAACAGAAACACTTAAATCACTACAGGTTTGTCTTTGCAAGCAACTTATTACGATTGTAAGTTTACGTTTTACTGCTCAGTGACCTCTAGTGGTGTGAATGAAGGCGATGTGGCATAAATGTTTGGGATCAATACAAAACAAAAGACTCTCACATGAGAACACTGTTTGTTTCCAATATGAAACTGACCGCCAGCGTCGCCACCACAGCCTCAGTATTAATGACTTGTTTGCTTAATAAAAATACTTCATATCACAGTTCCTTCTCTCCATTGATTAACTGAACATCAATGGATGACTCACACTATGACTGTCAACTCTAATTTGTAATAAGAAAACTCTGACTGGATTCACCAGAGATGCACAAGATAAACAAAGCCTGGATGAGTCTGTATATTACATACATCTTTTCCTTCATCATTTTCACCAGTTTTACAAACTGTATATCTATATATGTACTGTGTATGTATATCTTTGTGTTCTCTGCCTGTCCTTCTTTTATTCACACACCAACCTTCAAGCTTGTGGATATTCACACACCCACGAAGCACTTTTCATCCCCAGTCTCTTCTTCAATACCCTGAACAGATTGTATCACAGGTACATAAACCTTGCATATAATATAAAAGAGAAACTAAAGGACTTTAATATTGAACACGTCAATAAATTCCTGAGTAATATAAACACACTTCATCTCAACAGAAGGAAGAGTAACCAGAGAAATGTGAGATGGGGATTTGCATCCCGTTTCCAGTGTGCGGTTAGATTGAGGCAACAAAAGTGTGAAGGAATTTTCTGTCACCGAATTGATTTTCTTTCATTAAGTCTATTCTCTGTACTCTCTTATTCAGGGGGATGTTTGCACACAGGTCACACTCACATGTCACTCAGTATAAAAAACAGTCCACAGTCTGTTTCTAGAGAAGCTGTGAAACTACTGATAAGGCAGATGGCTTCAACAAACAGTGTGTGTCTGAGTCTCATGGTCAGTTAGTCTCTCTTAGTGGGACAGAAGTAAATGGAAGGTGTGTAGGTAACGTTCAATAATACTGTAGTTTCTAACAGAGGATATTGCTCTGCAAGATCAGATATTTTGACCAGAGAACAAATGAAGTCATTCATTTTGTGAAGCTTATTAATTTCCTCATCGTGTCAATTACAAATTCTTTTCCTAAAAAAAATTAATTGCAAGTATTTTAAAGCCGAAACATCAGTCATGAAGTTTTTTTTTTTTAGTTTTTAAAGACAATTATAACAAAAACTAATGAGGAAAACAAACATCTGAACATACATCAGTGTGACAAGAATAAGAAACCAAGGACGCATCGTGTACTGATACTGCAGCCAGCGTAGCGGGGTGGTGGAGTAGTAGGGCCACGGATAAGAAAACAAAATGCAAGGAACCAGAAGAACAAAGAATAAATACTCAAAAATAAAGTCGACATTTATCTCATCATATGAATCCAGGTGCAGTTGCTGTTTGTCGGGTCTCCTGCATCCTCACCTTCAGGATCAATCAGTTTGATCAACTTTCTTCAGGTGGAAACATCCACATCCTGCATCTGAACATTAGCAGCAGTTTCCTCAAGTTTCTCAAGTTTCAGCTCAGCCTCTTCAGAGTCTGAACATTTACTGCTACACCGTGTTTATGGCTGGAAAAACTGAACTGTTTCTTTGTTTGTGACGTTTGACTGATTCATCTACGCACAGTGTTTTGTAGAGAAACATCTGTACTGTTGTCAGTGCTTTGATTCCTGTTCTCAAAATTTTCAACTTTAATCTCAAAAGGCAAAATAAAAAAAAGGAAAAAAAACTTCCTCCTCCCATCAATGTCAACTTTAATCTTGAAATTTTGACTTTAATCTTGACAGGTAAAGTAAAAACAACATTTCCTCACATTTGCTTTCTAATACATGACTATTGTACTCAACAAGTAAGCAACATCATAACAAGCTGTGATCATCCAGCAGACGCTTAACCTTCAACACCAATAGACTGATTTCATCTGACAGAGGAGGGAGGGAGACGAGTGAGGATGTTCTTCTCCTTCACTCTTTACATGACCATATCATTAAATGGCTTGTAGCTGGTCAAGGTGAAAACATCTACTGTACACACACACACACACACACACACACACTGAGCAAAGTCTCTATAATGGGTTTTTTATTCCTATAGGACCCTCAACTCATCTTTGCAAGAATCCTACACAGTCATAAAATCCCAGTTTGACATTTCGGAGAGTTACGAGGGGCAGGGTTGGACTTAACAATTAAATATTGTATAATAATGGCAACGGTAATTACATCAGTGATAACAAGAGGATAAATAATAGAATAAGAAGGGACTGAGGTAGGTGCAGCCAAAACAAGGACACTGCTGCTTCACTCTCTATAAAGCCAAGTGGACAAAAGCAACCGGCAACCTGTTCCCCTGGCGTACTGCCCTCGGTGGCCTTGTGCACTCTGTCGCCAAACTCTGACAGCCTCTCCTCCCACAAGTTCAGTCCCCGAGATAACAAGAGGTTGTCTGACTCCTTGGACTCTCCTCTCGGCCACAACACTGATGAGCTCCTGCGCGATCTGAGCTGACAGAAACATGAGGTAGTGTGGCGAAGGGAGAGCGGGGGGGTGACTGTAATGTCACGCGCCTGGAGACTTGTCAGCCCTTCACCAAACGAGCCTCAGTATTCTCATGGCGAACTGTGGCAACAGGCTTCTCTTTAAACACACCAGCTGTTAGTGGTCTTAACAAACAGATGAGAATATGTTTCTTTATAAGGACAACACTCATTAATCAAGACCTCTGTGAAGCCAGGTGGCTGATTTTCAGCCGTGGTCATTTGGCCAGGTGTTTCAGGGAGCATCAGAGTGATAACATTTACCGAGATCTCACAGACAAGTACAACTGCAAAAAGATGTAAACAAAGGCTGTGGGAGGTAAAACACAGCCTTGACTGTTTGACCATTCCCTTTACAAAGTATAGAAATACTGTGCCGACATGAAAATGATGCTATAATATCTGTTTTTGTGTGTGAGTGCTGTTAGCAGATGGATTAACTGTTGTAAGACGTGTAGCTGGCGGCTCTAATGCAGCAGACTATGAGGGACACACTGAAGGTCTTACACATTACATCTGACTGCGTCTTGGCTTAAAAAAAAACCTACAAGACAAGAAGACGTAGCCAGGAACAGAAGCTTGTGTTTATTTGTTCTCGCAGACGGATCTGTCTGGCCCTCGTCCCGTTCAGACAGATTTCCTGAGACAGGTCGGGTGAAATCACAGCCATTTATCCTAAATAGGTCGTTTGTCACGGGCTCGATAATCACAGAACCGGCTACTCCCAGTTTTTAATCGCAGATTGTGCATCTGTTATAATGTCTCACCCGACCCCACTGACGTGATGTAAATAACGAATCCTCAGACAGTTGATCAATCCAACGCTCTTTAATGCAGCACAATGTGGGTGAGAGGTTCTCAAGGATAAACCAATAAAAGGCATCTTTTAAAACAGCTTAGTCATAACACAAAAGCAATAACTTTCCATAGCCACAGACATCCCATTGGCTACAGCCTGGCCACAACATGCATATAACATTATGACCACTGACAGGTAAAGTGAATAACATCGATTATCTCCTTACAATGGAACCAGTCAGTGAGTGAGATATGTTAGGGTGGAAATGAACATTTCATCCTTGAAGATGATGTGTGCGAAGCAGGAAAATGAGCAGCACAAGGATGTCAGTGACTTCAAACATCTATAAAACTGCAGCTCTTGCGTGATGTTCATGCAGTTCTGAACAACAATCGTTCAAGGAAGGAAAACCAGTCAACTGGCAACAGTCTAATCCAGGACGAAAAAAGAGCTACAGCAGCATCCAATTTCTGAAAAATTTATGTTGATTCTGGTGGAAAAGTGTCAGGACACACAAGTCAGACCCATCAGGACCAATGTAGAGGAAGATGGCACCAGGAGGCAAGATGTACTATGAGAGAAAGGAGTGAATGTTCTGCTGAGAAACCCTGAATCTCTTACTGTGTGAGATATGTTAAGATGTAAATAAACATTTTATCCTTGAAGTTGATATGTTGGAAAAAGGAAATTAGCAGCATAAAGATGTTACCAACTCTAACAAGGGGAATCTCTACTGGGTCAATGAAATTTAGGATGTTCCTGTTCTGTAGTAGTTAAAACCTACCAACAGTTGTCCAATGACAGAAAACCAGTGAACTGGGAACAATGGGAAATCTACTGTAGCTCCCACTGCACAAGACATTGCAGTTTTATCATATCAGTCAAGTTTGGCCATGTTACTTCACCTACAATGACGAAGGCCTGGTCTGATTCATCATGTGTGATGTCTCTTATCTGAGGTAGATGGAGCCAGGATGCAATTTTAAAGGAAGGAGTCAATCATTGGACAGTGTTCTGCTGGGAAACCGTGGATCCCTCGGGTACCTAAACATCGTTCCACACCAAATACACAACTTAATAGAGGTGGTATTCCCAGAGGCAGTTGACTCTTTGAAGCTGTTGTGTTTCAAGGTGTTCAGGTTATTGACTTGACTTCAAATTCCCCAGAGTTCAATCCAATCGAGCATCTGTGAGATGTTGCTGGACAAAATAAGTCCAATCAATGGAGGCTCCACCTCGCATGGTCCAGGACTTGAAGGATCAAGCTGCTGATGTGTTGGTGCCAAATATCACAGGTTCACCTTCAAGTGGTCCATTACTCGATGGGTCAGAGCTGTTTTAGTGGCCGCACCGTGTCTACTACAAACTTAAATACCTGTTCAGACAAACCACAGCATTATCAGCTGCAGAAAACGACCTGTGTACGAACATAAACAACATTTGTTAATAAGGTATCACATTATAACTTGATGTGAACAGAATCAAACCCATACAGGTCATGACAGAGTAACAGGCCAAAAAACTGATAATAAATGATGAATGGTTATATTCACCAACACTCAGCCAACTGCTTTTTCATCTGTTGCAGGGCTCATCCTCTCCCTGACCTGCCTAACGTGATAATCCCCCCCCTCATGGTGCAGTTGAAGGGATGTTTCGACTGCACGCAGTGATGGGTTTACCTGCTCGCAATGACATCAAGCTGAAGCCACTAAGCTGAGAGAGTCTCAACTCAGAGACAGCGGCGTCATTAGAAATGAGCATCTGAAGCTACGGACGACAATATTTCATGAATAGTTCTGTTTCTCAAAATAATAAAAACAAGAAAAAGGAGTACGTTCAGCTGTCATTTCGATCCAGCATTAAAGCCTTTAAAAAATATTACGATATTGTTGTTTCTGGATCAAAAACTCAACTGCTGTGTGTCATTCCAGCAGCACATCTACTTCACACTACTTGACACATTGTGTGTGAGCAGGAGAGAATAAAAACAAAAAAAAGAAATAGAAAGAGAGCGAGTAAGACAGAGCAGAAATAACAGGCTTTGTTGTTGTTGGCATCTAGTGGTAGCTGGCGAACTAATTCATGAAGGCCAGACTTGAAGGCTGCGAATATAATAAGCTGTTTCAAAAAAGAAAAGAAAAAAAAGATAAAGGCAACGAGGCGCAGGCGAGACAAGAGTAGGTGGAGGAAGAGTTATCTGCCGCTGTAGCTACAGATGAGTCAGGATGTGAGAGCGCGACGGCCTCATCTACAAAACTCTCAACAGTTGAGGAAGGACTCTTCAGCCACTCACACCTCGTAGTTCTCAGGGGTTTTCTCGATAAAGCAAAACACGCATGAAACAAGCTTCACCTTTACATGTGATCATGGTTCTCTTGAAAGAATCAGAAATAAAAGCAGATCCAAGCATGAGGATGATCTCTACAAGGATGAAGAGAGCAGACAAGATGATGATGATGATGGTGCAGAGGTGATGAAGAGGAGAGTATCAGACAGATAAGACCCGGAGTTAACACTGTCACAACTCAAATTGGTCACAGTTCAAAATGAGCACGCAAATGATAACATGTGATGCAGCATGTGATTCCTTCATCAGCCTCAAAACTGATTTTATTTTCTCTCCTCAGGATATTACTGTGGTTGTTGCTGCTGAAGTGAGAACTCTTTAATTCCTCCTTCAAGTTGTGAAAGTCAGTCAGTCTGAGAAAAGTGTCTCGCATCTTTTATTCACTTTATTCTAAAACATGATAAAATCATCAGATAGAAAAAAAAATCTAAATATTTCCCAAATCCCCCAGTTCCTGGGCATGGATTAGTGTTGAATTATCTGAAATAAACCACTGAAGAAAACTACTGAAACATTTCTTTGTTTGTAAGTTATCTTTAGCTTTGTTAATCAATCTGACGTAGCCAGGGTTGGGCCTATCGATAGTATTGATACCAAGATGACTAATCAGTATCGGATTGATACTAGTGTGATGAGGTCGATACTTTTGTTGCAGTTTCTCTTCTATACGTCCGGCAAATACTCACGCAAGTGCAGCAGCTGCTTCTTCTTCTTATTATTATTATTATTATTATTATTTCTATACTTATTCACAGCTCAGTAGTACGTCATGGACCGCGGGTCTCTCAAAACACGCGCGCGCGCGGTCACCCTCCGCTCATATAAACATCATTCACTGTTCATCTTGTATTTAACTAATTCTTCACTCGTTCATCACGCGTCGTCATTTCCCATAAACCAGCTGTTTAACTCACCACTCTGCTCCAGGTTTCACCGTCATCTGTCCCGCGTCCATTCAAACATTGTTCACGTCATCAACGCCGCGCTGACGGGACGAGTGACGTCAGCGCCGTCCTGTAGTTTTTAATTATTTATTCATTTATTTTTATTAGTTTCACTGAGTGAATTAAAAACTGGACCGAAGTCAGGAACTGTTTATTAGATTTTTCTCTATTTTTTCTTATTTTTGTTTTTATGATCAAACGCGTCTTTGTTAAGTTATTGTTGATGTTGTAGATTATAATTATTGTGGGAGGAGTCGAGGCCTAGAAAAGGAGGTGAACTTCCTCCAGGTCAGAGAGAGTTGGAGCAGTGAAGGTAACAAACTCAGAGGGAATCGAACTACAGTGAGTATATTTTTCTTATGGACTGATATTTTTGTGTATTTTTGTAAATATTTGCAGTGACTACGCCATCATTTATTTTGTTGGATCAGTAAAGTAAACTTGTGACATTTAGCGTCTCGTCATCTGCAGATATTAAGTGTTTACATCTTAATACTGATACTTGTGTGAAACAGGTTTGTGCATTAACTGTCTTTTGACTCATATTTTTTGTAATATTTGGCATATATTTAACATATTTATATTTCGGCTAAATTTTTGTGCATTTGCACAAATTTCTAATTTTACAGTTAATTATTTATTGGTTTGGAATAAAACATCTTCACATCATCAGCTGTCAGTGTGTTTTAGTTGATAGTTTAGTGACTCGACTACAACGTTGGTGTGAAAACATCTTCACTGTCTTCATAAACTTTGTGTTACTTGAACAAGCACTTTTATCCTTTTACTTTACAATTTTTTCAGTCTTTGTACATTAAATATCAGGATATAAAACAATTACAACTTTGATCATGGGGCTTTATTTTCATACTTTTGTTCTCATGGTTTGGATCCTGTTTCCTGCTCTGTTATTATCACCATGATGATGTACGTACATCATGAATTCAGTTAAACCAAAAATAATTTCATCAAAATCACATCTCCAGGACGTTCGTTACCATGAACTCTGTGTTTTGTTACAGCTGATATGAAATGAGGTTAAACTGTTGCCAATTATTTTCGGTTGAGATGATAATAACAGGAGGGAAAAAAAATGAAAATGAAGCCAAGCATGAAAGTTCATTCTTGACCGTGGAAATACTAGTTTGACAAAGCAATCCCACCTCGAGGTGCAATTATTAGCTTTTCAGATTAGTATTAGAATGATTTTTACAGAACAAATAAACCAATAAGAGGAGACGCAACCGCAGCCCTGTCTCCCAGAGATTGCTTTTATACCTATATTACCAATTTATTTTTTTCCAATTACACTGTGCTGTCAATTATAATCACTGTCTGGATTATTTTCAGAGGAATGTGATTTTGAGTGAATGAAACGTTGCATTCGTCAAGCGGATGGTGGCGGCGAACAAAAGACACGAGAGCCCCAGAGTCAAAGATTCACATCCTCAGGAATTTCCTGCAGGAAGGTGACTGATGACGATGGAGGTGAAGAAACAACACGTTGGGTTTTAAACGTTAAAAACGTTTCAAGAGCAATAACAGCTGCATTTAAAATCCGAGATTAAACTAATCTCACATTCAACTGTTTCTGAATCAGTTAAAAAAAAAAAAAGGCACAATCTTGAATTATATCTATTAAACCGATCTGAGAGAGTCACAATCTTAATTTACTGTCAGATTAAATTTGGTCATAATCTGGTCATAATTATAAAAGAAAATAAACTAAATCCTAACATTGAATGAAGTGTTTAAACATGAGATGACTATCATGGTGCATCAGATATCAGTTCATCTCAGAACTGAGTTTTCACTTTAGAATAAAATATCAGACTAAATAAACTTTCTTCTGCAGGATTAAAAAGCTTCATATTTTCAGTAACATTTCTTAATCCATCAGTAAAATTAGCATGCTAACCAGTTAGCCTGGCGACCACCATCTCCCATCATACAAACATTAGAAAACGTACATGTAACATCTTTAAGTTTGAGTTAATGTAACAGTTTCAGTATAACGTTAGTAACAACATTTTATCTTGTTATTCAAGACTTCACATGATTGCAGACATTTTCTGTCTAAAACTAAATACAATCTGCTTTTTTTAAACATCAGCTGTCGCCTCACTGGTAAATCCTCTCCGTTATTATCACCTGACAAGAAGTTTGTTGGATGAGTTGGAAAAGTTACAGCACATACTGATGTTTTCAAATTTTCAATTCCTGTCATGCATCAGCTGTGAATAATAAACCAAGAAAAACACTCCCTCGCCATCTCTCCATGACACGAGGTGAAGACAGATCTCGGTGTGGATTTCACATTAATGTACTGATGTTTAATCTCTAACTTTGTCAGAGGAAAATGACACCGTCGACGCACTGGTCAAAGGTGAAAAAGCTGCAGCTTCTCCCTGGTCGATCTGAGGACACAGAAGAGTTGGAGTTAAAAAGGTGAGTCTGCCTCAGATGTTTGATATTATCTCCCATAAATGATGATTCCTTGAAGGATTGATTTAATTATCTGCTAATTAGTTTTTTCATTTATCGGTGGAAACTTTATTTTTTATATTTATTTAATCAAACACCTACTGTGCTCTGGTTATGTGCTTTAGTTTTTAGTAGTTATTTTTGATTAGTAGTCATTTATGTCTTTTCAGGTGATGGACCAGGAGAAACCGTGGGCGCTGATGTCAGAGGTGGGGGGGGAGTTCGGATACCTTGAGGAGTTTGCCGACATATTGAAACAACACTTCCAAATCATCTCGTACAGAGAGTTTCAACAAAACCCAACGCTTCATGGAGCGAAGATCCAAATCCTGTTCATGTGGAAGTACTGCCCTGCCGCTGAACCATCGCTGCTCAAGATGCTGCCCTCCCTTAAACTGGTCATCAGTGGAGGAGTGGGCATCGACCACCTGGACCTGCCGTTCATCAGGAGTCTGGGGGTGAAAGCGGCCAACACACCCGGTGTGGTCAGTGACGCAACCGCAGACTTTACTATGGGTTTGCTTCTGGCATCAGCTCGTATGATCATTGAGGGTAAGAAGCAAAAGGTTAACAAGAACAAAGCAATATTCATGTTGTCACAGAAACCTAAAGATTGTGCTCCAGTTTACTGGACAACTTGTTGATGAATCCCAAGAAAACATCCCACAATTCAAGACTTTTATGTTTATTCTAGTTTGTACTTTTCCTCCGTTCACTGGACAGAAGTGTAGACGCAAACATCAGCTTCTATAACCAACAAATATCAGCAGCAACATGAGCAAAAACAAAACTGAAACGCACTGTTTTGTCTTTTTCTTCTTATATAGGTCATCAGATAGCTCTGGACCCAAACACTGTCCACATCCCTCAAAGCCTGATGGGTGTTGACGTTACAGGATCGACTCTAGGAATCATTGGAATGGGAGAGATTGGTTACAAAGTAGCTCAGAGAAGCAAAGGATTTGAAATGAAGATCCTGTACCACAACAGGACCAGAAGGTGAGAAAGAGATTTTTATTAGTGTGTGTGTGTGTGTGTTTGCTTATTTCTATATTTGTTGAAATAGCCTGTGACTGTATCTGATAGTTTACACTGTTGATCATAAGGTTTCACACTACACTACACACAGAAACCTGCAGGAAATCAATCATTCTTGCACAGGAAATGGTGTATAGTCACTGACACATACCAGCTAACGGTTGACACGGTGGCATTTTTCTTACAGGATGAATTGTACCAACTAAAGAAGCTGATTATTCTCCCTTACCTTCTCCTGAAAAAAAAAACCTTTCTCATTAACTAAGATGATTACACTCTGTAAGGTTTGAAAAATTAAAGTCTAAAAATGTTCTAATTAATTTTTCTACTCAGGAGTGTGGAGGTTGAGCAGTCAGTTGGAGCGAGTTACTGCGAGACGTTGGATGATCTGCTGCGGAGGTCAGACTTCGTCGTGATTGCCGTCAAACTGACCTCAGACACGATTGGCCTGGTCGGCCACAGAGAACTGTCCCTCATGAAAACCACAGCAACGTTGGTCAACATCAGCAGAGGTGACGATGATTCGTTTCTTAGATGGTAACGATCTGGATCATGGTCATAATGATGCTCCATTCGTGTCTCAGGTCAAGTTGTGGACCAGGACGCTTTAGTTGCAGCTCTCCAGTCGGGAGCAATTCGCGCAGCTGCTTTAGACGTGACTCATCCTGAACCTTTACCAAGGTCTCGTCTCTAAAAACAGTCAGATTTTATTCAACTAAATCTTCAGAAACATGACTTTACTCTTGAACAGCTGTTCTGTTTCACCATGTGCAGGGATCATCCACTCCTTCACCTGCCTAATGTCCTGATCACCCCCCACATTGGGATCAACACCTTCAACACAGGTCGCAGGATTATGGAGAAGATGGTGGAAAATGCTGTGGCTGCAGTGAGAGGATTACCTGTTCCTAATGAAGTCAAGCCACAGTGAAACTGCAAAGTGTTGGAGCAATCAGCTTTGAGTCTTCAAGTGGAACGTGTAACCGATTCTTGTTGGCTTCATTAATAAAAACAGTCCATGTCGAGGTAAACTGGCCAGTGTGAGTGTTGGTTGTTTGTTTTTTAACTTTGATAAGACATTGTTCCTCTTACCTGAAATGAAAGTCAACTGATTTTGGAGGTAAACTAACAGTATTTCATTTTTTGCCACTAGGAGGCCAAGTGGTAGGTTTTGTAAACCTCCATTTTCATTGTTTTTCATCTGAAGGAAACTAAGATACTGCAGTTTTGTCAAGCTGCTGTGAAAGGCCTTTGAGCCCAAGATGACAAGTCTTCAGTCACCACTTTGATGATGAGTCTGGTTTGTTAATCAGACCACAAATTGTCTGAACCATCACTGGCAGGTAAACTGCATGGCCTGGTCTGTCTGTCTATAAAACCTCTAAATCAAACATCTGACAGAGCAGTGAAAGCGCTTCAACCAATTTATGGTCTTCACTTCACTTCACATCGTGAAAAAGTTTTCCAGCGACACTAGTTGAATTTCAGGTCTGACTGCAGAACTTTTATTTGATCCAAATTAACAAGCAAACAAACACTTATATTAGTCAAAGCTTCTCCACTTTAAAATCTCCACTGATCACTGGAAGCAGATGTTGCATTTTCTTGCTCGTAAATCACAGTTTGCTCTGGTTTTCATTTTAACGGTCAGCACTGTAAGTAAGCCAGGCTTGTTGTTTAGTGGTTAATCCTTAATCAGTGTTTGATAAATGATTCATTATACGTCTATGTCATCATTTCTCTGGAGCGTGGACTGTAATGAAGTAACTTGGTCTAGTGTTTTTAGGTATGAACATATTCGTAAAAGACTTTCAACCTTTAGGAAAATGATAAATAGTTTAAAATAAAAGGAAACTGTTGTTTAATAAATGAAAGCTCCATGGTTTGACCATCTGAAGAGGTTCTCTTTAAAATCCATTCCTCAGCTTCCACCCTGAAGAGAAACACGGTTTTCTTCTTCCTCTCACGGCGCATCTGTTACCACATCAATCATTTAACTGAGCTGCAAAGGTGTCTTCAATATGCATGTAAAAAACACACACATACGCAGAACAGCTCTATAAAAACTATTGGCAGTGAGCCTGCTGGAGAACAGAGGGCCTGAAGACAAGCAGCTTCTGAAACATTTCCAGTGGACAACATCTGAACAGAGATGGAGATGAAACAGAAACAGAGCTGTGGGCTTCACCGGAATAAGACGCAGCTGTGTTCACTTAACTCTGTCTCCTAGAAACTGCACTTAGATTTCACCAAACGGCAACAACAACTGTGTTTCTGAGAGGAACTGGATTAGAGGAGGAGGAGGTTTATAATCGTGAGGAAATGTTATCAACGAGCAGCAAAATGTTGTTACTTAGAGCATCAGCTAATTTAACCAAATTCCCTGTGGGATCAATAAAATATATCACATTCTGATTCTTAATTTGGAATTTTCACTGACTGATATCATTTGATATCGTATGATTGGTTTTCTCCACAAAATCCACCCTTGCAATTCAATACCTGCCCGTAGCAGTTACAGCAAGATTAAACTGGACTCACTGGTCCCTGGGAAAGTTGGGGTCAAGACGGTATTTAGGTTAAATATAGAAAAAATAAGGAAGAGGAAACCCTATATATATATTTGCTAGATTCAAATGTACCTAAAATTATGGTAAAGTAATAGTAGTAATAATAATAATGGCTTTTCAAGTACAAATTATTAGAACAATGTTAGCTATGTAGTGATACAAGAAAACTGTTTTTTTTCTGCATGAATTTAATCCTTTCCTGGACTCAGGATGGAGATCTTGTCAAGCAGAACTATGGTAACATAATTATGGTTCCTTTTGTATTTTATGGACGCTGACCTTGTATATTATCTGTATATAATGGCTGTTTTTGTCATGTCTTTAGCTTGGAAGGTAATAATTTAGGTTGAACTGATTTTCAATACATGTGTAATTTACATGAGCACAAAGCAGCTAAGTATTTTTCATACATGTTGAGGAGCTGAAGGTCGTGTTTTGAACATAAGGCCCGAGCTGTGGCGTGGCCAGAATGAGGCTCTTGAGGCCATGTTTGTGAGTGAACGCAGCAATGAGGACAGACAACAGGAAGACTGCCACTCACTCTCTATCTATGATTGTATTTTAAAAAGGGCACGCTGTCTAGAAATGAAGGGCACCCTTTCAGCAGGCGGCCCACACAGGCCTCCCTGAAGCCCACAGAGCGGCTGACTCCGGCTGGCCTTTTCCCTCAAGGCTGCTCCTATAAACTGTGCAGGTGTCCCTTATGGTGAGAGCTACATTAGTCCATCACAGATGTGACCTCTCAAAACTAGAGGTGTCCTTGAGATCTTTTCATTGTCCTGTACTTCCTTAGTTTCCTCTTTTTTTTAATGCATCTACATCTACATCACTGGGAGGTTTCTGTCCTGTCGATGTGTTTGTGTCTATTCTAACTGAACTCTATAGCCCCCATTTGGACAGGATTAAGATTACAGGGTGAGGTGGGGAATAAAATATTCATGGTGCTACTTTGTACTTTAACTCATCATTCCTGGAAATTACAGGATATGGTCTGTAATCGACTTGGACGTTGTGCAGGACAAAGCCAGACGTGAGCTTTCAGCTTTCAGGGGCTCTTCTGCTTCACTAATGGCTTTAAATTTCTTCCGCTGTCATATTGGTTCACAAATAGGTCTAAAAGTTGGTGTTAACGTGTTTCCTGTACTGAACTGATGAAAGAAAAAGAAAAAAAAAGCCGTAAACACAAGCTCTTTACATGAGGAGGTCACTTCAGATGCGATTTATTTCACTGGAAAAATGGCAGGTTGGTGGTATAAGAGTAAAAAAAAGTGATTCTCACCTGAGTTTTTTACATTTTTCCTGACACATTGTCGTCTTAAACTGCTAATTTATTAAATTAATTAAGACAATCCGACTCAATTAGTTGGAGCTTCTTAATTTGACTGTCTCTGTCTCTGTCTGCTTCCTTTTGCTCTTTAATTTATATTTCATTTTAATCACAAATAGCCAGTCCAGCTAACCAGCTACGTGTTAATCATGACAGAATTAAAGTACAGACAATACAGCAGCAGGATCCAAACAAGAAGCAGGTCCATTAAATAAAAAAAAATTAAAAGAGAAAAGAAAAGGGTGTAAAAGCTCCCCGGGGTCTTTCCTCCTGGTTTACGACTCATCTGAGGAGGCAGCTGAGACCAGACCTACTTTCTGTTTGTTTTTTCTCATCGTCGTTTAAATATGTTTAAAAGCACAATTTTCATCCTTAAACTGTGGAGCCGTCAAACTCTTTGCTCACAGTATGAAATTAAAAACTTGTATTTATTTTTATTTATTTTTTTAGATTCTTCACGCTGAGTGAGGGAATGAAACGTAAAAGCACCAGCCAAGAAAAAATAAAAAAAATAAATAAAATGCTGCAGTTAAATGATGATGTTTCATCTTGACTGCTTAATCAGCACTCCTTTATAATGTACTGTATGAATATACTTTGCTAAATGTTTGTAATATTTCTATCATATTGATTTTAATATACTGTTTGTCTCCGTTAGTGAAATAAAAGCCGTAGTCTGTTGTTCTCAGGTTTATAATCAACATTTTTCAGGACGTTTTCTGTGTTTTCTGAGTGACTTCATACTTGATTTCGTGGTTTGATTGTGAAGTGTTTCATGCTTTTGATTATAATTGAATCGTGTGTAGTGTTTATGTATTACTTCATATTAATAGAGTGTAGCCGAGATCTGAACTACTCACACACCTATAGAATAATCATGTACCTGCCCTAGTCAGTAATTTATATAATTTAATGGCTGTGATCACTTGGAAATTACTGTAAATTAAATTACAGTAATTTAGAAGAGATCAGCCCCTGAGCTGCTCATACAAATGTAAATGTTGCGACCCAGGGGAAAGAGCAGCAATATAAAACCAGTTATTTTTGGCTAAATTAAGTCATTAATTGTACTGTTAAGGACTTGGAAATGAAAAATAAACAAACAGCGAGGCGAATCAGACGGGGGTGATAGAGCTAACCAAGCATAAAAACAAATATAAACGTAAGAGGACGAGAGTTGCAAATATCATTCGAAGAAACGAACTAGTCTGAAGATGAAGACGACACAGCTGCTCTGGATGTTGAACCACGGACGGAGCTGAGGGCGGACCGGACGCCACATGTCGTCTGTTTAAAAATACAACACGAGAGTCTTCTGAAGTGTCCTTCATTCTGCAGCTGTTTCCAAAACCTGTTGACACATCTGTCACACCACATCCTTATTGGTGGTGGAAGAGAGAGACAGCATCGTTATCACCACCACGTCGTGTCGGGTCAGAGCGGCTCCTGGTCCTCTGGCGTCAGGCCGTCACCTGTTCGCTGGTTAGTTCAGAGCCCAGTCACATATATTGTGTGACTGTGTTTGTTCCTTGTTGGAACAAGAACAGCAAAACAAGCATCGTATCTTGTTCTGTCCTTGGACGTGTTGTCTTGAGTTTTAGTGCAGAGGTCAGCGTGTTATAAGGTTTTATAACAGTTCGCCATTTAATTGATCCATTTTCATTGTTTATCGTCCCCTTGTTTTGTCTGTTTTCAAGGCCATACAGTTTTAATATTTATTATTCCTTTTTTTTAAATTCTGATTCACCTGATGACTTCCTGCATCTAAAATACAGAACAAAAACATCCTGATGTATCAGTTCAGTTATCTGGTTAGAGCAGCGGTGTCTTGCTCCCCTCCTGTGTTTGACCTCTTATTATTTATTATGCATCTCATTTGATCGCTGGTGTTGCAGACGATGGGGTGCCAAGCATTTCCATATCCTTCCCCCGGAGAAAGAATGACTCCTCGGATCCCTAATGGTCTGGTCTTGAATCCACAGACATACTGTACTTCTTGGACGATCAAATCTTTGGCTTCCATTTGCAATTCCCCACTGCTCAAAACCCCACTGAGCTGACACAGTTTCTCAGTTTTTTGCTAATGAAAAGCTGAAGGAGTGGAGTCCTGCAGGAATCTGAAATTCAAGCAGCATCACAAAAAAAGAAAAAATTGTTCAAAAGATGAAGACTAAAGTTATATTTCTGCAAATGGAATTACTTTAAACCATCACTTTAAATCTATCACAATGCAAAAGATGGATAAAATGATTCATAATTATATATCTCAAAGTAATTATTAAGTCCCTTGGTCTTTCTCAATCTAATCATGGATACGTGGGAATTAAAGTACCTTTTATTTCTGCTAATAAGACTCTTTAAAGTGTTGAATATGCCAATCATTTTCACAGAATAAAGCACTGATACATTTAGTCTTCACTCAGGGCAGCAGGGTATTTTTAATCTAGCTGTGCAGAGAAAACAGTATCTCAGGTTAGTTAGACCAAGAACTTAAAATGATCTGAGACGAGAGGGAAAGCGATGCTCTTGGACTCTGATCACCTCTCTACAGCCAATACGCTGCAATTATTAACAATGACTTAATCATGTTCAGGGTGGTGTGGTGAGCATATGCAAGGATCAGTGAACAGCAGGAGTTCAGATCCAGGGTCTTTATGTGTGGAACTGAATGAACTTTCTGTTTTCTCTGGTTTCCACCCACAGTTAGATTCATTGATGACTCTATTTGCCTGTAGGTGTGAATGTGAGTCTTATTGGTTGTTTGTCTAGATGTGTTGGTCCTGTGAACAGCATAAACAAAGTATTTGCCTTTTTATATTCAACATAAATTTGTCAAGCTGCAACATCAGTGTCAATATCTGAAGTGAACAATAAATACAATCAATACAAACCAACATAAAATGGTGGCATTATGATGTTACCATGTTTTAACCTCAACAAACAGGTGCAACACTTCACATTTAACATGCTACAGTTGCTAATATTTCCTCCCTGCAAGTTTCCAAAAAATGAAACAAACTGTTGCTACGTTAGTGGAGATGTCGTGGGCAGATTTTTAACGTCAAAGTAAACAGTGTTGTTGTGTCACTAAAGAGGCTGAACATCTCTTTCTAAGCCGCGTGCAACACAGCCAGGAGTCTTACCAACATAACACATAGCATCTTCTCCTCCAGCATCTACTCGTCTCTACTCAGTTTTTGATGTTTCTACTTGGTGCTAGTTCCTGGTTCCAGCTACTGTTTTAGTTCCTACTCTGTGGAGGAACCAATGGAGCTGAGTCGATACTAAAACGTGACGTGAACAGACGCCGGCCACTGATTGGTCAGAGGGAGTGTCTTCACAAGCTGCCACCAGACGCCAGTTGAGTTGAGAGAGCGTCAACAAAATAATCAAGCTCCATTTTTAAACAGGACAAGAGTGATAGCCATCGTCGTAGCTACCTGGTCGTAAGCTAACCCAGCAACAAGTACAGCATCTCCTCCATGTCCATTAATGTTTACTGATGTTTTAGTGTCGTGACGTCGCAGCAGTTTGACTCCACTCACCACATTCACGTGGAGGAGGAACCAAACTGTGATGGAAAACAACGTGTCTGCTACCAGACTGAGTAGAGTCCAGTAGAGTCCAGTAGAGTCCAGTAGAGTCCAGTAGAGTCCAGTAGAGTAGAGACACAACCATGTGGTGGAGAAGAAAAGGTATAAAACAAATGTTTAAGCAGGATGTCTTCTGACAACCACATTCCCATCACCTTTACCACTGCAGCGCCCCCTGTGACCATTAACAGGATAAACATTATAGGAAATGCATGGATTATCATGTTTATTTAAAACCAAGACATTTCTTCCTAGAAACTTTGTTCTTGGCAAATAACAGATTAACAGACTTATTTATTATCTATTTATATATTATATATGGAAGGTTATAATCTCTCTTCATCCAAAACCAAACCAAAGTCCCCCAAGTTTGGGGTAAATTTAAAGTCTTCTCTGAAGCTTAAATCCTTTTCATTCCTTTATCAAATGCTTATTTTATTTTAATAACAATTTAAAGACTAAATCGTTATGTCTGGCAACAACTTTAATATTAACTATGGTAATTAAACATCAAGTCCAAACCGCTGATGTTATTCTGAAGGTTTGTAGAGTTTTGTCACCGGTCTGAGACATGTGGGACGTTGTGCAGCTGCAGATAAACCACCAATGTTTTGCATTCACTACACACTTTAAATATGTGAAGGCAAACTCATTATTGTGCAGCTTCAGGTCACAGAGTCTGATTGGTCGCAGAATACCGTGATGACCTTGGTCCTTTCCTGCCAGTGTGTTTTTACATGCCTGGTGGGTGGGGCAGGGGTTGGTGGTGTCAGCTGGGAAAACCTGGACCAGGTGGTCCCGGTCGACAGAGCTGCTGCTGCTGCTGGCGGTTTGTCTCTCGGTCGGGCAGCTACTTAGTTATGCTGCTTTAGTTCCTCTTCAGTTTTACTCGGTTTTCATACATTTCACACGCTGCAGGTTCATTATGTATTTAAATAATCTCAGTAAATTTCAGTCTCAAGCGACTGACCAACTTTTCTAAACCTAAAGCCTGAATGATAGAAAATCTCTAATTGAAATAAAGTCTTTGACATTTGATCGCTCACGTCCTTGGCGCTAATATAAAAACCACCTCTTTGAACAATCATTAGAAAAAATTATATAAATGATTTGAAAAACTAATGAAAGAAAATTAGGTTCACACACTGTGACAAGCATCATCAGAGTCCATGAGTCCGAGACAAACAGTTTACTGTGATTTATTTTGTGGGTTGAATCAAAGGTTACCTTGATGTTGAATTCTTGTTGCTCTTGTTTTCAGGGCAGTGAAAGAGCTTGTGTCTCATGGTTCAACCGGCTTGATGTGTTTTATACTCTATCTTTTGTGAACCCAGAAGAACACCATCAAAGAGCGTTTCTCTGTCTTTATCTACCTCGTTCTGCTTCTGCTGGAAATAAGCTTTGGAGGTAAAATCTCCCAGGAAAAAGCAGGGTTTAGTCATACTTTGTTCAAATTGCTTCAAACCTTTGTAAAAGAATTAAAAGGAATCAACTGGAGCAATTCCTCTGTAGTGAGATTTGCAGGTAATATCTGCTGTAAAAGCAAATCAGAGATATGGGCATATTAGCATCTACGCAACCTGGGAATCTACTGGTCCCAAATCAGTTTGTAACACTTAGATAACAGTGGAGGAAGACAAACTGATTGTGTTTCGTTGGGGAATTTACTTTGAAAAGACGGCAAACAGAAATAAAAGAAAATGTTAGATAATGTTAGATCTTGAAAATCATTTACTGCGGAGAAACTTTGAAGCTGCAGTTTCTTTTTACACGGAAATTATAATGAAAAAACATTTGTTGTTACAGACTGCTTTTTTTTGTGGTTTGATAATAATTACCTAAGGTTAGTTAGGTTAATAAAATATATACATGCTTAACATCAACATGTGTGTTAGCATGCTGACGTTAGCATGAAGCGTAACGTGATGGTCCAGAGTAACATTAACCCAGGGTTTATTTCACCATGTCATCAAGAGATATTTTACGTTGGCTGAAGTAATATCCAGTTTGACCGTCTTTTGTTTTTATAACCAAATAGTTAACAATGAAAGTTAATGGGGCAGTCAGCCAAACATATCTAAACTGTCATTTTTTAACCACTAATAAAGCTCAAAATATCACTGATTAAGGATGTTCTAGTTCAGCAGATTCATCCTTTTCCTGAACAACAGGCCGATGTGTCTGTGAAGAGCGAGGAAAATGATTAATCTGCTGATTCATGCTGATGTGGAACATCCTTCATCACCAGTTGTTATGAAAACAAGGGTAAGTCTTGTAAAACAGTGTTTTTAATAAACTCTGGGTTCACTTACTAAGTTATCAGTACTTCAGTTTATGTGTAGGGACCCTATTCATGCTACTGCTGAAGTGAAGTGATATTTTGAGCTTTATTAGTGGTTAAAAAATGACAATTTAGATACGTTTGGCTGACTGCCCCATTTACTTTCATTGTTAACTATTTGGTTGTGAAAACAACAGACGGTCAAACTGGATATTACTTCAACCAACGTAAAATATCTCTTGAGGCGAGTTTGACTCGTATTCATGGTGAGACAGACTCTGGTTCATGTTGCTCTGGACGTCACTTTAAATCTTAACTCAGTCACTTCAGGTGTGTTAAGTCTACAGGGTCCAAAATTCTACATTAGCAAACAAAATGAATATTTTCTTAAATGTTTCATCATAATCTTTGATCACTGATTGACTATGTTTGTCGCTACATTTTGATGCTACATTAATCAACCTAATTCGACACATTTTGTGGTGATGTGTTTGGTTCGTAGGTGGAGAAGACAACTGCCAAGGACAAGAGACAGCTCTTATTCTTCAATAACAAATATACTGCAACCTGAACTTCTCTACTCAGACTTTTCTGTGGCTGCGTTAACATGCTGCTACTTCACTTCCCACAAAGAACCCTTTAGTTCAGGCTGAGTCACAGACACAGATGTAGCCTGCTGTTGTGTAGCACTAGAGACAGTTATAACTGTGACTGAAAAACAAATCCTATACTAATCCATATAATTACTCTGAGTGTTTGTTTACCTTAATAGATAAAGACACAGAAGGAAGAATGGACGAGAAGATGGAGCTCAAGGAGGACTGCAAAACTACTGTGTAAAATAAATAAATTCAAATATATAAATTGTCAACATTCTTATTAAATCGATCCATTATTAGTTCCTCTACTCGCTCAGCTGAAGAACTGATTTTCTTCCAGTTTTCCCGTCATTGGCAGATGGACCACAGTGTTAATTTTGGACCTTGCCTGCAGCTGTCGGAGTCATCCGTGCTGCCATAAGCATTTGCATAGTAGATACAAATCCATTGCTTTTTGTGGAAGTGTGTGTAGGAGGGCTGTTTAAAGTAGGTATGAGATCTAGGTGAGAGGGTCGTCATGAATCATTGCTTCTTTTTTTTGCTCTTTCCTCTTTTAAAAGCGTTCGAATGTGGACAGATCTCTCCAACACGCTGCATCATCAGCTCAGTGAATAAACCCTGATATTCTCTCGCCTGTTGGAAATAACATAAAGTATTTCTATTTTAGTCATTTAGTTTTGTTCAATTCCCACATCCCAAACTTTTTGGTGCAATGTTTCCTTTCACCTCAGCTGTCGTTGCTTTTTCCAAACAATACGGCGTCGTTGTAAATCAGCGAGGGATTGCTCGCTCTGTTTTGGCCAGTTATGACCTTGGTGTTCGATATTAACACCACATCAGTGTTGTCCGCGAGGGCCTAATAGGACCCATAGTCTGATGATGAATAGCACTCACCGTTCACTGGGCTAACCTATATGAGCTGGGACACACTAGAGAGTCCAAAAAGGAGGAAGCCGACCTTTCAGCTCATTTACCGTAGCTTCGGGGCTGCTTTCACTCCTAACCTAAATCCATCTGCTGATCTCGCTGTGATCTCATACAGGGATTTTCCTCTCTGAAATAGAGAAGTGAAAAGCACTTAAAATGAAGTGCGCTCATATTCTGTCGTGTCCTTCTCCTTGTCCTCCATTTTTACAATAAGTGTCTATGGCTATTTTCATGACAGGGGAGGTTTGGTTGCAACCTTGACTGTATTTTATTTGCTATCGAGCTCGTTGTAATGAACAGAGACAAAGAAATAAACCTAAACAGCTCAAAGCAGGAAAAAATAAGAGTAAACACGATGTTAAAGGATCAAAAGGCAACGATACACAGACATGTGGGAATCATTCCTCAGGCTTAAGGCAAGAAACAACAGACAAAGCTTTACTTCTTCACACGCAGGTCAATTTTTAAGATTTTAGACTACGAGCTTTGAGACGATTGAAATAAAAACATCTAAATTTCCCTTCGGGTGTTTATTTCACTGCACTTTTGTTGTTTGTGTCTGTGGATTCCTTTGAAATTTTCCAAAATTTAACTTAACCTGTTCAATCAAATCAAATAAAATGCACAGAATCACAAACACTCAGAGACAATCGTTACATAAAGCTGGTAAACACACAGTAAATTACATCGGTGGACTAACACACACATAAACTCAGGTAACACATTAACCTCAGTGTCTTTAACAGTGATGTAAACATGCACAGATTATATAACTGCTTTAGGAATCGACAATCAACCTTAACCTCGATCTGCATCATAACACAAAGACAACGGTTTCACCATGGAAACACCTAACAGATCTGTTTAATTGTATGTTAAATTAATTTATTTATATCTTTTCTCTAGTGTTTATGGCCATCCAAAGCACTTGATCACCGTTCACTCGTACGGACATCGTGACCAATATCACGGTTTAGTATTTTACTCAAGGACACTTCAGCATGTGGACTGGAGGAGCTGAAATCGAACCACCAACCGTCTGATTAATGGACAACCTGCTCTACCATCTGCTCACAAATGTATTAATAGGATCTCATTGTATTGAGATTATTAGAAGCTGTGATCCAGCATCGCCGTTGTAGTTATCAAATCCAAACATCTTCTTTTCTTTTGGTCGAGTGAAAATTTGTAACTTCTAAAATTGTCTGGCAGTTTTCACAAAATCTACAAGTTATATCACTTTAACATTCACCAAACTTTCTGGTTTTATTCCTGGAAAGTTTTCACTCAGAGGAGTTTGTTCATGTTTTATTCATAATCTGACATTTGACATAAATGAATATTTTATTCCCCAAAACATCAAAAAGTAGATTTATATAGATTTATGATAAACCTTCTATAGAAAACAAGTTTGACTAAACTAAATAGTTTTTAAGAAAAATGTTTTAATTGTAACAATTGATATTATATATTGTAATAATTATAATATAATATATTATTATAATTTCTATAAATAATCAGTTTCATGGTGATTCTTTTAACGGGACCATGTGACTTATCATTTCTTGATAATTTCAGTTTTAGGTTTTAAGTGGAGCGACCTTTCATTGCGATCGCAGCTGCAGAAAAACATATCCAGATGTTGTTTTTATCTTTTCATAACTCCACCTGTCACAGTATTTTTCATGGGCACCATTTTTTTGTATTATTGACCAAATATGCAAAATTTCCACCAAGTTATTTCATTTTAACTTTCACCAAACTATTCAGTCTCATTCTTGTGTATATGCTGAAGGTTTTGACTTGTTCATGTTTCATTCATAACCTGACATTTGACATAAACTAACATTTTATTCCCAAAATGTGGAAAAAGTAGATTTCTATGTGGTATTTTCTGATTGTGCAAAACTTCTTCTGTAAACAGGCATTAAGTTAAAAAAAAAAAAAAAAAACTTGTAATACAGAAAATAATTGTTTTTATTTGTTAAGAGAAAATGTACTTAAATGTAAATACTAAGTGGATCAACATTCAGATTTTGACTTTATCTTTTCAAAATTCCACCTGACATTGTAGTTTTCATTGGCGCCATTTTGGCTCAAACTGAACCCAAACACTTTGTGACATTGTTTTTTTATGAAAGAGGAAGCGAGAGGAGACATTGTGTGATTGTCGCTGACACTTTGGTTTGAGAGAAAGAAAAGTAAAAAAAAAATAAGACGATGAAATCAAAGCGCTTTAATGTGTTTTATGGCTGCATCGATTCAGCTGCACTGGAACACTGAGCGGTTTCCGTCAAACCAACGCTTCATTCTTTAGGGTCTGTTTATATAGTTTGATCCGTGAAACAAAACAGCGACAAGAAAAACATAAAGAAAAGAAAACAACTTGGTCCGGAGCACAGCTTTCATTTCAACCGGAGTAAAACGGATAGATTAACAAAATATCTTGTAGCAATCAATGAGTATCGATCAATTCCCTGAAATGCTTTTATTTCAGGCATGGTATGGACCAAACTGAGAAGTGATGTGTTGTTAATGGAGGGAAAATAGGATACTGAGGTGTATGAAGGTGATGTGTCTGATCTCTTTTGTGCTGTGTTAGTTAATGAAACAGGAAGAAGAAGCTCTCAAGGGTTAGAGTTGTGCTTCTGCAGCATTTTCTTTCTTTTTTATTTTTTTATTTTTTTAAGAAAAACTTGCAAATTTTGCTGTATCTTATTTCTCTGTCCAACAGCCAGGATTGTTAATGTTGTATCAAAGCTGGATGTGAACTGGAAGTTAGTGAGAGCGACCCTGACAGCTCTGTCTCCTTGAAATTAAGTTTATACCTTACTAATTAATTTCTTTTTTCCCTTTCTTTCCCTTTTTTTTGCAGGGAAATGCAGTTAGAGTCTGAATCATGTGACTCCAGTTAAGGTCAGAGAAAGACTGTGTGTTCCTGTTAAATGTTAATTAAGTTAATATGTCTGTGTTGTGCTACAGATTTTATTTTTTCAGTATTTATCCTGAAGCGTGATCTTTACCCAACCTTAACTGGGGACTGTGGGGGTGTTTTAGTTGTAGGAATTGTAGGAAAAAAACCACCACGGTTAAATGTTTTACTGAGACTTTAATGATCAACAAGTCACAAATTAACAGTTTGGACACTTTGTGTTTCCTCTGCCTTTGGTGCTGCAGTGAAAACTAATCATCAACTGGATCTTTGTGAATAAATGATGATTGATGTTTTAAATTTCAGAGTTGAACCAGCATCAGTTCAGAGTTAGTTGGGGTGGATACGGTCTAAAAGGTCATTTAGGAAACTTTATACCATGAGGTAATTAAATGCAGAAGTTGGATGGATATTAAAAACTCCACTTCAGCGATTTTTTAATTGAATACATCTTTACATTTTCAGACAGAGGGTCACTTTCCAACCTCTCCTTTTTTTACCCCCAAGGTCTCGTAGAGTTGGAGGAACCTGATCAAACATCTTAAACTCTTCAGTTAGCTGCTTTTCAACATGAAGAAGCAGCGGTTCGACTCCAATCTCCTCACAATCTCTAAAACGGAGCCTTGACACCGTGTTAAGGAATCATCTCATTGTTTCAGTCACTAAAAGTGTTTCCATCCCAGCGTCACTCACAACCAAGCAAACATCGATAATGTTGGTAATTACTGCAAACTGCAATTTTAACTTTTAGACACTAAAACTGTGGAAACTCATATATGTTAAATAAAGTTCTCATTTCTTCTTTATAATTGTGAAAACAGTGATGAACAGTATCTGACTTTGGTTTTGGTTGAGCGGCTTGTGGCTGATGTGGCAACACTATGAGCCAATCCAATCTTTTTACATTGAGTTTGTTTTTTGATAATGGCCATAAATGATAATATTCATCCATAGTCGATGAGGAGTCACACTATCCTTGGTCAGATGAAGGTAGAGGAGACTGAAATTCACTACCCTTCACTCTGGCAGAAGGTGCAAACTGTGCAATTTTTGTTAAAATGACTGAACTCAAAACTACAGATTTGATGTATAAAGATGTTACAGTGATTAAGTACAAAGTAACTAAACCTTTTCATGCTTAATGGACTTCACAGTGGAACTCTATTCAGACTTGTCTTTTTTGTATATCTGTGGGTATAATTACCTTGACAGTGGGTTTCAGTATATGGCGTGATGCACTAGAGTCCATTGTGATGGTGGATATGTAATTATACCATCAACACCCACACAGATGCATCAATGTGTCTATTTTTGTTTATAAAGAAAAGAAAGGATGAAATATGTGAAGAAACCAGCGTGTCAACGTCAGGATGAATAAATGATGAATAAAAGTTTCTTTAACTTATTTCTCATGCTGTCAGTGTGTATTTTTCTTTACTTACCACTTTACACTAAACTCTCACCCATAATAAGAGATACAACTAACCCCAACCCACTTTAACAAAAGACCTCTTTTTAAATGAACATATTTAAGGCTTCATTTTTGATTACAAACTATATAAAACACTTAAAGTCCATTGTCACTTCCTGTTTCTTTGGTGGACAGATTTACATGTAGTATAATTGTGATGTAATCACTTTGATCACATCAGGAGAGACTAACAAGAGAGTGTGCAATTATAAAATGAAATTTATTGACATCATAAGAAGAATCTTTGGCGCTTAGATCCCGGCAGGATGTGGGAACTGCGAAGTCGATGCGTTGAACAGAAGATCTTCGATTAGATGATCTTTTCTTCCCCGGGCCTCGACACTGTGGTGGTGGAGATGGAGCGTGAGGAAGAGCGTTGCCATGAGGAGACCTCCACAACAGTGGCTTGACTGGAGGGAGACTGGTGACCAGGTGGTGAAGGTGAGGAGGTGAGTCGATGGTGAAATGACGGATGAATGAGCGCACAGAGAAATGACATTTCTAAATCTTTGTAGCTTGAGATTGATTGGTTGAAGCCTCTGCTGTGCCGGGTGGTGATTGGACAAAGACGGAGCCAGTAGGTGCATGATGTGGATGCTCCAGGTGGTTCTGATTTGGTGAGCGAGTGCAAAGATGGTCTTCTTGACTGAACTTTGACTGAGCTTCATTACAGTATTTACACATTTACCTTCCCTTCAGTCACCAAACAAATTCTCTCTTAAGCCACGAAACTCAATGAAATAATGTTACATGACGTAAAATGTGTTCTGTTAACATGAGCTCCAGCTGAACCAGGACTTTATGAGTCACAGTTACCGTCTTCTCATTTATGCTTCCTTCCTTCCAGCCCTTCATGCATTGATGGAACTATTTATTTAAATTAACTTAAAATGTTGCATTAATTTTCTCTTCGAGCCAAAACATTTGCTTTCAGTGAGTGTCAGGAGAACACCAGGCTGAGTTTAGTATCTTGGGTCTGAGATGAAATGTAACTGAGGTAAAGTAAAGGTCATGAGCTTTGATAAAAGTTTGCAAAAAAAAAAAAAAAAAAGAATTGCATCTGAAATCAGTGTGAATTTTTTTCCGTGTTAAACCAGGCCATTAAATCTTTCTCCAGCCTTAACCGAGTGCAAGTGCTGTGAGTTCCTTTACTCGGCCATAAAAAGAACCTTAATCATGCTGTAGTGACTATAAGCAGATAGCAGATGAATGTATCGACTGTACAGACATTCGTTATAAGTTAGCAAGAATGATATGCACCTGCTGAGAGAGTGGGAGTGTTCCTACGTTGGTCTCAGCCTCTCACTGATCTCAGAATTCAGCAGGAAGTCAAGTTATTTTTTTTCTCCGACATTTCTCAGCTTTTTTCCCACTTGCTTTTGTACATTTCTGAAGCGGACATACGCTGGGAGAGAGCGAGCACAAGAGAGAGAGAGAGAAAAGTTTTATTTTTCATTTTCATCACTTGGGCAAATTCGAATCTAATCACATTTTTCCACTGATTTCGCATACAGCTGCAGCACCTCTGAAACACGTCTCACTCTGTGCTCAGTGTGGTTGGCTGGTGGATCTTTTAAGACAATGTTTATTTACAGCAGTTCAACGTCTCAAGTTCACAGTTACAAAGTGCATGACTGCATCAAGTCCAAGCTCATCAAGGCCAAGTCTGAACCATAAATATATAAAGCATGTAAGTTATGACATTAAAAGGCTGTTACATGAACAGAGAAGCATTTCAAATTGAAGCTGTAGCAATGTAAATCAATCTAACAGCTGAGATATTAGATCAGTAGCGTAACCAGAGGATGGTGCACGGTGAGAGCAGCATGAAATTAGATTTCAGGGAGGCAGCACCAGTGAAAGTGACTGGCTTCAGTCAGAATCTGGAAGAAGGGAAATGAAATACAGGGACATCTCTCTGAGGCTTTTAGCTGCACGGGCTGTTAGTCCTGAAAGGAAACCAAAATCTGCAAAACTGCCAAAGTCTACAAGTCCTGCATTGAGAATTTACCTTGAGGGGGAGAAATCATTTCCTCAGTATATTATACCAGTAAAACTAGTCATTGTACTTTACTGATTCATGTCACTGTGTCCTCAACCAAAGACAAATGGCCTCTCCTCAGTTCTTTCCTCAGAGTTGTTGACTATTAACTGTAAATAACGTTCAGCGAATAAACTGTAAACTCAGAGTCGATAACATCCAACAGAGGTGGTTTGAAAACATGAAAATATCCGACAGATTTTGGTTAAATATCCAGAAAATAACAATGAAACATCCAGCAAAATTTGGTTTAATATGCAAAAACATGTTCACAAAATATTTACAAAAAATATTATCTGGAAAAACTTCCAAAAATGATATACCTGAACAGAATTAGTAAAATGTTGGTTAAAAAAATGTTCAAAATAAAACAGCACCAGTTGAATATCCAAGAAATATCAATCAAATATCTGACCATGAAATAATTTTGGTTAAATATCTAGATAATATTAATGAAATATCTTGGAAGGATTTGGCTGCTCATGCATAAAACTATCAGAAAGTGTCTCAGTGGGGGACCTGGAGCCAATTCCAGCTGACTGTGGGCGTGAAGTAAAATATTCAATAAATATTAGCAAAAATATCTGAGTGAAATATCTGAAAAATAACAGTAAAATATTCAGATCATACTGGTAAAATATCTGTCAGAAATTATTAGAATATCCAGGAAAAATATCTGAAGATATGAGAAGACGACGTGTAGTTGATTAAAAACATAATATCAAGTTTCTCTATGAAATATCTGGTTCATTTGTTTGATTCTTTCTTTAAAGATCCTACATCGGTCAGAGGTAAGAAATATTCAAACGTTTATTGTGGTTGTTGATGGAATCTGCTCCCTGTTGTTCGGTGTTAACTACACATATTGACAGTCCATAAATTAATGGGAGCCTCTTGCCAACAGTTATGGAGTGAATTGCTTTCATACGCTCAGACCGAGCAAACAGTATCGAGTTTGTTCATTATATCAGAAGGCATTAATTTTCTGCCAGCTTTATATTGAATACGTTATCAGAAAGCTGGCAGGCGAGCGAGAGCAAAGACAAAATGAGCCAATTTAATACTGTTTGGCAGGACGAGTCAGATTTCACTCTTATCTGCTCGCTGGATTTTTTTGTCTGACTGGGAATCTCTTCAAATGAATTTGTTCAACCTCATTGTCCCAAGGTGTTTGCACCTGTACTTGAATTTTATCTACAGTGCTTCCATTAGTGCTCTGTGATGCAGAACCGCAGCACTGCGTTGGATAATTTTCCATTTTCTGACAAGGAAGCTCATTGTCTGTTAACATGTTCTGTTTCCAAGTCAAACACTTTTTCGGTTGTAAACAACATCCTTGATTTGAGCTCGGCAGACTCATGCTGAGGCGGAGGGAGGTGAGTTAAGCGCCGGCTTTTGTTAAGAAACAGTTGCGCTAAACATTTGTCTTTTTCTCTTGTAATTCATTTCCTGTTTTAACTCCATTTAGTTGGACTTTCTTTTTATAGTCAGATGCTAACTACTCAGTTCTTCCACTGTTTTTTTCAGCTTCTATAAATGATTTCTTGCACAAAAGACGTAGATTGCAGCTATTTAGTAATTAGCTAGAAACGAGCTTGATTTGAACGTGTCTTGAATTGTTAATCATGTACAAAACACTCTATTCGAAGATGAAAATGTGCACACATTCAGAATTTCAATAACGCAGTGATGTGCTTGCATGTGAGTCCACAACAAGACCACAGGAAAGTGAATCTTAAAGTGCAGATGAAGCACTGACCAATATACGCGTCATTTGTTTATTTTTGTAACTTGAATTCTTTCATTTTTTTGTTCGAAGACTAAATGGTATTTCACTTTTTTTACAACTAGTTTGCAGCCATTTTTCATCAGGCCCAATGGTAACAATGACTGTTGTTAGCTTGTCGAGTTGTTGGTAAATCTCCTTGTATCACTTGAGTGCTACTGCACAAAACAAGATGTTCAGTTTTTTAGGTTTCTCTTGAAGATGTCATGATTTTGAGACTTTGTGGTTGTTTGTTGCCATGATGTCACATCTCAATCATTTGTCATTTGGTTCACCTGCTACTTCTCGTGGTCTATTTGTCGTGGGATGTTTCTTGTTTTGTTTTGCTGCGTTTTCACTTAGTTGGAGACTCTTTTTAAGGTTTTAGTTGGATTTCTGCTTGTGTTTTTGACTTGATTTGAACACCGTCTTCATTGGTTTCTGTTACTTTCAGCTATAATAGAAACCAGTTTTAGATTAAGCTGCTTTCTTTTGTGTGGTAGTACTCGTACCACTAGTACCATTCTCCTCAGTGTTTATTAGCAACTTTAGCTAAATCTGTCGACGTTAATAATTTGTAGAAGAATAAAACTGTGAGGTGGATGACGACAGCTGCATGTACAAATGATGAAGAAATTATGAGAAGGACTCAGAAAAAAAAAGTCTTGTGTCAAGGATCTGAAACCTATGGCTAAAGATCTGAGTGAATCCAAGAATGAAGCGTACTACTGACAGTGAAGCTGTGTCCTTTAATAATTCTCAGTGATCTCCAATGAAATTTCAATGAAGCAGGTCACAGCTTCTGCAAAGTTTGGACTTAAAATATGCCAATACCAGATACTAGACAAGTATACTCCATATCACACACAATGGTATTTTTTCTTTCTTTGTCCTCATGCTTCACCTACAGCTAAATGTGTCAGAATATGCAGGGATCTGCTCGGCATGTTTTGGAAAATGGAAGTGGATGTCAGCAGCACTTGTTTCCAGATGCCACGATGACCTTTTATCTCAAAAAAATTTCCCTCATTTTTTTTTCTTTTTTATTCCACTGCCTCTTCTGTCTCTTTCTCTTTGTGAGTCACACAAGCACAAAAATATTAATGCTGACTGCAACGATCGTTGTACTGTGCAAAGCAATCTGCCGCTGGTCTGGAGAAAGCACAGATAAATAATAAATTGAGGAACTGTTTTCTGTCTTTCCACACATGTCTGTGTGGATCATGGTATGATAAATCTAAGGGAGACCAGGCACAGTTAATTTCATATTTTGATATTTGCAAAATATCAAAGCTCCTGCTTATAGTGTCCTGGTTGAGCTAACAGCTAATGGTGGAGTAGATGACCACTGAATCTCTAATATCATGTGGAGATTGGTTGAATGAAATGTATGAACATCTCAAACTTTCCATAAATACTATGATCCCATAAATTTTTCATATTCTCCAATACTACTACTGCTACAGCAGACATTTGTCAGTTGGCAGTTTCTCATATCTGATGCAGTTGTCCATCGTGATGGATAGCTTTCACTCTGTGTTTATGTCAGCATTATCGTCACAGCATGCTAATGTTAGCGTAGAAAGCTTAATTCACTTCTAGCTTGACCACATTTTTTTTTTAAGTTGAGTTCAAATCCAACTCAAACTTCCACCTTGCGTCAAACGTGTGCGAGCAGCATCTGGACTATTTTCGAAATATTTTCCACAAACGTTTGTCCTTGACTGCTGTGCTGCCTCAAACACAACAGACAGCTTGGCCCAGGAAGTGGATCCACATTTTAAGAGTTTACCTCGTAGTCCTACTGTTTCTCTAACTTTTCTAGAAGTTTTTGCTCTGTCATAAAGTATAGTCGATGTTTCGTATAAATTTGGCTGCGATGACAAGCTCGTCCTCTATTTCCTGGTTCTTAGTGTTGAGTCTCTGCTAACGTCACCAACAAACTTTCACAGCACGGAGCGGACAAATTTATGACTATTCACTTCTTTGCATTGACTTTGTATTAAATTGTGTGAAAAATCGCTTTGCATTACAGCTGTGGTGGTAATTGTTATTATCACAGAGTGGATTGATTCGACAAATCTATCAGATAAATGAATGAATACAGACACTGGGAGGAGGCTGAGGAGGACACTCACATCTTGGTTAAGATTGTACCTTAGTATCGTAGTTTTGGTTCAATGTAAACAAGAGTATATAGTAAAAATCACATCTACTACAAGTTGATAAGTTGTGCTGTGAGATCAGACACATAAATGAACAACATATCCTCATAAAAAATGTGATCCAGGAGCAGTAATTGTTTCCTATTATACAAACTTGCTGCCGCAAACTCTTTGTATATAAATGTCTCAACAAATAACATTGGGATATATTTAATATGATTATAATTAAAATGTTTGAATAAAATCAAAAATTTTCTTATCATCTTTATTGTCTTGTATTTTATCTATATTTCTATGCATGTGCTTGAACTGCTGTAAACAGTAATTTAAGTTAATAAAGTTGCATTAAGTTGTATCAAATCATATCCTATCATGTCTTTATTTTCATATCCATATCATTGTACTGTTTTGTCTCATTATTTTATTGTATGATGTTGTATCTCCGCTCATGGTATCGTATCGTATCGAATTTAATTTCACTATCTAATTATATCTTATCGTGACGTTTCACATCAGGTCATATTCTGTCTTGTATCATTATTTTACTGTATCAAATCGTTTCACATTGTTTTCATATCGTATCTTATCTTATCCTGTCATGTCACAGCTTCTCATATTGTATCGAATCTAATTATTTTATCGCATCACATCATATGGTTTTGGGTCAAACTGTATCTCATTATCTTATCATATCGTATCATTTTGTATCTTGCTTCATCACTGTATCGTATCATATTGAATCTCATTATCTTATAGTATCATTTCATGTCCTTTATCTCATTATTTTATTGTATCTCTTTGTTCCACATTGTATCGTATCTTATCTCATTGTCATGTTACATTGTGTTGTATCATCTTACTTATTATCGTATCATTTCATGACATTTCACATCAGTTCATATCTTATCTCACTGCTGCATTATACTGTATCAATGAATCGTCTTGTATCTTGTCATGTCACAGCTTCTTATATCGTATCGTATTGTAATGAACTATTTTATTGCATCATATCGTTTTGTATCATTTCATATCTTATCACATCATCTCATCTTATGGTATCGTATCACGTTGTATCTTACATCAGTCAGGGATTTTTTTTTTTCCATAGTGGATATTTAATAGGTGAAAAGACCTAAATGTGTAGTCATTAAGTGAACAGGTGTGTTTGTAAAGTGTTGCCCTTCTGCTGTGACCTTTTCTTCCTGGTGTTACTCTGCCACTGGCGTGTGTGTGTGTGTGTGTGTGTGTGTGTGTGTGTGTGTGTGTGTGTGTGTGTCTTACACTGATATCTGTGCAGCTGCTGTTATCCACCATCCTGCAGGCCACACCTCAACCTTAACCTCACACTGCTGCTACACTATTTCAACTCCCTCCCTCTCTTCTCTTATTTTAGCTAAACTGAGCCACGATAGGCAGCAGGACGGGAGAGGAGGAAACAGACGAGAGAGGAGGAGGTGAAGCCGTAAGAAAGAGATGGAGGGAATCCATGTCTTAGCTGATGTGACAGTCTGTACAATAATCAGGAGTTGGAGGAGCAAATAACTACTGAGGAGGAGAGAGAGAGAGAGACACAGAGAGAGAGAGAGAGAGAGAGAGAGAGAGAGAGGCTGCGAACACAGCATGTGTGAAAAAAAAAAAAAGATGAGGCTGAGACAGATCCAAGGGGAGGACGAGAGGATGGATGAGGGAGGAGGAGCTTTGATGTGCTTTACTTTTATGCATGAATGGCATCAATCAGGAGGACAAACGCGTGATGTATGAGGTGATGACTAGCATTCAGGGAAATTACGACCGTGTGTGGCTCCCAAAAGAAGGAATGTGAGCTGGATAAAACCCTCACACTTTACCACCTTCTACTTGTGACTCTGTGGTCAGAGTGTTCGTGCTGCTGCTGCTGGTGATGGTGTCAACTGGAGGAACCATAGCTCCTCCTGATGGCCGTTTCTGACACTGCACCGGGACTCGGCGGTGACGTTGCAGGTAACGTCAGGTCCTTGCCAGCAATAGCACGTTGTCCAAAAACACAAGTGTCACTGTGGGCATGTTGCTACATGAGGGAGGATAGATGAGAGGATAACAGAAGACAGAGACACTGCAGTTCTTTGTGCTGCACAGCAGAAACACTTCACTCCTCTATTTTGATGCTCACGAGGGAAACAGGCTGTCAAATGGCTTTTTGCTTTAGACATTTTACTCATGTGGTTTTCAGATAACTGTCAAGTTAATAATATGACACAATACAAACCGTGAAACAGCTTAGAAATATGTAAGATAAATAAATATTAGACATTAAATAACAAGAGATAAAACAGACGTGTGACGGGACATTAAAACAACAGATTTCTGCTGTTTGTTGATGATGATGATGATGATGATGTACTTCAGTGTGTCAATCAGGATTCAACAATGTTTCCATCAAAAAAATCTGCGGCAAATAAAGACTTTTCACTCCTTCAGAGCTACTGAGAGAGAGAGAGAAAGTATCAAAGCCAACCTGTAATCAGTTCCTCTGAAGTAGCACTCAAATTAAATACAGTGTGACAACACTATACACCTCAGATAAAGGGACCGGCTGCAGCTGCCAGAATCAGAAAGAAATGTTTGCCACAAGATGCCATGACAGATTTGAGAGGTAGCTCCTCTAAAGCATGATTGGTACATGAACAGATTGAATCTGTATGTGGAAAATACCCACAGGCTTCCTGTGTAGAGAAAAATACATTTTTTGGGGGGAAGATTTATCTAAGAGTACAATAACACAGGGAATACAGTAGATTCACAAGCACTTTAACTTTTGTCTGTGGGTTTGCAGGTGACTCAGAATAGTCTGGTTTGATCAGAGATCTTTTCACCTCTGCAGCTGTTCACAAGGATTTTGTTTCTTTTTTTTTCTTTTGCAGCGATGGAGGTGGGGGTTTACCTGATGATGCAAGCCCTGGCAGGTAGAAATGGCAGCTGTGCGTATCCCCACTGGAGTGAACGAGCGTGACACTCAGTGTTGATTTTATTCTCTCCTTTGTATCCTCAGAGTGTGAGGAAGCTCTGATGATGATGATGACGAACTCGTTTCCTGTTGTTTTGTTCTGTTCTGTCAGTTCATCATTGAGTTTCCTTTCCAGCATTGTGCATATGTTCATCATTCAATGTGTCATCCAGAAAATGTTCTTGGACACAACTACTGCCATGTCTGCTTTGGCTCACACCATCCATATTTACCAAGCTGCTGGTGTTAAATGTCTCAAACGACTCGGTCCAAATGTGTTGGATGGTGAATGATCAACATACAGAGTCCTGCAAGGGTTGGTGGTTTTTTTTGTTTTTTTTTTTTTGTCATTATTAGCATTATCATCATCATGGATTTTGCAGAAAATAAACTCTAAACAAAGCCTCCATCTTGTAATTCAATCTTATGTAAATACATCTGTTATAAAAAGCATTTCCTCTTTAATTTTCCCATGAAACATCGTCGTTAGCGGCTGCAGTTTTAAAGACTAATCAAAGGTTAATAAATCATAACATTTGTCTTGTACCTTATAGAAAAATATATCTTCGAACAACAAGTTTTATTTCAAGAAAATGGAAAACGGAAATTCAAAAATACCAAAAACCTACTTCCAGATTTTCATTTCCATTCCTGCAGCAGAGTCTTAACACCAGAATCATTTTCTATTTTTGGTGCTGCCATGTTTTGCTTCATGGCTCATTTGTTGCTCGGCACCACAAACAACATGGAGAAGTCCTCCAGGTCTTAACTGTGTCAAGAGAAATTCTTAAGACACTGAACAAGATTATTCACTGATACAAAGACAGTCATGTTTTAAAGTGTGAAGAAATGAGCAGCTTTTAGTCCCTGAAGAGGAGAGTGATGAGTTATAAAAATCTACATGTTAAACATTTAGTTGTGTTAATAAATTAAAATCTACTGTGAATGTTTCCTCTATTGCCCCCATCAGGTTAAAGTACCAGGTGAAATGTCTCAAAACAGTCTATTTTATCATAATATACCCAGAAATATAGTTATGACACATCAGATGTTACACTTTTAGTCTGTTGATTAAGTTTATTTGTCATTTAGTTCATAGTTCAGTCTCCTGATAGAACGACAGGTAATCATTTGTCCTCTGATACGGCAGGAAACCTGTTTTTCTGAAAATCAGACGATTTCACATCTTTATGTTGCTGTTTTCTATAAGTATAAAACAATGAAGATATATCTTGCATATTTAAAAGTTTTTCTGTGAAACTACTCAGGATGAAGACACAACTGAAGAAGCTTCTTCATTAAATGTATCTAAGGACTTTAAGCAAATCCAACCTATGTTCTAGTAACAACACAATCAGCAGGAAATGCAGCGTGGTTCCCATGTCTGATGGGTTTCCTCTGAGAGCTTTAGTTTCCTCCCACCACCTAAAACATGCAACATTGGGGACAGATAAATGTGAATACGACTGGTTGTTCATCTATACGTGGCCCTGCCATGACCCTGCCTTCGCCTGTAAACAGCTGGGACAGGCTCCAGCCCCCGACCCTGAGTACGGGATAAAGGCGTAGAAAATGGATGGATTATTATTGTTATTATTATTATGTTCTTTGTGATTCATGAAAACAACACAACACACAGAGCTGCAGCTTCACTTGGCTCATGCTCACATTTCTTTTAATACAAGCGTTCTTAGTAATACCAAATAAAAATTAACACTTCAACCTGGACCATTTTCACAATCAAATCTCATTATTTTTTCTGTGTCGTTCGGTCCCGCAGGCGTTTTACCTCGGGGGAGACGAGCCAGAGGGAGGAACTCATTAAACATACACACGCATGTTGAATCATGTGCAGGCAAACAATAATACTCTGTTTAGACTTGTGCTAATCAAAAAGATGATGTTTTTCTCCAATGCTGCTCTGAAATCTTCAGTTTTTAAAAACAACACCTGGAAGAAGACGTGATGCATTATAGATTACTGCTGTGTGACTGTATATCGGCTCTGTCGCTGCCACAGATACGATCTTATTAAAGTATTTCACTTGATTATGAAACATGTCATTTGACGGAGGCTTTGTAGATGCATTAGAGGGGTTTTATGTGTCTCTGAAGGCTGCTGTGTAACATTAATTCACATTCATGAAAACATCATTTCCTTTAATTTAGTGAACATTAGTGGTGAACAGACATCAAAAGAAAAAAAAAACTCACAGTAATGAAACATGATTATATAAACAGAACACGCCCACACACGTTATAGAATATCTTTTGTTTGTCTTAATGTTTCTGTCTGTTACCTGTTGTCTGATGTAGGTCACATGATCTGAGCTAAAAAAAAAAGATCAAAAGATAACGTCTCAAATTAATGATAAGTTTCTAAATCACTAAATTATTAATCGGTTTGTCTCATCAGAGTTTGTCTGATTGATTCATGCATTATTTATCATCATATTATAAAACAGAAACATTAACATTTGCAAAGATTCTCAACTGTAATTTTGAAAAAGTTGCATTTAATAGATTGTTGCTAAACGTGAAAAGTATCAAATTTTGTTGCTTATGTGGTTTAAATCTGAGCAAGACAAATAATAATGTTTTTTGTTAATTGTCCGCTGAATACACAGGTATTAATACAATTAGAGGGAGTTGAATTAGAAAGAGTTCACGAAATGAACTTTCTGGGGGTAACCTCAGATGACAGGATCAAATAGAAATCACATATCAAACATGTACAAACTAAAGTCCTAAGAAGCACTGCAATAATAAACAGTTAAAGTTAAAAGATTTTGGATCAACAATCACTCCTCACTCTTTACTGTCCTCTAGTCTCACCACACTTTCAATACTGTGCAGAGGTTTGGAGCAACAACTATAAAACATCATGGCAGCCACTAACCACCATTCAAAACAACGACGTCAGCTGTCAGGAACACACAAACTCATTATTTCTACGGTCCAAGTTACTAAAATGTACAGACATTGTGGAGTATCAAACAGCTCAAATGATGTTCAAAGATAAAAATGATTTTACAGAAATCATTCAGTATGCATGAGGGGAAAATTTAATAAACTTTTATCTAACTTTAATTCGGACGAAGAAAAGTTTTAGTTTCAGTGGAGTGAGACTATGGACCAGGTTTACCATGGAGATGAAGCAACATCCAGGGATGAGGTACAGGGATGAGGGAGGTGTCAGGCAGCACTAAGTGTTATGAGGATATTGTCTCTGTTTTTATTTTTACTCGATATTGTTTCTCTTGTAGCATGTGTGTGTGTGTGTCTGTTTTGTATTATGTGTATAAGTGAATTACATTAAGGTTTTCGTAAAACAACGTCAGGAAAACATTTTATGTGTCTAAAAGTTCCAGACATGAACATCTAAACAAGTTATACAAGTTGTTAATTTGTAACAATATGTATTAATGAAGCGATAAAAGAAACAGAATAGACTTTGTTGTTATTTCACAGTGAGGTGCAGCATTTTGAGAGATTTGTTCATTTGGTTTTCTTCTTCACAGTTTGTTAACACTCATGTGTTTATGGTAAATATGAAGCAGCAGTTAGAGGGAAGCTACATTAGCTTAGCATAAAAACTGTCCAGTTTGATTCTGTTCAAAAATAACACATTGTAACAATGTTAGGAAGTGAATAAAGCCACCGTTTCACCTTTTTGTCATTTGTTTTTTGCAAAAATTTAATTAAAATCTAAAACATTTATCTGGATTTTTTTACACAACAGATATAATCAGTGTTAGTATTATTGGATGTAGCTCGTCCAGACCCATCTTAGTGATGACTGAATCTGTTGGAAATCACTGTTTGTGACGTAAACCACGATTAGCAGCAGAGAAAACTTACATGTGGCAACTTTAAGCTAAAGAAACCCAAATGTCTCTTGGCTCTAACCTAATATTCATAGTCGGGAGTCGTATCTGTCTTCTCATTTAACTCCCAGCAAGAAAGCAAATAAGCAGTTTTGCTGTATAAGCATTATTTGAAATCAATAGCAAAAAGTGCTGAGTGCCTGAAACCGGGCAGATTCTCTACCTCATTGCTCCACTGGTTCACTCTCCATTTCCGAACCAGATTTGATGTCGTGCGGGAAAATGTCCCAGGGGGGCAGTCCAGGGCCACATTTCTACAAGTCGGGCTCCAGAGGAGGATTGTTTAAAGCCATTAAGCGTCTCCAGCTGAAGCGTTCAGCAGCCAGATGTCTGAAAGTCACCATGACACTCAATCCTGTTTTTGTTTTTCCTCTTTGGAACAACAGTGTATGAAAAGTATGTCGTCTTAAAACGAATGACAAGGTCTTTTTTTCGTTCCAGCTGAAGATCTTGTTTATTCTACTTCCTGTTTTGTTTTTCCTCTATTCGATTTCTTCAGTCTTCAAATATTCTCTTCAATCAACATTCATTCATCTTCAGCCTCACAAACAAACAGAATAATTACATTTATCGATTCAGAGCAGAGACCGAATCAACCAGTCGCTGTCGTACCTGAATTAAACCTCTGACAAACTGTGTAAACATCAGCTCCGTTGGTTTCACTTTATTTGTCATTTTAAGATACTGTAGCTGTCTCTTGTTGACATAAACCGTCCTGAATTTAATTTCACCAACTCAGTTGTTTATGTTTTTAATATCTCTGATCTCTATTGAAAAGACTGAGCTTAAGTTGCAAATACTTTATTTTCTGCATGTCTTTGATTCATCAAATTGTTTTATATTTATTTATTTTTTAACTTCTATTATAATTTCCCTCCAACAGACTTTATCTCTAATCATAACCGTCACGTATCTTTTGTGTTTCTGACAAATTCACATTGAATCAAATTCAACCTTGTGACTTTTTATCACTAAAAAAATTTTACTCCAAACTAAAGATGAACTTCTCCTCTTCATGTTTCTCTCTTCTCACTCCACACTCTGTCAGTTATTAATTATACTTTTAATATTTGAAATAAAACAACTCAAAGTCAAAGTGAAGAGTGTGAGACTCACACCTGAAGACTTTTCATTAATTATGACTCAATAATAAAACACGACGCTGTAGACAAATGTACAACATGTACGAAGAAAACACACACAAAAATGACAGAATTAACAGTCGCTGCAAAAGACTCATTAAACTAATTAACATCTCACACTTTTTAAAAAACAAACTAACTAGTTATTCTTTTCCCAGTTTTAATGACGGTTGATAAACCTGAACCTGTCTGATGTGAATAATAAATATATAAACATTTATGTTCCTTAATTATTGTTTTATAAATCAGTTTTTAATCAACTTAGGTTGAGTTTATATGAGTTTTACCAACAAAAGATATAAATATTCCTGCAAATATGAATATATCTTATTTCTTTCACTTAGAATATAAATTAATTTCAACAACACTAATTTCCTAGTTGGTGGATTCACCTACACATTGAACATTTGAATTCAGGGTTTATTTGTAGTACAATGTTTCAACCAGAAGAGGGAGACATTTTCATGTGAACATGAGAGAAAACTGTAAACTTGTGTCTGATTTATTTGAGAAACTGACAAAGAAAACAAGTCATTCATTTATTGTTTGAAATAAATTGTAACTAAACATCATGTTAGTGATGTAGGATCCTACGTCCATAGTGTGTGAATGTCAACAGGGTAGTTTTGTTTCAAATGGTTGTTCCCTGACCAGAAATGAGGATCAACATCTTCTTCTCCTTTTTAACGGTGAATCATCACTGGACAGAACATTAATCATGGATCTGGACCGTGATCGTCTCCACCAACATATCTGCCGGCTTGTTTTCAATTCTAATCAATAATCAAAGTCTTACTAGTGCTGATGTTTGCTTGTGTGGCTCCATTACTGTTTCTCAAAGTTGAGAGTGCTTCCTCGGCAGTCGTATGCTACTGAGACGAGGATGCACACCTCACTAGCATTTTGAATCACATATAATGGAACAGACTGGAAGAGTGGAAGGACACATCATCCCTGCAAAGAATAAAAAAACATGTGCTGTCACACACCGTCGATAAACCATTAGTCCTAGTACGACTGAGTAAGACCGCAACCAAAACAACAGCAAACAAGCAACTTATTAACAACGTATCCTCGTCATCATGGTTAAATTTACATCAACAACTTGTAAAATAAATAAAATACTGATATTTATTGCATTGCTGCTGTTTCCCTTCTGGGTATTTTAACAATATGAAGGATACGTCAGCGCAGCCTCGAATCAATTCTACGAATCAAAGACTCAGTTCTCGTTGGGATTTTGAAGCATCATTGACACTGGAACAGCACTTGAAGAGACTCGATGATGTGACATCCTTGAAAAAGCGTCCTTTAAGCATGCTTCCTGGAAAAGGCCCATGTTTCACTGTCGTCCCTCCTCTTCTGCTATGCAGCTCAGATGGCGTCATTGAGTCGATCCACACTCAACTTTCTGACCGTGATGGTTTTAGAGTTAGAGTCTGCAGACGTGATGTCACCTATTGATTATTGACAAACAACCAATCACCTTTTAGAAGAGTCAAGAAGAAAAAAAACATCCACTGTCTGAACTAAAAGTAACGAGTATTTGTGTATATTCGTAATATAGTGAAGTGAAAGTGAAATGAAGTGACAGTTGTACATTCATGAAGTCCAGATACTCAAAAACTGTACATAAGTACAGGACTCAAGTAAATGTACTTTGTTACTGCCCACATCTGCATTTTTGCAGGTACATTTTGAAATATAAAGTCATATAAACCACACACACACAGCTGGTTTAGTTTAAATTACTTTTGTAGTTGGTTCATATCAGTGGTTGAAGTAACAAATGACATCGACTAAAAATTACTGTAATTTAGTACAATTTTATAGTACTTGTACTTTTTGGAGTATTTATTCATCTGTGTAATTTTACTTGTAATTGAGTATAAATAATAATTTGTCATTTACTTTGCTACATTTAAAATCATGAAAGCTACTTAGTACCTAGCATTATTACCTGGCACTGCAAAGACAACGACGCATAACAATCAGTCAATGTCGTTATCACATCAATGTGGCCATGAAAGCAACAGACTCATCTGGTTCCCATGGCAACACATACATACATACATACAGATACATTGTTGCAGCCAGTAAGGTTATCAATAGATTAAAAACAGATCAGTGAAGCACAAAAAAGATCCAAACTGTGCTGACGAAGACAACAAGGTTAAAGTCGTTAAAGTTAAAGGTTAAAGTCGATGTTATTTTATATTTGAAAACATTCAACAGAAAAGATACTTTGTATTTGTTTTGAGGACAGTTGATCCATATAATCATATAATTTTTCAGAGAAAAGTCTGTTGAAAACAAATGTTTCCAGCAAGTAAATTAATTTATACATTGATTAAAAACAGTAACTAATACTCTGAGAACTTTATACTTTTACTTTAGTATATTTTTACACCAACACTTGTACTTATTGTTGAGTAATGTTTCAGTCATGTGACAGTATTTCTATTTAAGTCCACATTGTCAGTAGGCTACTCTACTCTACTACCACTGGTTCATACACAGGATGCACTTGATTTTAACCAGTTTAAATCAGCTTTTATTTTGCAGTACAACGTTTCATCCAGAAGAGGGAGACATGATCCTGTAGCAGTGAACATGAGGAAGTTGTCAAGTCACAGTAAAATCACATCAAAACTACCACTTATTATTATTATTATTATTATTAGTAGTAGTAGTAGTAGTAGTATTATACTATACTATAATGATACCGAGAGTGATAATACACTAAATGCTGCATTTAATAATTTTTTTAAAAGTTTTACATGCATATTTTTACCTGTACTACAGTATTTAGTTAAATAAATAATATGAAAGGTACTTTTATTGTTGTTTTTACATCTAGTCGTGATGATTAGAGTGAAAGCGTTTAAATCGAAGCTTTTATTTTGAAAGTCCACCGGAAAAGGAGGCAACATTCCCACAGTTGTGACATTTACCAGACGTTTCCTCGTCTTTTTCTACAGATACAACAACTAATACCAACCTCCACTGTCTGACAGCAGCTGTAGGGGTTTCTACTGGATGGTGGAGGTAAAATAAACCTGAGATTTTGTTTTTAATTTGACGATAAATGACGCAAAATCTAATTTATTTTGCTGTTTAACGTGTAAAATGACTCCCAGCGCTAGCTAAACTTGTATTTTAACAGCTAATGTCAGCTCATGTTTCTACTTTACGTGACTTTTTAAGACATTTTCCCTTCACTAACCTTATTAATTGTTTCTTTTCAGTCGCTTTATTAAACGTTTACAGTGTTAAAGTCAAAGTTTGACACGTTCATAACGTTGCTAACGTCATCTGGAAATAAACGCATCGATATGATTTAAGATATTTTAGTCAGATGAAGCTGGAAAATGACTTCCGCATTTACTTTCCGGGAATCAAGGCGTGTGTGCGTGCGTGTGTGTGTGTGTGTGTGTGTGTGTGTGTGTGTGTGTGTGTGCGTGCGTGCGTGTGTATGCGTGGGTGGGTGTGTGCGTGTGTGCGCGTGTGTGTGTGTGTGTGTGGGTGGGTGTGTGCGTGCGTGTATGCGTGTGTGTGTGTGTATCGGTGTGTGTGTGTCGGTGTGTGTGTGGGGGGTGTCTAGGTATACCTTATGTTGTGGGGACTTAAGTCTGTTTAAACACACTGACATTATGGGGACCTGTCTTGCTTATGGGGACAAAAACCTGGTCCCCATGATGTAAAAAAACACAAAAATAATGTGAAGTCATGATTTAAGGTTTGGTTACGTTGTGATCTCGAGGGTTTCCAGGAAAGTCTCCAGGAATTGAATGGAAGTCAATCAAATGTCCCCTGAAGATATGGAAACCAGACTGTGTGTGTGTGTACGTGATATATACTTAACACTAGCTAGCACTAGTGAACACTATATTACATTAGTGAACATTTGGTAGAATTAGTGATCCTATCTAGCATGAATGAATGTTTGTTACCAGTAGTGAACACTAGCTAACATTATTAAACTTAAACTAACATTGGTGAACACTGGCTTGCACAAGTGAACACTATTTAACATTGGTGAACATTAGCTAACACTGGCCACTTAGCATTTGTAAACATTAGTTTAGAACACTATTTAACATTAGCTAGCATTAGAACATTAGCTAACATTAGTTATCACTAGTGACCACTAGCTAGCATTTGTGAACATTAGCTAACATTACTGAACTTAGTGGAGCTATTGGTGATTGGTCACATTAACACTGTGAAAACTAGTAACACTTAGCTAACATTACTGAACTTTAGCTATAATTGGTTAACACTGGCTAACACTTGTGAACACTATATTACATTAGTGAACATTAGCTAGCATTAGTGAATATTAGTTACCACTAGTGAACACTAGCTAGCATTTGTGAACATTAGCTAACATTAGTAAATACTAGCTAACATTATTGAACTTTTGCTAACATTGGTGAACACTAGCTAACATTCATTATCACTAGTGAACATTAGCTAACATTATTGAACTTAAGCTAACACTAGCAGCACCAGTGAACATTAGTTAGCGTTAGTGAACTCTTATGAACAATAGCTAAAATTAGCTACTGAACATGTTAGCTAACATCAGCAAATGTAAGCTAACATATTCACTAATTTTCACTAAAGTAGCTAACATTAGTGAACATTAGCTAACAGTAGTTAACATTAGTTATGTTTGAATAAATACAGTTTAAAAACAGGTTACATTGATACATTGATACAGGATGAAGAACGAGGAGACACAGCTTTTTACTTATTTGATTAATGTTTAGTACTGAAATATAATATCACCTCATCTAGATAATTGAGAGGAAACACCCCCCCCATCCCCTCAAGTCAAACAGTGTGTTGACATCAACCCTGATTACTTTGATCTGAACCTAAACCTGGACTTGAACCCTGGATAATAAGCGGTGTGCCTTTTCTTCACAGACATGGCTGTTTTTGACAGCTGCTCGGTACTTTTAGACCTGAAAACTTTGCCTTTCAAAGAAAAGAAGAAGTTGAGGTCGGCGATAACCGAGAATGGAGGAACTATTTCCTTCGTGGTCAACAAACAGGTTGGTAGATGTGATTGTTCCTCATGTTGTTTCAGACTGGAATCAGCCTGTTTAAGGTCTTTAACTTTCTCTCTGTCTTTTTTTTTTCTGCCCATATTTCCCATAGTGTTCTCTGATTGTGACCAGCGACGTGTCCAGCCTGAGCTCCAACCGGCTGCGCAGCATCCACAAACATCAAACCCCCGTCGTTGGTGTCGATTATGTGTTCAACTGTCTGAACGCTGGAGCTCTTCTGCCTGTGGATGAATACAAACTGGATGTTTCCTCGGCCTCTGACTTTTCACTTTCTCTTCCTTTGTCCCCAAAGAGATCTGGTCCACTCTCATTTCAAGGTATCACCTTTGTTTATTGACGATTTAACAGATAAACAAGTATATATATTATAAATACACTTACCACTGAAATATTCTCTTTTTGTAATACAAGATAAATTTGTATGTCTTGTTTCTTTGTAGTAAAAACAACAAACCTAGAGGAGTTAGCATAAGTAGCAGTAGCTGTTAAAGGGAAAATGCTATAAAATGCTAATTAGTCTCGAAAGCTACACCTGAATAATCCACACAGATTTAAGCTTTATCATCATTTATGATAATATAATAATCACATAAATCAATAATAAATCTTTACAATCAGATTTTAACTTTAATATCAGATTGTTGATGCAGAAAATTATAGTAAACGTAACCTTGATGTTTATTAATCTACATCATTTATCTGTTTGATTTAGAATTAAAGTGAATTGAAACATTGTATCGTTTTTATAAAGTTTTGTACAGTTTGTACTGGACCAGGTCTCCACCCAGTTCAGTTCCACTTCAGCACACACTTCAGACTCAGTCAGCAGGGTTTACAACACTGAGCTATGTAACAGACATAAAGAGTGTGTTTGCTTATCAGGTGTGTCTCAGGGTTCAATTCAAACGTGCAGCAGTGTTGTGTAACAGCTGTTTATAGTAACAAATGTTCTACATTCCAGTTTGATGTGACAATGTGTCTCTGTCTCATTTCGTCTCTTGTCTTGTGTGTGTTTCAGTGTCCAAAGTACCAATAAACAAAGCCCAGGTCAAAGATGTGGATTCGTCCAATCAGAGTCAGAAGACGGAGACGAAGAGGAGCAGAAATGTCCTGGAAAAGTTCAGGTGTGAAAGTCAAACAGCTTCATTTCAGCTTCAGTAAACACAGGAGTCAGATTTAATTGATAGTGACGTCATTAAAAATGATTATCGCAGGTTTTCTGTAGTAAATATGACATTTATATTTGTTGAATGAATGAAGTGTCAAACGCAGACAAATTCACAACATATCGATGATTAATATTAAAGAGTTTATGTCTTAAACACCCAGAGATCGAGACGATGATGAACAATAAAAACGTAATACTTGTGTTATTTATATTTTAGAATTTGAAGTTTTTACAAAGTGCGTTTAAACTATTTTACATAAAGTTCACAACAATGATTAACTCTTTATTGTTAAATTTCACAGGATTTATACAGAAACTGACTTTGATCTTCCATCGTATCCTGATCGTTTTCAAGTGGCCAAATATTCAGTCTTTAAAAAGGTAAAACAGCATGTTTATTTATTTATTTATTTATTTTTAAAGGTTTACAACTAATACAACTGTGATTATTGCTGCTATAATCAATAAATGAATATAATTTTTTTTTTCTGTAGAGAAACAGCAACACTTGGTTTGTGTTGGAGCTGCAGAGTTTTAAAGAAGATAAAGGACGAAGATACCGAGTGGTTCGATACATGAAGGATGGAGCCAAAGTATGAACTGACACTTTCATCTTTATTTGTGTTAATGAGTTTGTAATGATTGTTTCCTTTGATTTGATTTGTTGTGTTAAATGGCTAAAAAATGAGACTTTGTTGTTGATATATGCTTTTTTATTTTTACCTTTATGTGTTAAAATGTACTAATAAACTACTAATAAACTACTAATATGACTTTATATTTGTGTCCTTGTGATTGTGTGAACAGGAGGAGGCGGTGAAGGACATGCTGCTGTTTCCGTCTACGTCGGAGGAAGCTCTTGAAGTTTACAAAACTTTGAGAGAAAACTTTCAGTCGACTGGTTTACAGCTGATGATGAACATTTCTCCAGAGGCCGGAGACCTGGGCTCAGCTCCTCTACAGCAGGTTCACTTCGCTCTGATCACAATTTAAAACATTAGTCTCATTTAAGACAAAACAAACAAAGCCGCAGGTCTTTATGAGAACCTCCTCCAGGCAATGTGGATAATAGTTTTGCATAAATGCATAATTTTATCTTTGAATAACATTCAAGAAGCTGTATCTTCTCTCTTCAGACGTTTATACAGTATATTTAACTTTAAAAACTAAATATATATTATACAAAAATATATAGAATAATAATGATAAATAATAGACTATAAACTTTAAAAGTTAGACTCAAAAGTTTGTGTTTCATAGAAATTTCTTGCAATAAAATGCATCAGAAACACTAGTTTTTATATGAAGTTTACTCGACAAAAGTCTGTCTGATGAGAATCAATATTATTTTGGTTGTTATGATATTTGAAGCTTTGAGGATCAGATCAGCTGGATATTTGTGAACTAAAAGACTCGATCGTGTCGTTAACGTTGACGTCTTGTTTGATCCGCAGCTGCTGTTGGAGGAGAAACTGAACACAGGAAATTTATCTCAGGAGGTCGGTGTTTTCGTGGAGCTGCTTTGGGCCGAAGCCGTCGGATTCCTCAGCAACATCCTGGCTGTTCCTGTCAACAAGCTCAGCCTCAACGACGTGAGGTTTCACTCCGTGGATTCGTCTGAAAATCCTCAAATGAGTCAACCTGATGTTTGTTTGTTTGTGTATCTTTAGGTGAGCAGAGCTGAGGGTTTGTTGCTTCAGGCTCAGAAGAAACAAAGAGAAGGTCTTTACAGTGAAGTGGCGTCTCTGATGCAGGAGATGTTGACTCTGCTGCCGCACAAGACTCGTGTTTTACCTCACATGTCAGTCTTCTCTCAGAAACTGGACCTCTGTCAGGTAACAAGACACATGGATGTGTCAACACATTGGTATTTGTGTCTTATAAACACTCACAGTTTAAAGTTTAGGTAAGATAAAGATCTGACTTTGACACTTTCACATCGTTCTTGATGTTTATCGTGTTTCCTGTTTTTCCAGCTGAAAGATTTTGTGCTTGTGTCTGAAATACACATCAAACAACAACAATCGTTTCTTTTCTGTCATTGAAGTTAATCAGAGATTTGCTGAATGTGAATGAGATGACTCTGAGAAGCCCCGCCCCTTCCTCTCTGGGGAAGTATCGCGCTCTGAGGTGCAGCGTCGAGGCCGTCGCCCCCGACACCTCCGAGTTTCAGACTGTGACGGCTCTGCTGCAGGACAGGTAGCGTCACCGCATCAGAAACACTTCAACATACGATAATCTGGAGGTTTATTAAACATTTGAAAACCTGAGACCTTCTTTTCTTTCACTTGCAACCAAAACTATAAATATAGACGTCAGAGTAACAATAATTAATAGCCAAGTAAATGCATGTTGATCTTAAAGTAATGTATGTCCAGAGCGACATGAACCAGAGTCTGTTTCACCATGAATACGAGTCAAACTCCCCTCAACAGATATGTTACGTTGGTTGAAGTAATATCCAGTTTGACCGTCTTTTGTTTTCACAACTAAATGGTTAACAATGAAAGTAAATGGGGCAGTCAGCCAAACGTATCTAAACTGTCATTTTTTAACCACTAATAAAGCTCAAAATATCACTTCACTTCAGCAGTAGCATGAATAGGGTCCCTACACATAAACTGAAGTGCATTTGACTGTCACTTTAAACATACTTTCCTTCTCATTGTTCTCATTGTGAAGAGTGACGTTTATATTTGATTGTTTTCTTTACAGGAAGCTCCAGGTCCGACAGGTCCTTCGTGTCAGTCGAGGGGTGGAGCTGCAGACGTTCAGGAGTGAACTCGGGAACGTTCGTCCTCTTCTTCATTCCTCCAGCCCCAGAAACTTTGTAGGAATCCTCTCACGGTGAGATCACACACACAAATAAGTGCACTCTCGTCCTCAATTTTCAACCTATTTTAACTTAATCCAATGTTTAAATCAAAAACAAGTTGGTGAGAAAACACCACAGCTTCATGTTTACGATTATTTATCTCTTTTTAACAAACAAACACATGAAAAGTGTAATAACATTGTTGAATGTTGTGATAAATACAGTAAAGCTGCAAAGTTTATTTTCCCAAATGACTCAACAGACCCTGCGTTTACTTGGGACGGGCGTCTACGTGAGACCTGTGTTTAATTTTTTAAACACAATATAATTTTGTTTTTTAAACAAAAACTGAAATTAATTTTTTTTCCAAACTCATATGTACTAACACTGTTTTTAATAAAAAATCTTACAGAAGTTTTTCTTTGCCAACATCTTCCTCACTTCATCTCCATGTTATCTCACTTATTTGAATTCCTGAGATCAAAAGTCCTGACCGTTTCATTAATTTCAGCAAACCAGTTCCATAAAACGTTTGATTAAGTTGGTCTTTTTTTTTTTCCTTATCTCACTATTTGAATTTCAAAAGCCAGACCGTCTGCAGCTTCCATGTTTGATTAAGTAAAAGCTTCTTGACTTCAACCAACGTAGATTAGAAATAGATAAAATCAAGTTCATCAACTTCCTCTTTTTCTTAATGTTTGATGTTTTTCTTCCTTTTTAAATCTCTTTTGAGTCATTAATCTTTTTAATCTGAGGTGAACTTTAACACATGACCTCTGCGTTTCTCTCTGTCTTTCTGCAGCGGTTTGCTGCTGCCACGTTTTGCAGTGGAGCATCATGGGATAGAGCGAACAGACGTGGGTGACCTCGGCGGTGGAATCTACTTCAGTGATTCTGTGAGGTTTGTACGCTGAACTGAGCTTCATAAATCACCAGGAACGTTTCAGGAAAAGACAGTAAAATCTATTTATCTTGGAAGAAATGAAGGATTCACTTCATCAAACAATTCAACAACATTAAATTCTGGCGTTTCTCTAATTTGATTTAATAATCATTATCCTCAAACATATCTACGACCATTTCCACCACGTTTGTGTCCGTTTTGACAAATTTAAAGCCAATTTAAAAACCAAAGTAACAAACAGAAAAACCTTCTGTTCTTTGAAGGATTCAATGGAAAGTTTCTCCATTAGCGCTAAGCTAACATTAGCCTCCTAAATATTATTTTATAGAAACGTAAAAAATATATTTTGCTCATTTTCTCTTCAAAGCACCAGTCTGAGATACTCCAAACCCGGTGATGTCGACGGCTCTCGGCTGCTGTTGGTTTGTGACGTGGCGTTGGGAAACTGCAGGCACGTTTACAAGAAAGACGAGAAACTGACCGAGGCTCCCGAAGGTCATCACAGCGTCCACGGAGTCCGCCGCACCCAAAACACTCAGTCTGAGTTTGAGGTAGGAGTGTGTGTGTGTGTGTGTGTGTGTGTGTGTGTGTGTGTGTTGGTGTAAAAAGAAAACTTGTGGTGTGTTTTGCTGCCGCGTGAGTACAAACTTAAGGCGTTTAACTTTAAATCCAGGATGACGAGTACGTGGTTTACAGTCCCGATCAAGTCAAACTGAAGTACGTGGTTCAGTTCAACATTGAAGGAGAAGAACTGAAGGAGTTCAGTCCCTCCATCGACACCTCGGCCGAACCGTGTCCACCTCCCTCTGATCAAGGTGAGAAGATACAAGACGAACTGTTGAACGGTTTTAGTTTCAGTTTAGCGTCCAGAGGTTTTTCATCATGAACCAGTGGTTTTTAATTCTTTAAGTCAGTGTATCATTGATTTTATACAATACAAAGACTGAAAAATGAGAATAGATATTTATTACTTTATTATATTTTCTAAATAAAAATGTACTGGTAATTACTGCTTTATCTTGTGGGTCTTTTTGTTCTGAAAGTGTAAAAAACAGCAGCTTGTGTTTATGTTTTATTTTCTCAGTGATGCAGGTTGTTGACTGTGACGTGTTTGTGTTCAGAGCTCATTTCAGACGATGACGGATTGGAGACGATTAAAAATCCTCTGGAGGACGTGACGGCCGGGTTGTTGGACAGTTCTGGTCAACAGCTCCCTCTGCAGGCCGTTCATGTGAAGTGTAAACTGGTAGATCTGCTCTCACAGGTGAAAACAAACAACTCATTTAATGTTTTTGTTTTTATTCTTAACCTACCACAGCTTAGGAACAGAGAGAAGTTTCACTCTGATGAATTTATTGGATTACAGGTCATCATTTTCCAAAAATACACCAACACGAGCTTGGTGCCCATCGAAGCAAAGTACGTCTTCCCATTGGACGACTCTGCAGCGGTTTGTGGATTTGAAGCTTTTATCAACGGGAAACATGTGGTTGGAAAGGTAACATGTCTCTTTACTTTGTATCTTTGTAGCCGTTTGATTAAAGATTAAAAAGTAACATTTAATCGTTGGTTGTTTTGTTCTCAGGTGAAGGAGAAGGAGCAGGCGCGTAAAGAATACAAACAGGCGATTGAGAAAGGCCACGGAGCGTATCTGATGGACCAGGACGCTCCCGTACGTTCACACATCATCCTGATTTAAATCTTATCACTTTTATTTCTACACTAGTTGTTAGATGACGGTGACGTTTCTATGCCGACCGCAGGACGTGTTTACCATCAGCGTTGGAAATCTGCCGCCGGGTGCGAGCGTCCTCATCAAAGTCACCTACGTGTCTGAGACGATCGTAGCGGCGGGAGGAAGCATCGTCTTCTCTCTGCCCGGCAGCGTCGCTCCGTGGCAGGAGAGCGCAGCGCTCAACCAGACCACACAGGTAAACACAGCATCCACTTTACTGAAGGTATCAGCTGTTCTCCTGCAGGAGAGTGAGGTAGTGAAGTAACTGAAGATGAAATGAACAGAAGGTTTTTTTGATTTGTTTACAAACTTACTGAATCTCTGAGTTTAAATGTGAAATAAAAGTCTGTGTTTGTGTTTTTCATCGATGAACAGGTCAGTGTGGAGAAGGTTTGTGTGACTGATGCAGAAGCAAGTACAAGGTTTGTTTATGTTGAACTTCATCTTTGATTTAGTTTGATGAAATGTGACTGAAAACAGTGAATTTGTTAATTAATTTTAAATATAAATAAACAGCTATTTTATTTTATTTTCATAAAATTCTCCCGAATTAAAAACATCTTATTTTAAAGACTGAGTTGATCTTGTGACATTAAAATAAATTCTGATGACCAGTAAACTAACGATGGATGAATTAAAAAAAAACTTCATAAACTGAGTCATTATATTTAATGAGTTTTCTTTTTGTGGTTCTGTTATTTCTTAAACACAACAAACTAGTTGTTTTATATAAAACCAACAACGTTGTTATTAAATGTGTTTTCGTTTCATTTGTTGTGAATAGAAACAAAATGTCTCTAGATGTTAAAGTTTAACAGACATCACATCTAGTTGTTCCACAAATAATTAAATAATCACCAGTTTTGACACTTTAAAGTCAGTTTTATTGAACATGTGCTGTGTTTTTTCAGGGAGTTCAGCCTGGACATGTCCATCGATATGCCTTATAAAATCACCAACCTGAACTGTCTCACTCACAAAGTCAAGACGAAGGTAACTGATTTATTTCAAACTCAGCTGAAAAAAATGTGATTCATTTTCTTACTGATTTGGAATCAAGACTTCACAACCAAACCTTATATGAGCAGGTTCAATTGAATTAGTATGTTGTTTTTCTGTTTTTCTTGGTTTTATTGAACATTTGTAAAGGAGGTGAAAATGTTAGAGACACACAGACTAGAAAAGAAGTCACGTATCATGAATCAAGAATAATATAATAATAATAATAATATCATATAAAAAATTAAAATGTTGATAATTGAAATTAATATCTTGACATTAACCTTTTCTCTCTGAAATCTAATTTATGTTTTCAGTTTGTTAGAATAATGACAACTGACATACTCTCCCTCTACATTTACTAAACTGTTTATATTCAATGGTGTGTGTGTGTGTGTGTGTGTGTGTGTGTGTGTGTGTGTGTGTGTGTGTGTGTGTGTGTGTGTGTGTGTGTGTGTGTGTGTGTGTGTGTGTGTGTGTGTGTGTGTGTGTGTGTGTGTGTGTGTCAGAGGACAGACTGTAAGGCCGTGGTGAGCGTCCTGCCTGGTGAGGTTCTGGGTTCAGACGGTTTCCAGCTGTCGATCACTTTATCTGAAGTTCATCTGCCGAGGATGTGGGTGGAGAATCATCCCGACAAGGACAGTCAGGTGTGTGTTTGTGTCTGTTTCTTTTCTTTTCTTTCTTCTACTATTGTTTCTACATTAATCTCTCTCCTCCAGGCCTGCATGTTGGTTTTCTATCCAGATTTTGACGTCAGCTCCGGGTCTGACTCTGAAGAGGTCGTGGTGTTGTTGGACGAGTCGGAGTCGATGAAGGGAGAGTCGCTCCGTGCGGCGAAGAGGATCGCTCTTCAAGTCCTCAGAACGCTCGACCACAACGTCAGGATCAACGTCGTCTTGTTTGGAACAAGTCAGTTTTTTTTGTGATAAAACTTGAGACACTAAAGTAGAAACTACAGTGAAATCAACTCATCTGTTGATGCATTTCTGTTTCTGTTGGTCAGATCACACCGAGGTGTTTCTGACATCACAACCTTTTGAAGAAGTTCGTCAGGCAGCAGAAAGTTTCATCAAGGTGAATTACAACCAGTGTTTTATAGAAACAAAGTAGTTATACCTCAGTCTCTGTGACTGTTTAGACCATCAACACCATGTCTGAGGGTTGATGGAGGCTCCATCTTAAAGGTGGATGATGGAGAAACTTCAACAATATCAATATCAAACACATTTACATTTAGTGGAAAAAGAACAACTTTAGTTCTTTAGTTCAGACTCATTCATTGTCTATGAAGATTGTTGTAGCTCCATGTTTTAAAGTGCTGGATAAACTTCATAATATTCTTCTGTTTTATTAACATGTACTTGTACTTTTACTTTCTACACTTAACTACATTTACTTATAGATTACTGTCATACTGAAGTACAGTAAATACTAGATACTTTAAGACTTTTACTGGAGAATCATTCTAGTGACGACTTGAACTTCTACCAAAGTTATTTTATTCTACTCTAGTGTCTCTACTTCTACTCTAGTGTCTCTACTTCTACTCTAGTGGGACTTTCACATACTTTATACAAACACTGGTTCTGATCAACATAACATCTCTGCTCCTCCTCTTCTTCTACCCGTCAGTGTTCGTCTTCAGTCGGCGGCAGCACCGAGCTGTGGCGTCCGCTACGATGTCTCAGTCTGTTGCCACCGTCTCGTGGTGTCAGGAACCTGCTGCTGCTGTCGGACGGACACATCCAGAACGCAGAGCTGACGCTGCAGCTGCTCAGAGACAACGTGCAGCACAGCCGCCTCTTCACCTGCGGCCTCAGGTCTGAACTGATCCAGGTTCAATAAATCAAACACCACAAGGTTTAGCTTCTTGACCACAGTCACCAAACAGACGGATACACGTCGTAAAACAAAATCAAAATTGCAAATTTAAGTTTGAACATACATGAATTGAGACAGCTTTTGATTGAAGACATTTTAAAAATGTATGTTTATGTTGCTTTTATAATTTTTTCAGCCCGACGGCCAATCATCACATGCTGAGAGCTCTGGCCCAGGCCGGGGGCGGAGCCTACGAATTCTTTGACACAAAAACCAAACACAACTGGATAGAAAAGGTGAGATGGCTTTAGGACTGCAACAACTAATCAGTTAAAATCAATGATCAAATTAGCGTCCAACTGATTTAATAAAGGATTAGTTGTGTCTATGTTATTATATGTTATTATGTTATTATTATGTTAAGCAAAATGGTCAAAAGTCTGGAAGCAATTTACATTGAAGCCTTCACAGAACAGACACAGTCACTTTGGTTTTGAAATTGGTTTTCAACGGTCAAAACGGTCGTAGATATATTTGAGGATAAACATCAAGGATAAATGGAGTCGGAGAGACGCTGAAGTATAAAATCTAGTTCACACTAATCGACTTCACCATCGATCAGTCTCAGTCTCTGTCGTGATCGTTGGCGACTTGTGTTCCCATGATGTGGAGTCTCAACAACTGGTCTGAGACCTGTAGTGTTCACACTACAAGACTTGTCAGTGATTGACTCCCATCACACCGTGACGTCACCAAACTCTACGTCTGGTCACGTGAACTAGACAGGATGTAGCCGCTGCTTCTCACCGTGATTTACAGCCGTTTATTGTTGACGAGCACCGGTGAAGACGCTGCCTCCGACACAGACTAAACCGCTAAACCGGCGTGTAAACATCACCATGGCAACACGCTGGTTTTCACGGTGGAGCTGAAATCAGCAGCAGACCTCCCCAGGACCGGGTAACATCTGGATCAGACGCGGGGAGTTTGTAGAAAGTGAAAATGAAAGAAAAAGCGTTAAAACGCCAGACTTTTAAACGTGGTTGTGAGTGAATCAGTGAGACGGCAGCAGCATTTATCTCACATCCCTCCTCTGATTGGCTGTCGCTCTTTGTCAGTCTCTTCAGACTCCTCCAGTTTTCTAACATGACAGATCCAGTCCCGGTCTCAGACCAGGTCCTGACGGCCTCTGATGGAGTCGTTAGGGCTGTTCACACATTATGATCATTAACTGATGATTCACCAACCATCAGAGGACCAAGTCCACCAGACACCACCACTGGAGATCACTGGTGGAGTTGACTAGAGTGAACTATAGTGATCTAGAGTGATCAAGGGTTAACGTGACGTTGGGGAGTTGTTGAATTATTTGATGACGTCATTCAGAGATTGTTTAAAGTGAATCCTTCATTTCTTCAGAAATGTTGTTTGAAACAACTTTTGTACAAAAACAAAGACAGAAAACTGTCAGAAAACATCTAACAATTTCTCTCTGATCTTAAACCAAAACAAATGTAATAAATGTTGTGTGTTGTGGCCACAGGTGTCGCGTCAGGTCAATCGAATGTCGTCTCCCAGCTGCAGTTCAGTGTCAGTGAAGTGGCAACAGTTCAACCCAGCAGCTCCTTCTCCTCAACAAGCTCCTAAACAGCTTCACGCTCTGTTCAACGACTGTCACACTCTGGTCTACGGCTTCGTGCCGCACTGCACTCAGGTACACAGAGTATTATGAAGTGTTAGAGAAATGACTGACTAGTAAATGCTTTTATGTAAAAAAGTCTTATTATCGTGCTGCTGGTGTTTGATCCAGGCAACACTCCTCGGGGACCTGAGTGGTCAAGAGTTTAAAACTATGGTGTCAGCGTGTGAACCACAGAAAACCAGAGGAACAGTAAGTACACACACACACACACACACACACACACACAGTCAGGTATGATCAGTGTTTCAACAACTGATGATTGTTGTTGTTTGTGTGTTTTTATCTTCAGTTTCTTCATAAACTCACAGCGAGAGCTCTGATCAGAGATTATGAAGATGGAAATCTGGACACCAACGAGGCCGACCACGAGGTGTGTGTGTGAGTGTGAATGTTTGTGTGTGTGTTTATGTTGTGTTTGTGTGTGTGTGTTTTTGCGTGTGTTTGTGTGTAACAGTGTATGTCTTAGTCTGACCTCCTCCTTCTCTGTTTTCTTTGTGTTTCCAGGGTCAGAAGTCAGAGTTGAAGTCTTTCATCATCGAGTTGAGTAAAGAATTCTCCATCTTGTCTCAGTTCACCAGCTTCGTGGCTGTAGAGGAACGGGTCTGTACAGTTCGTCTTCACTTCTGGTCGCTGCTCTGTCACGTAGTTTTGTTTATCTGTTTACTGACGTATCTGAACTCATCTACTTTGTTTCAGGACTCGGAGCGACCAGACGAAGGTTTCACAGACGTCCCCAAGTTGATCTCAGAAGAAGATGTGGACTTCCTGCCTTACATCAGCTGGACTCTTCCTCAGGACAGTGTAGAGGAAAGTTTAGATGAAGTACATGACGACGTGGTTGATAGTGAAGACCTCTATGGTGGTTCTGAGGTAGCTGCAAACCTTCTGTTATGTGAACAAATTGACACACGCACACAGGACAAGTCTACGACGGTGTATTAGGGCCATGGAGAAGGGAGTGGGGGTTAATATTCGGAGAAAAAAGTCACAAATTTAGTTCGATCTATCAGTTAGGGGAAGCTATTATCTACCGTAATCATTAAAATGACCGTGAAAACAATAATAATGAATCACCCCTTCAGCGTGATTCAAGTCCGCATCACTCCATCGGGGCTTATTCCACAAGAATGACCGCCTCGCAGAACGTTATCTCTTACCGTTAGAGGAACGGGTCTGTACAGTTCGTCTTCACTTCTGGTCGCTGCTCTGTCACGTAGTTTTGTTTATCTGTTTACTGACGTATCTGAACTCATCTACTTTGTTTCAGGACTCAGAGCGATCAGACGAATGTTTCACAGACGTCCCCAAGTTGATCTCAGAAGAAGATGTGGACTACCTTCATTACTTCGGCTGGACTCTTCCTCATGACAGTGTAGAGGAAAGTTTAGACGAAGTACATGACGACGTGGTTGATAGTGAAGACCTCTATGGTGGTTCTGAGGTAGCTGCAAGCTTCCTGGTATGTGGACAATTTGACACACACACACACAGGACAAGTCTACGACGGTGTATTAGGGCCATGGAGAAGGGAGTGGGGGTTAATATTCGGAGAAAAAAGTCACAAATTTAGTTCGATCAGTTAGGGGAAGCTATTATCTACCGTAATCATTAAAATGACCGTGAAAACAATAATAATGAATCACCCCTTCAGCGTGATTCAAGTCCTGCATCACTCCATCGGGGCTTATTCCACAAGAATGACCGCCTCGCAGAACGTTATCTCTTACCAATTTGTGACATTATAAAGTGTCAAAATTGCGAGAAAAAAACTCGCAAATATCCAAGTTTATAATACGGCCAGTAATAGCTAATATGGCCCTAATACACCGTCGTACACGTCAGATATGATCCCCGGCTTCACACTGTCGTGCTAAAGCTGAGCTAACGGAGGCGTGCGGGGCTAATTGCTTTCACACCATCTCAAGCCGGTGCTAACTGGTGCCACGTCGGAGGCCGCTAGCTCCAGATTTTTGGCCCGACCAATATGTTGGGCCACGGAGAGTTGAAGACGGAGTCAACCCATTGCTGTAGGTGTGGAGGCAGCAGGTAGAAACAATAAAGATGGCAGCACAGAAATGTATTTATCATTTTAGCTGCTACGGAGAATGATGTGCTGACAGTTCTGGTCTCATGATGATGTTGGTGCTCTGCTCTCGGGACAAGAAGGTCATGAAACAAGTCACGGCAGAGAGAACTGCCCTACAAGTCTGAAAAAAAACTTCAAAAAACTGCAGCAGTATAAGCTATGCTAGCAGCAGTTATCAAGCTAACTTCTTACCTTACAGACCCATGTGCATCTGCTACAACTAGAATTAAAAACAGCAACAGAATTGAATGTTTACTTGCTGCTAGTCATTTGTTTTTGCATGAACCTCCCATCCGGTTTGAAAATTGACGGTGTTGGTGACGTTGTCACCAAACTGACTGGCCGAAGGGTGATCCAGAGAGACTGGCGGCTTGACTATCTGAACACAAAAGTGTCAGGGCTAGACCTGGGTCAGTAGCACCTAGGTGGCCCCCACATGGTCCTGGTCTGGCCTGGTTCAACAGTGTAGAGCCAGCTAATGTTTCAACAAGTGATGAATGTTTTTTTTTGTGTGTTTTTAATCTTTAAATTCCCATAAAAATGGGGCACAGACGTCGTTTCAAACGTGTGAAACAGCCTTACAAGATTTGTGTGTGTGTGTAACTCTGCCCGGAGACTGTTTCTCTTGGTCCTTAGCAGTGGTGTTGAAGGTAAATGTGAGACTTTTTATCTCACATGTTTCCTGCGTCTTCGTAAAGAAACAAGGACGTGATTCACTGGCGTGTGGATCAACGTTTCAGTGGAAACGATGATGCTGATTTCTTTTAAAAACAGGTTGATTCACATTAATAGTTGTGATCGTAACATTGTGAAATCCTGGAGGTTTGACTAGAAGTGTGGTCTGGTATCAGAACAGATCGATGTCTTGGGATTAATTGATCTAATCCTGTTTTGTTTTTTCTTCTTTCTAGAGCGCAGAAGTTCTAATGGATTCCTCTCCAGTTTGTGTCAATTCTGCTGAGGTAGCTGCAAAACTTTATGGTATCAGAACACATTTACATCGTCAGAGTCAGTGATGTAACTCTGTATCATTTTCCTTCTTTCTAGGATATGAGTTTACCTGCACAGGAAATTGACGAAGCACATCCTCTCACTGAAGAAGTATGAAGTTATTGACTAATAATATGGTTTTATGATATGGTTTTAAGTTTTTGATTGAATTAAGATATAAACCAGCATGTTACAGTGACATGTCTCCCTGTGTTTCTAACATTCTCCGTGTGTTTCTCAGTAAACGACTTCCTCTTGTGATCGAGGAGTAAACCCTTGTTTGTAAGAAAAAAGATTAATTATGTTTTTGTTTCTGTTTGATCCAGATGCAGAGTTCCAGAGTCCTGAGGGATCAGGGCTTAATTAAAGCAAAGAAATATGCAGTGAGTCCACACACACACACACACACACATGAGAAAAAAACTTGCAAATATCCAAGTTTATAATACGGCCAGTAATAGCTAATATGGCTCTAATACGCCATCGTACACGTCAGATATGATCCCCGGCTTCACACTGTCGTGCTAAAGCTGAGCTAACGGAGGCGTGTGGGGCTAATTGCTTTCACACCATCTCAAGCCGGTGCTAACTGGTGCCACGTCGGGGCCGCTAGCTCCAGATTTCTGACCCAGTCAAAACATCAGACGTCATGAAACACATCGTCACAGAGAACTGCTCTCCAGGTCCGAGAAAAACTTAAAAAACTGCGGCGCAGTATAAGCTATGCTAGTGGCAGTTAGCAAGCGAACTTCTTACCTTACAGACCCAGATCTGCTACAACTAGAATTAAAAACAGAGACAGAATTGATTGTTTAGTTGCTGTTAGTCGTTTGTTTTTGCTTAAACCTCCCATCTTGTTTGAAGACGGTGTTGGTGACGTTTTCACCAACGGGGACTGGTCAAAAGTGTCAGGGCTAGACCTGGGTCAGTAGCACCTAGGTGGCCCCCACATGGTCCTGGTCTGGCCTGGTTCAACAGTGTAGAGCCGGATAATGTTTCAACAAGTGATGAATGTTTTTTTTTTGTGTGTTTTTATCTTTAGATTCCGAAGAGGATGAAAAAGGCTGCTGGTCGCAGTAGTGGTCTCATACATGTGAGAGAACCTAACAAGGAGGTGTGTGTGGACAACTCCTCTCTAATGGATTCCTCTCCAGTTTGTGTCGATTCTGCTGAGGTAGCTGCAAAACTTTATGGTATCAGAACAAATTTACATCGTCAGAGTCATTGATGTAACTCTGTATCATTTTCCTTCTTTCTAGGATATGAGTTCCAGAGTCCAGAGAAGTCAGATTTGTAATTCCACGGTGTTGATGCTTGAACAAAAGGGAGCTATAGAAACAGTGAGTCCACACACACAAAATGATGTTTTGTGATTAACTGATCTAATCGTGTTTTCTCATTCCTAGGATCTCTCTTCTCTCTTTTTTCTTCTTTCTAAGATTTAAGTTTAATTGTTTCACTGAAGAAGTATGAATTTATTGACTAATAATATTGTTATATAAGTTTTTATTAAAATCTCAAAGTTTCTTCAGTAACTAGCTCCTCCAGGATTTCATTTACTTTAGCTGAGTGAGGTTGTCACAAATAGACAAAGTTGTTTTTCAACAGACAACTTCCTCTTTTTGCTCCACAACAATATAAACTAGTTTTCCTCCTCTGAGGCGAACTCTGCCCAGATACTGTTTCTCTTGGTTCTTAGCTGTGATGTTGAAGGTAAATGTGAGACTCTTGATCTCATGTTTCCTGCGTCTTCTTAAAGAAACAAGGAAGTGATTGACTGATGTATGGATCAACGTTTCAGTGGAGGATGAGGATGATGAGGATGCTTTTAAAAAAAAGGAGGTGGAGAGAAGAAAATTAATTCTGATTCATTTTTTCTTTGTTTTTAGAATTTGTCTGCTGAATCACGTCAGAGGTCACATCCAGGGAGGTTGTCTACTGAGACATGGGATCAAGCTGCCTCTCTTTGTCGTGCTTCTGCTCTTTCTACTTCCTCTGGTTTTTCTCTTGTTGGTCTTGCTCCTCCTCCCCCTGCTGCTGCTCCTGCTGATGCCCCTTCCTCTGTTCCTCTTGCTCTTAATGGTTCTTCCTATGTTCCTCCTCGTCTTTATCATCTTGGTTCTCTCTCTGCTTCTTTCCTTGGTCTTCGTCCTCCTCTTTGTCTTGGTTCTTCTTCCTCTGTTCTTCCTCCTCCTCCGCCCCCTGTTGCTTCTGCTCCCCCTTCCTCTCTTCGTCCTTCTTCTAGTTTTGGTTCTTCTTCCTCTGTTCTGCCTCCTCCCCCTGCTGATGTTGCTCCTCCTTCCTCTCTCCTCCCTCCTCGTTTTCAGCCTGTTTGTTTCTCTCGTCGTTTTCCTCCTCCTCCTGGTGCTTCTCTTCCTCCTCTTTCCGGTGCTTCTCTTCCTCCTCCTCCTGGTGCTTCTCTTCCTCCTCTTTCCGGTGCTTCTCTTCCTCCTCTTTCCGGTGCTTCTCTTCCTCCTCCTTGGTCTCAGGCTATGCGTGACTCTCCTTACAATTTTCTTTCTTGCTTAGCTCCCACACCCCCCCCTTCATCTGAGGTCAACTTTTCCCATCGTCCTTTGACTCAGGTCACCTCTGGTACTACTCTTGAAAATTTGAATCTGGATCAGGTAATGGTGGACAGCGCTACTCCAACAACCTTAACCAGTCCACAACAACTAAGGCAAAAAATGCAGGACAATCTTTTTGCGAGATATTTTATTAGTTCTGAGTCCTCTGCACGTAACTCCTCGTCTCTCCCTACAACTCGGTCATACTCACATGATGCTCAGGGTGTCTCTGAAGCTACATGGCGGAGGTCTGCTCATCCACCGATGCGTTCAATGGCCATTCAACCGTTAGATTTATCTGAACAGAACCAGACAGTTGCTATCTTACAGAAGAGTCGTCACAGACGCTTGATCCGGTGAGTTCTGAAGCTATTATTATTATTATTACTGTTTTTTTTAGATATGAATAGATTTTGATTTTGATTTTTATGTCATGTGGTACATTACATAGTCTCAGAGGGTCGTCAGGAATCACGGTGCCCGAATGGCCAAAGATCTTCCAGCTGCAGCGTTCGGTAAGAGATGATAGATGATGTAAACATGAACTGTCACACTCGTCATAATAATGTTGAACTATCATCCCAGTTATCAGCTTCATTTAGCAACTTTCTCAAATCCTGCCGAGGTTTAACAGTCGTACTGCTGCTTCTTCTTCAGGTCCCAGACACGTTGGTGCTTGTTTCCTGACTATTTCACCTCCGACTGCGTTGTGTCTGTTGTTTGAATGTTTAGGAGGTGAAACTTGGACGGAAACAGTAACACAGATATGATGATATGGATCCATAAATTCACTTTGTATCAGTGATATCAGATGGTTAATCTTTGAATCGATGCATCGATCTAGATCGATGGATTGTTTCACCACTAGACAACACACGATCTGCATCTTTGATTTTAGGATGAAAGAAAACCAATCACAGCTTTACTTCTTGCCGTTTTCCAATGTTTTCAATTTACTCCATTAGCATTTACATTTAGTATTTCAGTGTCTTGTCAGTGCTGAGATGTAGCTCAGTGTTTAGATGAAACTATCAACAGGTCAACACATAAAGTCTCTGAACTGGTTAATTAACTAATAAATGTTGTTGTTGTTGTTTCCGCTGCTGATTTCTATAAAATCAGTAAAAAGGCTGAGAGGGAACTTTGATCAATGAGTTGCTATTTTCTCACAGCTTCATTATTTTTGTGACATGTTTTTACCTTTTTGTTGAGGAAATATTAAAGTGTTGTTTGTCTGTGTGTTGAAGGAGGGTTACTGGGAGTTAACCCCTGAACTGGGTGAACTGATCGACCTCGACGTCGACCTCTTCGCCAACAACTTCCTGAAAAGCAAGGGCATCTGTTCTCTGGGTGAGAGAATTCACAACCTGTTAACGGCCACAAACGTGAAGCCATGAAGAAAGATTGCTGTTTTTATGTGTCGAGCTTCGCTCTCGTTAATGTCATTTTTCCTTTCGAGCTTCAACACTAACGACGCCCTGACGTTGCGGTTTAGGTGCGAAGGCTCATGCCGACATCCTGAGGCTGGTGGCGACGCTCCTGGTCCTGCAGCTGATGAGGCTGAAGGAGCTGGAGGAAGGAAAACTGCTTCGTACCCTTTTCTCTCTCAGCGACTTCTCTCCACCCAGGTGAACACTGCAGCAGATCTGTGTCAAACAACAACACAAAACATGAAAAAATAAAGTTTAAACCTCAGTTAAACTATGGCTAAAAACTATGAAACAATTTCAGCTACATAGAGACGTTAAAATATTGGGATGACCTACTTAAAATCTGTACTTTGCAGCAGCTGCGTACGATCATAGATACAGGTGACGGGCGCTTCACTGGAGAACTTAAAGTTACTATAGTGATATCGAACTTATAGTAGAAACTTATATTTTCTAGAGTATTTGACCTTAAAGTGACGGTCCAGAGTCACGTGAACCAGAGTCTGTTTCACCATGAATACGAGTCAAACTCCCCTCAACAGATATGTTACGTTGGTTGAAGTAATATCCAGTTTAACGTCTTTTGTTTTCACAACCAAATAGTTAACAATGAAAGTAAATGGTAAAATTGTCATTTTTTAACCACTAATAAAGCTCAAAATATCACTTCACTTCAGCAGTAGCATGAATAGGGTCCCTACACATAAACTGAAGTACTGATAAGTTAGTAAGTGAACCCAGAGTTTATTAAAAACACTGTTTCACTTAGAGACAGACAAAGGAGACGTATATTAGAGTAGATGAGACAACTAACGCCTGCCTAGAGATTGTCTCCTGTGAAAATAAAAAGTTAAAACTTTAAAGGAAGAAGAGGAATTAAACTGTAAGAGGAACCAGGTTCAGCGCTTTCTATATTCATGACCTTTAAACACCCAGTGGTTCTGTAGTAGCCGGGTTTAACTCGTGTGACAGAAGTTATAATTATCTGTCCACTTCTTTTCCTGCGTTCAGGCCGAGGTGGTGGGAGGAGGTGAAGCGAGCGGTGGACTGGGTGTGTTGGGCCGATCGTTTCTACCCGTGTGTCTGCAGTCGACTGGAGTTCGGTTCGAGTTGGGACTCGTCCACTCGTCAGCTGCTCGGCTTCGAAGGCCTCCCCCCGTCCTCACCTCTCAGTGGTTTGAACCTGAACCCGCAGAGAGGAATGAACCAACCTCCGATGGTTCACTGAGCAACACCACGGAGACGATATCGTGAGAGAAATTGAAACATGTCATTTTAAAAGGAATAACTTTTTTCTTATTTTATATCTATTTTTGTGCATTAGTTTGCCTCATATATATATATATATATATATATATATATATATATATATATATATATATATATATATAGCACTTTAAGATGGGAAACTTTTTTTTTTAATCTGGGGAGAGCCAGGTATTTACCTGGCTGTAAACTTACTTCATTGTGTGACGTAAAAATCAACGTAAACTGCCAAAAGTTTAATCCATGTGCTGCTTTGATGCAGCAGCAGAACTCAAGACCACAGTTGTGTTGACGTAAACACACGAGAGACTCTTGAGATGAAATATCAGTCTGAAGGAAAACTGATGATGCACGATGATCATGTGAACACATTAATCAATCCCTCCTGGATTCAGGTCTTAGTTCAGATTGTTGAGACCTAATTTGTCTGATTTTTGTTGCAGCTTTTCTAAAAAGTTGTGATGGTTTGGTGTTGTGGTGTTTTTAGATGTTTTGTTGCAATAAAGTTCCAGGAGCAACTCAAAGTTGTCAAATGACGCTATGATTATTAAGACATTATAATCCAACTTTTCTAATGAATAAACAGTGAAGAGATGAAACCGGTGTGTTAGAGTGATGTGTCTGGTCTGACGTCTTCACTGACGTATGGTTCAACGTTTCACTGGAAACCTTGATGATGATGACTGGTTAAATATTACAGAAAAGTTGCTGTTATTGGTCAAGTTCATGCTGAATTTTCAGGGATTGGTTGAATGACCAACTATGGAAACGACATCATCACCACAAGCCGTCACAGTCCCAATAATCACTTAACAAATCCGTCTCACTTCCCAACGTCTATTTTAAAAATAAGAGGAAGAATTCAACTGTACATTGACGTCAGATACGATGACTTTTTTTTTATATTTGGTTTGTTTCAAAAGTGTCAGATGTGTTTTGAGCAGATTCAAGTTGAGGAACTTGAAGTAATTATTATTTTAAGATTAGCAGCTTCCGCCACTTCTGTTTTTTTTTTTTTTTTTTTCTGCAGAAGCTGTTATAAACTTAAAAACAACACCCTGAAAATAAGTTGTAACTTCACTGTGTTTATGACAGAAATCACACAGTTGGTTCTTCCTCATCGACAATGTGCGGTTCAACTGAGAGTTTTTCTTCTCCATCATCACCGAGTTCTACTGTCTAAGAACTGACGGGTTTTTCTTTTGTATTAAAGTCTAAACTGCCTTGAGATGTTTTTATATAATTTAACCTTTCACAAATAAAACTGAGTCAGCAGAAGTTGATGCTTGAAGCTGATGGTGATAAAACCAAGTGTATTTTCGATGTTTTTGTTTGGTCGATGTTCCGGCTGCTAAATGTTTTATCTTCACTTTGTGAAGTTGCCACGTCATCCATCTTTATAAACGATCGACAGCTCAGGTCATGAAGTGTAACTGTCACAACATCAGATTTGTTCTTAGAAGTAGAGAAGGTGATTTCCTGTAAGATTTTTAATGCCTTTTGACACCATTAAGGGTTTTGTTGGTAACTCTGTGAGGGAAAACTTTATATTTTTCTTAATAAAACATGTTTGGACTCTTAGTTTCTCTGAGGAAACATTGAACTTCCTCTTTTCACAAAGACTGTTGTTGAGAGGTTATTTTTTGTCATTTTCATCATCCAACTTCCCTATAATTTTGACGTTTAAGAAATCATTTAAGAAATCTATCTGTAAAGTTTCTCTTTAAACTTTATATTGAAATGATTTTAGCTGTATTCTTTATTTTTTTCATGTAAAAACCAAATGTCAAACACTTTTTTTCTTATTTTTTTCTTATGTTTTAAAGTGACAGTGGTGAATCTTGTCATTACTTCTGAAACTCATGACTTCCTGTGATGTTTTGGAAAAAAAAGTGTGAAATAGAAACTAGCTTTGTTCTCATCATTTGTCTCAAGACGTCAGTGAGTTCACTTCTTTAAGAGCAATGGATGAAATTTATATCAATGTTGAACAAGTGAAACCTGTTGATGTAAAACCTCCAATAAACACAGGTAAGAATGAATAATGTGTAAATATGTGTGGTTGTTGTTGTGTAATTCACTGTTCACATTGACTTTATCTGCGTTCAGGTCGCAGGACGTCTGAGGGGAGATTTCACCGAGTCGTTGCTGTCGTTCTGGGGCTGCTCGGTCTTTTCCTGCTGGTTGGACTCATCATCCTCAGCGTCCACTGTGAGTCTGTTCTGTGTTATTTATCACTTTGTTTTGTCTTTGTTGACATTTTTCAACTTTTTTAATCCTCATCTTCTCTAAATCAGCATTCAAACTTAAGTAGAACATAAACTATATTGATCAAATCTAATGAATCCAGACTTCAGTTTTTAATTTGGTTAAATTCAGAAGAGCACATTAAATCATAAAGATACTCGGACATTGTCTGGATTTGTTTTCTGCTTTGGTCGACTGTTTTCTGTAAAACAACAGCCAAGACACTGTTTCACTTCAACTGCTGACTTAACAGCTTCAGTACAAACATCTTTTGACTAGAACAGTTTTATTTTTAGTATTTTATATTTCACAAACATGGATCTTGTTTAATTTCAGATCACGACTCAGTGCATCATTGGGACTCAGACCTTTCCAACCTGACTGAAGAAAGAGACCAACTGAACTCCAGCCTCATCGCAATGACAGAAGAAAGAGACCAACTGAACTCCAGCCTCATCGCGATGACAGAAAAGTTTGAAAGGCTTCAATATTTGTCCAAACAGAGTGAGTGTTCATCTCTCTGACCCAATGAGACTTTATTTATAGCTGTTTGAATCTATTTACAGCATCCAGAACAAATCACAGTGAATCAGTCGAACTATTAAAGATGCTTTAAAGTTTTTACGCAGGGGTTTTCCATGTGCCTGTCACTCAGGGTGTTCATGTGAACATGCTGCGCTCACGTTCAATAGTACATGAAAGTAAAACTCTCATGGTCTTGGGGGAGATTCCGCATTTACCACAACCCACTATAACCACTCTATCGTATGCAGCGGTTTCAAAGATTTGCATGAAACTTAAATGACTTTTAACAGGATTAAGATCTTCACTAGTAGTGGGTCTATAAGCTGCACCTGTTTTTTCAGCCTCTTATCTATGTCTGGCCCACAGCGGCGGCTTTCTCCCTGCAAAGGAAACTTGTTTCTGCTTATATTGTTGATGATCTTGTAGTTTTGGTCATGATCCAAAGTCATGACCTTAAGTGATGGTCAGTTGCCTCAACTAACAGTCTGATGAGTCAGGATAAGGAGTGGTGTAAAATCATATTAACTCAAGTTTTTAAATTTACAATTTGGATTTAACATCTCCAGAACTATCTGTCTTTTTGATTGTTAATGTTTCTTGTTGCTTTTAGAGAAATCATGTCCTGCTGGATGGACGATGAACAGATGCAGCTGTTACCTCCTCTCCACAACATCTGGTTCCTGGGAAACGGGCAGAAACGACTGCAAAGCTAAAGGAGCAGATCTGGTGGTTATAGACAGTAATGAGGAGCAGGTACAATGTGTCTCTAAAACATGAGCTTTAATATTCTTTACTGTGTCACTGATATGTTCATATAAACACTAAAAACTTCTCTATGTTCAACAGACATTTGTTGTTGGATTCACTTCGAAACCAACCTGGATCGGTCTGAATGACCTGGAGGAGGAAGGAGTCTGGAAATGGGTCGATGAAACACCTCTGACTGTGACGTAAGTCTCCACTTTGGTTTGGATGATAAATGTTTATATATATATATCCTTCTCACCCTCCTGGGTGGTATCTTTGTGTGTTATTCTCAAGCTCGGGTCCTCCCTGGGAGTTTGAGGGTTCTGTACAGTATCTTAGTTGTTCCTGTGCTCTTCTGGACTGAGGCTTTAGATGTTGTTCCTGGGATCTGTTGGATCCAGTCTCCCAGTTTGGGGGTCACGGCCCCGAGCGTGCCTACTACCACAGGGACCACGCTCGCCTTGACCTTCCACATCTGTTCCAGCTGTTCTTTCAACCCTTGGTACTTTTCAACCTTTTCATGTTCCTTCTTTCTGACGTTGGCATCAGCTGGTATCTCCACATCTATCACCACTGTCTTCTTCTGCACTTTGTCTAGAGGCGTCATGTTTGTGTTTTCCACATTTTTCCATCTCATTCTTGTGGTTTTAACATCTCAGAAACAACATGAGGGAATTTATTCAAATTGGTAGAAACATCAACTTTGTGAGGTCTCATCTCTTAATTTTGCACAAAAGTTCACAATTAGTTTTTGGTGGCCGAAGGTCAAGGTCAATTTTAAACTATCTGAAATCTGAAAGTGATATTTTCAAACCATGATGATCTTGGAGGGAAGAGGATGAAACGTCAAGTTACTGTGACCTCACAATATGTTTTGTTTTCGCCTCATGAATGTGATTTGTGTGAATACTTTCTGCTACTACTAATTCTGCACATCGTAATTTCACATCTTAAACTTCTTACTCTCATAGTTGACGTTTGTTTTTCTGTGATCGTTTTGAGTCGAATCCCCTCGTCACTGATTAGTTGAGTCAATAATCTCTTTTCCAATGACCTTCCAGGTACTGGAACCACCAGCAGCCTGATAATGGTGGTCAAGGAACAAAGTTTGGTGAAGAAGACTGTGCACAGATCAGAACTGGCACCAGCACCAACTGGAACGATCTGTCATGTAGCACTTCTCTGCACTGGCTCTGTGAAAAATCACTGTAAAGTTCCAACTTTTTTTTTTTATTTTATTTTAATTTTTAGTCCCACAGTTAGAAAACCGCACATGTTTTATGCTTGTAAATGCTTTTACACTTTAAGCTACGATCATGAAAAGTTGTATGTTGTATGTTTTTATTTGTGTAAAGGATCAAGCTGCATATAAATCACAGCTAAATGATTGAGTGCTACTTTGAAACTAAGCTATAGATGATAATGATAATAATAAAATGACTCAACTCAGTTTATTTTTTCTGAAACTGAACGTTTTACTAATTCAACTTCTGTGTCCCTGCGATCATACAAACAGCTACAACTCCAACAGACAAATCAGTACGTCCCTTCTGTCCTTAATTTTATTGATCTTATTGATTTTAATCATTAAGATAAAACCTGAATCCTTCAGTTCTTGGGTTGATGTGGATCCACCAACTCCACCTGGAGCGACTCCACACAAACTGAGCTCAGAGACATGATGAAGCTCCAACATGGAGATCCAATTACACCTTACACCTGATCAAACTTATATAACTTTTGCTGTGCAGAAGTGAGGCTGAAGATGGCGCCATGAAGGTTTTTGTCTCCCCAGATTCTGGAGCCATAAAAAATATGTTTTTAGACTATGGTTCAGTCTTTGTTCAACCAATTTTGATTCCATTTTTTCTAACAGTTAGATTTATTTTCTTATGATATTTTCTTTAATAGAACATTTAAACATAGAAACATGACCAGATTTTCAATAATGGAAAACTTGGACACCTCAAACACAGTACAGTTATAGAACAACAATTTCCTTCTTTTCACATCTAACATCTTAGTAAAAATACAAAAACCTTTGTATATTCAGTCATACATTTGGACATAATGCCACAGAACATCCTGTTATGTTTGACAAACTAATAATAATGTGAATTTGTAGCATATTTTTCTATTTTCTTTCTAAAATGATGACAAAGTAACTTTCACCAATCCAGACATTGTAGTTTACACAACAGGAGACCACTGACATATGAAGTGAATTTGGTGACACAGTTATTCAATATTTTTGGTGTTGAACTTTGTAGACGGTCCCTGAGCAATCTTCCTTCAGTCGACTGTTAATGGACAAATGCAACTGCTACAAGACAGAGAACAGCTGGTTTGATGAAAACAGGTTGTAGCTCAAGGTCTACCTTAGTACAGTTACAAAGAGGTGTGTTTGTGGTTTTATTTTTCTACCGATTTACCGATTTATTTTCTACTATCTACCGAACTCTAATCAAATTCATAATACCAAAGGTTTTTGGTGTCAACCCACTACACCCTACTTTGGCCTTGCAGGTGCTGCATATTGCAAACTTGTTGTCTTCTTCAAACACATTGAAAAATTTCCATACCACTGACATGTTGTTCCCTGGACCAGTTCTACATGTGCTGCTGATGTTGCAAACATGCTGATTGTGTTGCTGTTGATTTACTATGCGACTGGTCGCTAGTCATGTGAAACCAGCCAGTTTCAGTCACCAGACGATTAATCGGTACATCCCTAATAAACACCTTCAGCCTCAGGTCTGTAGGGTTGTTCAGACGTCACTGTGTCTTTGTAAATCTGCATCTTTCCCCTGATTTCAGCCTGATCATTCTGCCATTATGATTTCATAAGCTTGAAACATTTCACAATTGTCGTTTTATCCTTCACAATACTGAAACATAATTTAGTCATATCCATTATTGATTGAGATGCACAACAAGAACTTCTGCAACAACTAGTTGAACTTCCATTGTTACTTCCTGTTTTCTTTATCGTATCGTGACACAATGTCTGGACTGTAAATATAAAAAACATGTATAAAACCATGATGTTAGTAAAATTACCAATCTTCTCTGAAAATTACAAAGGATTAAATTAGACCTCATGTCTGAAACCTTTATTTACCTGTAATTAATACATACATTAACTAAAAGTCACTTTATTAGAGAATCACTCAGTCCCTGGTCATGTGTGTTGGTCTAAAACTAGAATAAAGAACTGGTCCTTGGTGCAGTTTGAAAATGACAAAGACTTTGCTCTGTTTCACACAAAGACATATTCATCAGTATCCAATCTCCAAATGTCTTAATTGTCAATTATGTTCCAAAAATGAATTACAGAACTACAAATCACCATATTGACATTTGATTAAAATTGAAACTTCTGTGATTTCCTTAAACTGTGAGGTTGAGCTGGCACAAAGGTTTTACCTTCACACAAACTGAAAAAGATGTAACTTCCTCAAAAATGAAAATTTAATGAAGTGAAATCAACATGAAAGAGACTATCAGTGACATGAACCACGAGAACAACATAAACTGTCTGAGACACGTAGCAGGACACATTCAGAGCAATGGAGGAAATTTACATCAACGTTGAACACATTAAACCTGTCAACCCAAGAGCTTCAACAAGTCAAACAGGTAAAAACATTGAAACACTGAGCTGTGAATAAATGTGTGTTATCATCTGTTATTACTGTATAACTTCCTGTACTCACTGGTCTTTCCTCTGTTCAGGTCCCAGCAGGTCTGAGAGCAGGTTTCATGGAGCTGTTGTTGTCTTCCTGGGTCTGCTGAGTTTCTTCCTGCTGGTCGGACTCATCAGCCTCAGTGTCCACTGTGAGTCTGGTTCACATCTATTTTAGTTTTTCATGTTATGTTGTTTTGCCATGTCTTTATGTTTTTAATAGTTTTCATTTGATTTTCTATCTTTTCCTCATCAACAGTAATTGTTCATTTCAGAGCTGTAGTCCAAACATGTTTGATCATGTCAAAACTAATTTATTTTATTTAGTATTCATTTAATTCTATGATCCTGTAACAAACATAAATGTGTCTCTATATTTATTTCAGACTATAACTCTGTTCAGCGTTCAGCTGCAGAGTTCTCCAGTGTTGTATCCAATCTGACCGAGCGTCTTCAGACCAGTGAGAACAAGACTTCTTCCCTGGCTGAAGAGAGAGACCTGCTGAAAACCAAACTGACTGAAAAAACTGAGAAGCTGAAAAAGCTTCAGGTTTTGTTCAAACAGAGTGAGTACTCACCTCTGTGGTAACCTCTGAGATGCAGCTGTCAGTGGTTTAACCACAAAAAGGAGGAAATACAACCATATACCACCTGCAGTCATGGTTAATGTGTGTTTGTCTGATCCTTTCAGAGACAACGTGTCCTGCAGGATGGACAATGTTCAGTTGTTCCTGTTATCTTCTCTCCAGTCAGTCTGGTTCTTGGGAAACAGGCAAACGAGACTGCAGAGACAGAGGAGCAGATCTGGTGATCATAGACAGTCATGAAGAGCAGGTAGTGTTTTAAACACAGCTGTTGTCCTGCAGTGTGTGGTTCTTAAACACTCCGTCATTCTGTAGATGTGTTTGTCCAGTTCATTGTCTATATGATGTTGGATGTGGTTTATAGCAGGTGATATTTATCTTAAGTTCTGAGGTTTTGATAACCAAGTTTTAGTTCTTCCATACGGAGCCAAAATAATTTGCTGGATAATTTATCAAAGACAAGAATTCTCAGTAGGAACAAGTGGTTCTTGTGAATCAGGTTCCCTTTCGTTTATCTTGAACAGAAATTCCTCACTGAATCAATCATCAACCAAGAGACTTGGATTGGTTTGACTGAGAGATACCATGAGGGGACCTGGACATGGATCGATGCAACTCCACTTGTTGTGGCGTAAGACGAACAGCAGAGAAACAAAGCTCCAGATAGTTTTAACATGGACACTTCCTATTTCTTTGGGTGTTAGCGTTAACACTGTGAAGACTTCACTTTGTGTGTTTAACCTCCTAGGTACTGGCAGAAAGGGCAGCCAGATAATGGTAATGGAAATCCTCGGTGGGGCAGAGAGGACTGTGCAACGATCCAAAGTGGCTTGAAAACTGAAGAGAACTGGAACGATCTGTGGTGTTTAACCTTCAAACATTGGCTCTGTGAAAAAAGGATGGAATGAGTTTACATTTACTGTAAATTATGATTCTGAAAAAGGTCTTTAGACCTTTTGCAGAATGATCATCAGCAAAAGGTCTTTAAAGGTCTTCTATATGTGTGATAAATAAAGATAAAGAGTTTCTGTTAGTTTATAAAGGGATGGAGGCTTTTTATCCTGTAAATTTACAACCTTTGACTTAGAAAATGTTCCTGTGACATTGATAGGACACATACTTTGGCTCATTATGTTCATGTTCTTAACTCTAGTTGGCAGATAAACAGAAATACAGGTTCAACTGCTACCACCTATAGAACGTATGTCACTTTACTAAGGAGAAAAAGTTTTCTCAGAAAACTGTTCCTAAAATCAGGAAATGAAAACAGGACCTTTTAGTAAAATGTCATCTGTTACAACTGTGAAACTTCCACAAATGTTGAATTGAGGATAGAAGTTCCTCCTTTACATGAACTGTGAGACAGATACTGAGACTCTCAACGCCAACATTAAACCATCATTTCATCATGTTATTACAGTACAGGTGATGGTACAATGTCATGTCAGGATATGTAGAAAACAACACGGCAGAATAACAGATAGATACATGGATAGATTGATACACTCAACTGCAGCCATGTGAAAGAAGATATCACCTTATGAAGGAGTAAAGATGTTCTCATAAGTTAATAATAATAATAATAATAATAATAATAATAAAATAACCATAATTTATTTGTATAGCACCTTTCATACAAACAATAAAGCTCAAAGTGCTTTACAGTGAGAATTTAAAGATGATAGAGAGAAAATACAAATAAATAGAAAATAAAAGGTTAGAAAGAAATACAAGAAATAAATAAAATGTAATAAATTAAAGACAAAAATACAATAAATAATTAAAATCGGGTAAAAACAAAGTAAACTAGAGATGAAATACAATAAGAAAAGTACAACAGAGCTAGTTAAATGCTAGCATTCAGAGGAACGTTTTAACCCTTGTTTTGAAGTTATCCAGTGAGCTTGTTGCTTAATATCTATGGATAATGTGTTCCAAAGTCTAGTGACATAATTAACAAAGGCTGCATCCCTGATCTTCTTGAGGCCGTTGCTGGGAACCTCCAATAGAGCAGCAGCGGATGATCTCGGTGTTCTAGAGGGCACATAGCTGACAAGGGGTTTGTGATGTAGTTTGGTCCTTGTCCAAAGCAACTAAAACTGGACTAATATGTTCTCTTCTCTTGGTTCTGGTTAACAGCTGAGCTGCAGAGTTTTGGATGAGCTGAAGTCTGTCAGTGGCTTTTACTAGAAGGCCAGTAAAGAGTGCCTTGCTTGAGATGAAGGCATGAATTAGCTTTTCGGCATCTTTCTGATTTATAAACGGCCGAGCTTTAGCTATGTTTCTGAGGCGATAAAATAATGTTTTTTTCACCTTGGTGATGTGTGAACTAAAGCTGAGATCAGGATTGAAAATGACACTAAGACTTGTGACCTCAGGTTTAATCCACTGAGTTAACTTCCCCAGATTATTGAGCAGCAACTGTCTTTTTGTTTTGGGGCCAACAAGGGGGATCTCAGTTTTATCTTCATTTAATTTCAGGAAATTTTTGCTCATCCATTAGTTTATTACTAGTAGACAATTGGTGATGGAATCAATCATTGCAACATAATTTGGTTCTGCAGATATGTACAGCTGAGTATCATTGGCATCGCTATGGAAACATACATTGTGCTCTCTGATGATGTCACCAAGTGGTAGCATGTATGGTGAGAATAACAACGGGCCAAGGCAGCTCCCTTGTGGGACCCCATAGTGACTGTCATGTTTCTCAGGTACATGATCTCCAAGGCTGACATAAAACTTTCTCCTTTGATGTTTTGAATCAGTTTCAGACACAGTCAGACAGACCAACCCATTTTTCGAGACGACTGATTAGGACATCGTGGTCAATTGTGTCAAATGCTGCACTTAGATCTAAAAGGATGAGAACTGACACCTTATTCTCATCGTAGTTTAGTCTGAGATCGCTGGTTATCTTGGTGGGGGCAGTTTCAGTGCTGAAACTCCTCCAGGATACCATTTTCTTTTAGGAAACATTTTTTTTGGACTGAGATGATCTTTTCAAGTAGTTTGCTATTGAACGGGAGGTTGGATATCGGCCTGTTGCTACTCAGCCTGTTGCTATTTAAGTTAGGTTTCTTTAATAGTGCTTTTAAAACAGCTGTTTTGACGGAATCTGGGAAGATACCTATTCTGAGTGAAGTATTTATGATGTTCAGGACATGACTTGAAACACTGATAAACACTCACTTAAAAAATGCAGTTACAGCATCAATGCGGGAGGTGGAGGAGTTGCACTTAGTGACAGTGTTGCAGTGCTCAGTCACTATAATACATCGAAATCTGTCCATGGTTACATTACAGTTTTGTGATTTGCTCAGATCATCTGAAAGTACAGTGGTGTCAGTACTGGCTCTGATTGATGTTATTTTATCATCAAAATATTGTGCAAGTTCCTCACACTTTGCTGCTGAGGACTTTAGAGGAGCAGGGGCAGTGTTGAGCAGCTGGTCAATAGCTGAGAACAATACTCTGGAGTTTCCAGCGTTCTCTGTAATAATTCTGGAGAAATATTCTTCTTGCCATGCTAGGCTGCTAGGCTTTAGTTTACTTACACCACAAACCAAAATCAGGAAATAAAAACAATGGTTCCTCCTTTACATGAACCGTCCCAGAGCAAAGACTCTGAGACACGTAGCAGGTCACATTCAGAGCGATGGAGGAAACCTATGTCAACTTTGAATGTACCAAACCCGTCAACACAAGATGTTCAACAACTCAATTCATTTTATTTCATTTACTACATGTCATTTACTGTAAATTATGATTCTGAAAAAGGTCTTTAATAGAGTTATATATAATAGAGTTTAATAGAGTTATATATAGAGTTACTATATGTGTGATAAATAAAGATAAAGAGTTTCTGTTAGTTTATAAAGGGATGGAGGCTTTTTATCCTGTAAATTTACAACCTTTGACTTTTGAAATGTTCCTGTGACATTGATAGGAAACAGACTTTGGATAAAGATGTTGACACTGCTTTAAATGATTTAAAGTCACAATTATTAAATAAATGATCCTGACCACAAGGAGACTGCAATTACGTGTTTGTCTCATAATGTTATTTAGTTGGATAGATGAATATACAGACATAGAAATACAGGTTCAACTGCAACCACCCAAAAAAACATGTCACCTTATGAAGGAGTAAAGATTTTCTCATAAGATAATGTTAGTTTGCTTACACCACACCCAAAATCAGCAAGTTGAAATAAAGGTTCCTCCTTTACATGAACCACCCCAGAGCAGAGACTCTGAGACACGTAGCAGGTCACATTCAGAGCGATGGAGGAAACCTATGCCAACGTTAAACCCGTCAGTACAAGAGCTTCAACACCTCAAACAGGTAAAAACATTGAAACACTGAGCTGTGAATAAATGTGTGTTATCATCTGTTATTACTGTATAACTTCCTGTACTCACTGGTCTTTCCTCTGTTCAGGTCCCAGCAGGTCTGAGAGCAGGTTTCATGGAGCTGTTGTTGTCTTCCTGGGTCTGCTGAGTTTCTTCCTGCTGGTCAGACTCATCAGCCTCAGTGTTCACTGTGAGTCTGGTTCACATCTGTTTTAGTTTGTCATTTATGTTGTGTTTCCCTGTCTTATATTGTTACCTGCTTTTCTGGATTTTCCTTATCAAGTTCATTTCAGGGCTGTTCTCCAACTATGTCTGATCATGCCAAAACTAGTTTATTTATTTTATTTGGCGTCTAGTTCTCTGATCGTTTAATAAACATAAAGATGTGTCTATAAATATTTCAGATCATTACTCTGTTCAGCGTTCAGCTGCAGAGTTCTCCAGTGTTGTATCCAACCTGACCGAGCGTCTTCAGACCAGTGAGAACAAGACTTCTTCCCTGACTGAAGAGAGAGACCTGCTGAAAACCAAACTGACTAAAATGACTAAAGAGAGAGACCTGCTGAATAACAAACTCACTAAAATGACTGAAGAGAGAGACCTGCTGAATACCAGACTGACTGAAATAACAAAGGAGCAGAAAAAACTGCAGCGTGAGTATATTTTTACTATTTCATACTTCAGGTTGAAGCTGTTACATGCTGACACTTTCTGCCTTATACCATTAGTTTGTTGTTGCCTTAACTGCTATAAAATTCACTAAAATAACTGAAAAGAGACTGAAAAGGGTGAGTCACATCTATGATGACATGTTACTTGAATTTTTAGTGTCAGTTCTCCGAAATGTACCACTACACATTGAACTTCTCGGGTTTGATTCAGCACATATTCCTGACATTTTCTGCCTTCTACCATCAGTTTGTAGTCCTCTTAGTTGCATCACTTTTTTCTCATTTGTCTTTAGCTCATTAATCTAATTTGAATGCACCTCCTGTTTGTTATGGTCTGGGTAGCTCACAGACCGAGACTGTGAATGATGAATGAATTTTAAACCTGCATGCATATATACACTTGCTGCTGCATCTTTCCACCAAGTTTGTTAGAGAGACAAACCAGGGATATCAAAAAGTTCTAGAGCCAGAACGGCTTTATCTTTTTACATACGACAGCACAATTTAGTGCAGTCATATGTAAAAGTCGTATATGCCTATTTAAAGATGAACTATGCAAGATTTTTAGGTTCCTGTATCATGTTGGTAGTCAGTGTGATGGTTAAATGAATCTCTCTCCACAGATGTTCATGATGGGAGAGTTTAGCAGCACAATGTTGTGTATAGATTTGCAACAGGCTTTCGAGGTCATTTTTTCCCGTTTGGTCGGCATGTTCAAGGAGTTACCCAATCAGATCTGATGTTTATATAAACCCCACCCATTTAAAAAGCCGTCATAAGTAGTCGGATGCCTGGCGTCATGTAATGGGACGTTCAGCTCCTGTTTCTGTTCAATTAAATGTTTTGCCACATATCATGCATCTTGATCTCAGCTTTACTTTGAGACTGTAGGAGGAGCTTCATAGAGAAAAAGTGACCAGACTTGTGTAGTGTTCCTTTAATTAGCTGCTGCTACAGTAGGAGTAAGTGGCATGAATCTATATTTTTGAAATGATAGATTCTTCTGCTTTTAACCACTATGTTTTGCTTTTGGTTGTGCATTCACTTATTGTGATTTGACCATCCTTTACAGAGAAATCTTGTCCTGTGGGATGGAAGAGGTTTGGTTGTTCCTGTTATTTTCTCTCCAGTGTGACAGGCTCCTGGGATGAAGCCAGACAAGATTGTAGAAACAATAATGCAGATCTGGTGGTGATCAACAGTCCTGAAGACCAGGTACTGTTCGTGTGTGTTTGAACAGTCACATGCAAATAAACGTTGATCTTACTCTGCTCTTATAAGTCTTTGATTGTAAATCAAAGTTTTGCACAAAGCAGGGGTTCTGAGACATATGTATTGGACATTTACAGAAATATGGAACAGATCGCGTCCCATATTGGTTCAATACGGGATGTGATCGTGATTTGGGTTGGTTCTCAAGCATAAAGTAAAATATCTAACCATTTCACCACCACCTCAGTGCACAATTATTTTTTTTATTTTTGTCAAACAGGAGTTTGTCTCTAAAATCACCACACAAGTAACAGATGCTTGGATTGGTTTGACTGACAGAGACCAGGAGGACACCTGGAAGTGGATCAACCAGGCTCCACTGTCTGTAGGGTAAGTCAGAGATGTGACTTCATACACAGTGTGACATGCAACCACCAATGACACATTTACCCAGTGGTAGCAACAGATGGTGATGTCTCCTCAGCACAGTCAGTGGATTAGAACATGTATGAATCATAGCTCATCATGAAGGTAGAGATATTCCAAGTATAATGAGGCTCTCCAATTCAAGGCTTTTACATAGAAACCAACATCTGTTACATTCCAGTGGACAAGAGGCTGTGGTGCAAAAATCTTGAGGAATATTCCAGAAAAGTTTATGAAACTCAAAAATAAAAGAAAATTTCCATGCAGAGGAAGGATTAGAGTCTAGAAATGAAACTGACTGATGTCAACTGATGTCAAGAGTAAATGTCAACAGTATTTGTTTAATTATTCTCTTGCTTACTGCTTGTGTTGGGTTTTATTTATTACCAGTTGTCATGGTTCAGGTCCTACAGGTACATGTCCCTTCATCACATTGGTCTGCACTGTTTAAATCTTTCCTGTTAGAAATCATTGACAGTGCTCACATTCAACATTCAACAACACTGTTATTGTTTTCTTTTCTTTTTTTGTCTGTTAGGTACTGGGAACCTGGAGAACCAAATTATGATGATGAACCAAATTATGATGATGAACCAAATTATGATGATGAACTAAATTATGATGATGATTTACAAGAGGAAGAAGACTGCGTCCAAATCATAATTCAAAGTAACCATTTGCACAACTGGAATGATGTAAATTGTGAAAGTCGTCTGAATTGGATCTGTGAGAAAGATCTGTGATTGACATGAAATTGGTTTTCTGATCAAGATTTAACCATTAGATTGTAAAAGAGGAAAGCCAAGCTTCTTTACCTAAGTAACTTGGCTGAGTTGTTGCTGTTACACTGAGACTTAATGAGGCAAAATGAGACTTTACTTGTATTAAAATGAAGAAAAGACAATGTGTTTGTTCTACAACTTCATTTACTCTGCAGCTTTTCTTTGTGCAATAAAATACTTTTTGAAAGCAGTTTATCTGCTCTATTTGGTTTGATTTTCCATGATGTGTTAGATGTTTTACTCCAATGAAAACTGTGACTTCCTCAAAACTTACGAGGTGATGAAGTGAAGAGAATTGAAATCTGTCAATAACTCATCAGATCTTCAACAAAACAAACAGGTAAAAACATTCAGACATAAATAAATCTGTTATGATCTGATATCACTGTCTAAAATGTTCACTTATTAACTACATCCACCTTTTTGTCTTTTCCAGCTTGTGTTCAGACACCGGCATCAACCACTCGTCCCCTGATGGCCTCCAGGCTGAGAATATGACCTTCAAGTAATCATCTCAAATAACTAAGTAAAGAGTCTATAATAAAAAACTTGGTTAGTTATTTTTTAGTCTTTTCATGTAGTTTTAACAGATATGAAACACAGAATGTTGACATAAACATTTCGTATAATAATCTATCATTTTATATATTTGATGTAGCTGCAGGTTTTATTTCTTTGTTTATGTTCTTCACCAGTCTGTTTGCAGGTGAGTGCACAAGAAAGACCATTTTTACAACAATGATTTATGTTTAAACAAAGATTCATAGTAAAGTACAGTAAAGTAACTGTAAAATTATTAGTGATGAGAAATGACGGCCCTTATAGTGACATGTCTTTATATTTCTTCACAATGCTGCCAAAATAAATAGTAGTATTTGCCAAATGAGAATAGAAGTTTGAAACTTACAGAAAGATTTTGTCCTCCAGGATGGACGATGCTCAAGTCTTCCTGTTACTTCCTCTCCACCACATCTGGGTCCTGGGATGAGAGCAGACAGAACTGTAGAAAATTCAATGCAGATCTTGTTGTGATCAACATCTTCTGTGATCAACATCCTCACATCTTCAAAAGAAGATGTGAGGTGTATGAAAAGAGACAAAGTGGTCAAAAAAATTAGTTAATAATTCAATAATTGACTGACCAGGAACTATAGGACCTACATGGAAAACTTTACAAGATCCTAAAAAAGTTCATACACAAAAAGGATGAAATGAGTTTACATTTACTGTAAATTATGATTCTGCGAAAGGTCTTTAATAGAGTTACTATATGTGTAATAAATAAAGATTAAGAGTTTCTGTTTATAAAGGGACGGAGGCTATATTGACAGGCCACATACTTTGGATAAAGATGTTCACACTGCTTTAAACAATTTAAAGTCACAATTATGAAATAAAACATCCATAATAGATAGATGGATGGATAGATAGATATGTTCAACTGCAATCACCTGAAAGAAGACATCACCTTATGAAGGAGGAAAGATGTTCTCATAAGATGATGTTAGTTTGTTTACACCCACATTCAGAGTTCAGATTTGAAACTAGTGTGACTTCCTTAAACTGAAAAAGACTCTGAGAAAAGTAACAAGTCACATTCAGAGCGATGGAGGAAATTTATGCCAACGTTAAACCCGTCAGTACAAGAGCTTCAACACCTCAAACGGGTAAAACATTGAAACACTGAGCTGTGAATAAATGTGTGTTATCATCTGTTATTACTGTATAACTTCCTGTACTCACTGGTCTTTCCTCTGTTCAGGTCCCAGCAGGTCTGAGAGCAGGTTTCATGGAGCTGTTGTTGTCTTCCTGGGTCTGCTGAGTTTCTTCCTGCTGGTCGGACTCATCAGCCTTAGTGTTCACTGTGAGTCTGGTTCACATCTATTCTAGTTTGTCAGTTATGTTGTGTTATGTTGTGTTTCCCTGTCTTTATGCTTTTAAATAGTTTTCATCTAATTTTCTGTCTTTTATTTATCAAGTAATTGTTCATTTTATGATCCTGTAATAAACATAAATGTGTCTCTATATTTATTCCAGATCATTACTCTGTTCAGCGTTCAGCTGCAGAGTTCTCCAGTGTTGTATCCAACCTGACCGAGCATCTTCAGACCAGTGAGAACAAGACTTCTTCCCTGGCTGAAGAGAGAGACCTGCTGAAAACCAGTCTCACTAAAATGACTAAAGACAGAGATCTGTTGAATACCAAACTGACTGAAACAACAGAGGAGCTGAAAAAACTGAGTGAGTCACATTTAACATGGTGCTTGAATTTCTATCACCACCTAGAAATAAATTCACTCTGTACTTTCTTATTACCTTCTTTTTTTGTTCTGATGTGAATTGTGTGTGTTGAGTTTATTGCTGGATGTTGAAGAGCCATAGAAGAAAAAGCGTCAATGTACTTCTGCTTTTTTTTTTTACAGTCACTTCAGATGAGGAAGTGTTAACACAGTTGATAGAATTAAAAAACTAAAACTACATTTTTAGTGTGAATGGTCTGTCTATATGTGTTAGCCCTGTGATCAGCTGTTGACTTGTCCAGGATGTACCCTGAGTACAGGATCAAGTGGTAGAAGATGGATGGAAAACTACCTTCAATTAAGATGAGGAACTGTGAAATTAATCAATGATGATTTTTATTTTGTCCCACTGATGATTAAATGTAGATTTATTAACCATTGTTGAGAACATGTTGAACTGGAGAAAACAGTCTCACCTACAGGACGTGTGTTGAACCTACAACTGCTCATGAAGGAGATGGGTCCTGTTTGATGTTTAATGTCTTAAGTTTGACTTGTCTTCCAGAGAAAACGTGTCCTGCAGGATGGACGATGTTCGGTTCTTCCTGTTATCTTCTCTCCAGTCAGTCTGGTTCTTGGGAAACAGGCAGACGAGACTGCAGAGACAGAGGAGCAGATCTGATGATCATAGACAGTCATGAAGAACAGGTACGAAACCTTTATCTGTTTTAATGTGTCTGTGTCAGATCTCATCATTTGTCTGAAACTCAGGTGAAATAAAAACACTTGAAATTAGCAGAGATTGAAATCAAATAAATTAAATTACAAAGGTGGAAAATTCCTGCGATGTAGTTTGATAAACACATTCGTGTGTGTGTGTGTGTGTGTGTGTGTGTGTGTGTAACCAGACATTCTTATCTGACTTCATGAACAAACCCACATGGAGCTGGATTGGTTTGACGGACGTGGACGAGGAGGGAACCTGGAAGTGGACTGATGAAACTCCACTGACTCTGAGGTCAGGACTTGAATGTTTATTTGTTCTGAGCTAACTAGCTAACATGGAAACCTTGTTGTAGTTTGAATGTTGCTCAGGATTTCATTTCTCTGAGACTCTGGTCATGTGAGAGGTTAACATTGTATCAATCCTCTTGTTCATCAACCTGTTAGATACTGGGCAGAAATCCAGCCTGATAATGGTGGTGGAGATCCACAGTGGGGTGAAGAAGACTGTGCACAAATAGAACTGGGACAGAAAAATGGAAAAAACTGGAACGACGTGTCATGTAACGCCTCCGTGCAATGGATCTGTGAGAAGAAAATGTTTTAGTGCAGCTGTGTTATCTACAAAGTAAGACAGTGTGAATGATGCAGATTTGGGAGAAAGCAGTTAAAGTTAATCTTCAGTGTCTATAACCTCTATGATAGTCAACTAAACACATCATCAAATAACTTCACACTTGCAAATTTACTTATTTAATTTAATTAATTACAAATTTAATTCAGTATTAAACATATCACTCAATGAAACATTTTCTTTAGGAAAAAAATGAAGGATGTGACGTCTGTGTTGTAATTCTCATTTTGACCACAAGAGTCAAACTCCACAACTCCTGAAAATGAATGAAAGGAAAAAGGACACACTGTGTTGTACTTTGTGTCATTGGACTATAAGAATAAAGTTGACCCTGTTTATTTTTCTAAATATCTCATGATTTGCACAAACAGTTCATGGCTCATTGAAGTTCAGCTCTGATGTTACTTTAATATATTTAGAAGAAAATTAAACAAGATATTGATTAACATCATTTTGTACTTATTTACTTATTATAGACTTGGTTCTTGCTTTGTTCTTTTATTTTATCCAGTTGCTCCTGTAAACTGCAACAATTCAGCTGAAACAGACTGAAGCTTCAGTGAAACCACAGAAATACTGACAGCAATGTTGAGTTGGTGTGATTCATGAATAACTTCAGGAGGAGCAAGTAACAAGCAAGAAGTATCAACAAAAAACATGAGAACAGCATATAAACCTCTTTAAAAAGTTATTTAAAATGAACTAGTTGATTTACTAAAAAACTGACTAATTCTTAATCTGAAAAATGTTTTCTATTCTGCTGTTATCCCTGATATCCTTGATCCATCTCAGTTTGATTCTTCAACGTAAATCATTCCAGTTGTTTCCAGTTAAAATGGCGGCACAGTCCTCAACCAGTCCACCACCACCTCCACTGTTTGGTTCTCCAGTCTGCCAGTAACTGAAAGATCAACAACAAGACAGTAAACACTGTCAGGTCATCAGCACAATGGAAAAACAACACTTGTTGTTACATATCATTATTGGCAGAGTTTAGGGTTAAACTTCCACAAAACAACACACCTGTTGGTGTTTCACAGTTACAGTCAACATTACTGCCTCATGACTGGATCTGGCAGATTAAGTTTGATTAAAGAAACCACAGCACCATCTGGTGGTTTTACTGTGAAAAATACATTTAAAAAATCAGCTCGATCATCACAGTGAATATCTAGATAACCCTAACCCAACAGTATCATAATAACTAAGTCAGAACCCTATTGTACCCTAATAACTCAGAAGGAAAACATTCAAACTATTGCTTATTATCTGCAGATAATAATTACCATAGTCTCGGTAATTAATGGGAATCTCTGATGGAATAAATAAGATAAACTACTTTTTGGCCACCCTGGGCTGATCTTAAATTATCCCGGGCTGAAGCCACAATAAAAATTGGCTGGCGACGCCACAGCAGCTATTATTTGCAGCTTCACGGTAGTAACACATGCAAAAACCTCATTTAAATAGGGCGGTCTCCGCCACGTTTGCACCAGTTGCGCAAGCAATCTTTGTATGTTTGTTGTTTCCAACAGTTTGTTAATGTTCCAACAGTTTTACCCAGTTAAACCAGCAGATGGCGATGTGATTCTCTTAACCTGGATTTTATCTGAAAATGTGAGACAAGTATATCATGTGTTGATTACAAACTGAGTGGTACTGACAGTGGTTTTCAGATCATCTTAGAGTAAACTTAAGGTTTATTTTAAGGTGATGTGAGGTAATTGATGATTTTGATGAATGGATCAGATTCTGATCTGCTGAAACTTTTGAGTCGAGGAGGATAGCGGGTCCAATTAATGAAGACATTCTCTATCGTAGATGAAGAATTTGAACATTTGGCCAAACAACACAAAAACTCCAAAAACTCAAAAACCGGTGCGATTATAAAAAGACGAACAAAAATAATTAATGTTGGCTGGTGAAATTGTGTGATTCCTACAAGATGTTCATGTTCCACATGATACTTGAATATCACGATAACGACATTTGTGATTAGTAGTAACTTCTTATTGTGACTGTAACCTTATTAGAAGAAAGGGTTGTTGGTTATACAACAACCAATAACCAATGGTTATTGTAGTGGGTCTGCTACAATACATATCTGTTTTCCCAGAATCTACTTAACCATTGTTGAACTATGGTTCCCATGTTGTAGAGCTTTGCTTTAAAAAGAAATGTTTCATAGCCTTTATATTGTAACTCCTGGTTCTTTGCTTGATTCATTAATGCAAATCATGTTGATGTGGTTGTTTCAGACACGTACATACCATCCAACTGTGCAATTATTACAGTGTTGACAATTATTAAACAGAAAATATAAGTTTAGTTATAACATTTAAGTATAAAAATCTTGTGAACATGTATCACCACTTCAGTTGATGGTGCTTGTTCCCATCTCATTAGAGTGCTGATTCTCATAATCAGTGTTAGAAGAAAAAGACTGATCCCATAATCCCAGTAATCTACTCTGTGAATTACTTAAACACATTTCAATTGGAGATGCACTGATTGCAGTTTTCTGGGCCGATTCTGATTTAATTTCATCTAACTGCTTTACCACACACACACGCAAAGATTTATTTTCTTATTATCTTTTCTTTCATAGAACACTTAAACAGAAATTTAACCAGATTTTTTTAATAATAGATGTCAATTCACACATGACCGTTGACATTCCTCCAGCAGAACAGTGGTGTCCCTAGTAGGGGCACGTTTCAGGACCCATCCCATGAACTCAAAAATGGGTGGGTACTGTGAACTGATGTTTACTTGTAATTAATACATACAGTGACAGAAAGTCACTTTAGTAGAGAGGAAGCACTCAATCCCTGATCATGTGTGTTGGCCTAATACTAGAATAAATAACCAGTTCTTGGCGCAGTTTGAAAACAAAGAGAAAGACTCTGAACTGTTTTACACGAACAAATATTGTCTTCAGTCTCTAAACGTCTTAATTGTCAATTATGTTCCAAAAATGAATCACAAAAGTACAAATCACCATACTGAATTGATGAATTGAGTTATAAATTTGATTTAACAAACTGTGCCAACGTTTTCTGATCACATATGATGTTTAATTATAATCATAAACCAAACAAAAATGTAATGTTTCTTTTTTGTATAATTGAAACTTGTGTGACTTCCTTTAAATTTAGATAGAAGATTCAGCTGGTACAAAGGCTTAACATTTACACAAACTGAAAAAGACTGTGAGTAGCAGGTCACATTCAGAGCAATGGAGGAAATCTATATCAACGTTAAACCCGTCAACCCAAGACGTTCATCAACTCAAACAGGTAAAAACACTGAAACACTGAGCTGTGAATAAATGTGATTATCATCTGTTATTACTGTATAACTTCCTGTACTCACTGGTCTTTCCTCTGTTCAGGTCCCAGCAGGTCTGAGAGCAGGTTTCATGGAGCTGTTGTTGTCTTCCTGGGTCTGCTGAGTTTCTTCCTGCTGGTCGGACTCATCAGCCTCGGTGTTCACTGTGAGTCTGGTTCACATGTATTCTAGTTTGCTATTACTGTCACCATCATGTTTGTTAATCAGTTTTCAGCTGATTTTCTGTCTTTTTTGGAGCTGTAGTTCAACCATGTTTAATCAGCTCGAAATTCATTTATTTACTTTATGTAGTGTTTGGTGACCCTGTGATAAACATGGTTCGTCTCTATTTATTTCAGATCATTAATCTGTTCAGCGTTCAGCTGCAGAGTTCTCCAATGTTGAAGCCAACCTGACCGAGCGTCTGCAGACCAGTGAGAATGAGACTTCTTCTCTGACTGAAGACAGAGACCTGCTGAAAACCAGTCTGACTGAAACAACTGAGGAGCTGAACAGACTTGAGATTTTGTTCAAACACAGTGAGTGTTCACCTCAGTGTTTTCTACATTTAGCTGTATAGACCCAGGATATCACCACCTAGAATGAAATGTGCTGTCTATTTTGTTATTTCCTACTTACTGTTACTTCCTACTTCCTACTACTTTTGTGTTACATTCACTTCAGATGAGGAAGTGTTAACACACTTAATGACATTTTTAAATGACATTTCTGGTTTTGATGATAATTATTTTGTCCCATTATTGATTAAATGTAGATTTATTAACCATTGTTGAGAACATGTTGAACTGGAGAAAACAGTCTCACCTACAGGACGTGTGTTGAACCTACAACTGCTCATAAAGGAGATGGGTCCTGTTTGATGTTTAATGTCTTTAGTTAGGGCCCGAAGCACCTCCGGTTGGTTTGGCTCAGATTCTTCTTTTTATTTTTTTTTTCCTCCTGCCCGCATACCACATGATCAGTTACGTGATGGCAGGACAGTGCCGACGACATGTGCTGAAGGAATCGTGGCTATCTCATACGGTGGTGAAATGGCGCCACGATAACTTTCTACAAGCTCGCCAGAGGGCAGGAAAAAACACTTAGTATTAGATCCTTCCTGCTGTCTGTGTCTGTCTGCAGACTCTGACACACACACACACACACACACACACACACCTCCCCTCAGTAAACAACCAATCACTGGGCTAGTATGCAAATGACCCAGGTCATAGGTTCACGGAGCAGTGTCAGGTTTCAGTATCTACAGTGAAGGCATCCAGTCAGAGACCAGTAAGACCTTGAAGGAGCAGCAGCAAAGCACAGTGAGTGACCACGTCCTTGGCATGTGACAAACTGGAGACAAATGACCTGTGTCTGACAGACCCCTACATAAAGCATAAGGCTCCAAAAAAAAGATTATTTTTCAGATTTGTAAGTATTGACTATAGTGCGTCAAGTCCTTCTTTAGGTTAAAATTTGATCTGAGAATGAGGCCATGCAGTAAAGCTGAATGTTATGTTGTTGGTTTAAAAAAATCTGGATGAAGGATATTTAATTTTATGTGTTTATTTTATTTTTATTATTAATGAAATATGTCACACATTAGTTAACATAACAGCAAGATGTAACAACTTGCAACGGCAAATATATTTAATTCAATTCAATTCAATTCGGTTTTATTTATATAGAACCAGACAGAGAAAAGAGAAAGAGAAGAGACAGAGGAAAGGAAGGGAGGAGGACGGGGGAGAGGGGGGAGGAAGAAAAGAGGGAGACCGGGAAGAGACAGTAGAGACTAGATGTTTGCAAGTAGTTGTTAAAACAAACAAAAAAAAAATATATATATAAAATGGAAACCACAAGTAGAGTTTACGAGTTTACAATACAAGCCCTCGAGTTTGCACTTCTGCAGAGCGTGCCCATGCGGAAGCTTAGGAAATATATATATATATATATATATATATATATATATATATATTTGATTAGATTTTCTATTAAGTTCATGTTTGCAATTTATAGTTTTTATTCATCGTTGGCTTCTTTACTTTTTATTTTATGTACATTGAAGTTTTGTGTTAGTTTTTATTTTAGCATTATAGTTTCAGGTTAGCTTTGACTTTCTATAATGTTTATTTTTGAGATTTTTTTGTTTTGCATTTAGTTTTTATTTTCTTTTAGGTTTGTTTTTACAACTTATAGTGTTTGTAGAGTTTGATTTTCTTCGCTGTTTGATTTTATTATTTCAATTTAACCTTCTTTTTACTCAATGGTATTTTTTGAATTATGGTGTAAATTTTACACTGATTTGTTTAGAACTTTATTTTAGAAAGAGATGATTTTTAAGATTTTTTAATATTTAAGAGTTTTTTTAAGTTTTAATTTCTGTTTTCTTTATATCTGGGGTATTATTATTATCGTCTCAGGCTACTGGCATATATCCTGCAGTCATACACGTCAGCATCAAAGGAACATTTCAATGGAAACACTCTCATACAACCACAGACCAATTATACAAACATTTCAACGGAACAATACACATACAACCATAGATCCTCTTTTTGTTTTTCACATGTTAACATCAAGTGGACATTTCCACAGGAAATTTACGTTGTAACCTTAATTTTTTCCTCCACCACCTCGGTTGGCCATGTGTAAAGAAGGACTCAAACCTTTAAACCATGACCTGAGAGGACTCGAACCTCCCGATTTGAAAACCTGCCTTTGGAGGTTTCCTACAGGGGGCTCTTACTAGCCCTGTTTCCCAGAAGAGGGCTCTAACTACCTCTTTTAAAAGGGGGCTCTAACTACACCTTTTTCTTTACACGTGTTTGTTGCTTTTAAAAAGACTCTAATCTTTCCGTGGCTTTCTATCGGTCTAGAATTGAGCAGAGAGGGTCAGTTTTCATTAGTCTTTGGTGCTGGTGCACGTCCTAGTTCCAGAATGGAGCGTGGCCAGTAGCAGCTCATTTGCATGTAGGAATTCTAATGAGAAATGGCCTGTTCTGAACCAGATTGGTAGAGAGGCAGGTGAAAATGCCTAATCTGAGAGGTAGTTTCAACAAACTACTTTGGGGACATGTTCAGTGGAGCTCATAGATCTATGTTAACTTGTTGTAAAAAGGGTATAATATGGGACCTTTAAACTGTGATTAAAGAGTTAAACATTTCAGGAATGATCATAACAAAAATGGCCAACACATACTACATAGTTTACATTTTCTGTATGACTTGTTTATTTTCATAAAATTGTTTCTCTCAAATGTCAATATGCCCATGGTATGTACATAACACTAGTGGAAAATATATCAATAAACAGAGTTACAATCTGTGTTCACCACTACTGGGATATGAACTCAGATCACTGGATTCAGAATCTAAAGTGCTGACTGTTACACCACAGAACCTTGCTGCTCCCCCTACTGAACACACTGGTATTACATAATAAGAAGTCTAATTTTCTAGGAGATTTATTGAATAAAGAATATAATAAAATACAATAAAAATAAAGTAGAATGTAAATTGAACACGATAATTTCACAGAGAGAGACAGAAACTTTGACAATATTTGGCCCAAATTTGAAATAATTTGTGAAAATATGTCTCAAAACACTTCTAGAAGTCTAAAAACATAATTCTCATATTTGAGTTTTGATTTCGTGGCCTCAGTTTCCATTTTAGTCAGTGGAGGACAATGATGATGTTGCTGACAACATGACATCATCACTGTCTTCCACTGATGACATCATCTCCTCTAGCTTTGATCTGTCCTTTCATCTCCTTGTTTGACTTTCATCTTTGACACATAAAACATTGTAGATATATATATAAATATTGTAAATAGAGAGCCAAGCTTGTCGACATTAATTCTACAAACCCTTTCTATGCGCGATATTGTGATTTGATACAAACAACACAACAACATAAGGTCAATGGACAGGCAAAAAACACCAACCCCAGAAATGCCTGACATCACGGTTAACGACATCCGCCCAATAGTTGAATCCTTGTTTGAAAGGATGACACAAAAACAATGGCAACTAGTTCAATCAGGTGAGTGCTGTAATGAGACACTTATCATATTTGCGGACACACTTTTACACTTAATATCACTTCTGTCCAGATCTTTGTTAAGATCTCTGACAGGCAGAGTGACACAGATCTCTGAGAACAACATAAGGACAAGCCTGGGAGACTCGCTTTCCCAGAGCTTTTCCGAGGTTTTGAGCAAATTGGAAAAAGACCAGGACCAGGCTGACGATAAAGACCAGACCATCAGCTTGGATCAGCTGACAGACTGCATTGTGGAGGAGGTGACAAACAACATCAACGCTTCACTCTCTATGGCGAGTCTCTCAGCAGAGCCTCCTGTTGGTCGTACCACTCCTCCTGAAAAGCTGCAAAAGATGGTGGGTCATATTTCCAACTTGTTTGAGGTAATCACGGCCCAGATAAAGAGACTGTGCAAACCTCTCAAGTGTACATGGAGAAGAGACCAGACCGTGGACATGAAGATCCTGGACATCGACAGTGATGATGACGATGATGAGGTGGTGGTTGCAGCAAAGAGCCTGCCCTGTGTGGATGAGGAAGATATCAGTGCTGCGGATACTGACCAGTTATCAGTCAGATCTGAACCAGAAGCCACTTCATCAAGCATGTTGCCTCAGGAAAAAACTGAGAGTGATATTCGTAAAGACATCGAGAGTCTAATTGACCAGGAGTTCAGTCCGATTTTGGAAAATCTTTTGGCTGATGTGCCGAACGCCCAGTATGACCAGATGAAGTCTGAAACGTCTGAGGAGATCAGAATGGTGGCACAAGACATCATTGAGTGTCTTATTACGGATGTGGTGAATCTGGTTGAGATAAGTTCAGATGCTGGGGAAACAGGGTCCATGGACTATGCCTTGAATTTCAAAAGAGCCACCAGGAAGTTGAAGAAGTTTTTTGCAAAGAGATTTGAAAAAGCATCTTTTCTTCGGATGGTGACACGGCTTAAGAGCAAATTCCAACAGGCAGGCAAAGTGGAAAGTGCAGAGTCGGTGCAGTCTCTCACAGATAATGTTGAATCTCTACTTCTGACTGAGGACAAAAATCAAGAAGGAGTGGTGAAAGAACAACCTCACACAGTCATCACGGACTCACGTCCACTCAGCAACCACCTCTACTCCTACTTTAACAGGGAGGAAATACTAAGATCACCTGGACAGGCCACCCCCAATACTACTACAATACCTGCTCCTTTGGCCAGTCCTGAAATGTACGCTGACATTCAGAGCGAAGTGATCAGCCACATGTCACTGGTGAACTGGTGGACCACCTCTCAGACTTCCAGCATCCTGAACCGGGTCACGTTTTCTCTGATGGACAACCAGCCGCTGATAACGTCAACAACACAAGCAAGGTCACAGTTGTCCGTCACACCAGCGGTCCAAATTGGGAGTTATACCCCAGCATTGACATCTCCTGCAGAGGCGGTTACAGTTCTTTCAGAGGAGGTTACAGTTCTTTCAGAGGAGGTTACAGTTCTTTCAGAGGAGGTTACAGTTCTTTCAGAGGAGGTTACAGCTCCTGTGGAGGTTGTGGATTCTAGCTATGAATCAACAATGGTGAAAAACAAAGTGTTGGTTAGGATCCTCACTGAAGCACTGGTTGGGCGAGTCTTCAGAAAAGCCAAGGTGGGATGGAGTATTAAAGACCCAAAGGACAGCATCCAGAGTCTTTACCAAAAGATAATGGCCTGCTTGGACAATAAGGATTTCAACCTCATCTCAGAGAAACTCAACCAACTTGACAAGTTAATTTACAAGGACTTATGCAAGACCTGGCCCAGTACATTGCAGGTACTGGCTGAAGTGACTTTAATGACACCAGAACTAGAAGACGCCGTCATCTCATCTCTTAGGCGTCACCTCACACCCCCCAATCCTAGCGCCATCTCTAGATTCTTCTCCTCTGTTCAGAAGGCCTTCTCCAACCCCTTCAGGAGGACGAAATGTTAATTAGACCAACCATTTTCTCCTATAGCTCTTATGGGTTTTTTCCTCCTATGGTATTCACACTAAAAAGTTCTCTGCCTGGGTTCAGGCAGGACTCTAGAGCTCTAGGGACCACTTCAGCAGACATCAAGAGGGCAAAGGTCCAATTCCTGATCCTGGTGGGGTGGGATGGGTTTTCTGGGTACTCCAGTTTCCCCACTTAACACACTTTAGAGTAAAAAATATCAACATTACTGACTTTTTGTCAGATGGCTTTAAGCCCTCAGGACCACATCAGTGTTTATGAGGGTTATGGGTTTTCTCTGGGTTCTCCAGTTTCCCCACTTAACATACTAAATGTTCAGTAAAAAATGTCAATATTACTGACTTTTTCTTAGATGGTTTTAAGCCCTCAGGACCACATCAGTGTTCATTAGGGTTATGGGTTTTCTCTGGGTTCTCCAGTTTCCCCACTTAACACACTAAATGTTCAGTAAAAAATATCAATATTACTGACTTTCTGACAGATGGACTTAAGCTCTGAGGACCACATTAATGGGCATTGGGGTTATGGGTTTACTCACTTTACTCACTTACTAGAGTAATGAAAAACAAAAAACTAAACCCTTTGTCCTTGGAAAGATCCTTAATTGTGCTTTAGTTTACTGTTCAGGGTCTCTATGTTGGCAGGAGCCAGAAGGTAAATGGAGCTACACAGTGTTGGACTGTGTGCTCAGGCTATGAAGTTCCTCTGGCTATGTGTGAGCTCAGTCCGCGTGTTCGTTTGAATTGAAGAAGTAGGAGAAGATATTCGGTCTCAAAAGTCATGTGTTTAATAGGCAGTAGATGAATAAAGCAGTACAGAGCTCTGGGTCAGAGTTCGGTCCCTGGCAACAACAATGTGTGTGTCAGTTCACAAAGTCTGACTGACTGTGCTTTCCCTGACCCAGTAGTTTTATACAAAGATAAGAAATATGTTGCTTATTTGGATTGGTCGCAGGTGATTCGTGATGATTGGTCCTCTGGGTGTGTAGGCTCCTGTTACAAGCCTCAAAACGAGTTACTTGGTCACAGAAGATATATCCTGTTTGCACAGGAAACGAAGAGACAGAGTCATCAGTTGCGTTCCTCATAGCAGGCTGTTAGCTGTCTTTATTAAACAGAATTAACGCTACTTCTTGTGCTCAGTTCCTACATTCACCATGTCATTCAGCCATCATGCTCCCCAAAATGAATGCTACCACAAATGATTGCTAACTGCACATATCAGATTCCCAACATAAAATGAATTTATAAGACATTTGTGTCCTCAAAGTCACATTTTTTACTATTTTAACCAGCTAAATAATGTCTTGCTTGTGCTTTTAACACTTAACTTCTATTGTATAGTTTTTAACCATACTACTGCCTGTTTGAACACATTTTACATATGTAAACAATCATGTAAACTACCCATCAACATCCCATTTTAACCTGAAATAGTAACTTTAGCATAAACATTCAGATAACTCACATAAAACAAAATAAAAATAAATGCACTGGAGCCCCATAAAACCAAATGAAAATATCAACAGACCGCCATTTTCTATAGTTATCCTTTACGCTGGAAAGCGAGACTACATCCACTTCACTTCTCATGGTTTACAACATAATATCTCCATTAACAAACTTCATTCATACATACAAAAAAGTTTTAACACTCCTTATACATGAGTTGTGGTTAGTTAACGCACTTTACTAACCTGTTTGCACAAGAAAAGAAGAGACAGAGTCGTCAGTTGCGTTCCTCATAGCAGGCTGTTAACTGTCTGAGGAACGTCAGCTTGACGCTGCAGATCACAACTACTGCTCGCTAGAAGGGACACTCCCCCTTGCGGTAGTTACAGACGTACACTCCGCTAACATTTATAGAAAACACAATAAATCTGTCTCATTTCTTATAAAAAAAAAAACATATAAAATACAATAACTCCAAAATTTGTGACCATACATTTTTGTAGGTGTCACACTCCCAGTCGTTGATGTCAACACTTGTGTATACTTTATCATGTACACGGACACGATGACCATTATCATCCTGAGAACATGCAAGACATTCAGCGTTGCTATCAGTGTCTTCTGTTCCATGTCAGTGTCATGTCATGTCACCCGTCATTATACTGACTTTTAGATTATGTGGCAGACGTGCACTTGTGGGGCCTGATCCCACAAATTTGTTGGTCTCATTTAAATGAGACCAACAAAAAGATGTCGACAAACAGTGAGCCAGAACAGGTTATGCAGGTAGGAGAAAAAACCCATGGGAAAACCCTGCCAAGAGTGAAAAACCCAAACCCAAACCACAGGGAAAACTCTCCTACCACCCCTCAGAAACTTCAGAAGTTCACAGTGTTAAAAGGCAAGTAGATGAGGCGGCGATTATAAGAATCTGCATAACAGCTCAACAGTTCATCTCTTTCAAAACGCTGTCCCTGCTCTAGGAAGGAGAGGTTGCCAGCACATGAGCCTACTGCCACCCACATCAGAATAAGGAAAAAAAAATCACCAAACTAAGAAATTAATGCTAATGATTACAGTAAAAGAATTAAAATCAAAATCAATTTGAAATTCAAATCAACACATTAAAGAAAAACAGAAGAAAACCAAAACACCAAAAAATAAATAAATTAATAAATAAAAAAATAAAAAATAAACATAAAAACTAAAAGTGAAAACCTAAAAAAAAAACTACAAAAACTCAAACCCTAATAGAAAATAAAAACTAAAACTCAAAACTGAATAAAAATAAAAACCAAAACTAAAATTAAAAAATCAAAATTAAATAAAAAAAAAAAAAAAATAAAAACTACAACGCAAAACTGAATAAAAATAAAACTAAAACTAAAAAGTAAAACCCAAAACCTAATAAAAATCAAAGCTAAAAATAAAAACTAAAGCTTAAAACCTAAATCAAAACTAAAAACGAAACTAAGAGTCAAAAAAAAAAAAAAAACACAAATATCACAATCAGATATAAAATTATCACTATCTCATTAAAAATTAAAACTACAAATTAAACATACCCTATCAAGAACAGTAAAATTTAAGACCTTTCCGTCATAAAACTCCAAAATAAACACTTATGAAATCAAAGTCAAGTTAAAATTATCAGAAGGTAATGTAAAGAAAACAGAAATTAAAACTTAAAAAACTCTTAAATCTTAAAAAATCTAAAAAATCATCCCTTTCTAAAGTAAAAATCTAAACATATCTTGTACATGCTTCCCTTAGGCAACATCATCAGGAAGCACAAAAACTTCCATTGTTATGCAGACGATACCCAGCTGTACTTTCATTGCTTAGATTTTACTGATCTTGATGTAGTCTTAATTTTTAATGAGATATTGATCATTTTTTACCTTTGACTGTGATATTTGACATTTTTCCTATTTTTGTTTTGATTCTTAGTTTTGTTTTTAGTTTTGATTTAGGTTTTGAGTTTTACTTATTTTCAATTTTTTTTTTTTTTTTTTTTTAGTATTTGTTTTTGTTGAGTTTTGAGTTTTAGATTTATTAGTTTTTATTTTGGTTGAGTTTTGACTTTTAGTTTTAGTTATTTATTTATTTAATTATTCATTAGTTTTAGTTTCATGAGTTTTTAGTTTGATTGAGTTTTAATTTTTACTTTGAGTTTTATTTTGAAATTAGATTTTTTTTAGATGTTTACTTTGACATTTATGATTTTTTTTATTGACAGTCGATTTTCTTAAATGTTAATTTTGTTTAGGGTAATAATTTTACTTAGTTTTAGATTTCCTTTGAGGTTTATTTTGAACACCTCGGTGCGAGGACCCTATTGTTTCTGCTCAGATTCTTATTATTAGGGCCCGAGCACCTCTGGTGCGAGGACCCTATTGCTTTTGCTCAGATTCTTATTATTATTAGGGCCCGAGCACCTCGGTGTGAGGACCCTATTGTTTCTGCTCAGATTCTTATTATTAGGGCCCGAGCACCTCTGGTGCAAGGAGCCAATTGCCTCTGCTCGGATTCTTATTATTATTAGGGCCTGAAGCACCTCCAGTGCGATGACCTTATTGTTTTTGCTCAGATTCTTCTTCTTTTTTTTTTTTTCTTCTTGAGGAATGTGGCCCGTTTGAACGCCCCCTTTTGAAATTTTTAAACAAAGGCTTGTGGTCGGCACATAGTTTGAGGTAGACACACCAAAGTTGGTATGTGTGTAGAGCTCATCAAGACAGACAACTCTCGCACGGCATGTCTGTTTCCACGCCCAACAGGAAGTGAGCTATTAGCGTTTGTTTGCGGGTCGACGTTTATGGAATTTAACGTACTGGTCCTAGATGTTTCGTCCAATTGCCGTCAAACTTGGAGTACATGATGTCAACATGTTGCTGATGATATTTGTGTGGGGTTTTTTGATTTTCACTCTATGTTGAAATGGCGACACCTTGAAGTTTAGTAGCTTTTTAATTGTTATAAAAGTGCAAAGTGCTATAAATGACGTGTCATTTGAAATAGACACACGAAACTTCGTATGTGTGTAGAGCCGATGTAGACAAACAACTTTCGTGCTGCGTGACCCTAGCTACACCCTACAGGAAATGAGATATTGCCGTTTGTTTGCGTTTGATCACATGATCAGTTTCTCTAAAACCAATCATCCGATTCGTCTCAAATTTGTCATACGTGATGGCAGGACAGTGCCGACGACATGTGCTGAAGGAATTGTGGCTATCTCATACGATGGCGAAATGGCGCCACGATAACTTTCTACAAGCTCGCCAGAGGGCAGGAAAAAACACTTTGTATCAGATCCTTCCTGCTGTCTGTGTCTGTCTGCAGGGTCTAACACACACACAAACACACACACACCTCCCCTCAGTCCTGAGTAAACAACCAATCACTGGGCTAGTATGCAAATGACCCAGGTCATAGGTTCACGAAGCAGTGTCAGGTTTCAGTATCTACAGTGAAGGCATCCGGTCAGAGACCAGTAAGACCTTGAAGGAGCAGCAGCAAAGCACAGTGAGTGACCACGTCCTTGGCATGTGACAAACTGGAGACAAATGACCTGTGTCTGACAGACCCCTACATAAAGCATAAGGCTCCAAAAAAAAGGTTATTTTTCAGATTTGTAAATATTGACTATAGTGCGTCAAGTCCTTCTTTAGGTTAAAATTTGATCTGAGAATGAGGCCATGCAGTAAAGCTGAATGTTATGTTGTTGGTTTAAAAGAATCTGGATGAAGGATATTTAATTTTATGTGTTTATTTTATTTTTATTATTAATGAAATGTGTCACACATTAGTTAACATAACAGCAAGATGTAACAACTTGCAACGACAAATATATTCAATTCAATTCCGTTTTGTTTGTATAGGGTCACAAGATCATAAAAACATTTATCTCAAGTCTCTTTACATAGAGAAACCAAAATTTCCACAATGAGCAGCGCTTGGTGACAATGGAGGAAAAACTCCCTTTTAACAGGAAGAAACCTCCATCAGAACCAGACTCAGAGTGGACGGTCTGATCTGCCTCGACTGGCTGGAGAGAAATGAAGACAGAGAAAAGAGAAAGAGAAGAGACAGAGGAAAGGGAGGGAGGAGGACGGGGGAGAGGGGGGAGGAAGAAAAGAGGGAGACCGGGAAGAGACAGTAGAGACTAGATGTTTGCAAGTAGTTGTTAAAACAATACACACACACACACACACACATATATATATATATATATATATATATAATTAAAACCAATAGCAGAGTTTACGAGCCCTCGAGTTTGCACTTCCGCGGAGCGTGCCCATGCTTAGGGTGTGCATATATATATATATATATATTTAAAACCGCAAGCGGGTTTTACAGGCCCGTGCATCCGCACTTCCGAAGGTTGGAAGCGAAAGTTGCGAGGGCCCAGTTTTAATTTGACTTGTCTTCCAGAGAAAACGTGTCCTGCAGGATGGACGATGTTCGGTTCTTCCTGTTATCTTCTCTCCAGTCAGTCTGGTTCTTGGGAAACAGGCAGACGAGACTGCAGAGACAGAGGAGCAGATCTGGTGATCATAGACAGTCATGAAGAACAGGTACGAAGCCTTTATCTGTTTTAATGTGTCTGTGTCAGATCTCATCATTTGTCTGAAACTCAGGTGAAATAAAAACACTTGAAATTAGCAGAGATTGAAATCAAATAAATTAAATTACAAAGGTGGAAAATTCCTGCGATGTAGTTTGATAAACACATTCGTGTGTGTGTGTGTGTGTGTGTGTGTGTAACCAGACATTCTTATCTGACTTCATTAACAAACCCACATGGAGCTGGATTGGTTTGACGGACATGGACGAGGAGGGAACCTGGAAGTGGACTGATGAAACTCCACTGACTCTGAGGTCAGGACTTGAATGTTTATTTGTTCTGAGCTAACTAGCTAACATGGAAACCTTGTTGTAGTTTGAATGTTGCTCAGGATTTCATTTCTCTGAGACTCTGGTCATGTGAGAGGTTAACATTGTATCAATCCTCTTGTTCATCAACCTGTTAGATACTGGGAAGAAATCCAGCCTGATAATGGTGGTGGAGATCCACAGTGGGGTGAAGAAGACTGTGCACACGTAAGAGGTGAAACAAAAACTGAAAAAAACTGGAACGACGTGTCATGTAACGCCTCCGTGCAATGGATCTGTGAGAAGAAAATGTTTTAGTGCAGCTGTGTTATCTACAAAGTAAGACAGTGTCAATGATGCAGATTTGGGAGAAAGCAGTTAAAGTTAATCTTCAGTGTCTATAACTTCTATGATAGTCAACTAAACACATCATCAAATAACTTCACACTTGCAAATTTACTTATTTAATTTAATTAATTACAAATTTAATTCAGTATTAAACATATCACTCAATGAAACATTTTCTTTAGGAAAAAAAATGAAGGATGTGACGTCTGTGTTGTAATTCTCATTTTGACCACAAGAGTCAAACTCCACAACTCCTGAAAATGAATGAAAGGAAAAAGGACACACTGTGTTGTACTTTGTGTCATTGGACTATAAGAATAAAGTTGACCCTGTTTATTTTTCTAAATATCTCATGATTTGCACAAACAGTTCATGGCTCATTGAAGTTCAGCTCTGATGTTACTTTAATATATTTAGAAGAAAATTAAACAAGATATTGATTAACATCATTTTGTACTTATTTACTTATTATAGACTTGGTTCTTGCTTTGTTCTTTTATTTTATCCAGTTGCTCCTGTAAACTGCAACAATTCAGCTGAAACAGACTGAAGCTTCAGTGAAACCACAGAAATACTGACAGCAATGTTGAGTTGGTGTGATTCATGAATAACTTCAGGAGGAGCAAGTAACAAGCAAGAAGTATCAACAAAAAACATGAGAACAGCATGTAAACCTCATTAAAAAGTTATTTAAAATGAACTAGTTGATTTACTAAAAAACTGACTAATTCTTAATCTGAAAAATGTTTTCTATTCTGCTGTTATCCCTGATATCCTTGATCCATCTCAGTTTGATTCTTCAACGTAAATCATTCCAGTTGTTTCCAGTTAAAATGGCGGCACAGTCCTCAACCAGTCCACCACCACCTCCACTGTTTGGTTCTCCAGTCTGCCAGTAACTAAAAGATCAACAACAAGACAGTAAACACTGTCAGGTCATCAGCACAATGGAAAAACAACACTTGTTGTTACATATCATTATTGGCAGAGTTTAGGGTTAAACTTCCACAAAACAACACACCTGTTGGTGTTTCACAGTTACAGTCAACATTACTGCCTCATGACTGGATCTGGCAGATTAAGTTTGATTAAAGAAACCACAGCACCATCTGGTGGTTTTACTGTGAAAAATACATTTAAAAAATCAGCTCGATCATCACAGTGAATATCTAGATAACCCTAACCCAACAGTATCATAATAACTAATAAGTCAGAACCCTATTGTACCCTAATAACTCAGAAGGAAAATATTCAAACTATTGTTTATTATCTGTAGATAATAAACAACAGTTTGAATGGTTATGTGACTGAGACCCTGTCTGCTCACCACACACTTCCTCTACCCCAATCCACACTGCTGCCTGCACTTTCTTCAGTGGCACTTTGAGCCAGAGATCTGTGCAGGTGATGCCATGGCAGACAATGGTACCAGACCTTTGCAAGAGAGGCGCCCACTGTCTGAGAAATTTCAGAAGCACCACTGAATAAAGAGGAGGCAGTCAGGAAGAGACAGGAGACTCAGATGTCTTACATTGTATTAAGTTTACAGGAGGTGGCATTAGGGTACAAAATAACATTGGTGCTATGAAGAGACACCAGAGACACCAGTTCTGATGTTCTCTCGCACAAAGCTGAGGCATTTATCAGTTTCTGTACAATGACCAATTTGGGTTGTTTGTTACAGAAAGAAACAGTCAGTCTTTGTGCATTGTCTACGGGGCCACCAGATTAGTTTTGACTATAAATGTGACACAAAGTGTATTGTGCATGTATTTTCCTTCACACCCTCCAAACCAAAATGGATTCCTGACTGCATATGGACAGATTCTGAGCAAGCCTGTGAGTTTACCAACTCATCACACCTGAGCTACAGAAACATCTCCCTCTGTGGTCACTACTGTTTCACAATCAGAGCACCTTGAACACCCTGAACAGGAGTTAAAAGAGGAGGAAGAGGAGATGGCCGAAGAAGGATAGAAAGAGCCAGCTGATGAGGTCACTCACGATTATGCACAGCCAGCAGTAGCGGTGGAGGGTTGACTGAAAGACAAATCCAAGAGGAACAAGACATGGATGGATGGGCCAGAGAACTGGACTGGCAGGCACAAGAAGCAGGAAGGGTTGAATTAATCCTTTATGATGCAGAGACAACTGCGGAGAGCTCAAAAAGAGTTAAAGAGACTCAGCTGATAACATCCTTTGCTGGAGGATGCTGAGGTGACCATGGGTCATCAACATGCACCAGCAGCTTTGTACCCCCTCATTACCGGGGCAGTTTCAGTTTCTTTGAGCACTGCTTTGTGGGGTTGTCAAGGAGGGCTCTGGATGAACATATATGCTGGAGGACTTTTTGCATGGGTCCAGGTCTTTCAGCATATGTTTGAATGAGGCAATAGTAAGACTAAGTGTGACATTTTCTACCCAGAAAAATAAGAGTAAAATAAAGTGATACATAAGTTATTACATTATTCGCTTCAGTTATTACTTTGTCAAAGGATTTTTTACTGCTAGACCAATAACATAATAACTAGCCAATAATGTAATAACTCATTACATTATCAGCAAAATTTTATTACTTTATTGGCAAGTTGTTACATTGTTGGCTTATTTAAAAAGGCCAAAAATTATTATGTTATTGGCAGTTTTGGGTCGCTACATTGACATTATCTGATTTGCAAGAGTGCCGACATCCTCTCTGACGTTGTCTGGTTTGGGGAAGTGGTTTGTAGTCTGTAACTAGGCTACTGTAGTCAGTAGTCTGGTTCTATTTAAATGAATTTATAAATTGGAAATTTACTTCATGATGATTGACTCGATGATAACTTAAATGTTAATTCTCTTTTATCTTCACCCTTCATTTCTAACAGACAGAAGTTGTCCTGAAGGATGGAGGATGTTCTTGTCTGGTTGTTATTTCCTGTCCACCAAGTCTGGTTCCTGGGATGAAGCTAGACAGGACTGTAACAACATGGATGCAGATCTGGTGGTCATCGACAGTCCTGAAGAGCAGGTAGATACTGTGTGTGCATGTAATGTTTACAGCCAAATTAATATTGATTACCACAAAGTACTGGATGAAGTTGTCATATTCCATTAGATATTTTAAAGATTAACTAAAAAGTTCACTTTACGGTGCCACGAGGAAATGTTGGACAGAACCAGACAGAATTTTGTACTAATGCATGTAAACGATGTTGAGATATTTCAAAATCAAATTCTTTCAAAACTTCCATTTTGTTTTCATTTATTTTCATTGAACAGATGTTTGTCTTCAGCATCAGTGTGGAAGAAGCTAGTGTTTGGATTGGTCTGACTGACAGAGCCAATGAGGGAACCTGGATGATTTATGATGATTAATGATGCTCCATTGTCTCTACAGTCAGTCACAATATACAATACACATAGGCCAGGCCCTGATTTACTAAAGGTTTGCGTGTGCAAACACAAGTGCAAACTTGACTGCATGCGCAAACACATATTGAAGCTGATCTACTAACAAGACATGATGAGGATTGCGTCCCTCAAACAGGAAAAATGAATAATATGAATATGTAAATATGGGCGTTTCTGCCAGAATGGTCAAAATATTGGGAAGAGTAGATGCAAATAGATTAAGGGTGTTTTCACACTTGGTCCCCTAAAAGTGGACCACAAAGTAGACCGACAGAAAACAGACTCAGTTCTGTTTGTGTTCACATTGTGAAAGAAGACCGGGTTCTCTTTCTGGTCTACTTCAGCTGTGATGGGGTCTCAGTCCTCCTTCCATTCACACTTGCTTCTGTAGAGCTCCTGGCACTGGTAAGATGTAAGTAGATAAACCTTAGACTGTAGTTAGTTAGTTAACAAACAATAATGGATAAATATTATGTCTGATGGTTGTTACAAACAAACCCTGTGAAAATCGCTTGACAATTGAGCCATTTATGATCACTGTTATACCAAACTCACTGAAATGACTGAGGAGCTAAAAAAAACACTTTACAGTGACTCACATTTATGACGACATGGTGCTTGAATCTTGTCTCAGTTCTCTGATGTGTCACTATTTGTATATTTTCACTGCTCATAGTTCATCACATTGCTAACACTTTCTGCCTTATCCCCTTAGTTTGTAGTTCTCTTTGTTGCATATCTTTTTTCTCATTTGCCTTTAGTTCATTTATGTCATCTTAGTACACTTCCTGTTTGTTGTAGTCTGGTTGGGTCACAGACCGAGACTGTGAGTGATGAGCGGCCATTTTAAAGCTGCATGCATGTGGTTGTACAAGAGAAACACCGTCTGCTGCATCATGTGGTCAGAAAATTAGTTAATAATTCAGTAAGTGACTGACCAGGAACTATACGACCTACATGGAAAACTTTACAAGATCCTAAAAAAATGCATTTTCCCTTTATGTCACTTCAGGGGTTCTGTGAGAGAACAATCCATCCAATGGATGTAAAACTGCAAATAGAAATAGTTATCTAGCTTTAACAATTAAAAAAAAGAAGAAACAGCGAATAAACTGCACCAAAAAGCTTGTTGTCACCTCTCTTCTTCATGACTGTCTATGATCACCAGATCTGCTCCTCATTTAAAAATGTCATTGATTGTGTTAACACTTCCCCATCTGAAGTGACTGTAACACAAAAACAGAACTACATTGATGCTTCTTCTTTAAATTAATAAAAATAACATAAACAAAATGACAACAACAAACGTATCAAACACATTTCAGTCTAGGTGGTGACATCCCATGTATGTATAAAGATGAATGTGATTAAAATCAAGATGCATGAGCTTTTCTTTTTTTTCTGATAAAACTCTGGCTGGTTTCATATCGTTTGTAAAATCTGTATTTTTCTGCTGTAATTGTTTTATTTTCTAGATAGTTTTAAAATTGACACTTCCTGTTTCTTTGGGTGTGAGCGTTAACACTGTGAAGACTTCACTTTGTGTGTTTAACCTCCTAGGTACTGGCAGAAAGGGCAGCCAGATAATGGTAATGGAAATCCTCGGTGGGGCAGAGAGGACTGTGCAACGATCCAAAGTGGCTTGAAAACTGAAGAGAACTGGAACGATCTGTGGTGTTTAACCTTTACATGAGGTGTGACACAGATATGGAGAGTCTCAGGGCAACATCAACACGCATCATTGGTAGATGTGAATTTGTTGAAACCACAAATTAAAATCATGAAACAAAACCATGGTTTGTTTCATGGCCCTTATAAGGAAACTATGCTGCAGAAAAGAGACATTCTGAGACACAAGTCACATTCAGAGCGATGGAGGAAAAATGTGTCAACGCTGAACCAGTAAAACCCGTCAACACAAGACGTTCAACACCTCAAACAGGTAAAATCATTGAAACACTGAGCTGTGAATAAATGTGTGTTATCATCTGTTATTACTGTATAACTTCCTGTACTCACTGGTCTTTCCTCTGTTCAGGTCCCAGCAGGTCTGAGAGCAGGTTTCATGGAGCTGTTGTTGTCTTCCTGGGTCTGCTGAGTTTCTTCCTGCTGGTCAGACTCATCAGCCTCGGTGTTCACTGTGAGTCTGGTTCACATCTATTCTAGTTTGTCGTTTATGTTGTGTTGCCCTGTTGTTATGATCTTACTGTCACCTTGATGTTTTTAATAGTTTTCATCTGATTTACTGTCTTTTATTCATCCATGTTTGATAATGTCAAAACTACTTTATTTACTTTATTCAGTGTTTGATTCTATGGATCTTTAATAAACATAAAGATGTCTATATATTAATTTCAGACCATAACTCTGTACTGTATATTGTTGTTTTAGATCTGTACAAACCATCCAACTCTACAACTATGACAGCACTGACAAATAATAAAAAGATAAAAATTCAAGCAGAAAGTTTGTGTCAAAGTACATTGTCCCTTCAGTTGATGGTGCATGTTCCCATCTCATTAGAGTGGAGATCGTGACATGATCAGTTAGATCAGAGTTAGAAGAAAGAGACTGATCCCATAATCCCTGTAATCTTCTCTATGAACTACTTAAACATTTGAATATAATGGTTTACAGAATTAATTCACTCTTGTCTCAAAAAAGTGGAAATCCACTGAAATTTCCCTCCAGACTTCTGATACAGGGTTATCACCACCATCATTGTTCCTGTCATTTGAGTTATTTGGTTGCTGTTCATGTAACTTCCAGTTGAGACATACAGATTACCACTGCTTTTTGAGGCTGTCTCCTTCAGTTTTTAGCTTGTCTCCTCACATCAAGGAAGAAGGTCCTAGATTTGACTCCCGTGTCTGGAACAGTGTGGAGTTTGTGTGTCTGGATGAGTTTAGTCCAGGAATGCAAGAACACGCATTGGAGGATAGGTTAATTGAGCATGCTAAATTGGCCATATGTATAAGCGTAAATGCAAGAAATTATTTGTCTGTGTGTTGCCCTGTGATAAACTGGCGACTTATCCAGCGTGTACACTGCTGTCACCCATAAACAGCTAACTAGCAAACATGGAAAACGTGTTGTGGTTAGACTGTGGCTCAGTATATTGTTTCTATTCATGTGAGAGGTTAACATTGTAATAATGCTTCTGTTCATCAACCTGTTAAATACTGGGAAGAAATCCAGTCCAGATAATCAGTTCCTTTAGGATTTTGTGCTGTGTTTCTTTGATTGTGTGACAAAAATATGTTGCACAAACCCAAACACTTTCTAAAGGCATAATTTCTGTAAGAAAAAATTAAAAGCTGATCAAGTGAAACCAAAAGGAAAAAAAACAATTTCTGACATAAACCACAAAAAATACACAGACTTTCTGACAAATATGACAAGTCACATTCAGAGTGATGGAGGAAAACTGTGTCAACGTCGACCATGTCAAACCTGTCAACCTGGTCGGACTCATCAGCCTCAGTGTCCACTGTGAGTCTGGTTCACATTTATTTTAGTTTGTCATTTATGTTGTGTTGCTCGTTTTTAATACTCTTACCTTCACATTTTTAATAGTTTTCATTTGATTTTCTGATCTCTGGCTTAATTATCCTTTGTCTATCATATTGTTTCAAACCATTACTTAATAATACAATACAATACAATAATTAGTAATTACCATTACTATTAGAGTTCTCCAATGTTGAAGCCAACCTGACCGAGCATCTTCAGACCAGTGAAAATAAGACTTCTTCTCTGACTGAAGACAGAGACCTGCTGAAAACCAAACTGACTGAAACAACTGAGGAGCTGAACAGACTTGAGATTTTGTTCAAACAGAGTGAGTGTTCACCTCAGTGTTTTCTACATTTAGCTGTATAGACCCAGGATATCACCACCTAGAATGAAATGTGCTGTCTTTTTGTTATTTCCTACTTCTGCTTTTGTGTTACATTCACTTCAGATGAGGAAGTGTTAACACAATCAGTGACATTTTTAAATTACATTTGTGGTTTTGATGATAATTATTTTTCCCATTATTGATTAAATGTGGATTTATTAACTATTGTTGAAAACATGTTGAACTGAGAAAACAGTCTCACAACCTCTTGATCCTACAACCTACTACGTCTGAACTACAACAGCATTAGTCTTAAACATTTTCTTGAGTCAATTAACGTGTTTGTGTTAATTTTATATTCAACATGTAATGTCATAATATGTAAGAGTGTTTGATTTTATCTCATTACCTCCACATGTTGATGGTGAGTTAATTGCTTTTATGTAAATGTTTCAGAAAAAAATAAAAAACTAAAACACAACATTAACAGAATAATCCTGTATAAATTGTCTGTGGATGTAGAGACAATTAAACTCTTATTTGTCTTGTTTTGGACCATTGAAAAGGAAGAAATGTGACATGACCCAGCACTTCATGGGTAAGACACATCAGCAAACTATTATCTGTGTGTGTTTACTTGACAGGTTGCAACTGAAGATTGTCACAAATACTTCTCTCATAAAATGTAACTTCCTCAAAAATTAAAAAATACTGAAGTGAAACCAACAAGAAAGAGACTATCGGTGACATGAACCATGAGAACCACATAAACTGTCTGAGACGTGTAGCAGGTCACATTCAGAGTGATGGAGGAAATCTATGTTAACGTTGAATGTGACAAACCCGTCAACACAAGACGTTCAACACCTCAAACAGGTAAAAACATTGAAACACTGAGCTGTGAATAAATGTGTGTTATCATCTGTTATTACTGTATAACTTCCTGTACTCACTGGTCTTTCCTCTGTTCAGGTCCCAGCAGGTCTGAGAGCAGTTTTCATGGAGCTGTTGTTGTCTTCCTGGGTCTGCTGAGTTTCTTCCTGCTGGTCGGACTCATCAGCCTCGGTGTTCACTGTGAGTCTGGTTCACATCTATTCTAGTTTGCTATTACTGTCACCATCATGTTTTATTAATCAGTTTTTAGCTGATTTTCTGTCCTTTTTGGAGCTGTAGTTCAACCATGTTTGATCACCTCGAAATTAATTTATTTGCTTTATTTAGTGTTTGGTGACCCTGTGATAAACATGGATTTGTCTCTTGATTTATTTCAGATCATTACTCTGTTCAGCGTTCAGCTGCAGAGTTCTCCAATGTTGAAGCCAACCTGACCGAGCGTCTTCAGACCAGTGAGAATGAGATTTCTTCCCTGACTGAAGAGAGAGACCTGCTGAATACCAGTCTCACTAAAATGACCAAAGAGAGAGACCTGCTGAAAACACTTCAGAGTGAGTCACATTTACAACAACGTAGTGCTTAATCTCTAGTCTATGTTCTCAGACATGTAAACTTTAAATATGCACACTGTGCCAACTTTTTTGCCACCAAGACCGCCATCTGTACGTATCAAGCTAAACTTGTAGTTTTGGAATCTACGAGACGTGTTCATCAACCTGGTAAATACTGGGAAGAAATCCAGTCAAATAATGAATCCCTTTAGGATTTTGTGCTGCGTTTATTTGATAGTGTGACAAAATCTGGAATCTATGTGGGTTGCAGTTTGTGTTGACGTCTTCTTGGAATTTCTTTACTTGCTCTTTACTTGTTTTTTAATTTATCTGTGTTTGGTTATTGTAGAAATTGTTTATATCGGTGTTTAGCTGAGATTCAGACATTTCTGAGGTTATAACACATGTCGATGTTCATACAGAACAGCTGGTGTTACACGCCGTGAAATCGCATGTGACCCACTTTGCCCCCAATACTGGGGGCATCAGGGAACAAAAGTTAAAAAACTCTTCCAACACTCAGAATATATAAAAAGTTACTAGAAAATCTATGTGACAAAACATTGACAACTTCACTTCCAATTGGTGGCAAACTGGCTGTTGTTCCTTTACATCTGAACCTTCTTCTGACTCTTCTTCAAACAAGTACGATGGAATACTTGATAAAACTATTGAATCCTTTTCCCAGCTACAGCTCACATGGTTTCTAGTTTCGACTAAACAACGTGCAGCTCATTTTTAAATATTCATGAGCTTGTCTGGTTGGGGGGCGGTCCTTTTATTGTATTGTAGTTTTCATTCAGCAGAAAAGCACCGCAATTTAAATTGGAAACCTGATTTATTTTTTGGATGATAACTTAAAAATATTTTCTGTGTGTGTGTGTTTTACCTTCATTTTTACAGACAGAAGATGTCCTGAAGGATGGAGGATGTTTTTGTTTAGCTGTTATTTCGTGTCCAACATGTCTGGTTCCTGGGATGAAGCTAGACAGGACTGTAACAACATGGATGCAGATCTGGTGGTCATCGACAGTCCTGAAGAGCAGGTAAATACTGTGTGTGCGTGTAATGTTTATAACCAAGAAAAAAAAAAAACATGAAGAAAGAGTCAGTGGACAGAAAAAAATTATTGTTGTTGTTGTAACTTTCATGTTCTTTTGTTTTTGTTGAACAGACGTTTATCTCCAGCTTCAGTGTGGAAAATAATCACATTTGGATTGGTCTGACTGACAGAGCCAATGAGGGAACCTGGATCTGGATTAACAATGCTCCTTTGTCTCTAAAGTCAGTCAAAAATGTGCCTCACACATAGTATCCAACAGTCTGTTAATACATATTTTACCCAGTTATACCAACATGTGGTGATATGATTGTTTTAATCTGTTTTTTATCTGCAACCTCCAGTCATGATGCAGTGATCATGACTATTTCAGATCTGAAAGCTGAAAATGTGAGACAATTATGTCATGTGTTGATTACAAAGTTGAATCATTTCCTGAATGTGATGCACATAGTGGTTTTTAGATCATCTTAGAGTAAACTTAAGGTTTATTTTAAAGTGATGTGAGTTAATTTCCAGGGACTCCAGGTGGCCCCAGGGTCAGGGTTGGGACTAATCTGTTTTAAAATACACATGTACATATATCTACACATGTATCTATACTCTACACTCTTTAAGTATTTCCTGTTTAACAGCATGAACAATTGACTACATTCAGGCTCAACATTAACACT